>JAYESA010000005.1:270479044-271679044 GCA_036927795.1 Iris macrosiphon
ATTTTGCGGTCACTAGTTGAATCCTTTTCATCCATTCAGCTTTGTTAAGGGCCATGCCCTCTGTAAGATTAACAGAAACCATATCTTCTTTACAACCTTGATTCAAATTTGTTTAGGCCTTCCTCTAGTTCCAACAGCTCTTTAACTAATATATTGTCTCTTCTAATTGAAACATCCATTGTTCTGCATTGCACATGTCCAATCCACATGAGATGATGTAAATATTTAAATATTTCCATCAAGTTTGTCTCATTAGAACAAAGAGAGTATTGGCTGAAGAATCATGCATTGAGTAAGTGGTTTTAAGAGAGAGGTATCAGAATTCAATGGCTTTGGAAGGGTGATTTTATTTTGTATATACACATATAAGTTGCATTAAGTTTGCCATACTTTATTTTGTATATACAAGTACAAGTCACTTATGTTTTAGGTGTTGTCAATGTAGGCAGGATGTTGTAAAACAAGCCAAACACGAAGCAGCTATGAAGTATTGGGAAATTTCATCTGATATCACACCTATGAAGGATTTGATTGCTGCTGCCCAAGCGAAGCGCCTTTTGTCTCGATCTACTTCTTTCCCTGACAGCTTTGCAGATGGTAAGGTCGGTTTAGATGATGCTGTAAGCCCATCTGTAGTTAACAAGGAAGATTCTTCTGTACGAGGATCACCTCCAAATACCAGGATGTATCATAGACCCACTTCGGATGAAAGGACCCATCAAATACATAATGGTAACAGAAGTCCATCGGTTGGTCAGCGACAGAAAGGCCTTAACAAACTCACTGTCCATGGGGAAGCTAATGTGGCACGGAGATCTTTTGAAGCTTTACTTTGTACGTTGTCAAGAACAAAAGAGAGTATAGGTCGTGCAACTCGTGTTGCCATTGACTGTGCAAAATATGGGATCGCTGCAGAGGTCAGACCAAGTTCTTCTCTTTCTGTGCACTATTAAAGTATTCCAGTTGTGAAAGCGTTTGTCAATTTTTTGTTTTCTCAAATTATTTGATTTTTTTCTCCACTTATGTTTTCTAGTTAATTACATAAACAACCTGTCGTTTTAGATTTTTCCAGTTTACCCGCCTACTATCAAATTTTTTTTGGACACTTTTCCCTGCAGTCAGTTTTTGGTCAAACAGCAACATTATATCTATGCAATGTTTTAAAAGGCGAAGGTGCTCGGTGAGGCGTTTTGGTCCCCCTCGGGGCGAGGCGTAAGTCCCAAGACGTGGGGCGTACTTTTTTTGGGTATTAAAATTTTATATCTAAGAAATTTAATATGTTAGAAATTATGAAAATTGAATGAAAATCATAAGTAACAAAGCATAAGCTAGCTAAGTGAATGGTCCATATTCCAAAGGCCAATCATAAACATTGTTTAAGAGTCACAACTCACACGGCTCTAGTACGACACATTTCAGCAACAACAGAAGTACCAGCAACTAGTTGCGTATCAAAACAAAATAAGCATAGAAAGCAACACGAAAAGACACAATATACAACAGAAGAAGAAACAAGAAACAAGAAACTCTCTGGAGGAAGCTGAGGTCCAGATAAAAAATGACTAAAGAATAAATACAGAAAAATAAATCATAAAAAAGAAAGTTAGAAACAAACCTGAATCTCTCGGAGGGGAAGGGTCTCTGTGGCCTGGAGGCGAGCGGAAAGAGGGAAGGCGAAGTCGAGAGTTGTCTGGAAGGTGTGGAGTCTCTGGACTAGGGTTTAAGGAGTGGAGCGGGCTGTGGGTCTCCCATGTATCCACCAGATAAAAAAACATATTCTAAAATTACCTGTTGGGCGTACATCTCCAACCGTGGGGCGTAAAAAATGCATGCCCAGACAAAAAACACGTGCCCATCTTAAAAGCGCAAGCCCAGTGGGAGTTGCGGACAACTGCTTACATTTTGGGATTTCTTCTGAACACCTCGCCCAGGAACTCTCCCAGAAAGGCGTTTCACAATTTTTTTATAACATTGTATCTGTGCAATGACGAAAGACCACCGTTGAACAGATTTTGGTTTAAGAAATAATGAAGACTGTTAAACTGAAAAAAGATCATTTTTTCGCTCTGTCGCCTTCATCTTCTCCCTATACACACCGGTACTTGCTACCAATTGTTGATGCTGCCTCTGACAACACTGTCAGGCTCTCGCACCCTCCCTCTTCCTTCTACAGTCAGATCGTTCCACATGATAAAACTTTTGAAACTAAAAACAAGCGAAATCTTTTTTATGATTGAAAATTGCAACTTTAAAATCAAAATTTCATATAAACCAACCTTTGATAATTCCACATGATCAAGTCCCAAGAAAGATCAGAGTCGATCGATCTAACAGCTTGTAAACATCAACATTGCTCGAAAAGTTGAAGTCGTCTAAAATTTGTGGCTGGGAAGGAACTCTAGAGTAGTGGACTCAAACAAGGGGAGGTGTAAATAAAACAGGGGAGGAGGAGAAGGCGTGAGACCAATAGAGGATTGCAAGGAGGAGAAGGCCTGCAACCGGTAGCAGGGGTGGGGAGCCAGGATTACTTGGGGGGGGGGGGGGGGGTAGCAGGGGTGACTTTTTTTGGGTATTGAAATTTTATATCTAAGAAATTTAATATGTTAAAAAATTCTGAACTGATCTTTTTCTTGGCGTTTTAATTACCGGTTTTGTGGTTTTGTAACCCTTATAATGGTAAATTGTGGGAGCTCTTATGGCAATTGTGGCACAATTTCAGCTACTATAATTTTCTGTTCCTTCTACAGTCAGATCGTTCCACCTCTCCATCTTCTGGAACAATGTACCGTATACACGAATCCATGGCAGTGCTCCTGATTTACCAACTTTTGACAAAATCCATAGGAATTCAACACAAAGGATAAAACTTCTGAAACTAAAAACAAGCAAAATCTTTTTTATGATTGAATATTGCAACTTTAAAATCAAAATTTCATATAAACCAACCTTTGATAACTCCACATGATCAAGTCCCAAGAAAGACCAGAGTCGATGGATCTAACAGCTTGTAAACATCAACATTGCTCGAAACGTTGAAGTCGTCTAAAATTTGTGGGTGGGTAGGAACTCTAGAGTAGTGGGACTCGGACAAGGGGAGGTGTAAATAAAATAGGGGAGGAGGAGAAGGCGTGAGACCAATAGAGGATTGCAAGGAGGAGAACGCCTGCAACCGGTAGCAGGGGTGGGGAGCCAGGACTACTTGGGTCGGGGGGGGGGGGGGGGGGGGATTGTGCTCATGGAGTAGTGGGGTCAATCTAAGGATTAATGGATTTTGTTGGTGTTGAGGGGGGGGGGGGGGGGGGGGGGAGGGGAGGGGGTCAGTGGTGACTTTTTTTGGGTATTAAAATTTTATATCTAAGAAATTTAGTATGTTAACAATTCTGAACTGATCTTTTTCTTGGCGTTATAATTACCCGTTTTGTGGTTTCGTAACCCTTATACTGTTAAATTGTGGGAGCTCTTATGGCGATTGCGACACAATTTCAGCTACTATAATTTCAGTTACTACTTATGTGTGTGAGTTTCCGGTCTCCCCTTGCCTTTTCTCATCTTGAGTTGCAATGTACTACAACTTGAGACGGGCAATACTTGATCTCTTGACATTATCCCGTCTTCATGCACCCATCATTAGATTGTTGTGTTGTGTGAGTATTGAAAACTTTATCCTGTTTAGCAATATGTTCTTCCTTTGTTATCTGGTAGGGAATGTAACATGGTCTGGTCACTTAATGATTGTTAGAGGAAACTCTGTTGAAATCTTGGGCAGATGACCTTCCAATAATAACTAGCTAGACTCCCCATTTTCTTCTGAAATTTCTTCTGTCATTGGTAAGTATTGACTGTAATATGATTTGTAATTTCTGATAGTATTTTTATCTTCTCTGTTTTAGGCAATTGAAATTCTTCTTCAGTATTTGGAGAGGGAATCAAGCATGCACAAAAAGATAGATCTATTCTTCCTAGTAGATTCAATCACCCAATGGTCCCGCAGTCAAAAAGGTATAAGAGTTGTAGGTGTAAGTCGTCACCTGTTACTTGGTGGTTTTGTTTTCAGTTGATTGTTTCTGGCAAAAATGGTTGAACATTATGAGTTTTCAGGTGGAACTGGAGATGTGTACCTTTCTCTTGTCCAATCCGTACTTCCTCGCTTGTTATCAGCTGCTGCACCCCCTGGACATGGTGCCTGGGAAAACCGTAAGCAATGCCTCAAGGCAAGTATCTGCTGTAACCTGTCTTTGTGTTTGTCCTGAGCCTAATTCTTACTTTTATCTTGAGAGTAGGTATTGAGACTATGGCTCGAGAGGAAGACTCTCCCAGAATCTGTTGTACGGCATAATATCCGAGAGCTTGAATCTGTAAGTGAAGCATCAATGTCTATTTCTTATTCTCGACGCCCACCGAGAACAGAGCGTGCTCTTAATGATCCTATACGGGAGATGGAGGGCATGTTTGTTGATGAATATGGCAGGTAGGTTCTTTTCTAAGTGTGTGTAAGATTTACTTCATCTTTTTGCTGGTAAGTGCCTAAGTGGTGTCACACGTGAAAGCGATTTTTCTGAAGAAATATTTTAGTTTTATGTTTCTTCCTTGGATAGTTAAACACAAACATGACATAAATGGAAAAAAACATAAAAAGAAGCTTAAACTGAATAATAATACACTACATGAAGTGAATCTTCTTACGGTGTACATATGTCTCTATAAATATTATTATTAGTACCCGTTGTCAAGTTTTAGTAGTGCATGTTATAAATCCTGGCCTTTCTTATGCATACATAACTTGACGTAAGCAGTATGCTGTTGGCATTATTTGATGTATCTCACTTCTTATATTCAAGCGTTACAACTTTTTTTATATTATTAAATATATGATAAATTATAAGTTTATGTTTTCATCTTAATTGATATGCTTTCTCTTTAGAAGTAAAGCCCAAAAATTAGTACGATCGGACTGTCATATTTTGATGCGTGTAATGTGTACAAAAGAACCGTTCAAGTAGTAAAGAAGAGGGGTCTAAAATTGGTGATATTTTTCGAGATCAAATTGCAACACTAGGCAGTCATCTGAGAAATTGTTCATATGTTTGAGAATGACTTAAATGTTCGTCTTATGCACTTCAATGTGTGTGTGTCTGTCCAACATGTGTACATAATGTGAATAAAAAAAAACTAGAATGTCATTATTGAAATTCCTGATCAATCGTAGGATTATTAGTTAACCGGCCGTTTATTTTTCCGAATGAATTTTGAGAATAAACCAACCGAGAAATCCGTAGCCCAGGTGCGTTGCTGTCCGATCATGACATAGTCCGAGATAGAAGATTATGAAAAGCAGGACAAGTGGGAGATGTTAGCTGCTTGTTTTCAGTCTTTTTTCATATTTAGGTAAGGGAAAGACAGGAGATACTTCCCAAGCACTGGTCGTCCTCTTCTTTTCTATTCTCTAAAAATTGGATCACGTCTTTCACTTTTTGGAGCCCTTTTCTGATTCTTTCTGGCTCGAAGTGAGGCTACCGAAGGGAGTATTGAGGCGAAGGAACTTTAGGCTTAATTAAGGGGACTTGCCTACACACCGCAACTTGGAAAAGTGGGCGCCATTTATTGCTCTAGACGAGGCCACTAAAAATAGGTCTTATCCCCTTCGCCAAGATCTTGGCCAGTAAGCAAATCTTTTTTGAAATTGAGACTTGTCGACCTTGTCATTATTGAAATTCTTGATCAATCGTAGGACCATTAGTTATTTTCTTTGATGTGCAGACGTCCTTTCTGGAGCACAGGCTTGAGTTTGTTTTCGGAATGACTGTTGATAAAATTAGTGATGCGCAATCACTTAAACTGGCGGTCTCGGTGTTGTAACCGTGATGGATAGACATGCTGAAATTGCTACTATTTCTGAGTTATTGTGTCGAGATCGTGTTGTTTTCGGAATGGTAGTGTTCATGTAACATAGACACTTAACCTGCGCATAGTCCCATATTTGTTCTGCTATACTGTTTGCCACTTGCCACAACTTTGTATTCATGAGGTTTGGTTGCTCAAGATCTACAATGTTGGATAACTGGCAGTATGGCAATATGTTATCACATGAAAGTGCGCTAGATTACTTGCGAATTGGAGCTAATAATAGGCTGAAACCAAGCCCGGGTTAAATCTAAACACATGTTTTGGTTGTGACTCTAATGCTAGTAGATCTAGCTACCTAAAAGTTATGGAAATGCTCTAGAGATGTAATGCCTGGCAGTGGCAAATCTAGCTTCATAAATAAAAAAACTCGGTGTTAAAAAGATACTTAATTTAAATCCTAGAGGTTGAATCAAAAGACTGCTTGCCTGAAAGGTGAAGTGTTCAAGGATTGGAGTGACGTACTTGATTATTAACAACTTTATTTTTTTTGTTATAAGAACATTCTTTCCAGTTATGATATTACTGTAATAGTAGATTGCATCCACAGATTATTTGCCCCCTTTGGTGAGCCATCTAAATACTATCACCATGTATTGTGTTCAAATTCCTATGTTCTGACATTTTTGAAAATAATATTTTCGGTGCCTTTAGTTTGATTCCCTACGTTCTGTTTTAGAGGTACAAGTTTTGATTTACAAAATTTTCCTTTGGGGCTTGCATGAGATCAGCTCCTATACGTGACCCGGTCCTAGAGTCCAGTTTCAAATTTTGGGCCATGGCCCACAAACTGTATGGTTCTAGCTTCATAGTAAAAATGAATTTGGGCTTGGGTTTATAGAACCAGGCTGAATTCCACACATTATCAACCTTATTGCTTTGTAGAAATTGTGACTAGGTCAGTCATTGGGCAGTGCTAGGCCATGCCTAAACTAATACATTTTCTGCTGAGTAAAGATACCTGTGTTGACCTAGCTGGGAGATGTAATTCCTTTGAAATCAATTTTCTTTTTAACTTGGCACAACACGTGTGTTACTGTGTACATGAACAAATCCTTTAAACCTAAACTATTGGAGTTGGCTGAATGAATCCAACTTCCCATTTGTCTGTATTGATGTCCAAACCAATAATTATCATCCTCTTATATTTTTAGCAGCTTATTATATTTTTAGCAGCTTATATGAGTGATTTCTGTAAGTAGAACTCTGCAAAATGGCAATGGCTGTGGGAGGAAAGAGGAGTTGGGGTGTGGGGGGGGGGGGTGGTGTTGGGGTTAAAGCACATCTATGACTTTGTTTTAGGCGCTCCTAGGCGAGCTGTCTCACCTCAATTGTCTGGGCTCGCCAAACCTCGCCCGGAGAAGAAAAGTGCTACGTGGGTAGCATCCAATTTCCCTTTTCATAACACATTTCTCTTTTGTAATTCATGTTAGGTTTTCCAAATTTGACATATATCCCTAAAAACTCATCAAACTTGAGTTTTAAGACAATATACTAAAGAAAAGAGTAAAAAACAATACCAAATTACCAGCGGATCTAATTAGGGATACTGCTTAGTCAGTTTTTAATTAAGCCGTACTGGTACCACTTAATTGATTTAATATATTTCTAATTGCTAAAATTTAAATTTATTATGTTGTTGGATTTTTTTATATTTTATTCACTCACTGGGTTTTATTTTGTGCGTCAGCAATACTAATTTCCAGCTTCAACATTTCCTTAACCCCCATGTGCTTGAAGACGAGGAAGAAAGTGGTGATGATGAGAAAAGCTTCGAGGCTGTTACTCCAGAACAAGATAATGAGATCGATTGTGATCAGGAAATTACTCAAAATTTAGGTGAAAAGCATCGGCATATCTTGGAAGATGTTGATGGGGAGCTTGAGATGGAGGATGTAGCCCCTAAATGTGGAGTTGAAGTAACTTCTCTGCCCCATAATGCAGGAGCCAAAGCTGCTTCAAGTAATCACTATCAACTTGAACAGCATGAGCTATTGCCCTGCGCTCCTCCACTCCCCGAGGAGTTGCCTCCATCACCACCTCCTTTACCATCTTCTCCTCCACCTAAGCCTCCACATTGCTCCAATACACATACTCTTGTTCCCCAGAAGCAAGTAACAGGCTCCCATGCCCACAGTGATGTTACCGATTTCCATTGTTCTAGTATTACTAATGTGAGTATGCTTGAGCTAACCTCTCTTATGGTCATGGAATTTTTTTGCATCTTCCCTGTTTCTCTCGATTTATTGGGTCTTTTCCTTGTGTGCAGAATTCCCATAGCCAACAACATTCTGTTTGTCAACAGTCAAATAAGCAAGGAAATATGGTGTCATCGGAGCCTGTACCTTATTATACACATGGATATGGAAGTTTTCCAAATCAGATGCCTCCGCCTCTCCTTTCTCAAGGTTCCTCAGGCTCTTATGGGTCACATCCAGCTATGCATTCTGGAAATAATGTGCAGCCTGCAATAAATGCACCTTTGCCAAATAAAGCTTATTGTTTGCAGCCACCACCAGCAACAGTCTCAAATCAGTTCTCTTATGTACAAGCAGAGCCTCAACAAAGAGCAGAACCTTGGTGTAGTTCTTCATATAGTGATAGATACCAGTATGGACATGATTCTCAAGGGGGGGATTTTCTTGGTGATAGAAGCTCAAGGGGATCAAATCAACATGAGAGCTCTGAAAGGGGCAGATTTTCTCCAGCTGTTAATACAGGTATGTGGATATGTGTCATCTGATGAACTACTTTGCAGGATCATATAAAACATCAAATTACTAGTAGTACAATTTGCTGGCTGTAGTATCTGTTTTTATAAATAATAAGGTGCCTCCATGCAGGTTCTGTGCTTCCTGCAAAAGCCAAAAAACCATCTAATTCTCACCCTTTGTATGGACCTTCAGAATCTTCAGTAAATCCATGCCATGGATGGTCAATTCCTCACAGGAGTTCTAGTTATTTTGTGTCTTCTTCACAACCACCATTAGAAAACCAGACTTCACGGGTGACTGGAGGTGTGTCAAATGGAAACTAACTATTTACTTTCTGTTTCTTTTTTTACATTCACTACTATATATTTTTCTGAACTCATTTTCATACCACTATGGTGATGCTTAAGTTCTTCTGGTCTTTTCCAGCACATGGCTACTGGAGGCCAAGATGAGCATCCTTTCTTCTTTTCAAAGACCAGGTTTGAACTTTTTTTTTACTTGCTAGTATTTTATAAGTTTTAACTTGTTTGTTTTGGAAACTGTAGCTCTTTTTGTGCTATCATCTTACGTTTTATTTTGTTCTTGGTCAGGGTTCAGAACGTGTTTGCTCAGATTTAAAGGATTTATTCTCATGTCTTTGTCTCCATTGCTGTAGAAGGGGAACTCTGCTAGAAACAAAATCCCAGTTGGAAGATTGAAGAGGTATGTGACCTCTGCTTCGTTGTACATACGGTGTATTTTAGTGATTTTCTGCAAAGCAGAAACGGATAAAGGCTGTATTTGTAGGGAGAGCTGTATCATAACTATAGGTTATCAGTGTCATGGAGCATTATTTATCCATAGAATACATTTCTAGGTATTTGTCAGTTGTTTAGAGGAAAAGACAGATGTCGTCAACCCATTCGTATGTTGTCCTTTTTATGATATGTTTTCTATATTGCCATTCGTATGGGTTCCAATTATATACAAAATTCAAATTAAATATAAAATGTGGTATCAATGTTTGTGTTTCTTCATGAAAGTCTTCTATAGTAGTGTTCATGACATAGTAGGTTAAACTGAAATGACAATGGAGGTCCTTGTTCTGCCTTGCCAATATTATGATAAAGGTAGTGGCAGCAGTAGAGGCTTGCCTGTACTAGTAATATAAGGGAAAGGAAAATGTTGCTTCTTTGGAATTATTACTCTTTCAATTGGATGTCTTCCGGGAGGAGTTTTAAGTGGTGTATCATGAGAGTTGGAGATGGTTCAACTGCTGCTGTAGAATTTGGTTAAAATGTAGAAGTGCTGATTTATTTTATTTTTGAAATTCTAAATATTTGTATCCTCCTGAAAAGTGAGACCAACGTGTGGGTGGGGGGTTGCTTTGAGCTGGTTTTGGTAACTATACCAAGATCCTTTTTATTTTGGTTCGTCGAAAGGAAACCAATTCCTTGTTCTTTCCTTTCATTTGAGAAATTACAATTTTCATCGATTTTTCATTCCGATGTTTGGAAATGTCAAAAAAATTGGAAGGGAAAGTGAAATACATAAAGGTGGAGAAGTGAATCATTAGTTGGATGGAGGTAACCTTTTTTTTTTTTTCCATTGTGAATCACTTTTCTTTCCTTCTCAATTCCTTTGGCACTCAAATATAGAAAAGTAACGACTTTCTCAACCTCATGATTCCTTTGGCACCCAAACATTAGTAATGTTCCTCCCTGTTCAGTTTTCTTCAAAGGACCGGGCCATTGACTTTTAATTTTTTAGAAGTCTGACCGTTCCGAATACGTATTTTAAATATTTATGTTTATTAGTTATACAAGTATATGTACTATAGAGTATAGAGGAGAGGACTTGAGATGATTTCCGACAGCTTGGATAGTTATATTTGGACCAATAAGTTTGGAAAGTTATATTTGGACCAATAAGTCTGGTAAAGTAGAATTTAGTTCAGAAAGATTTATAAATCAGAATTTTTGTTAAAATGACAAAATTAGGCCATTTTCAATGGGGATTTCTAAAATTAAGTTTCTATCCTACTTGATATTGTACTTTAAGAAATTTTTATCCTATTTGGTAGAGTTTTTACATAGAAATTGTACACAACAAAAAATACTCTCCAATGGTTTCTCATTTCTATCATACGTGCTACGTGGTAAAAAAGAAAAAAAAATGATCAATTTAATTATGTATGGTCCAATACTAATTGCTATGAGAGGAAATTTCTATGAGAGTTTATACATGTAAAAATAAGAATAGAAATCATCATTGGTAGAAGTTTTTTCTAAAAATAATTTCTACCATAAAAATAAAAATATGGGAGATAGAAACCCCTGTTGGATATGGACCATAGTAGATCTTATTATTTTATGAGATTTTAGTTTATTTGTTATTAACTGAATTAACCGATCATTCTATTAGTCTAATCAGTAACAGAACGATGGGTTAGAAGAGTGTTTTGCTTGTATAAATTTCCCTTCCGCCACTTTTAATTTTAGAGAAATTTTAAGTTGCACCCCATATTATTTATTCTATTTCAAGGTTTACCTAACTGCTTTACCATAATGTACAAATTCCTTCACTTTTGACGGAAATCGTCACTAACTCACAGTCAACGTTTTTGATCAATTTTTTTTTGGATAAAAATATCTTTCCTTCGTTTAGCGCTCCTCCTCCTCCTCCTCCTCCTCCTCGACCTCTCCTCCCCTCCTCTCTCTCCTCCTCCGCCGCCTCTCCTCCTCCGGCCGCGACCACGCGGCGCTGCGTGGGGGATAAGGGGACGAGGAGGAGGAGGAGCGCGCAGGCGAGCGAGGGGGCAGCCGCGGAGGCTCGCGAGGACGCGCATCGGAGAAGAAAACGAAGGGAGGGTATTTTTGTCCAAATTTTTTTGGTCAAAAACGTTGACTGTGGGTTGGTGACGATTTTCGTCAAAAGTGGAGGAATTCGTATATTATGGTAAAGCAGTTGGGTACACCTTGAAATAGAGTAAATAATGTGGGGTGCAACTCAAAATTTCTCTAAAATTAAAAGTGGTGGAAGGGGAGAGAGAAACAAAGTTATGGAATAGTAGGCGCCGGCCAGTCGGAGGAGAGGGGAGGGTATTTTGGTTACAAATTATAGATCAAAGCTGTTGACTGTTACCAATGGATGGAAATCGTCAAAATTGGAATGGTAAAATAATGTGGGGGTACGATTCAAATTTTCTCTTAATTTTATCAATACTACCCATTAAATAATGTATGTGTTTTTTTTTGTTTTTTTTGGGGGATGGTAAAATAAACACTTACAAAATATATGAAATGGGAGGTAGTAATAATTAATTCAATAATAAGAAAAAAAATATAATTAAGGATTAGTAATGGAAGGTAAATACAAATAATTTTAAAATTTATAACTAATTAAGTCGATTCTGTTATGAAAATTGTACATTAACTGATCTGGTAATGTCTGACGGTTTTGTACTTTTCAAATCCGATGTGAAGAAATGAACATGGGAGCTTACCCAGATTTTAGCTAACGTTATAGTTTGAACTTGTGTTGGGCTAGATCATCTTTCTCGTTTATGTTTACTTTTGCCGGCTCCCTTGCTATGTGTTTGAGAACTTTTTTAGGAAGGGATTTTTTTTTTTTTTTTGAGGGAAAACAAAATTTAGGAAAGAAAAAATGAAAGGAAAATTAATTTTTTATTTGGAAGCACAAAAAGTAGCGAAAGAAAAAGTTTATTATTATCTTTTTGTATATAAATAGAGATATAATTACTATCTTGGTATTTTTAAATCATAATTTATAAGAGAGGTAGTTGGGTAAATTTTTTCAAACTTTTTTTCATTTTTCTCACTTTTAGGAGATTTTTTTAGTTGGACACATAATTTTTTTCTTCTCATTTTTCTCCCCCACTTTACCTCATTCCTTCCCAAACACCATCATTTATAATTTTTTTTTTTTCATTTTTTTTCCTTCAACTTTTTTTTCTTTTTCTTTCCAAACACTACCTTAATCTTCCCTGAAAACGACAAATGTTAAAGGTATGACAAGAATTAAAAGAAAGTAATATAGCTTTTGGCAATCCTGTATATATTCCCAATGGCTGTCAGTATGGTTCGGGACCTGGCCGGTTGAGCTCGGTCAACGGCTAGTTCTTCCCCGGACCTTCCATTTTTTCTCCTCCTCAAGATTATGATACTTTCTTCTCATATTCTCCCCTCCGCGTCTTCCTCCACCTCCTCCTCTTACTACTCTCCTAACCACCTTTCTTTCACTTTTTGTCGCATCAAACCGAAAATTGTTGAGTTTGGCTGCATCTATGATGGAGATTATTGTTTTGACCCGATTGTATTGTTCGAAAATATTTAATTTTCAATAAAAATGATCTCGGTTGTTTATCCCAATTTAATGGCCATTGGTCAACCGTCTTGATCGTTGTCCCATATTATTATTACTAGTATATATACATACATGACTTGTACTTATTTTATAGGGCTAACTAGAGTTTAGATCCTAGAGTTTATACCAGCTTAGAGTTTAGGTCCTGACATGTCAAACTAGAGAGTTTAGTCCATGAATTTAATGCTACAATATACATTTTAGGATCCAAAAACACTAAATCTAGAAGTCAAACTCTCTAAATGGACATGTTAGGTCCTAGGCCCCCGAGAGGGGATGAGCTAAGCAATCGGAAGGTCAGGCTGGGATCGGAGAAGATGACGCCAGGGACGAATAGGGAAACAGGGCCCAGCTAATCAGCTGGTATAAACTCTAATTAACCCTATTTTATAATACTTGGAAATAGTAGACAATAAGTTTGTACTATTTGAAGAGCAATTTTTTTTAATCTTTGGCTACTTGAAAAAAGCATACAAATCTTTTTTTTTTTTTTTTCTTCTATACATAAATATCTAATTATTTTTGTTAAATTTAATGAATAATTTTAATTACTAAACATAGATAACGAAAACTTTTTTGGGCAAAATTATTTACGTCCAACTTTCCAATGTATGATACATCCTCTCTTGACAAGTCTTCATGTAAACTCCTCTTCATTTTTTTTAATAATTGAAAGAGGTATTATACCTTCCGTTTAAAACTTAAGTTGTGGTCTTCTCATTCTCTCTCGCATATTTTTTAATTAAAATTAATTAAATATATTTATAAAATTGTTTTTTTTCTCCAGTTAAAACATAATAATCATACTTATAACTTTTATAACTATTCATAACAAACAATAACAATTATAAGCAACAAGATCAAATTGTGTTAATTATAAATAACTAAAAATTTCACTCTCCTCATCCTCTTTCCTCTCTCTTTGTATCATTCTATTTTTTCCTTTGCTATGATTGCATCACAACTTCTCGTTCTCTCAAAGTATCTAACTAACGATGTTTATGAAATTAAATATTTAATTTTTATCTCCAAAACAAATCTACTATAACAATTTGGAACTACTTATAACCAATATAATACAATTATACCCATATGTATCAATTATAACCAACAATAATAAATTGTGACAAGATAATTAAATTGGAATTTTTTTGTTAGTTTGTTATAATGGTTGTAAATGGTTATTATAATATTCGATTGGTCATAAGTGGTTATAATTAATTATAAGTGGTCATACATAGTTCTAAATGGTTACAATTGGTCTATTTTAGTTGGCAAGATATAAATTAATTTCAAAAAAAAATTAAACTAAGGATAAATGCGGATTAAATGGGTTTGGTTGTAGGTTTGTGAAGGAATGAATAGATAGAGACAAGCGAGTTAGAACAGAGAAGTTTTGAAGAGAGAAGGGGAAATAGAGAGAGAGTTCAGTTCTCTCGTCCATGTGGATGTTAGAGGCATTTTGGAGAGAGTATATATATAAGGAAAAACGAAATATTAGTCATTTGCTTATATTCTTAAATAAACTATGTCACGTGGATTCTTACATTGACCAATAGAAATTAATAATTTTAAAAGAATATTAATATTAAATTTAAATTTAAATTTAAATTTAAATTTAAAAATAATATTATAAATAAAATTATTGTTTAAATTAAAATTAATATTGATCCATGTTAGCTATAAAAAAACTAGAAGTGATATATTTTAGCTATTTTCAGCATAAAAAAATTGCATGTAATTAAAAAATTTATACATTTTAGCTTTCAAGCAACCAAAAAGCGTCCCTCGTCACGATTCATCTTCTATCAGAAATCATCTTTAACTTTTTTTAGGCTAAATTTTACTGTGATACCCTCAACTATTCTAGATGTTCAACATGATACCCTAAATTTTTTTTACTCAATAACTTAATACCCTCAAATATTAAAGATTTTCAACTTAATACCTACAAATAAAAAAATTCTAAACTACCCCTCCCCCCCACCCCCCACCCTCTTCTACCCTCCCTCACCGGTCGACCTCCCTTCCCCCCTCTCTCTCTCCCCCCTCCCTCTCCGGCCGATCCCCCTCCCTCTCTGCCGGTCGGCGCGGGCACTGTCACGCCCTGATCCTGCAGCGGGGCCGTTCGTGCAGCGGGGCCGTTCGTCCTCGCTTGGCTCCTTGCGGGACCGATTCGTCCTCGCTTAGACGTGATGCTGTGCAAGCCTAAGCTGTGCTTGCACAAGGCCAAAGCTTTGAACAAGGGCAAGTAAGCTATTTACGACAGGAGCAACGACACAATATTGCAGAAAAGTAAATAACACAATGACATATGAAAATAAGCTCTTTATTGATAATCAAGATGTGTTACAAGTGGCGCTTGACCGAGATTACAATTCGCTCAAGATCTCTTTCTCTCGATTACAATGATATCGTTCCATACATTACATCCCTTTATATAAAAGCAGCTCAAAGAAATCTCGATACGGCTCAAGGCATCGACTCTAGATTTTTGGGTCCTTGGGATGAGGCACGGTTATCGCTTTCTCGGACGATCCAGCACCTGAGAACAAGCAAAGTGTTGGTGAGTCAGCACTTTGGAGAAAGTACTGGTAAGTCTAAAATCAACGAACAGAAGCAACATTTTCTGGAACCAACACTAAGTAAGCATGTGGTAAAATATTTCATTACTAGTGATCTTACTACTTTTACCTATGTTCATTTCATGCAGCACAAGATTATAGTCAGATTACTTCTTTTTGAAAACATGTCGTTGAAACCAGTTTGCATATTTAATACATACAAGCAAGCTATAGAGACAGGGTTCTATCGTGCAGTGCGCAACATGTATCGTGAGCCATATTCGATCTCTAAGGAACAAAAGTTATCTCTAGTGGACTGATCATCTCGAATCAAGACAAGTGCATCAAGTGGACTATTCAATTCGATGCAATAGGGGCAGCAACATATTCAAGTAAAACAGATGTATCTCATTTAACATAATTGACAAGGAACATAAGGAAATACAAGTGATCACTTATTCAGTAATCCTTACCCATGGCCGAACGGTTATCCCTGCAGCAGACATACAAGTTAGCAACACACACACACACACACACACATACACACACACACACACACACATATATATATATATATATATATATATATATATATATACATACGAGGTTCTCCTTCCCTGTCCGTCTCTGCATCAAACAGTTAGGTATGCAAGAAGGCTAGCCTAGCATGCGCCCTAACTACATGATGGTCCCCTCCACGGGATTAGCAGTTGGGAAGTATAAGCCCATCTCACTAATAGACCTCTATATCATACCCTCCCGTAAGTAAGGACTACAAGCCTCAGGGTATTCTAGATCTCTCCAAGGCTGAACGATCCCAGTGCCCCATGAAACGCTCGAGAGATAAACCTTGTGCACAAGTTGTCCTGACCATATGCATGAATGCAAGTTCATATCAGATAAATATGCTATCATGCAACTGATGAACAATGAACAAGCAAGTCTGTCCCTTTCTCTCATTTTCTAGATCCAGAACAAGCAAGCAAGCATATCAATTAAGTGATAGAGCCGAAGCTCTCAATACTCTTGCCTAATAGCTGTAACACCCCGTTCCGTTCAAGCGGACTACCGATTCAAACGGCAAAAGTGCATGTCCCGATCCACTTTGCTCAGGCGAGAATACTCATTTGAGGCAAAGGATATCTAAACTTGCCCCTACAGGGATCCGGCTTAAGCTTCCAGAGGCTCGCTTGGCGTATCGCTCAACCGAGGCGAATCATCGCTAATGTGGGTAGCTACGGTGAACTTGTTTTTGCTTAGCCAGCACACATAAAATATGGAATGATACATGCTAGTCGCTAGGTGAATCACCCCTGCATGCTAACAAGAATCCAACGCACCTAGCTAAGGGAATAATCCCAACTTGTATTGCTTATGCTAGAACATGGAAATGAAACATTGTTTATATATATGTTCAGACCCTCGCATGCTACCCTAGAACGTGTCGCTCGGGAAGTCCCCTAACGATCTCAACCCTCGGTTTACCTTCAGGCCCGAGCCATCGTGTTTGCTTAAGTTTCTGAGAAACACATGCTTGTTTGCTTACAAATGCCTAACATTATTGTATTGTGCATGCATTGAGTCATCCAGGAGACTATCAAATAGCTCTTCTGTGCAATTGAACCTGCAAGTATTCGGGACCGTTAGGTCACCAAGGCAATCTCCGCCCCAGGGGAAATGCATCAAGGCAAAGTGAATACTGTACTATGATCACATCAAATTTCCCTTGAACGAGAATCTTGTACAAGCTCGTTCATAGCAGAAATTCATTACTGTACTCGTGTTAATGACTGTATTGTGAAGGATGTGATATTGGAAAGACCCTGACCTGCATATCGCGGACAACTCGAAAATGAGGTATAGTTTCACGGACGGTCACCGGGGCACTGGGACCGATCTGATCCGGATGTAACTCACGTTATTGCACAGCCCATTGTGCTGGACGAGATGGCTTGCAACGCCCATTGTTCTTTTCGCTGCATACCATTCTCTCTAGTGGCTGAACTCTATTGTAAAGTCCATTGTACTGGACGAGATGGCTTGTAGCGCCCATTGTTCTTTTCGCTGCATGCCATTCTCTCCAGTGGCTGGGTCCTTTATGGCTATGCCAACGATAAATTGTTCATATAGATAAGTCATCCTCGCTTAGCGGCTATCCGCATGCGAGTCATTGCATCGTGTCAAAAGAGACAACTGAACACCTGAACGATCATGATATAACAATACTCGTGTTTGCATATGCTATGTCCTGAATGTTCATACTTGTCCGTGCTTGAATTAACAATGTTTTGCCTTGGACATGAAAGGTAAAATGGTAAGTGGGTAAGTCTCGCCGTGTTTCCTCTCATGTTGCACGGCGCACTGCCACACGAGTTAGGCTATTCAATGTTTGCATGAAACTGATCCTAAGGCAACTAGAAAGATAACTTAATAGTTGTGCACGAAACCTGTAGTACGTGTTTGGATTTGTAGAGCAAGCGAGTAGCCTCCCCACCAGTGCATTCATGTACTGATAACCCACCAGATCGTTTATTGGGTGCGGGAGAACCTCGTTCGGTGCGGATGCCTCCTTCGTGCGTGCTAAGGCATGGAGATCACTCCGAAGCAGCGTTGCGTCCAGAACTGAAGCACATATATAAGACATAATGTTGGAACATAGCCTGAACATCGCTTGTACAATCATTCCACAATTGTAGCCACTTGGCATGCTTTTACTGTTTCAGAGAGAGAGGCTTGAGCGACTTGTAATCTCGGCTATACGTCGTCTGTAACACTTGTTTATATCAATAAAAGAGTTGCTTTACTTCTACTTGTATTATGCTTCCGCTATTGTCAACTCAGTGAACTTGTTACCGATCGCCTATGCGTTCATGACTCCGCTGCACTCGGACAATCTGTGCGACTCTGTGGCTTAGAACTCTTACCGCCAGCCAATGAACCATGGCCTTGCACGGGCGTGGCTCACGCTCGTGCGACATCACGTCCGGATGGGTCAAAGCGATCGTTCCACGAGAGCGCTGGCGCGGTGATTCTCGCCTAGCGAAAACGGCCGATTTAGCCTGCGGGAGATGGGGGCGTGACATAGTGGTATCAGAGCCTGGCTTATACGCCTTTGGATTTCATTTTCGATTATCTCAGTTTCGAAAGCTCGTTCGTGGGTTATGTGTACGCTCTCTCTCAATGCCTCAATGGAATGTTCCAACAATAAGTCTAAATACTTTCAAAATGCGTTTTGAATGATATGATTGCTTGTATGATATTGTGCTGCGAGTGGCCTTTGTGCCAACCAGTGCGTACCCTTGAGATTGCATCGTAGTAGCTTGTCTGATTTTACTAACTCTAAGTTTGGTTGAATGCATATGTTTGAGGGACGCCTTGAACTTGTGCACGATCCAAGACTTAAGAAAATGTGGAACTCGAGTGCTAAGACTTCGCTATCGCTAAGTTGGTTGGAGTGCTCACGCTAGAGATGCACTTCGAATGTGCACACGATCCAGACTAGCGATATGCTGATCTCGAACGCTTGTGCAAGTGAATATCCAAATAAACAAGTACAACGACTTGTGTAGGTTTGCCTTAGCCTTGTATCGTTAAATCAAAAATTGATTGAAACGTACTGCTTGTCCTCAGTAAGTCTCGAGAACGAGACTTTTTCTGAGTTGGGTAGGATGTAACACCCGGTTCCGTTCAAGCGGACTGCCGATTCAAACGGAAAAAGTGCATGTCCCCACCCACTTTGCTCAGGCGAGAATACTCATTTGAGGCAAAGGATATCCAGACTTGCCCCTACAAGGATCCGGCTTAAGCTTCCAGAGGCTCCCTTGGCGTATCGCTCAACCGAGGCGAATCATCGCTAAGGTGGGTGGCTACGGTGAACTTGTCTTTGCTTAGCCAGCACACAAAAAATGTGGAATGATACATGCTAGTCGCTAGGTGAATCACCCCTGCATGCTAACAAGAATCTAACGCACCTAGCTAAGAAAATAATCCCAACTTGTATTGCTTATGCTAGAACATGGAAATGAAATATTGTTTATATATATGTTCAGACCCTCGCATGCTACCCTAGAACGTGTCGCTCGGGAAGTCCCCTAACGATCTCAACCCTCGGTTTACCTTTGGGCCTGAGCCATCGTGTTTGCTTAAGTTCCTGAGAAACGCATGCTTGTTTGCTTACAAATGCCTAACATTATTGTATTGTGCATGCATTGAGTCAGCCAGGAGACTATTAAATAGCTCTTCTGTGCAATTGAACCTGCAAGTATCCGGGACCGTTAGGTCACCAAGGCAATCTCCGCCCCAGGGGAAATGCATCAAGGCAAAGTGAATACTGTACTGTGATCACATCAAATTTCCCTTGAACGAGAATCCTGTACAAGCTCGTTCATAGCGGAAATTCATGACTGTACTCGTGTTAATGACTGTATTGTGAAGGATGTGATATTGGAAAGACCCTGACCTGCATGTCGCGAACAACTCCGAAACGAGGTATAGTTCTACGAACGGTCACCGGGGCACTGAGACCGATCCGATCCGGATGTAACTCACGTTATTGTACAGCCCATTGTGCTGGACGAGATGGCTTGCAGCGCCCATTGTTCTTTTCGCTGCATACCACTCTCCAGTGGCTGAACTCTATTGTACAGTCCATTGTGCTGGACGAGATGGCTTGTAGCGCCCATTATTCTTTTCTCTGCATGTCATTCTCTCCAGTGGCTGGGTCCTTTATGGCTATGCCAGCGACAAATTGTTCATATAGATAAGTCATCCTCGCTTAGCGGCTATCCACATGCGAGTCATTGCATCGTGTCAAAAGAGATAACTGAACACCTGAACGATCATGATATAACAATACTCGTGTTTGCATATGCTATGCCCTGAATGTTCATACTTGCCCGTGCTTGAATTAACAATGTTTTGCCTTGGACAGGAAAGGTAAAATGGTAAGTGGGTAAGTCTCGCCGTGTTTCCTCTCATGTTGCACGGCGCACTGCCACACGAGTTAGGCTATTCAATGTTTGCATGAAACTAATCCTAAGGCAACTAGAAAGACACCTTAATAGTTGT
Source organism: Iris macrosiphon (assembly GCA_036927795.1). NCBI lineage: Eukaryota > Viridiplantae > Streptophyta > Magnoliopsida > Asparagales > Iridaceae > Iris > Iris macrosiphon. The sequence goes on from JAYESA010000005.1 coordinate 270,499,656, forward strand.
GCACGGAACCTGTATTACGTGTTTGGATTTGTAGAGCGGGCGAGTAGCCTCCCCACCAGTGCATTCATGTACTGATAACCCACCAGATCGTTTGCAGGGTGCGGGAGAACCTCGTTCGGTGCGGATGCCTCCTTCGTGCGTGCTAAGGCGTGGAGATCACTCCGAAGCAGCGTTGCGTCCGGAACTGAAGCACATATATAAGACACAATATTGGAACATAGCCTGAACATCACCTGTACAATCATTCCATAATTATAGCCACTTGGCACGCTTTTACTGTTTCAGAGATAGAGGCTTGAGCGACTTATAATCTCGGCTATACGTCGCCTGTAACACTTGTTTATATCAATAAAAGAGTTGCTTTACTTCTACTTATATTATGCTTCATCTATTTTCAATTCAGTAAACTTGTTACCGATCGCCTATGCGTTCATGACTCTGCTGCACTCGGACAATCTGTGCGACTCTGTGGCTTAGAACTCTTACCGCCAGCCAATGAACCACGGCCTTGCACGGGCGTGGCTCACGCTCGTGCGGCATCACGCCCGGATGGGTCAAAGCGATCGTTCCGCGGGAGCGCTGGTGCGGTGATTCTCGCCTAGCGGGAACGACCCATTTAGCCTGCGGGAGATCGGGACGTGACAATAGCCACACCTTCCTGCTTCAGGGTGGACTATTAGTCTAGATGCACCAATTCAAGCTATTCATACTGTTCTATCTCTTTACAAAGTAATCAATGAAACATGTTCAAGCAATCTAGTTATTTTAACTAGTAACATGCAAGAACAGTTCTATATATCTAGCATGCAATTCTATCTTATTTAGCATACGATGGAAACATATGAACATTCTTTTACTCTTGTTTATTAGCATGACATCGGTTCGTTCGATAGCGGTGTCCGTGTAACTAAGCATGCAACATTTCTATCTTTTCTTAGCATGGCAATGGTTCTATCTCTTTTAGTCAAGCATTCAAGTTCTCTAGTTATGCAAGCATATTTGTTTCAATGACAAGCAATACGAGTTCTCTTATTAAGCATGCAGAGTCAGGTTCTATCATTCTTCTTATGAAACTATCTTAGTAGAACAAGCATTCAAAACTCAGATTCATTATTAAGGCGTGCAAGAATCAGAGAATAAAGTTCTGCCCACTCACTTAGATCAATCTTCTTGTGTTTCGATCGGAGAATACTTCGAGAAGGCTTCCGCTCGAGCCATCAAAGCGATCTCTCTTGTACATAGTGCCTACGTGGAGCGGGGCACTACATACTTACCCACCAAGAAAAAATTTCGTCATCGAAACTCAAGGAGAAACTTTCGATATCCAGAGCAGCGATAGTCCTCATCCCTCACCATCCTCAATCGAAAACTCTAGCAATCAGAACTCAATAAAACTTTAGCCATCAGAAATCACAAATCATATCTCAAGCAAATAAAGTAATCTAGAAAACTTTTGCCAACAACTTTGAGAATATCTATGGACTTATTGTATGGAACTCTCATTGAGACAACGATATCAAATGGTAAAGAACATCTTGAGCTGAAGCTAAGCAGCAGAATGGCCAAAGGGTCGAGTCGCTTTGATACCACTATGTCACGTCCCGATCCCGTAGGGGGGCGTTCGTCCTCGCTTCGGTCCTTGCGGGACCGATTCGTCCTCGCTTGGGCGTGATGCCGTGCAAGCCTAAGTTATGCTTGCACAAGGCCAAAGCTTTGAACAAGGGCAAGTAAACTATTCAAGACAGGAGCAGTGGCACAATATTGCAGAAAAGTAAAGAACATAATGACATATAAAAAACAAGCTCTTTATTGATAATCAAGATGTGTTACAAGCGGCGCTTGGCCGAGATTAGAATTCGCTCAAGCTCTCTTTCTCTCGATTACAATGACATCGTTCCATACATTACATCCCTTTATATAAAAGCAGCTCAAAGCAATCTCGATACGGCTCAAGGCATCGATTCTAGATTTTTGGGTCCTTGGGATGAGGCACGGTTATCGCTTCCTCGGACGATCCAGCACCTGAGAACAAGCAAACTGTTGGTGGGCCAGCACTTTGGAGAAAGTACTGGTGAGTCTAAAATCAACGAACATAAGCAACATTTTCTAAAACCAATACTAAGTAAGCATGTGGCAAAATATTTTATTACTAGTGATCTTGCAACTTTTACATATGTTCATTTCATGTCGCACATGATTATAGTCAGATTACTTCTTTTTGAAAACATGTCTTTGAAACCAGTTTGCATATTCAATACATACAAGCAAGCTATAGAGACAGTGTTCTATCGTGCAATGCGTAACATGTATCGTGAGCCATATTCGATCTCTTAGGAACAAAAGTTATCTCTAGTAGACTGATCATCTCGAATCAAGACAAGTGCATCAAGTGGATTGTTCAATTCGATGCAATAGGGGCAGCAGCATATTCAAGTAAAACAAATGTATCTCATTTAGCATAAATGACAAGGAACATAAGAAAATACAAGTGATCACTTATTCAGTAATCCTTACCCATGGCCGAACGGTTATCCCTGCATCAGACATACAAGTTAGCAACATATATATATATATATATATATATATATATATATATATATATATATATATATATATATATATATATACGAGGTTCTTCTTCCCTGTCCGTCTCTGCATCAAACAATTAGGTATGCAAGAAGGCTAGCCTAGCATGCGCCCTAACTACATGATGGTCCCCTCCACGGGATTAGCAGTTGGGATGTACAAGCCCATCTCACTAATAGACCTTTATATTATACCCTTATGTAAGTAAGGACTACAAGCCTCAGGGTATTCTAGATCTCTCCAAGGCCGAACGATCCCAGTGCCCCAGGAAACGCTCGAGAGATAAACCTTGTGCACAAGTTGTCCTGACCATATGCATGAATGCAAGTTCCTATCAGATAAATATGCTATCATGTAACTGATGAACAATGAACAAGCAAGTCTATCTCTCTCTCATTTTCTAGATCAGAACAAGCAAGCAAGCATATCAATCAAGCGATAGAGCCGGAGTTCTCAATACTCTTGCCTAATAGCCACACCTCCCCGCACAAGAATCAAAGCAGGATGCAAGTCAAGAATTAATTCGAATTCGATATAGATGTCAAGAACGATTCAAGCAAGTGGATGAGATCCTAAAACTTATCCTATTCTTATTGCAGTCTTGCTCGGTCCCTAAGTTGAAACCAAAGTAATTTAGTCATTGACCTGCATGGGCCACCACAAAAACCATGTCACGCCCCAGTCCCAAAATACCGAGGAACTAGACACGTGGCAATGGCCAGCAGCACACACTGATGGACAAACCCAATTTAATGGATCCACCAGGGCGTACTTAAGCTGTAGTACAATAATAAATAGATCAGATGATACAAGTCACAATCTATTCTAATCTCATCCACAGAATATAAACACAGATCAAAAGCCAGAATAAATGCAAATGAATAGAATCTAACATATCTCAATAAAAGTGTCTCGGGGAACAATCCGAGAATAAGTCTGATACATCAATGCAATAGACAGGAAAAATAAAGTAACTGAAAATAGAAATAACTGAGTATATAAAGCCAATACTCAGGAGAAGTCCTCTGGTACGATCTCGTCCTCAGATCCTTGTTCTGCCCCAATGTATGCACCTGCTTCTGCTAATGCTAATGCTCTGGTCCCGTATACCTCGGGATAGATCTCGTCAGCTAATCCTGGGGACATAATCCGGATCCAGGTCCTCAGGGAACATAACAAGGTACAAATAATACAAGCCAAAATAAATGCAGTGTAGCAATAAATACAACAATAGGGTAAATAAATAAACCAGCTAAGTGATATGCAAGTGAGAGTTTTAGTCATACTCAGGCTGAGACTACTACAGGATCGGTGTCGGAGAAACCCATAGCAGTATTTTCTCGAAGGGCCAGAACTTGTGCCAAAGCTCTGTATCAGAGACTAAGACACCTCCAGATGACATTATTTATATTATAATTATCCTTGATATGGTAATACTCTCCCCACCCCATGTAATCTCACGTCACAGTTTCATAATGTCTCAGGTCCAAGTCACGCAAGATCAAACTAATGCAATAAGTCAGAATAAATTCTAAGCATGTAAACTGTATGTCATAAACATGTATCCTATACAGAATCACCTTGAATATTTCAGGAAGATTCTGTCTCATGATTCGTGTCAGGTGTCCTGGGTATAATGTACTTGATATGGCAAGTACGAGAATGTAAATGTCACGATATCCATCTCTAGTTGACCTTACACAACCCCGCGTACGGTGTTGGCACCCGACTATTAATCGGACGCTAAGTAAGTCACACGGTCCTAGGTTAAGCATGTACAAGATAAATAAGTCAAAGAATTATGTAACAAGAACTGCAATGTTTGGCAAGGTACACTTGCCTGGGGTTTGGTTTCCAACTGTGGCTCTGGTATTCGTGAAATCTCCAGGAACGTCTCCGGATGCTGAAACAAACATTATCATTATGCTCAGAAGATATCAAATAGCTAGAAACGCCTGTCCTTGAGTCCAATTTGAAGACAAGGACAAAAATGACAATTTCGGGTCAAAGCGGGGTCCACATGTGGCCCGCTTCGCACCTAAAAATGTGTCAGGGACAAAGTTTTCCAAATTCATCAAACTTAGTGTCAACAGATCCAGAACGATGATACGAACCCAACGGAACTTCCAGAATTGGATTCCGATGAGCCGATCACAAAATTGCCCGTCAAGTGGAGCCTGTGGGGCCCACGATACGCGATTTTGTCAACGTTCTCAGAATCAAACAAAACTTGGGTCACAGGACCAGCGTATCGCTACGAGTCTGATGGCGCAAGTTTCGTTTCGATCCGACATATGTACACAAAGTTACAACGAGTTTCAGAACAGACGGATACGGGACGGTGTCGGCGGATACGCGTTGATTCCGGTGTGCACGCACATCCAAATCAACTTCTGCGAAATCTCGTACGTCCGTATCAACGACGCACACGTTTCGGTGAAGATCGCACGCGACCAAGTCGTTCCGTTTGGCGGGGCGTACTATGTTCTGGGGTGAAACAGGGCGTTGATTTTCCTGTTTTTGGATCGCGGTTCGCGATCGCCACAGGACGCGACACACCGAGCGGGTCGCACGGGCATCGAGAGGGTCACGCAGGGTTCGCGTTGCAATAGACGAAACCGAAAACGGGGCAGCGAGGAGAGAGAAATGGGTACCTGAACAGAGCTCCGAAAACCGAGATTTATGTGTCCGTGTCGACACGACGTGTCCGAGTTATAGGGTTAGGGTTTGGGGCTTCGCCGGAGTTGGGAGGCTGCTGGCGGCCGGAGGGAGGCCGGGGGCAGCGGAGGCGGCGAGGGCCGGAGGCGGCGGCGCGCGGGGTGGAGGCGCAGGAGCTCGGGCGGCCGGAGGCGGGCCGGGGCAGCTGCTGTTAGATGCTGCTGGGTCGGGGGAGCCGCCGGAGGAGGCGGGCGGAGCTGGCGAGGGCGGTGCGGCGTCGGCGGCGAGGCGGAGCTGGGCAGGGGACGGCGGCGCTCGAGGGCGGAGGCTAGGGTTCCGGCGGGGGTGTTCGTGGCGGAGAAGGTCGTGAAGGGGAGGTTTTATAGGCGGAGGGGAGCGGGGCCGAGCGGGGGAGGAGGAGGAGAGGGGGATCGTGGCCGAGGGGTGCGGAGCGGGACGGGCGGAGCACCGGAGGACGCGGGCGGCCGCCGGAGGATGCGGGGAAGGCTGCTGGGTCGTGGGGGAGAGAGAGGGAAGCGGGTTGCATTCGGGTCGGGTCGGGTTTGGGTAGGACCCGGCCCGTTAGGGGGGGCGGTCCGGTCCGGTTTGGTTTGACCGGGTTCAGGCCGGTTCAGCCCGGTTTGAACCCGATTCAACCCGATTTATTTTTGATTTTTAATATAAATAGGTTTTGGGGCTTTTAAAAATGGTTTCGGGGTCCAATAAATTTCAGAAAAATTACCCTAAGTCCAATATTTTATTTTACACCAAAAAATATTATTTTTATAATATTTTAATATATTTAAAAATATTTAATTTTATTTAAGGACGAAATACCTTGATTTTTAATTACCGAAAAATCCCCGAAAAATTCTGAAAAATCCGTTTTAAAAATCTTGAAAAATCAGGGGGTTTACAATCTGCTCCTGTCGAATTTCTCCATTGGGAACATATAGACGATCACCACATCGTAATGTCCCGTCATCATGAATGCCCAGTCCTGTCTGCTCTCCGGCCTTTGTTCTTTCCTTTAATCTTCTGAACCTGGCGTCTATAGGCAATGCTGCCTTGATTGTTTCTACTAGTGATGATTGTACTTGCAAGTTGGCTAGTGTTCCATCTGTTCCGGGTAATATCACTTCAATGCCAAGTCCTTTCAAGTCCTTCAATAATTTCTTCTGTGTTGTTAGGAAATAAGCTGCTGGCTTCCGGCTTAACGCGTCTGCTACAACGTTAGCCTTGCTTGGGTGATAATGTAACTCTATCTCGAAATCTTTCATCAGTTCGAGCCATCGACGTTGCCTCATATTTAATTTCTTTTGCGTGAAGACATACTTGAGGCTTTTGTGATCTGTATAGATTTCCACTCGTTCCCCATATAAGTAATGTCTCCATAGCTTCAGAGCAAATACAACGGCTGCAAGTTCCAAGTCATGAGTTGGATAATTCTTCTCATGTACTCGTAACTGTCTAGATGCGTATTCAATTACTTTGCCATGCTGCATCAATATGCATCCCAAGCCTTTCCCTGATGCGTCACTGTAGATTACATATCCTCCTGATCCTGATGGAATAGTCAATACTGGTGCTGTGGTTAGTCGCTTCTTTAACTCCTCGAAAGCGGCTTGACATTCGTTGGTCCATATGAACTCTTGATCTTTGCAAGTCAACCGAGTCATAGGTGTTGCTATCCTTGAGAAGTTCTCCACGAACCGTCGATAATATCCCGCAAGTCCAAGGAAACTTTCCACCTCCGCTGCTTATTTAGGAACAGGCCATGTCTCTACTGCCGAGATCTTTTCTGGATCAACAGAAATACCATCTCTGGTAACGACATGTCCAAGAAATGAAACTCTGTCCAAGAAGAACTCACATTTACTGAGCTTCGCATATAGCTGCTCTCTCCTCATTGTCTCTAGAACAATTCGCAGGTGCTTCTCGTGCTCTTCGTGGCTCTTCGAATAGACAAGTATATCATCTATGAAGACGACCACAAATTGGTCCAAATACTGGTAGAAGACTCGATGCATTAGGTCCATAAAGATAGCTGGAGCATTGGTCAATCCAAATGGCATGACCAGAAACTCATAGTGTCCATATCTTGTCCGGAATGCGGTCTTCGGGATGTCCTCCTTCCGTACCTTCACCTGGTGATATTCCGATCTCAAATCTATCTTTGAGAATACCTTAGCTCTACTGAGCTGATCAAATAAGTCATCAATGCGTGGCAATAGATATTTATTCTTCACTGTTACTACATTCAAGGCCCTATAGTCAATGCACATACGTACTGACCCATCCTTCTTTGGTACAAACAACACTGGTGCTCCCCAGGGTGATGCACTTGGTCGGATGAAACCTTTCTCTTGTAGTTCTTTCAATTGTGTCTTCATCTCGTCAATCTCCTTCTTCGCTAGTCTATAAACATGTGATGCTATGGGTATTGTTCCCGGTATTAATTCAATTGAGAATTCTACGTCTATATCTGTGTAAACACCCTAATTTTCAGAATAAATTTTAATATAATAATCCCGAACTTTTCGGTAGTTTCTGGAAAAGAACCAAGGTAATTAAGGGTTAAGGATTTTTAAATGCAGTTTATTAGAATTAAAATATTATGGAAATAATATTTTATTGTGTAAAATGGAAAACCGGACACAGGGTATTTTTCGGTGAATTTATTGGACTCCGGAAACGCGTTTTATGACCGATAAGTTATAGGTTATATAAAACCGTATTGAACCAAACCAAACCAAACCAAACCCAAGCTCGAACCGAACCGCTGCGTGAACCGAACCAAAACCGGCGAAATGGGTCGGGTCGGGTCGGATCCGAGCCAAACCCGACCCGGACCCGAAACGCAAGGGAAACCCTAGCCACCGCCGGAATCACTGTAGCGGGGTATTTAAACCCCCTTGGCTTCCGTGTCCAGCCCCCCCGAAACCCTTGTTCCGTCGTCGCCGTCTTCAGAGCTTCCTCCCCGACCGTCCCCTGCTCTCGACCCCGGTAGCGCAGACCGCCGTCTCCCCCGTGCTCGACCCCGGCAGCGCAGACCGCTTTTTCCCCCGGGACCGCGAGCCCAGCCCGACTTCCCCAACTCGAGCGCCGCCGCCCCTCGACTCCTCGCCTCGACAGCCTCTGGACTTCCCCATCTCTGCCAGGCCAGCCGACCCCGACCGGCTGTGCGTAGCCCTGACCCCGACAACATCCACCGCTCGAGACCCGCGTAGCCCGAACGACGCCGAGCCTCCGCCCGCGGCTGAACCCGCTCCGACCAGACTGTGCGGAGCCGCTGCCCTAGCCCGACCTCGAGCCCGACCCCTCCGGCGGAGCCCACTCTGCTGTCTCGATCAGAGCCATAGCTCGGACTCACGGCAGACACGAGGACACGTCCAGGACATGAAGTTGACGCTCGGACACGTGAAAACTCAGATTCACGGAGCCCTGTTCAGGTACCGATTTCTCTCACCTCGTAACTCCGTTTTAGTTTCTGTCAGTTGCTACGCGTAGACTGTATAACCCTCTCGGTGCCCGTGCAACCCGCTCGGCGCATCGCGTCCTGTGGTGATCGCACACCGCGATCCAAAAATAGGAAAAACAACGCCCTATTTCACCCCGGAACTGAGTGCGCTCCGCCAAACGGGACGACTTGGTCGCACGTGGTCTTTACCGAACCGTGTGCGACATTGATACGGTCGTGTGGGATTTCGCAGAAGTCGATTCGGATGTGCGTGCACACCGGAATCAACGCGTATCCGCCAACGATACCCCGTATTCGTCCTTTCTGGAACATGCTGTAACTTTGTGTACACACGTCGGATCGAGACGAAACTTGTGCCATCAGACTCGTAGCGGTACGCTGGTCCTGTGACCCAAGTTTGGTCCGATTCTGAGAACGTTGACAAAATCGTGTATCGTGGGCCCCACAAGCTCCACTTGACAGGCATTTCTAGCAGTTTGATATCTTCTGAGACTGTTGGTGATATTTATTTCAGCTTTTGGAGGAGTACCCACAGGATCCACTGATACCGGGACGATTGTTGATATTCAAATATCAGGCAAGTGTACCTTGCCAAACTTTGCAGTATTGTTACATATTTTTCTTGCTTTATTATATTGCTGTGCATGCTTAACCTAGGACCGTGTGACGTACTTAGCGTCCGATTATTAGTCGGGTGCCAACACTGTACGCAGTGTTGGGTACTGTCATTTAGAGATGGACATTCGTGACACTTTATATTCTCGTACTTGTCTTACCAAGTACACTTTGACCCAGGACACTTGACACTCCTCATGAGACAGGATATTTTCGAGATATTCGTGGTGATTCTGTATAGGATACAGGACTTGACAGAGATACTATATTCATAGATACTTATGACATGTTGCATTAGCTATGATCCCGCTTGACATGGACATAAGACGTTATGGTCATGATATGCGTGGTTACATTGGGTGGGGAGAGACACACATGCTACAGGCTGTTTCTATATATATCTACTACTATTGTGAGGCCGTAGACTCTCGTAGCAGAGCTAGGCACATTACGTGTTATTACCACTACCGGCTCCCGACACAGAGCTTGTAGTGGCTCAGCCTGAGTACTCGTGCTGCTCTCACTTGTATTTTCACTTAGATGGTTATTTATTCGCCCTATTTATTTTATTATCTGCTGCACTGCATTTATTTTGGCATGAGCTTTCTTGTACCTTGCTATGTCCCCTGAGGACCTGGATCCGGATTATGTCCCCAGGATTTGAGGACGAGATCTATCCCGAGGTATACGGGACCGGAGCAGGAGCTGTATCGCCATCCGAGGATGAGGTGTTAGCCGAAGACTTCTCCTGAGCATCCATGTTCCATGCTCAGTATTTATTATTTATTTCAGTCATTTACTTTCTGGTCTGTTGAACCATTGTATCAGATATTTATCGGGTTGTTCCCCGAAGCACTTTATGAGACTAGCTGATAATTTACATTCCTTATTTATTCTGTGGATCATATTTTATATCTTGTGTGGATGAGATTAGTTGTGCCATGATTGTCGTAGATTTTGTTTTACAGCTTAAGTATGCCCTGATGGATCCATTAAATTGGATTGTCCATCGGTGCGTACTGCTGGCCATTATCACGCGTCCGGTCCCTCGGTATTTTGGGACTGGGGCATGACAATCTGGGGGTAGTTCTGGCAATTCTTCTGGAAAGACGTCTTGGAATTCTGAAATAATGGGATGATAAACGACATCGTCCATTGCGAGCTGTATACCATCAATGATTTCTGTGGATCCTCGTGCAAACTCAAGTTCAGGCTGGCCGGGTACCTTAAAGAGAATGTTTTCTCCAAAGCAATCGAAGAAAGCGTGGTACTTGCTCAGCCAATCCATTCCAAGTACAATATCAAAAGTTGGCATAAGAAGGACTAAGAGTCGGGCGTTCATCTCTCTGCCACGTATCACTATAGGACAAGATCTACAAATTCGACTAATAGGCACAACTCCTCCTCCGGTAAGAATTCTAACACATCTAGTTAAAGGTATAGAGGTAATATTGTGTTTGGCAATAAAACTAGATGATATGAATGAGTGGGTGGCTCCCGTATCAAACAATGTCATAGCAGGAAAAGTAAAAGCAAGATTGATACCTGTTATGACATCAATCTCCTGATCCATGTCGTCCACTTCCATTGCAAAAGCTTGTCCGTTCCTCTGGGTTGTCCCTGTCTGGCCCTCGCGAATTGATCCTCCTGTGTAGGTAGTGGTGGTCCTCGCTGAAATCCTCCTGTTGCTGGAGGTCGAGGTGCTGGAAGCGCTAGTGTCTGTACTGGCGGTGGAAGTGTCTGCTGCTTTGGACAATTTTTTGCTTGGTGCTGTCCAGAACCACATCTCATACACTGTCCCAAACGGGCCCGACAGTCTCTTGAGATGTGCCCACGTCTCCCACAATAATTACATTTGAGCTTATCCAGAACCTGGTATGGTCCTGCTCTATACTGATACTGTTGTTGCTGAGCTAAAGGACGTCTGATAGGTCTTCCTTGTGGTATTCTTACTGGTCCTTGCTGCGTTCTCAGCTGACCTCCCTTTCCTCTGCTGATGGTTTCTTGCAATTTGGCTTCTGTCAGTAACTCGGCATAAGAGATTCGGGACTGTGAGCTAGTGTAGTGTTGTAGCTCCTGAGTTAGTCCACGATGAAATCTCTTAGCCTTGGCCAAGTCATCTGGTATCAAGGCAGCGCCATATTTACTGAGGCGACTAAACTCGGCATCATACTCGTCCACCGTTCTTTTTTCCTGCTCCAGGTGGAGAAACTGATCGTACAATGCATCTCTGACGGTGTCCGGAAAGTACTTCCTCTCAAAGTACTCCAAGAACTGCTCCCAAGTCTGGTACGTACCCAACTGGCGCTCCATAGATTTCCACCAGTGGTAAGCATTACCGTCTAGAAGCGTCCTTACACCCGTCATCCACAGGTCTACAGGTAGCTGTGATGCCTCTAATAATTTCCAAGTGTGCGTGATCCAGTTGGTAGTTTCCTCTGGGCTCTCTATGCCTTTGTACGGCCTCGGGCCCATCTGTATAAAGTCTTTTACTGAACCAACTTTAGCTCGAGGTACTGGAGCTAGTGTTTGAGCTGGTACAGTATCTTTGCAGCCATCCTTTCAAGTGCTGCTAAGAACTCATGTCTTTGTTCTGCTGCTTGCTGCCTCTGCTCTGCAGCTAGTGTGGCAGCCTGTTGTCGCTGTTCCTGTATTATCATCTGGAAGAATTGGAACAGTTGAGCCTGGCCATCCTGCGGTATTGATGAGACTGGAAGGTTCCCATTAGGTAGAACGGGAAGATCAGATAAAACTGGATTGTGAATCTGTCCATCTGGTCCTGAAAGTCTAGGAGTTGTTGAGGTCTCTCCTTGAGTCTGACCATTGACTCCAGGAGTTATGTCACCATCAATACATCCCTTCTGCATATCCATCTCTCTGCAGGTGATGTACACAATGATTTAGAAGAAGTACATGAATCAAACAGGATGCAAGCATTAGATAGAATGTAGAAGCATAAAATAGGCTGGGGAATGGTCCTCGCATTTTACAGTCAACCCCCCCAACATACATGAAGTCTCTCCTGCGTAAAACAGGGCTTCAGGGTGGTTGGCGTAAAACAGTTTGATAAGCTTCCTGCGTAAAGCAGAGGTTCGAAGCTATCCGCGTAAATATTATCAGCGTAAAAAGTCTGCGCGTAAAGTCTGCCGACGTAAAGTTGGCATAGAAAATCTGTGCGTAAAATATATGGTGCGTATAGCATATGCTGCGTAAAGTCTGCGCGTAAAAGATCTCTATACTTCCTGCATAAAGTTTTCGTAAAAGGTCTGCGTAAAATCTATCTGCGTAAAAGGTTTCCTGCGTAAAGAGATCTGTAAAATCTGAAATACGTTGCAGCGTAAAGTCGTACGAGAAACTCTTCGTATTCCTCGGATGAATTTGTCAGACAAATCAGTGAACCTGACCTCTGACAAAAGTATTGCACGATGATCGAGAGGTCGGCTGTGATGATGATTTGCACAAAGACCCAGGTTGTCGTTTAGTGATATATTTGACACAAGTTGGTTTTTACGCGTCCAAAAAGAAAGAAAGGGGAGTCTTTTGAATACGCTGCATATTCCAGAGAGATGAGTTTTTACGCTCAAGTCTGAAATGAGTTTTTACGCTCAAGATAGGACAAACGCCTATGTCAAAAGCTGTTTTTGGCACAGGGCTCGAGGTATATCTCTGTATTTAATGCACAAGATTTGGTCATGGCATGGGAAAGCTAAGATTGTGAAAATTATTCTCACCTCATCATCCTTACATTTTACGCCTAATCAGGCTATTCTATGCTGCCTTATATTTTACGCCTAATCAGACCACTCTACGCTGGTTATCAATTTATTCATGATTCATCAAGTTTACGCAGGGCAGTTACCAACGTGGCTTGTATGATGTGTCATACGTTGTCACCCTCACATTTCCAATTAAGGATAGTTTGGTAATTGACACAGAAATTTTATTTTTAGGAGGGTTGTAATTAATATTGTGATGAGTAATTAATTATTTGTTGTATTGTTTAGTGTTTGATTAGACGTAGTATTTATTTTAGACTTGTGTAGTGGACCTAACCTATTTTATTAGATGCATGAACCCAACACATTTGGATGAGTTTAGTTTGGGCCCATTTAATTAGGCCCATGGATTATGAGGTTGGATTTAATTAGTAAAATCATTAGACTAGAACCTTCCCCTTAATTAATTTTTTCATGAGAGGCCCCAAGGGGTATTTGGGATATTATACATTGCTTGAAGAGGGGTTTATGACCAGCCATAATTAGGAGGAGAGAGAGTGCTCTCATTTCATTTCTTTCCCAAATTTCTAAATCTACTTTTCCTTTTTCCAATTTCCCTCCAACCCCTCATAAATTTTCTATCAATTCTTCTCAAATCTCTTTCTAAATTCATCATTGAGGCCTCTACATCAAGGATCTACAAGAAGAAAGCAAGGAGCAAGGAAGATGAGGCCAAGATCTACAAGGAGATGAGCTATTTTGCATTTGAAGACTTTTTATTGGGAATCCATCTTCCAATAGGTACATTTCTGTTTTTCCCCTTCTATTAGACTCTAGATCTGAGATTTTACCATGAGAAACCAACCCACATGCATAGGCTACCCATAGGATTTGGTTTGGAGTCATTCGGAGACCTACGGTAGAAGTTACATGCATTTTTTGTGCCAATTTTGGGGAAATTCCGAGATTGGCACATGTTGTGTTTGTCAATTGATCAATTAGACCAAATTGACATATGATTGTTTGTTTGTGGCTAGTGTTGTGTCCACAATTGGATACGTGTAGGCCGTACCTCGTCAATTTGACGAAACGAGTTGATTTTGGGGGTTTTTCTCTGACACGGGGTCTTGTGCATATCGCATTGAGACCAGACACGTAGACACACTAATTACTATACGTGTTGCCCATAATTTATGAATTAGATTTATTCGTGTCCTCCGGGATGCGTTTGTTTGTGTGTTGGAGCCGTATCACACACGTATCATAGAGCAAGTGTGATACGGGTGCGGTGCACTCCATGTGTTTGTTGTTTTGCCCTCTTTGCTATACGTGTATGTGTAATTATATATATATATATATATGGTATTTATATATATGTATACTTGTGTACTTGAATGTATGTTTGTGTGTGTGATTACGTATAATAGTGACTATATGTATAGATGCTTATGTAGATTGTATATATATATATAGTATAGAGGGTTATAGGTGTAAGTGTCTGTGAGTGCATTGTGTTGGTTGTGTGGTGTGTGTGAAGGAACATTGTGGAAATGGGTGAAGAGAGGCACTGGACACCCAACATCAAAGGAGCAACCACCAATTCAGTGTCAGCATCAGTATCAGTTCTACAAAATTGTGCAGTGAACGTTCAGCATACTGCAGCCATTCAGTGGCATAGCAGCGGGAGACTCTGCAGTATCAACTGAAGGGGAGCTCGAGCAGCCATCAGCGACTCGAGGCAAGGGAGCTCAGTCAATGCAGTATCAGTCAAGAGTAGGTATCGGACATAGCAGTATCAGAGAAGAGCAGCTAGTATTGCCTTGTGTCCATAGCAAGTGTGTACGGAAAACAGGAATCGCAGCAGCAGGTAAATGCGTCAGCAGCAAAATAAAGTCATGGGCACTGGAGAACAGTATGTTGAAGGCCACTAGCAGTTCAACACAGTGTGCCTCAACTGAGACACACTGAACAACAGGTTTGAGTATCAACAGTTAGAAGGAGGAGCATCAGTCCAGCTCAGTACAGTCCATGGTAATCCAGTAGCTTTCAGTATCACTTTCAGTTGGAGATTAGTGTATCCATGTTTTTAATACAGTTCGAGGTTTTGAGTATTAGGTTGGCTGGGTGTTTTCAGTGAAGTTTAGTTTTAGGATTTGCTGTAGATGTGTTACTATTTTAAGGTATCAGTTAGTTGTATATTGTTAGTTGAGTTTATGGATAGTATAGTTAGTTGGTTATAGTCAGTATCAGTAGGTATTAGCCTGGTAAGTATAGGTAGTTAGCTTATAATGGATTTACTTTAAGTTAGCAAGGTATTAGAGTAGTTAGTTGATTATTGTTGATATATATAGCTATATGTATTTATGTAGGTATGGGTGTTTGTTATTATAGTTAGTTCTCAAATAGTATTGAGATATAATATAGGAGCTAGTATATGTTAGCATTATATAGTTAGTGTTAGTTTGGGATTTTATATTGGGTATTAGCTCTATATAGAGATTTTAGATTACCTCGGGATACCAAGGTATTTCCAAGGTATTGGGTAGATACTCAAGGTATTGACTTTGGGTATCGAGTTAGGCGCGATACGCATTGGTGCAAGGCCAAGGTATCATATTTCAACTGTTTTGTTATAATATTATAGTATTTGACTCGTATACATATATAAATCTATTTTTATATTAAGAAAACTTACGTATCTTAAGATACGGCTTTTTGAGAGACTTCTTGTATCGTAGCTTAGCTAGTATAAACTAGTTTCATAATGTTTTAACGTAGTGACTTAGTGTTAGACGCTTGCAACCTAGATTTCATCGATTTGACTTAGAAATTGTCTTGTGACCTACATGTTGACTAGTTTAACTTAATTTCTTTCCAACACCTTGTATTAATGTGATATTCCATATATAGGTTTGTGTGACACCAGTTGGGACACAGTTTGACATTCATTGCTTGGACGACAGGAGAGTACATTCTCTGATAGTTTTCATTAATTGCTAATTACTATAATACAAGAATTTAGAAATGTTTTACATGACTCTTGACATATTGGTACACGGACTAGTATACACATGGATCAGTCATGGGATGTTACATATATATTGTTCATTGTTTCTCGTGTTCTCAATGTTTAACTTAGACAATGTTTCGTGTTCAACATTCATGTTTAACTTAGACTATGTTTCGTGTTCAATGTTCAATGTTCAATATTTCGTGTTCAAGGTTTATTGTTTACATGGCCTTGAGTATCTTGTATCACAACGTGTCGTGGTTGGATCCATTGTACTAGTTGGGGAAAAGGGGAAATGTTAGCTAGGTATGTGATCAAATCCTAGACAATGTTTCATGTTAACTTAGACAATGTTTATCCAACGTTAAAGTAGACAATGTTCACCCAAGCCGATCACATATCTATCTAGTATTTTAATCACTTAGCATAGTTACAGTTCTTCACCACATTGTTCATTGTTTACCTGTTTTTCCATCATAGTTGATATTATTCATTATTTTTCGTCCTGTATTGTATTCTCTATTTCTGTTTATTGTCATTATCAATTAATTGGAACTGCTATTGGGTTGTACTTCGCTCCATTCCTGACTGAAAAATATTTTTCAGATGAATGGTTAGAAGGGATGTGTCCCATTCACTATGGACTGACAGATGGAGTATCACCCGAGGATAGTGCCAGAGACTGAGGCCTCTTAGACTTCCATGCATTGTAGTAGTTTTCCTATTTTAGATATTGGTTGTATTATGTTTGAGATCTGGAGTATAGATTTGAGATGGCTATGTGATGTATTGAGACTTGTATTTCTTATTCTTTTTATTCTATATCGTGCGTTCATCTTTCTTCAGTTTTATATGTGATTGAGTATTATTTGGTATTAAGATGCATGGCAGTACTTTATATGCACGGTGTGAGATGTTAGATAGCATAGTAGACCAAGACAGCGTTCTACCGTCGATTCTGCGGCGTAGGCTGGACGTACACACGCACTCGTGCCCCTATACCGGGTGCGGATCGTGACACATTTTTAGTGGTGGTCCATGCAGGTCAGGTTTTGCAATAGTGCGATGTCGTGGTAGTGCAACGACTTAGTTGTACTACTGCGAGCCTGCGATAGGATATTATATAGGATACTAGGCTTAGAGGGATACTCAATCACAACTAGAAAATAATTCCAACATAATTGTATCTTGTCATCTTCATTCTAAATATCGTTTTCCTTGGAAATTTTTGTCCTTCCTTGATGATATCGTATCTTGCTCAATATTGATTTCTTATTTTGAATCTGTCTTCAGAATGCCGCCGAAGACGAGTTCCCAGCGCTCAGGCGCAATGTCAGCATAATTAGTCACTCCATCACCCTTGAGGCAGCACCCTCAGACGAAGGTCCATTACCTACATTCAGGAGGTCATCTTCACCAGTCCAGGTGGGCGTATCCGCAACAGCTTTCGGAGGTGCTCCACCTCCAGTACCGAGGACAGGGCAAACAGTTTCCGAGGATCTTCCACCTCCGCCACCTGCAGTGGATCAGACACAGATGTTCGCGCTCTTCCAGCAGATGATGGAGGCGCAGCAGCGACAGTCCGAGGTCCTGCGACAGAGCGTGGAGAATGCTCACCGGATCGCGCTCGCAGCAGTTGAGAGAGCTACCGTCCATCCACTGACGACACCAGCTCAGTTTATTCCACATCAGCCGAGGCCGGGTACTATCATAGACTTCAAGAGGATGGGCCCGAAGGATTTCACGGGCACAGAAGGGATCATCTATGCGGACGAGTGGATCGAGAACATCGAGCGAAACCTAGGGCTGGCGCAAATTCCATAGATGCTACATATAGATGCAGCGGGTTGTATGATGTTCGACATTGCTTTGACATGGTTCAGGACAGACCCAAGAATATCAGCGTCGGGAATTACTTGGAAAGTTTTCAAGGAACTATTCAAAGAGAAGTTCTTCCCGGATGTGGCTCAGAGTACTTTGGAGAGTCAATTTCAGAACCTCGTCCAAGGGGACTTGACGATGGACAAGTATGCGGCAGAATATTGCCGATTGGGACGATTTATTGAGGGACAGAATCCTCGAACCAGAGCTAGCAAGTTCAAGAAGGGACTGAACAGTGAGATTAAGTCTCACACTAATGGAGACCGTACCGCTACGTTTGAGGAAATTTTGAGACATGCGCAGCGGGCGGAAGATGATTTGGAGCTTGGCTCCAAGAGGCCGAGATACACCGGAGGAGCAAGTAGTGGTGCGGGGCCAGCAAAGCGCACCCACTTTTAGCAGCCGAGAGTATATCAGCACCAGCAGTACCTTGTGCCAGTTAGTGCACCAGCTCAACAGATACAACAGTTTCAGGGGCCAGTACATCAGGCACCGCAGCAGCCTCAGAGGCAGATTCAATAGACTTTTCCTTGTGCCTATTGTGGAAGGCAAGGGCATGATTGGGAGAACTGTCGGACGAGACTCAGACAATGCTTGTATTGTAGTTCCCCTGACCATCAGGTGAAGGAGTGTTCCAACAACCCGTATGGACCAAATCGCAGTCAGAGAGGTGGAGCTAGGCTACCTGTGGTACCGCAGACTAATCAGCACCAACATAGAGAGCCACCCCAACAGGACGGGGCATTTACAATGGCAGTCAGAGAGGATGACACTTCAGGTGATCAGTTAGCTAGTTTCATCCTGTTTATTTTCTTTCTATCTGTTGATTGTGTGGTTAGTTATTGCTTTATAGACTGCTTGCGTGTTATTGTGTAATTAGTATACCCTGACGGAGACTGCAAAACTATGATGGACAGAGACCATAGTTAGTGATGTGTATTTTAGTTTAGACTGGGTTGACCTAGAGGGGGTTACAATCATCTTTAATTTCGAGGACGAAAATTTTCTAATGTGGGTAGGATTGTCACCCTCACATTTCCAATTAAGGGTAGTTTGGTAATTGACACGGAAATTTTATTTTTAGGAGGGTTGTAATTAATATTGTGCATGAGTAATTAATTATTTGTTGTATTGTTTAGTGTTTGATTAGACGTAGTATTTATTTTAGACTTGTGTAGTGGACCTAACCTATTTTATTAGATGCATGAACCCAACACATTTGGATGAGTTTAGTTTGGGCCCATTTAATTAGGCCCATGGATTAGGAGATTGGATTTAATTAGTAAAACCATTAGACTAGAACCTTCCCCTTAATTAATTTCTTCATGAGAGGCCCCAAGGGATATTTGGGACATTATACATTGCTTGGAGAGGGATTTATGATCAGCCATAATTAGGAGGAGAGAGAGTGCTCTCATTTCATTTCTTTCCCAAATTTCTAGATCTACTTTTTCCTTTTCCAATTTTTCTCCAATCCCTCATCAATTCTCCATCAATTCTTCTCAAATCTCTTTCTAAATTCATTATTAAGGCCTCTACATCAAGGATCTACAAGAAGAAAGCAAGGAGCAAGGAGCAGGAAGAGGAGGCCAAGATCTACAAGGAGAGGAGCTACTTTGTATTTGGAGACTTTTTATTGGGAATCCATCTCTCAATAGGTACATTTCTGTTTTTTCCCTTCTATTAGACTCTAGATCTAAGATTTTACCATGAGAAACCAACCCACATGCATAGGCTACCCATAGGATTTGGTTTGGAGTCATTCGGAGACCTATGGTAGAAGTTACATGCATTTTTGGTGCCAATTTTGGAGAAATTTCGAGATTGGCACATGTTGTATTTGTCAATTGGTCAATTAGACCAAATTGACATATGTTTGTTTGTTTGTGGCTAGTATCGTGTCCACAATTGGATACGTGTAGGCCGTACCTCGTCAATTTGACGAAACGGGTTGATTTTGGGGGTTTTCCTCCGACACGGGGCCTTGTGCATATCGCATTGAGACACGGACACGTAGACACACTAATTACTATACGTGTTGCCCATAATTTATGAATTAGAACTGTTCGTGTCCTCCGGGATGCGTTTGTTTGTGTGTTGGAGCCGTATCGCACACGTATCATAGAGCAAGTGTGATACGGGTGCGGTGCACTCCATGTGTTTGTTGTTTTGCCCTCTTTGCTATACGTGTATGTGTAATTATATATATATATATATATGGTATTTATATATATGTATACTTGTGTACTTGAATGTATGTTTGTGTGTGTGATTACGTATAATAGTGACTATATGTATAGATGCTTATGTAGATTGTATATATATATATAGTATAGAGGGTTATAGGTGTAAGTGTCTGTGAGTGCATTGTGTTGGTTGTGTGGTGTGTGTGAAGGAACATTGTGGAAATGGGTGAAGAGAGGCACTGGACACCCAACATCAAAGGAGCAACCACCAATTCAGTGTCAGCATCAGTATCAGTTCTACAAAATTGTGCAGTGAACGTTCAGCATACTGCAGCCATTCAGTGGCATAGCAGCGGGAGACTCTGCAGTATCAACTGAAGGGGAGCTCGAGCAGCCATCAGCGACTCGAGGCAAGGGAGCTCAGTCAATGCAGTATCAGTCAAGAGTAGGTATCGGACATAGCAGTATCAGAGAAGAGCAGCTAGTATTGCCTTGTGTCCATAGCAAGTGTGCACGAAAAACAGGAATCGCAGCAGCAGGTAAATGCGTCAGCAGCAAAATAAAGTCATGGGCACTGGAGAACAGTATGTTGAAGGCCACTAGCAGTTCAACACAGTGTGCCTCAACTGAGACACACTGAACAACAGGTTTGAGTATCAGCTGTTAGAAGGAGGAGCAAGTACTGCAGCCTCGTGCAGACTCAGTCAACTGGAGGGAAGGAGTAGCTCAGGTGTACAATAGTGTTAGTAGAGGAGACTGTGTTGTATCTGAAGGTGTCGTGGTGTATCAGTCACTGTACATTGTTCAGTTTCAGGGGGGTAAGGTACTCGAGCAAGTTCAGCAGCTTTAGCAGTCAACAAGGTTTCAGTGTGCTTCACAGTGAACTGCAAGGGGAGATCATGTATTGGCTCGTGCAGCCATTAGCAACTCGAGGCAGGGAGTTGCACAGAAGGGGGAGGTCGGGTAATGAACCTCACAGCAGCATAGTGAATCACTGAATCACTGCAGTAGCGATCCTGCTGCAGTGCAGTCAACCTGAAGTGCAGCAGCTGCACCCACACATCCAAGGTAGCAATGTCAGCAAGGTATCGAGCCTTAGCAGCCTTGTGCCACACCTTGAGCATAGCAAGGCTCGGGCAGTTTGTACAGCAAGGAAATTAGCAAAGAGTGCAGAGCACACAGCTATGTGTGCAGCCTCGTGCACAAGCAGCAAGCAGCAGAGGGAGCTTCTCGAGCAAAGCCAATTTCACTGTGCAGGTAGTATCAGCAGCAAATTCAATAAATGCAAAGGATATAGTTGAGAAGTTATTTCAGTATCATGCTCGGACAGTGGATCAGTGAGGGGAAATTGACACAATATATTTCAGCATGCACTACACTGCAGTCTACACTACAGTGACCAACTGCAGGAAGCTAGCAACTCGAGGCAAGGGTCACAGCAAATTCAGAACATCAGCAGACAATAGGGAAGGGTATGCAGCTAGCATCCTTGTTAACTGCATCATCCAACTCATTAGCAGTTGCATCGATAGCAAGGTAAAGTCAACTTAGAGCAGCTTGGGCACACAGCAACCAAGTGCAGAGGAGTGTAGCAGTATACATCCACTGTACAGTTCAGCAGAGGTGCATATTCGTGCATAGAAACTGCAGTACCTCGAGACAGGGAACCTTCAGCAACCTGAGAGCAGTAATGTGCACAACATGTGGTTTCTGCAATGTACAGTAGCTTGGTGCACAGCAAGAGCAAGAGCATCAGTCCAGCTCAGTACAGTCCATGGTAATCCAGTAGCTTTCAGTATCACTTTCAGTTGGAGATTAGTGTATCCATGTTTTCAATACAGTTCGAGGTTTTGAGTATTGGGTTGGCTGGGTGTTTTCAGTGAAGTTTAGTTTTAGGATTTGCTGTAGATGTGTTACTATTTTAAGGTATCAGTTAGTTGTATACTGTTAGTTGAGTTTATGGATAGTATAGTTAGTTGGTTATAGTCAGTATCAGTAGGTATTAGCCTGGTAAGTATAGGTAGTTAGCTTATAATGGATTTACTTTAAGTTAGCAAGGTATTAGAGTAGTTAGTTGATTATTGTTGATATATATAGCTATATGTATTTATGTAGGTATGGGTGTTTGTTATTATAGTTAGTTCTCAAATAGTATTGAGATATAATATAGGAGCTAGTATATGTTAGCATTATATAGTTAGTGTTAGTTTGGGGTTTTATATTGGGTATTAGCTCTATATAGAGGTTTTAGATTACCTCGGGATACCAAGGTATTTCCAAGGTATTGGGTAGATACTCAAGGTATTGACTTTGGGTATCGAGTTAGGCGCGATACACATTGGTGCAAGGCCAAGGTATCATATTTCAACTATTTTGTTATAATATTATAGTATTTGACTCGTATACATATATAAATCTACTTTTATATTAAGAAAACTTGCGTATCTTAAGATACGGCTTTTTGAGAGACTTCTTGTATCGTAGCGTAGCTAGTATAGACTAGTTTCATAATGTTTTAACGTAGTGACTTAGTGTTAGACGCTTGCAACCTAGATTTAATCGGTTTGACTTAGAAATGGCCTTGTGACCTACATGTTGACTAGTTTAACTTAATTTTTTTCCAACACCTTGTATTAACATGATATTCTATATATAGATTTGTGTGACACCAGTTGGGACACAGTTTGACATTCATTGCTTGGACGACATGCGAGTACATTCTCTGATAGTTTCCATTAATTGCTAATTACTGTAATGCAAGAATTTAGAAATGTTTTACATAACTCTTGACACATTGGTACACGGACTAGTATACACATGGATCAGTCATGGGATGTTACATATATATTGTTTATTGTTTCTCGTGTTCTCAATGTTTAACTTAGACAATGTTTCGTGTTCAACATTCATGTTTAACTTAGACAATATTTCGTGTTCAATGTTCAATGTTCAATATTTCGTGTTCAAGGTTTATTGTTTACACGGCCTTGAGTATCTTGTATCACAACGTGTCATGGTTGGATCCATTATACTAGTTGGAAAAAAAGAGAAATGTTAGCTAGGTATGTGATCAAATCCTAGACAATGTTTCATGTTAACTTAGACAATGTTTATCCAACGTTAAAGTAGACAATGTTCACCCAAGCCGATCACATATCTATCTAGTATTTCAATCACTTAGCATAGTTACAGTTCTTCACCACATTGTTCATTGTTTACCTGTTTTTCCATCATAGTTGATATTATTCATTGTTTCTCGTCCTGTATTATATTCTCTATTTCTGTTTATAGTCATTATCAATTAATTGAAATTGCTATTGGGTTGTACTTCGCTCCATTCCTGACTGGAAAATATTTTTCAGATGAATGGTTAGAAGGGATGTGTCCCACTAACTATGGACTGACATATGGAGTACCACCCGAGGATAGTGCCAGAGACTGAGGCCTCTTAGACTTCCATGCATTGTAGTAGTTTTCCTATTTTAGATATTGGTTGTATTATGTTTGAGATCTGGAGTATAGTTTTGAGATGGCTATGTGATGTATTGAGACTTGTATTTCTTATTCTTTCTATTCTATATCGTGCGTTCATCTTCCTTCAGTTTTATATGTGATTGAGTATTATTTGGTATTGAGATGGCATGGCAGTACTTTATATGCACGGTGTGAGATGTTAGATAGCATAGTAGACCAAGACAGCGTTCTACCGCCGATTCTGCAGCGTAGGCTGGACGTACACACGTACTCGTGCCCCTATACCGGGTGCGGGTCGTGACATACGTAAATTTTAAAAGTCTATGGGAACGTGGGTAGGAGTTGTCATTACTGCAGCGTAAAGGAGACAATTTTCTTCATAGTTTGGCCTTTACGCCAACTAGAGTCATTTGGCTTTTACGCCAACTAGGGTAAAGGGTCTGGTCACAGGGTAAGAGTCTTTGGCGTAAACTTTGGTTATCCAAATATATGATGGGTTGAAAGGAAGAATGAGATTTCAGTCAAGCATGGATGAGATCCTTATACTCGATTCCTATACGTAGGCTTGTTTGGTGCAGTTACGTAACCAAGACAATATATTCTTGACCTACATGGGCCACCACAAAAAATATGTCATGCCCAGTCCCAAAATACGTAGGACTAAGAATATGTAACATGCCCAGCCGTATGTATATGAACTCCAATATATGGAAACCATATACACGCGTACGCTGTACATGAATATCCAATCCACCAGTGGTAATATACTGTCACAACAAGTCACACATAATCTATATCTCATCCAAAACACAAATAATAAGTAGGAATAAAGAGCTGAATAATAACTGAATATCAAATATGAGTATCAAGTCTGATAGTCAGGTGGAAACAAATCCACTACAAAATGACTATACTGAAGTAGTAACCAAATCTCTAAACAGTGAAAATAATCACGGCTACTCTGAGAGCAAGACCTCCTCAGTTAGGTAAGTAGAGTCAGGTCCAGGTCCGTACTCCTGCGGATACTCCTGCTCGTCCATAGCTGGAAAGGGACTAGGTCCTCAAAGTGACGTAACAAGATACATAATAACATGCCAATAAGTACTGAAATATAAACATCCAATGGGTCGCCTAACCGTCTAAGTGAATGCAATTTGAGAACAACTTTCCCAACGCATGGGCTATCTGGCCATAGTGGGATTGGCATGATTCTTTGGGAGAATCAGAGGCCTACAAGCGTACCATCCTTTGAACTGCAGAGGCCGCTTGCAATATATAGGGCCACAACCACCCGTTTCTCCAGCGGAGAATCCGTGCGAACTAGGGAAAGTGTAAAGGAGCCCAAACGCCTTACTTGTTGTTCTTCCCACCCCATGCTCTAAGCATGCCATATCCATGACATGATAAAACCTCTAAATAACTGCCAGGTCTACTAGCATACAAAGTTTCTATCAGCAGTCATCCCTAACGCACGGCCAATACGTACAGGAGGTCAGACCTGCCACGTAGTCCATAATCTATATGAGACTCACAACTCGTGTAACAACTGTGTCACAGCCAATGAATCTAATGATGCTCCATAATACTGGGGTGGTCTCATAAAATAGGTCCAAAATCTACATAAATAAATAATCTATATAAGCAAAATTAAACATGCATGGATCAGCTGGAATGTAAATAATAGTACAATGGCAAGGTATACTTAGCAGGTGTCCACAACAGTGTTTAAGCTTTAGTGAAGGAAGAATTGTAGTTAGGGTTTGGAAGAGTTGTAATATATATAGAGATAAGAGGCGGTGGGGGTTACTTAATGGTTAAGAAACTACTGCCGTTGCTGTTTCTTCCTTTCATTGGTTTAGGTTTCGGTTGAGGAGAGTTTAGTAATAATAGGTAAAGAGGCAGTGGGGAATGAGTCACATGCGGGAAAAGGGAATGAATATACGCGGGGGTTTCTTTACGCGCGGGTGAAAGAAAATTAAGCGGTGGGGTTGTTGCTGATAATTCTCTTCTTTACGCGCGGAGAGGGGAAGAGCAAGGTAGGTTTTGCTACTGCTGCTGCTGGTGCTTATATTTGTTTTACGCGAGTTCGGGTGCAAGCGGGTAGGGTAGGCTAAGGGGTTTGGGTTTCGGATAGAGATCCAATAGAAATTATTTTCTAATTATTTATATATATATATATAGAAAATTCTAAAAATTATATTGGTGTATACGGTTAAGCTAGCTACTGCCCAAAGGGTCTCCTACAAGGAATTTAAATTAGGAAAAATTTATAATGGCTTTATAAATCCTCTAAATGCACAAATACCTCAAATAAAAATTAAATAAAATATATTTTCTCTATTTAGCTCATAACTACTATAAATAAATTAAACAATTAATAATAGAGAAATATGATTTTCAGAATTAGGGGTTTTACAGTGTTACCCGGTTATGGGCCATGTGTTACCCGGTTATGGGCTATGTGTTACCCGGTTATGGGCGTATATGCTTGTCGATACATCCGACAGAGGTTACTAACTGCGCGCTATCATGATCGGTGATGTAGTCAGCATATACTCCTGGCATCCAGTTTACAGTTAATGCCAGGTACTTAGCCTCTGGCTCGACGCTACACTTTATACCTTTCACCTACCCATACGTACCAAGGTTGTCTTCAAATGCATTTCACTTAGCTGGTTAGATCACCATCGAGTTTACACAGTATTTACTTTATGGCATATATATTTGTATCTTGTTACGTTCCTCTGAGGACCTGGTTCCCTTCCAGATCCGGACGAGCACTTGTATCCGACCATCTACGGAGCAGGAGTAGAGACAGGATTCGTGACTGAGGACTTTGAGGCACTTTCAGAGGAGTTCCCGTAATTTGGGTACGCAGCTATTTCGGACTATAATATTCTTATCTAGCTAGTTGATACTCTAGTCTAGTTATCTTACTTCTTTCTGCACTTTTATTACATTGTTGTATTTCAGTAGGTTTGTCCCCATCAGACTTTTCAGATGTATTATGGATATTCAGACTCTTTTTATTTCATTTACCAGTACTTGCTTCAGTCTTATTATATTGTATTTTGTGGATGAGATAAGATATTTACCTGCTGTATGTTAGCATATTAGACTTGTTAGTATTTTAGGACAGCATAGTACGCTTCGTCGGATCCATTAAATTGGGTAATCCCTCGGAGTCGTATTAGCTGGCCATTGCCACGTGGCCTGGTCCCGTGTATTTTGGGACTGGGGCGTGACAATCGTTATCTGTGTTGATACACTTACTACGTGCTATGTGTTCCTATATGCTAAGTATTCCTAAGTGATTATGTTACATGTTTTACTCCGAGGTGTACCTACGTGCTATGTGACATGTGCAATAATACGATTCCTCCAACATGGACATCATAGTTGGTCAATAACCAAAGCTTGACTATGATTTGTTTGACTGTTGCATCACACTGGGGTGAATCTAAATTGAACTGCTAAATAAAAAAGTGGATTTATATCTATCGTGTCTGTACTATGGTACGACATATAGGAGGAATGAACATGTGATCACGTCATGTACTTCCAGCTAACCGTAGGTTTAACTTGGCAACTAAAACATGTAGAGCATTGGGAGGGACATAATTTCGAGATCGCGCTTAACTAGCCACCCTCAAATATTTATCTGGGGAGTGCAGGCTAGCCCCCATGGATATTGTTTAAATCCTCATTAATGGATGGCAATATCTGATTATTATATTATAGTATGTGTTCTATGCGATCTTAGCACGGTGGCCTTACGAGGGACCGGTGCGTAATACTATGTGATATACGGCGTTTTATGGCTCGGCTAGCCCTGCTAGTACACGGCTCAACCTGAGGATTCCTATTATATGCATTAATTCTACTGGGATAAGCCAGACTTCATCTAGAAAGTCGAAGTCTTGATTGGCCGGTTAAATAAATTTTGTTTGTAAGTGTATTTGCCATATGTTAAACAGTCTAGGAACATGGACTATCATGGTGCAACGGTCTAACCCTTGTCCTT
Source organism: Iris macrosiphon (assembly GCA_036927795.1). Classification (NCBI taxonomy): domain Eukaryota; kingdom Viridiplantae; phylum Streptophyta; class Magnoliopsida; order Asparagales; family Iridaceae; genus Iris; species Iris macrosiphon. The sequence continues at coordinate 270,527,287 of JAYESA010000005.1, forward strand.
GTTTGGTTGTGGGGTTAGATTGTTGTATCACGATAGGCTATGGACCGAAATTGTGTGATATAACTATTTATGTTGCACTGGCTTTGTTTCTTCATTCGTGCTTCATTTGTGGTACTTGCTATTTGGGGTCTAACCCCACTGGTTTTGCATGGCCAGGTTTAGAGGCATCACCCGATGATCCAGCTTATTTCCCTCTGAACAATGGTGCGCATCAGACGGATGGCCGCTGAGGGACGCGAGTGGGTTTCTTGATCACTACTCGTTATTGTGCATTTTACTCTTTTGGACGTTTAGCCACCGGCACTTGTTAGCCGTATATTTTGACATTTCTTTTTCTTACATGATTGTAATTAATCAAACTACAGCTGATCATGGTCATGTACTTTTGCTACTCTGCAGCTTCTCATTTTGGACAGCTGGTTTCAATGATGTTTTGGCAGAGCGTTTGGGACGCCTTACTTCTTTGTCATATATGTTTGTTGTTTATTGTCCTTACTTGACTGATTGAGACAATAGATGTTCTATGTGACCCTAAGTGACTTGCTTGTAGTATGCACCCCTTGTCTAGTTAAAGTTTTGATCGTCGTACGACGTTCTATACCTTGTACTGGGTTGCTGGCCATGTCCGTCTCCATATTCCGGTACTGGGACGTGACAGTAATAGATTTCCATCCTAAATTTTTTCAGGAATAAAAATAATTTACCGCGTACCAAACGCCCCCTAAAAGTTTAAAGTTATAATCTTCCTTAATATTAGATAATTAATATTTAAAAAAAATTATAAAAACTAATTAGTTAACCAGAATATTTTGTTAATATTATTAGTTATTCATAATATTTTGTTACTATCAATTGTTTATATTATTAGTTAACCATAATATTTTATCATGTGCCAACGTAACATTGCTCTAGTCGGAGTGTAGCATACATTCGACCTGGTCGGAAGGAGTTCGAGCGTCGAGACCGTTTAGAGTGTACATTGGTGTTCGAGTATTCAAAAAAAAAATCATGGAAATAATCTTACTATCTAAATACAGAATTTGTATTATTTCACTTCCAGTTTCAATTTACTAACAGTTTTTGGTCCAAAATCTTAAAACTATAAAATTAGAAATTAGACCAAAATTCAAATATAGATTTTTAAAATTTAAATCTGCATTCTCAAATTCCAAATCCAAATTCAATTTGTGTTTACCAAACATGCCATAGGAAAGAATTGTAGATTTCCAGAACCTATATAGTAGTTTTTCCGAGTCCAACCAAATTGTGTGTCCGACATAGATATCCCTCTTGCAACAAACGGTGCCCTACAAGAGTAGTACATGCCAAACAAAAGAATCGAAATAATAACAGTCTGACCCAAGTATTGTTGTAGTTTTTCCGGAAATATTCGTACAAAATATCATCTCTGCAAATATTTTTGCACCCTTCTTCCGCCTCAAATTCAAAGAATTATAAAGGACAAGACTTTTATGTACATTACATTATATATCTTTTGGATCCATTGTACACAATTACACACACCCCCACACGTTTTCTACAGTTTGATTCTGAGACTGTCCGTCTAGCCAGAAAGGTTATATCTCTTCTCGCTGACCACAAGAGTCAGACGAGTTCGATATATATTTATATTGTCTGATATTATTTTGAAGTGGTTCCGATATAATTTAAATTTATGAAATATGTTTCAAAATAATAATTAATAAAATTAGAATATCAAAATAGAACACTAAAAGTTTTAAGATGTTAAATATTTTTCAATACTATAGTTGGAATACTTTTAAGATAATTTAACAAAAAACTAATACACCTCTTATGTACAAAATAATAAATTATAGGTCAATATTGGAGATTTGTTTGAGTATAGAACTGTGAGGTCAAGGTATATACTGGGTCGGTCCAAGCTGGCCTGCGGTCCTAGTCAACCGGATTTGACCGGATTCGGTATGGACATGGCTCAACCCGAGAGGAGAGGCGGGCCGGCCCGGTCCGACTCGGTTGAAAAAAAATCTCGACCCAGACCAGACCCATGACCCGATCAGGGTAGGATCGGACCGAACCGGTTTGGATCTGGGCCGGTTCAAAGGCAGGACGGGTCGGCCCGATATATATATATATATATATATATATATATATATATGATATATATATATATATATATATATGATATAAGTTATATGATAATAAATTCAAGTTAAAATTTATAGGATTTTTGTTAATAAGTTATTTTTTAATAATTTAATATTATAAGTTATTTGTTAGTTATTTGAAATTTATAAGTTATATGTTAAGTATAATTTGAAATTTATAAGTTATATGTTTAGTATAATTTAAATTTTACAAATTTATTTGTTAGAAAATTTATTTAATTTCTTTATATATATATATATATTTATATAACTTTAAGTATAAATTAAAATCTAAATATTTATAAGTTGAATAAATTTTAAACAAAATTTAATAACTTATAAAAAATGTATAAATATTTTTTTTTGAATTTAAATAAATTTATAACTTGAAATTTAAAGAAGTTATTTATATAGACATAAAAAAAAATTAAATGTAAACAACTAACAACATTAAGTAAGAAAAAGCTGAATTTATTTTATTAATGAAAATAAAATTATAAATGTATTATAACATTAAGTAACAAAAAAAATAGAAACTTGTAAATGATATTTTATTTGCATAAAGCTTGTAAAAAATGTACAAGTCTTTTAAAGAAATTTCGTCGTCCGTCGTCCGTCTTTCGTTGAAGTTTATTACTCAGCTCCTTCTTCAGTAGCGTCTCTATAGTAAGAGATTGAAAGTCCAGTTCTGCGATATCGGGACTTTCATCTCTTAAGTCTTGAGTTCTTTGTTCAGCACGGGTCCAATCATGAACGCAGACACAAGCTTCCAAAATATCTGACAGCAACTGACTCCTCTTCTGACTTAGCATCCTTGAACCTGCACTAAAACAAGATTCTGATGCTACCGTGGACACCGGGATCATTAGAATATCGTGTGTTATAGAAGAAAGTACATGATACATTTTTTCGTGTCTCTTCTACCATTCTAAAATTGAATAATAAGATGAAAAGTCGTCTTCATCTTCTTCATAAGAATCTAGATATAAGGGCAATTCTTGCATAGGTTAGGAAGATTATTTTTTTTTCTTCCTTTGCAATACACCTTTAGCATATGATAATTTAGACATAAAACCAGAGCTACTACCTTGAACGGTTGTATCGGGTAGGGTGGATACAACTCTTTTTTCATATAAAGCAATTAAACTATCTAAAACATCCTTAATTTCTACTTTCAAACTACCTACGTCAACTCTCATATTATTTTTAAAATCGTCTAATAAAATATATACACCATCTAATTTAATCTTAGGATCAAAAATCGAAGCCAAACAATATAGAAGAGGTATATCACCCAATATTTTAAAATTTGGCTTCCATTTTGGCAACAACGTAATCAAAATCAGGAATATTTCTATATTTACAAAATAAATGAGACATGTTAAAAATTTATGTTAAACCTAAAGGAGAAGTTGGATAATAAACTCCAGATAAAATACATGTAGCATTGTAAAATAATTCTAAAAATTCAAAAATAGAAGTAGCAATTAACCAACCATTCTCAGTTACTTGATAATCAAAACTATGATTAGAATTACAATAATGTGTAATAACATCTTTAAACTTAATGGAAGATTGCAACATTAAATAAGTAGAATTTTATCTATGTAGTGCATCCTTAACAAATCGCTTAAAAGTAACACCATATTGTGTACATAAAATTTTAAACGCTTGTTGTCTACTTGCAGAAGAGTTCAAACTATGTAAACATGATCTAATTTTTTTTTAAATTTAGTTGAAAGAATTCAAGATATTCTTGTACAAGCAACTTAATAATATGACAAGCACATCTAACATGAAAAAGTCTACCTTCTAACATAGGCGTAAATTGTGTTTTCAAAATACTAATAGAAGAAGTGTTGTTACTAGCATTATCAAAAGAAATCGAAAATATTTTATTGTTAATATCATATTCACGCACATATTGTATTATAGCGCCACCGATTACAGCTTCGGTATGTAAAAATTCTAAAGGCCTTAGACAAATGATGCATTTTTGCAACATCCATCTTGGATCCATATAATATGTCGTGATACAAATATAAGTATAATTTTGCTTAGTAGTCCATATGTCAAAAGTTAAAGCAAATTTACTAACATGCATAAATCTTTCTTTCAAAACAACCTTATCTTTTTGAAAAAAATTCAGAGCCTCTGCCCTGGCAGTAGATCTAGAAACTTTAGTAAAACAAGGATTAAGGACATTACTTGCATATTTATAATAGAAAATCACTCTTACCAAATGTAAATGGTTGTTCCTCACAAATTATAAGTCTTGCTAACTTAGTCTTGTTACGAGCATCAAAATAAGTAAAGTTACCTAAAGAAGATCCTTGACCACCAGTACTTAGTTGTGTTTGTGTAGCCTGCAGTGTGTCTTTACCATAGCAACTTTCGTAGTGTCTTTTTAAAGTGCTTGTGCCTTCATTTTTTTATATTTGTAAATTCGTTTACATTTCTTACATTCTGCAGTCTTAGATATTGATTTTTGATCTTTTGGATCTAAAATCGGTGCGCCCTCACTATTAGTGACAAATATTTTTGTAAAATATTTTCATAAAAAAGATATTTTTCTAATGGCAACATCTGTAGCCGTGGCCATCCTCCTAACTTCAGGAGGTGACATTTGTGTCGGTGGCGCAGAATCATGAATGGGATTATTTTCAAACATATTATTATAATAGTCATAATTTTCAAAAGGTTGGTTTGAACCTTATCCGTCCATATTTAAAAAAATAATTTTTCAAAAAAAATTAGAGCAAAATTAATTACTTCTCTACCAAGAGAGAGAGAGAGAGAGAGAGAGAGAGAGAGAGAGAGAGCAAAGAAAAATCTCAAATCAGAAAAAAAAACTATTTTGTAATATTAAAGTTACTTGTAACGTTTGCTAGAAGCCTCCAAAAGAAATCGCAAGAAAATGTGTTGAGAGGGAAGAAGTTGGACTCCAGTAATTGTTTTGCTTCTAAACTTTGTAATTGCCTTGCTTCTAAACTTTGTAAGAGAGGAAAGAAATTTTGTAGAAGGAAAGAAATTGTGTTGTGTTTATTTTTCATGAATTATTGACTATTTATAGAATTATTTTTTGGCCAAATGACCCCAAATATCCCCCCCAAAAAAGTTGTTATAATGGGTATTTGGTCACTTTTATCAAAATGACCAACATATTCCTAAAACGGACAAAAAACTGCCACTAAAACGGGGGTATTTTGGTCAAAATATTCCCCAACGACTATTTTATAATAAATACATTAAAAAAATCGAACCGGGCCGAACATGACCTGAACCGGGCCGGTCCGGATCGGCCCGACCGGGCCGGTCCAAATTTGGCTCGACCCGAACGGAGGATTGATCGGGCCGGGTTGGACTTGCGGGTCAGATCCTTCGACCCAGCCCGTACCCGTGGGAGGAGTGGGCCGGAGCGGGCCGGTCCGTTGACCGGATCCAGGCCGGCCCGGACCGGATTTGACCGGGCCGGGCCCGTAACGGGTTCCAGGCCGGACCGCACTTTAACACACCTCGACTGTGAGGCCAAGTCATTAATACCCAAAATTAAATAAACCCCAAAGAGCCCAATACTAAGATAAGATCCACAAATATGACACAGTATGGACAATTAAGAATAATGTTATTCATCATTCCAAACTATTTCTACTTGTGCGACAGTTGGGATGACAAATTTAATAATATTAATATTAAAATAAATATTTAAAAAATTAGATAATTGATTTTATGGTTAAAATTTGTCATGTCGGCTGTTATGTTAGATGTCATATCAACGGTCTTATAAGTTTTTTTTTTTTTTGAGATACCCGGCAATACGTACGAAACTTTACGCACGCTGCATTGCATGCCATTTGGGTCCACTGCCCCCACATCTCTTCCGTGGTTTAATCCCGAGACCTCCGCGCCAACCAGAGAGGTTTTACCTATTCTCACTGACCACAAGTGACAGTTGGGTTCGATAAGTTTAATAATTAATTAATTTTAACAAATATTTCCACTAAAATTATACAAACTAGTATATACTCCCACTTTTTAAAAAACCTACAAAATGTTTCCATTTTTGCAAAAAGTAAAATACAGGTTGAAATAGTGGTAATATATCTTAAAAAAGACGATTTAAAAAGAAAAGGAAAAAATATATACTTGTTTCTATAATTTGAATAAAAATATTTACTAAAATATTATTATAAAGAGGAATGATTTGTGAAAATATTTACGAATATCATTGCTGGATATTTTTTTTTTGAATTTTTGCATAACGTTCAAAACAACGTTCAAAATTTTGTGCACATTATAAATAAAAATAATAATATACCTCCGTAACTTGATTTACTGATTTTCTATCATTCAGTAACCACACAGGATTGAAGTTCGGTATTACTAGACAATTAATTTGCTTGCAGGGCGTCCGTACGGACAATTAATTTCTGTCGCAGGGTGTCAGGAAAGGTTCGCTTGGTGAATTGTACAAAGAATTGTCATCGTTCCCATAATGTACAAAATTTTCGTATATATTACGATTTATAACCTAGCCTCTTCACCATCTGCATTATATATTGTAGTAGTGGGAACGAGCCACGGTCTAATGCGCCTCCAATTTGACAACAGAGCCGGTTCGAAAGGTCGGATTATCTTTAGTCGAAACTAATTTAGGTGGTCATTCACTTCTATTAAATTTTTTTTATAAATTTAAGTTGGATTTGAATTACACTGGATTAAAAAAAATTAAATGGTACAAGAGATTGTCCTATAGGAAGAGGTTATCTAAATCGAAAGTCTTGTCATATTTATCCATGGACCGATCTTATTTGACAGGAGTACCGACATTAAAATTCCATAACATATCTTGACATTCCAATTTGTATTACCATTACTTTGAATCTATAGGAAAAGAATTATATACTATCAATTCACACATCTAGTATTATATGTTTTATTTTGTCATAAAATTAAAGGAGAAAAAAAAGTTGATGATATACAAAATATGTATATATATATTGGACCTATCTATCGAAAATTAATCGACAACAAAGAATATAGCTCACGACAGTATTTTTTTATTTTTTATTTTTGAGATGTCCGATATAACACGTAAAATTTTTTATGCGTGTTATATTGTATGCCTTTTTGATTCATTGTCTCCAATTTTTACCAAATAAATAGAAAGAATAATATATTTTCGTGACTTGATTCGTTGATTTTTTGTCACACAGTCAGAATTTAATGTCTTGTTTTTCGATAATCACACGGACCACTCGAGTTCACGACAATTGTTTTCCTACCACCTACCCCTACCCCTACCCCTACCCCTACCCCTGACCAGAGACAGTGGAATCCACCCGTTTCCTGAAATGGGAAATAAAGCACTACTATCAAACCCTCAATCAGGAAATAAAACATCCATTCCCCATAGAGGTATCGTCACTTCTGCATCAGACAATAAAGAATCCAACTCTCCCCACATGATGCTGTCTGTGACTATGTCAGCTGTCAACCACAGCCTTCATCACTGCACTATTATTAGTTGATGAATTAATATTACGTAAATTTAGTAGCTTCATTTCCATGTACAGCTTGAGAAATTGTTACAGAAATTATTCAGTAGACTGACTCATCACATGGCATCGATGAATTCTAACGACACACGACTTTATTAATTTGAGTGATGTGCCATTACATTATTGAAGATGGCTCAAAGTTCAGCACCACCCACCACCACATGACGAGTCTGTCCCACAAAATAATTTCTTGTAGGACTGGTCTAATTACACACGAGTGTCGGTCATAATAAAGAAAGATACATTCATAATAATTATTGGGTATATATATGTTCAGTGGTGTAAGTAGAATTTTCATATAGAAAATACTGACTCTTATATAAATATATATATATATATATATATATATATAAGTATTATATAATAAAAAAAATTATAAACTATTATAATTATTAAATATATATATTTTTTAACACTAAAATCCTTCATAAAATGAAAAACATGACTACTGAATTTCGAAGACATCAGAGAAGAACTTATCAGTATGGGAGGGGGGTGGATGTTGTTGTTTGGAGTATAGGGAGAGAGGATGCTATAGGTGTGGGAGGCAAGTTCAATCAACAACACAAGAGCATGTATGGATCGAGTGCATGAGAACACCTATTTGAATTAGAAAAACAAGTTATACTGGGAAGGATGGAACTTTCTGTAATTAATGGTTTATTGGATAAATACGTGGATATTTGAGAAATGCATCGGGCTAAACATTAGTAATATGTCATACTTTACGAAGAAAATATCTGAGCATGGTTTTTGGTAATAAACAAAACCATTTGATAGTATAAATCTTTGGCAGCAATTCTATTTTTGTCAAACATAATGGCAGCATGCAGCAAAAGTATAAATTAACTACAAAACCATAATCAGCATGGAACCATTACTTGCAATTGGCATAAACATATGGCATCCTAGATTTCAGAACAGATATGTTGTCTTATAACTTCTGTTCCCACCCTATTACATGTGGGCCCTAATCGATATTAAAAAAAAGAAGAAGATGATCCACATGTAATAGAGAGAGAACAGAAGTAGAGAACAAATATATAGGACATCAGATCTGCTCTGCATAGATTTGGTTATTCATAGGCAAACCAAGGTAAGATTAACCATTACTTTCAAATTCCAAGGTATCATGTAGCCCTGAACAGTGTGAAGTGTAACAAATATAGCAGACACACAAAATGGTATCACACAATCACAGCAATGCAATGAATAATCATCTCAATCTCATGAATGCAAAATCCCTTCTCATCAGCTCTATATAAGATGTTTAAGGCTTCAGATCAATGGCTGACATGACTTATAATAGTGAAGACAAACACCCAGGTGACACAATTCCAATTTTTTTTCCTGAAGAATACACATACAAATTCGGTTCATATCTTACATATAAAGTTCAATCAAGAGTCTAGCCATTTACAAAGGTACTCAACTCGAAGCCACAATCAGAAGGTTCATAAAATTAGCATCAGATGACACAGACAGAACTACCACTCCAATGTGACGGCCAATTCCAGAAGGGATAAAACTTGATGGATCGTCCGCTGCTTCTCCTGCTGCTTCAACCTGACTGCAACCGATTCTGGATCAAGTTCTTTTGTAGACTGATCATTTTCTTGCTCAGCCCGCACCTCCTGCAGCAATGCGTCGACCTCTCTAACAAAATCCACTCTGAGTAGAACATCATCATCTTCGGGCGGGAACCCTATGCGGCTTTGGTGCTGTTGGTACAAGGAATGTAATATCAGTGTAAAGCTCATTTGGCTAAGCGTTTGATTGCAATGTGGAAAATAAATTAATTCCACGAAATTATTTTATTCCATGGAATTTTGAAATTTTCTTATGGAAATCTGGTGTGGAAAATTTTAAATTGTAACACCAGGACCCAAAAAAAACTACAACAGCAACAAACATACAAAAATATTTGTTCCCAAATAATCATTGTTGCATCCATGGGATTTTTTTTTATTAGAATAGTGTTTTGTTATACAATATTCCACTCTCAACAAATTCCAATCAAATAGAGCTGCTTCTGCTTTGAAACTTGATATGTCAAAAGCTTATGATCGGATATCTTGGGGGATATTGAAACAACTCCTTTCGGGGTTTGGTATTAGTGAGAAATTAATTTAATTGAATATGGAGTTGGTCACCTCGGTGTCTTTTTACTGTTCTTATCAATGGGTCTCCTTCTAAATGGTTCAAACCAGGAAGAAGGTTGAGACAAGGATGTCCTTTTATCACTATATTTATTTATCCTGTGTATGATAATCTTCTCATCTAAGTTTCTCTAAAATGAGTGGGTAGAAGTTTAAAACTTTGTCGCATGTTGGTATAAAAACTGTTTTAGCTTCAGTGTCATTATATCATATGAGTTGTTACATTTTACCAAAGGGTATTACTAATAAATTGCTGCAGCTGCAACGAAATTTTTGGTGGGATGTTGAACATGGAAAAGAAGAAGATCTCCTATGTATCTTGGAAGAAGCTCTCACAAGAAAAAAGAAATGGAGGTGTCAGTTTTTGAGATCCGGAGGGGACAAACCTAGCTCTTGTATGTAAGTTTGGCATGGAAATTTCTCAATCAGAAGGAAGCAACTTGGAGTCGGCTAATGCGAGCTAAATATTTGAAGTCGGATGAGTTCTGGTCTATTAAAAAGAAAGCTAATATTTCACCAATTTGGGATAGTATCTTACGATGCAGAGATCTATTGAAGGCGAGAAGTTGCTCAATTATTAGTAATGGAAAATCGGTCAGGGTGTATCAAGATCCATGGATTCCAACATTACCAAACTTCTTCGTGGTGGGAATAAATGTTGAGGTGCAACAGAATTTAACAGTTAGACATCTTAATATCAACACAAAGCAGATGGAATAGGAGGCTGATTTTCGGATTGTTCCCAAGGGACATAGCAAAAGAAATCATCCAGATCAGATTACCAACGGAGGAGGTGGAGGATACATTAGTTTGGGTGCTGGCCAAGGAAGGGAACTTCAGTACAAAGTCAGCGTATAGATGTATTACAGAGCAGGACCATCAATATCACAGCCCCATTCATACAACATGGACTGGAACAAATTCTGGAATACAACAGATATTGCACCAAGGATTTTGCACTGTGTGGCAAACAGTCATTCACGCCAAAGCTGTAAACAAGCAAACGACTCGGTTTGAAGTTTATGTGGTGATGAGTAGTAGTCGATTGATCATCATGATCAATTACATTGTAGGGTGACAAGGGAGGTGTGGTACATATCTGTTCTTAGAGTTGATAGAAACATGATTCTTCCCTCTTTAGACACATTTGTAAATGACTTTCTAAAGGTGGATAAATTTGCATTCAGATTAGTGTGCTCTACGCTATGGGATATATGGAAAGGTAGGAACAGTTGGATTTTCAGGAAGGAATGCTTCAACACAGGACGAATAGTGGAAAAAGTTTTAACTAATGCATTAGAATACGAAGTTGTCAAGCACCCATCCGAGTATGTGAACTGTGAAGGAAGACATCATGACCCCTGCAACATCGATTTGGAAACCACCGGGGAAGGATAGAATCAAAGGGGATGTGGGAACTGTAGGTGTAGTGGTGTTGTGGTGGCGAGAAACGAGAATGAGGATTTTGTATCTGCAAAATGTTTGGTGGAGGGATTAGGTTTACTAATAGAGGCAGAGGCATTTGGTTTATTGGAAGCACTTGTATTGATAAAGATTCTGAAGGTGAGCGAGGTGGAAATTTAGAGATCATAATAAAAGCCCTGTTGGATATGAAGAAAGATCCTCTTTGGAGAATTAGAACAATCATTGATGAAGCTAGAGGAATGGCATGAAGAAATCCAGGAATTCGCTTTGCCCATGCTCCTCGGCAATGCAATCTAGTAGCAGATAGTTTAGCGAAGTATGCTATCAGTAATACTGTCTAATACCTGGTTGCAAGTGCAGCCCCCTATTTGTATTGTTGAGCACATTGATAGAGATGTGGCCAATTATTTTTCCAGTATATGAATGAATGAACTTTGTTTATATATATATATATATATATATATATATATATATATATATATACACTAGTCACGTTCACGTGCGTTGCACGTTTCAAAAAAATCTATAATATTATTAAAACATTAAATTATATATAATATTTTAAATATGATTTGAATATATTTTAATTATGATTTGTTATATTTTTTTGGATTTTTGATATGTGTCTAATTAGATAATATCATATAATTAGTTAAATATAATTTAAATTTTGAAAAAAAAATATGATTTGTTATATGTTTAGGCAGTTTTAATTTTTAGCTCATATCCTCAACTACGTGAGAAAAAAAACATATGCAGTAATTAAAAAATATTTAAAATTTTTATATATTAATAAATGATTGATGATATACATACGGCTTAGACGGCTCATTTCTTAGCCGTTTCTAAGCTGCATTATATATATATATATATATATATATATATATATATATATAATTGTCTTTAAAACACAATTTAGCTACAAAAATCGAGAGTGCATGTCAAAAGAAAGTTAAGTCATGTTCCCAAAATGTAATGTCTTAGTTAAATCACGTTTTCAATAAGCGACTTTGGAAACTGCCATATTTTGGTAATATTTTCCAAAAGTAGCTTTCTAAAGAATATTAGAAAGAGCAATTCCACTTAAAAGTCCTGGACTCATGAGTCTCTTTCTTCCATTCAGCTTGTTACATGCCAAATCTATGTTATTAGTGTGAAATAGAAACAAATGACAAAAGAATGTTTACCACGTGTGAAACACCTAAATAACTTCGTTTAAAAAATAAAAATACCAGAGTAACAGAGTTCTGATAAATTTTTACAAAATGAAGAACTAAATTATGGGATCTGGATTGAAAATAAATAAATACCTAAACCAGGAAACCTTTACTTTCCTAACTCAGATTTTCTAATTTTCTGTATGTTCCATTCAGCATTGCTAATTTTCTAACTCAGATTTTAAGACTATTCATTAAAATGATATCATTATTAAACAAACAAGTGTTATACTAATGAAAGGAGTTACTTTAATACCAACCAACTTCAAGATTCTAAGTTTCATTTAATTAGCATACAGATTACATCAGAACAACTTATTTGATAACTAGAAAAATATAATGAAAACTAAAATCAGGAAGTATCAACTTCTGGTGCACAGTTTAGTTCATGAAAGTACATGTACAAAAAAAATTCCCTAGTGCAATAATTGTAACAAGCAACAGGCACAAGAGCAAGCAAACATTAACAACAGTAACTTATTCACCCACAATCAAGGGGCTAAAATGTTAACGGAGCATAAAACTGATGGCCAAGAAAATTAGGATAAAGTAGTTGTTGACGTAGGACAGCTATCAAGCACAGGCAAGCTCCACAAAGAATTGATAATAGTTTTATGTTAGGCTGGCAAGGTAGATGTACATTTTTGGCCACGTAGTTTAAACTCACGGAACCAAGGAGCACCCTCCAGGTTCTGCTGGCTACGAAAATGTGCAAACAAAAAGATACTATTAGACGATTTGCTAAAGAGAATTCCATTCATCTCTGAAAGACTATGTCATGCTCTCAGTGGCAGATCTTGAAACAAATTTCAGGAGGGGCAAACTACAAGTAATTAGAACAGAAAATTTGTTCGTACGAAAGAAATTTATAACAAATAAGAAGAGAAAGTAGTTTAGGTAAATTGGATGACAGAAAACATTCTGTCAGTCGGTCTGGTGGACAGACACTCGGACGGAAATCAAACATTCTGTTAAGGCTACCTTAATTCACTATCCCACATGAACACAGCTAAGACATTGGTTAAGGCTGCCTTAACCCCCACCCCCACCCTTCTTAAAGAACACATTTTTCTCTCCACCACCACCTACCCTCTCGTTCCTCCACAATCATTTGCACTTGCACTATTTAACCTCTCTCTCTCTCTCTCTCTCTCTCTCTCTCTCTCATTAAACCATAACATCAAAATTCAAGTGTTAGAACCTAGAGCTATATAGCTTGTTATACACAATTATAAGTCAATGGGCCTTGAATTCATGGTGGAGGCGCTGTCGCGGACGCTCGCGCCAATACGCACCTCCGGGTGAATTTTCACATATCAAATGTTTGATTTCCGCTAGTTTGTCTGGCAGAATTTTTTCTGCCGTCCAATTTACCTAAATTACTTTCTCCTTTTCCTATTTGTTATAGTGAAGTTTGGAGATGGAGAGGAGAAGCGGAAGTAGGAGAAGAGAGAATATGAGAAAGGAGATTGCAAGGACCTTCAACCCTAGGTTGCATCTCATGTCTATTTATATTGATATGCAATACACCCACAATTACTATTATACCCTCATATGAAAAATAACAAAACAAAATAACTCTAACACCCTCCCTCAAGCAGGAGCATATAGACCAGACATGCCCAGCTTGCTACATAAATCAGAAAATGGACCACAAGCAAGTGGTTTGCTGAGGATATCACCTAATTGATCCTCTGACCGAACATAAGGAGTGACAATCTGTTTCTTCAGCAACAAATCACGAACAAAATGACAATCCACCTCGATATGCTTCGTGCGCTCATGAAACACCGGATTACTTGCGATAAACATTGCCGACTGATTATCACAATACATCTCTATCGGAATAGGAATCATGATTCCCATTTCATGAAGAAGAGACTGCACCCACATCATCTCAGAAACTGTATGAGCTATCGCACGGTACTCGGCCTCTGCACTAGAACGAGCCACAACATTCTGCTTCTTACTACGCCACGTGACAAGATTGCCACCCACAAACGTACAATAGCCAGAAGTAGACCTCATATCACTGCGACTGCCTGCCCAATCAGCATCACTGAACCCAGTCACCGTAAGCAACTGGGAAGGTTTGTACAACAAACCCTTTCCAGGTGCACCCTTCAAGTATCGAAGAATGCGAGAGATAGCCTCCCAATGTGGTTGCCGAGGGGCATGCATAAACTGACTAACTACTCCAACTGCATATGTGATGTCTGGTCGAGTAACAGTAAGATATATAAGTTTGCCAACCAAACGTCTATAATATCCAACATCCTTAAATAACTCTCCCCTGTCAGTTTATGCATGCCCCTCGGGTTTGTACAACAAGCATCAAGCTTGTTATGATAATCCATAGGAGTCTCAACTGGCAGACACTCCAACATCCCAGTCTCGGAGAACAAGTCTAGAACATACTTGCGTTGTGACAGATACACACATTTCTTAAATTGAGCAACCTCGATTCCAAGAAAATATCGAAGAAGACCCAAATCCTTAGTATGAAACTGACAACTAAGGTAGGCCTTCAAGTCCACAATTCCAGCATGATCACTCCCAGATATAATGATATCATCAACATAAACAATCAACACAATAATATCTGCTGAGGAAGAATGGCAAAATACTGAATGATCTGATGTGGTACGTCGAAAGCCATACTGAATGAGAACTGAACTGAACTTGTCAAACCAAGCACGAGTTAACTGTTTCAGTCCATATAATGCTTTCTTCAATCGACATACGAGTCTTTTATTTTCTGCTACAACATATCCCGGTGGTTGATCCATATAAACCTCCTCATGTAAGTCACCATGCAAGAAAGCATTCTTTATGTCCAGCTGATATATAGGCCATTGGTGATTAACCGCCACAGAAATAAGAATCCGAACTGAATTCAGACGAGCCACTAGAGAGAAAGTCTCCATATAATCCAATCCATATGTCTGAGTATACCCTTTGGCAACCAACCGTGCCTTGAGGCGCTCAACAGAACCATCAGGGTGATACTTAACAGTGTACACCCATCGACAACCCACTGTTTGTTTTCCAACAGGAAGTGATGTAAGCTCCCAAGTCTGATTTTGATGTAAAGCATACATCTCCTCATCCATTGCACGTTTCCAACCAGAAGATGACATAGCCTGCTTCTAAGTTTTGGGAATAAAAGTAGAAGACAATGAAACAACAAATGCATGAAAAGATGATGAAGCACGGTGTAATGAAACATAGTTAGAAATGGGATGCTTATTCTTTGTGGTACAAAGGCGTCTTTTTCTGAGAGCAATAGGAAGATCATCTGGATCTGTGGTGATGGGAGCAGAAACCTCAGGCACGGAAGATGATTGGTTGAAGGCTGAATTTTGCAGAACCACTGGCCTGTCCTTGGATCTCTGATAAACCTGTAAATGGGGAATGGAGACAGAAATTGATTCAGGAAAGACCGGAAGTGGTATGGAAGATATCAAATCTGTTGTAAAAGGAATACAACGGTCTCCTGAAGGAAAGAAAGGGGTAGACTCAAAGAATGTAACATCCGCACTGACATAATATTTGCGTGACTGTGGACTGTAACAACGATAACCTTTTTGAGTACGGGGATAACCAAGAAAAACACACTTCAGAGATCTAGGAGCCAACTTATCTCGATTAGGTTCCAAGTTATGAATAAAAGCGACACACTCAAACACTCGAGGAGATAAGGAAAAGGGTGCGACATCTGTATGTAATATGATAAATGGAACTTTATTATTTAATACAGATGATGGCATGCGATTAATAAGATAACATGCAGTAAGAACGGCATCTGCCCAATACTGTTTAGGGACATGCATATTGAACATGAGAGTTCGAGCCACATCTAAAATGTGTCGATGCTTGCGTTCGGTTATACCATTTTGTTGAGAGGTGTGGACACAACTGGTTTGATGAATCATACCACGATCAACACAGAAACTGTTCACAGAAGATTGAGTATACTCCAAAGCATTATCAGAACGCAGAATTTTGATACGTTTATTAAACTGAGCATAGACTTCATTATAAAAGACAGATAACACATTTGGAAACTCAGATCTTTCTTTCATTAAATAACACCAAGTCATTCTGGAATAATCATCAATAAAAATAACAAAATACTGAAATCCTTTCGGACTTTTGACTCTAGACGGACCCCAAATATCAGAATGAACAAGATCAAAAGACTCTAAATGACGACTCTCACTACGACGAGGAAAGGAACTACGGTGATGCTTGCCTAACTGACAAGCCTCACATTCAAGACTAGGAACATGACTCAAACTAGGAACAACTTGACGCAACTTAGCCAAAGACGGATGTCCCAAACGATAATGCCACTGCAACGGAGAAGTAGAAACAGAAGTGAAGGCTTTTCCAGGTAGATCCAAGTAGTACAGTCCATCTTCTTCATGTTCCGAACCAATCATCTTCTTCGTCCTGAGGTCCTGAAAAACACGAATTTGGAGAAAATGTCACAGAACATTGAAGAGATTTGGTTAACTGGCTCACAGATAACAAATTAAATGAAAAATTAGGCACATATAATGAATCAAATAATGATAGTGATTGAGTAGGGTGAATGACACCTTTCCCAAGCACAGGACGAGTAGATGCATCAGCCAAGATAATATTATGTTTCATGGAACTACGATTATGAAAGATAGATGTTATACCAGACATGTGAGAGCTTGCTCCTGAGTCGATGACCCAAGAGGTGGATGGTGACTGGGTTGCCACAAAAGCAGGATTACCTATATGTGCCATGGTTGCAGTAGGTTGGGAGGTGGTACTAGCAAGCGCGTTCAACTTCTGGAGGATCTGTTGAAATGGAGATGAGGTATCGGACGTTGAAGTCTGATTGAAACCCGAAGTATCATCTCTGGGAGCAGAAGTGGTGACCTGGGATTGCATATTTTCAGCATGCACTTGATGTGCATATTCTGGTTTGCCCCACTTGTCCCAACAGTAGTCTTCTACATGACCGAGCATTCCACAATAGTTACACTTCCGTGGTTGACCACGGCCACCACCACGACCACCACCACGACCATTGTCTCTACCACCACGGCCTCCTCGACCAAAACTACGACCACCATCTCTACCGCCACGTCCACTACCACGTCCACCACCACGACCAACAACACTAGAAACTAGGACAGAAGAGTCAGTACTCGGCACCAAAGAACTCTGTTCCCAAAAAGGAACAATTGAGACGGGAGAAAATATCTGTCACCGTAGGTAACTGCTCTCCAGCAAGGATTTGAGCTTTATAAGGTTCGAGCGCAGGATCCAAGCCAGCTAGGATAAGTGAAACATGAAACTCTTCCTTCTGTCTGCGAGCTTCCTTCAAATCAGTAGTAACATGATGATATTGAAGCAGTTCCTCCCACAAAGCCTTCTTTGAAGCCAGATATTCATCACAGGCTTCCCATTTTGCTTTGTATTGAACAATAACTCGTACAACTCATAGATACGGGCAACGTTTCGCTTCTGCGAATATGATTCTTCCAGAGATGCCCAAATCTGTTTGCTTGATTCACACCACTGAACATTAGCAGCGATATGTGGTTCCATACTATGCCACAACCACGACATAACGTATGCATCTGCACTCATCCAATCTTCATACTCAGCGGAAGTTTCAGGCAGGGGTTCTTCCATCAAAAATTTTAACTTCTTCTTCGCCCTTAACACCACTTTGATAGACTTGGACCAGACATGGTAGTTCGCACCATTGAGTTTCACCACTGTAATCGACTTTCCC
Source organism: Iris macrosiphon (assembly GCA_036927795.1). Classification (NCBI taxonomy): domain Eukaryota; kingdom Viridiplantae; phylum Streptophyta; class Magnoliopsida; order Asparagales; family Iridaceae; genus Iris; species Iris macrosiphon. The sequence continues at coordinate 270,545,560 of JAYESA010000005.1, forward strand.
AATTCATCATTATGAATAACAGTAAAAGGAGAACCACCTCCGCTACCACCACCACTATTAATCTCGCTAGAAGATTCGGTCCCCACCATACTTGCAGATGCAACAGAAAGACGAGATCTTTGAAACCCTAGATCTCACAACGAACCTCAACCGACGACGAATAACCAACGAAGATATGTAGAAACACTAGATCTCATAAACGAACCACGAACAACGAACGACGAACGACGAACGGTGAATCATGAAAAGTAGACGAAAAACAGCCAAAAAAAAATTTCGGGGCTGCCGCCCCGAACCCTGCAATCAGGGCCTACCGCCCCAGAACCCCTGTCGAACTCACGGCCGAGTTTGATCGGCCCTGTCGTGGATGGGATGTACAGTACTTACAAATATATGCTCTGATACCAAGTGAAGTTTGAAGATGGAGAGGAGAAGGGGAAGTAGGAGAAAAGAGAATATGAGAAAGGAGATTGCAAGGGCGTTCCACCCTAGGTTGCATCTCATGTCTATTTATATTGATATGCAATACACCCACAATTACTATTATACCCTCATATGAAAAATAACAAAATAAAATAACTCTAACAGTTATAAATTCCTTTTGTACGAACAAATTTTCTGTAATTAGAAAAAGAAAATTTTGGATGGGAGTGGGGGCAACACAGCCAAAAGTCTGCATTTGAGTACGTATAATATTTTTTTCATATGCGACGGCTTACACTTCCTAGGAGGTCGCTCATGGTACTCCTTCAACACAAGCATGCTTAACTGGGGAGCTTTTGAAATAATCCACTTGCAAAATTGTTAAACGGGGTATATACATGAGACTCAAGTATGTATTTATAAGCCCACCATATTCTCATCTCCTAACCCATGTAAGACTATTTAGGATTTCACACATTATGCCAAAGTGAACAGGAATGTCAATCCCTCGCAAATTAAGATGAAAGAAGCTTACATAACGTCTATGGGACTGCATAACCTCATTGAGCCATATCGCACAAACAGATAACTGCCATCTACAAGGACAACCTGAAACTTTTTTTAATCATGCTAAGTGGCCTTCATGAACTCAAAGCTTCAAATATCAGTTTCATGCTATGAAAAATACAAATACTTGCTATGTATATAAATATAATACATGTGGATCTGCATGCAAATTGCAAACAAGATAGGCCCGTGCTTTAAGTGAAAACATAATTGAGACAAGTTCTCTAAACAATGGTGGTTGAAAGTGGTGGTTTCAAGATGCTTCAGCAAACTCATGAGGAATTATATGATACATATTATGGGTACATGATGTCCTTGACCACATACAGATTTATATTCATAGAACACACAAAAGAAACACGTCTAGTGACGAGAATAATCCAGAGCATTTTCTCATCCTGACATTTTACCTCGGTCATAATTCTTAGAATGATAACCCTGTCATACTGATATTACTTTTAAACATTTTCTTCATTCTCATGTGCAGGAATCCATAAAGTTGAGCCTTAAATTATATCTTTGTCCTTCCCATGCTATGCCCTTAAAGAACCTAACAAGAATAGTACCACTTCCTATACATGCATAAAAGGAAAAGGAAAGAACATCTCCATTCCTATATACATTGTAGATACATCCTCTTACCATCGGACCATCTTCAACTTTCGTTCATCTGCCTACCAATGCACAAAAAACTCTAGAGCTATGATGAGGGTTAAATATTTATATTATTCCAACACGGCCCGTAGGTCGAGGCTCATTTTGGGCAGAGAGTTGGATTCAAGTTGTGGTATAATTTTATGAAATGCACTTAAAACGTGTGCCAGATGATTCGAGCCCTAGTTGCTCTAATACCATGTTAACGTCTTTGCCTCTACACCAAAACTAGCTGTGTTGAGATGTAAATATTTATAGCATTCCAACATGGAGCACATTTAGGGTAGTAATCTCCTAATGATTTCTGGAGGTTAATGTAGCTATAAATTATATAGAAGACAGGGATTGATACTCAAAAAATATATGTAAATGCTTTTCTTGATAGCTAATTTAAGACAAATATTTGATCTAATAACTGACTTATATGAGAAAATATTAAAAATAAAAAAATATGTTCAAAGGAGGCGTACATTGTCAATGTCAAACCCAGCAGGAACAAGCATACTGAAAGGGTCCTCGCGAGGGAAGGTGTCAACCATGCACTTTCTACATTTCTTCAACCACCCCTCATCATCATATCCATCATGGAGATTCAAAAGGTCATTAAGCAATCTCATCGCAGGTGAAGATTCCCTCTTCAAAATCTCCGTCTAAAATTAGAAGTGATTAGATTTTCTGGTCAGAACATAAGAGTAACTAGAATGTTATAATTTGAATAGCAAAAGCAGGATTAGTGGTAGCAAGGCCTTTCGCATTTTTAACAGAACTTGCTTAAGAAAATATCCATACCTCTATCCTCCTGTATAAGAGGTCTAGGCTTCTAATGACATCTTTCTCCTCCTGCATCCAAGGAAAGTGAATAAAACGATTGCCATAATGATGTCAATGATATGGAATCTGTGTAGTAAAAAGTGAAAGAAGAAATCCAGCTCTTAAAGTAATTTAAGTAATATAACACAATCACATCAGTAGTTAACCAAAGCATATCAGTTTAGGCGGGTGGGTGGGTGATGGGCTGCTGAGGGTTTTATAGTTCCTTGGAAACAAATCATTAAGTTATTCCCACTATAAAATCAGAACACATCCTTTTAAAAAGAATGGTAAGGAAAGGAAGAAGAAAAAACCTGTTATTGGACTTTTGAATATATGTACTGTTTAGATTCTAATATAAATCAACACGTGGGCTTGGCCTAAATAATTAGGCCTCTTGATGAGGTTCAAACACTATCACTTAGTTCTTGAGAATTTATATAAATGGACCAAGTCTATGTTAAGTTGTTTCCTTGATACCAATCCCATAACATATATAGAGGAAAACTTAGCAAAGCATATTAGAATTCATGACCAAGAAAACTAGTTACAAAAATAGAAAAAGCAGTTGAGTGGCTATATTTCTGTGTTAAAGTGCAAATAAAACCAGAGTTCCATCTTTACAGCAGCAACAGAACCAGTCAACTGCTGGGGTTTTCAAGGATTGTAGATGTTGATGGTTTAATTAGTTTTTGAATTAATTATATTGTCCTCTGGCGTCCAAGACGTGCCAATACGCCCATGAAAAGATAACTAAACTCTCTTGAGAAAAATGGATTAACCCCATTTTTAGTATGGACTCAAAACAACAAAAATTAACATTGGGGAGGATGGGTTTGCCAATTAACAGTAAATTTTAGGGTGGTTGACTGCAAATTAGCCTAAACCTTCCAACAATCTAAAGATGATATTTTCTTGTGGAGGTGGCAGAAAATATAATTAAGTTTTTATGCCATTGATACTTATTAAATTTAAGTTTGACTGGACAAAAAAATTAAGTCTGACTGAATTTTCTAGATGGTTTTAGAAATAAGAATTCAATCTAGGAGGTTTGCAAGGTTGCGTACATTCTACGTAATAAGAAACCGGGAGAGGATCAAAAGACTCTCGAAAAGGTCGTTCTCAACAGGTATTCGATATTGTCTACTAACACAAGTTCATAGGACACTCTACAAAAGAAGTGTCAGAATATTGCAAAAAAAATACCAAATCAAGGATGTGGAAAGCAAGGACTTCTTGCTAACAAGTCTTCATTATTTGATTTATTAAATGGTGAAAAAATTGCAGAATTATAAAAAATTGCAAGGACTTGAAATCAAATAATCTAAGGGAATTTTTTTATTAATTCTGCAATTTTTTCACCAATTACAAAGCAATTAATTTAAAGGATCGCCGAGAGGGACTCATTTTGAGGGAGATGCAATGACTAACAAAAAAACTGATCAAAATTTCTCCAGATAGAAGAAATTTCTCGAAACTTGGATAAATGTCGAGTGGAAGTTAAAAACCTTACTAGTCATTGAAATTGGAGGCAAAATTCCTCCTGCAACAAACAACAAGACTTCATAGTTCCGGAGTCATGAATATGGATTTAATAGTAAAATTGTAGTTGCAGTAACCTTAAAGATTTTTCTCTGTAGAAAAGGATTTGATCTTCATTTATTATTATCATGATAATGACCATCATCAATAATAATACAATATTATTATTCCTATTAGTGTTGTTGTTGTTGTTGTTTCTGCTGCTATTGTTGTTTATCAACAACATTATTAGCAATACCAGTTTGCCACTATCATCATTACAGGATGATCACCATTATCTTCACCATCATCATCATCATCATCATCATCACTTTCCCAAGAAGAAGAGATAAAAGTCTGAATTGACCAGGAAACCACATATATGTCAGCACTTTATATTGAGGGCCTTTATCACTACAGTGTACAATTTCTAAGCGCTAACCGAACTGTAAGACAAAAACTTAAGCAAGTTCAGAGATACTATAAAAAAGAATAATAAGCATCCATATAGCTCGCACAAACTAGGAAGTTTAGTATGATTTACCGAATCAAATACATAAATGGAAGAAGAAGAAGAAAAAAACTTAACTTACATCACGCCTGGCAAGATCAAGGCGATTCCATATGATCAGCAAGACAAGTTCTGTAAGCTCCCCTTTTTCAGCAGCCTCCTCGATTTTCTGCACAAAGGAGATATAGTAATGTTGTCACAGTAAGGACCTTCGAACAAGTTCAGAGAATAAATCAGAAAGTGTTGAGCATCTGTCATGTTCATGCAGGTCTAAAAAACTTAACATATAAAAGTACAAATTTAAGTGTGATTTCATGTTAGTATATCTGTCAGTTAACTATTATTGTATACCTTAATTTAGTCCCACGTCGCCTAGACTAAAGGAGGATATCACGAGTTGCTCCCATAAATGTACTAAGGCTACTCATGTTTTATTCACATCAATGAATTACGTTCTCTCTAAATAACATGGTATCAGACCTATCAAACTTTACATTTTAATTGGAAACCGACTTTATGGATTAGAAACGGAGTGGGACAAGTTACACAGAAGAGTGTTATCCGAAAAGGAGGATTTAGCATGGTCAATTTCTACTTTGTCACTTATTTTGTTTTTTTCTTCTCTGTATTCTCTTCTTATAGCTGGTTAGCTGATAGGTTCTTCTATGTACAACAGAAAATTTGAACCTAATTCCCTATTGCTAAATTTTCCACCTCCATTTCTAGGGTTTAGCTCACACCCATAAATTAATAGTCTTCTTAACCAAAGTACCAAATATTAACATTACAGATTAGTACATTCTAATTGTAATTTGTTTTTGTATCAGCTCGTTTGTTTTGAATACTACTCTTCATACTCTAGATAACAAAAATTAAGTATAATACATTATAGTTTTTACTTAAATTTATTTGTGTTGTATAAGTGCAGTATTTTCAAATTGTTGTAACATAGTGTCAGTGTCGTATTATGCGGTAATGCCATATCCGTATTCATGCAACATGGTAGTTGATTGGTTAAAGTTGCAATAGCATAGTTATCTTTTTTATAATCTCAACAATGATACTAGCCTTTTAAGTACCCTTACAAGCTACGTTGGAGGGACTGGATGGTCTCAAGAATTCACAAGAACCCCTATAGACCTCTCTAGTTCAGCAACGAAATCCTCTTAAGCAATACATATAACAGGTTAGACAGATTTAGATGTTACAACTATATCAGATGGCCAAGCTTGTTAAGGCGGCGACGTGGCAGAGCCACAAAAGGCTTAGGCGGGGCCTCAAGGTGGAGGGCTCAAGTCTAAAATTTTGAGGTGTGCAATAGGTAAATTAAGATTAAACGTATAGTTTAGGATGGGAACTTGTGTGTTTTTGTGTGCCATGTGGGGTCCTAATCTTTTATTTCTACATGATACAATATTTTGGACTTTGTACTAGTGTGATTCCGCAAGTTGTTTCAATGATATTAATCTAATACCTAGACATAGAAGTTGAATTGTTGTGGGAGTCATCAACATCTAGCTTGTTGGTGGAATTAGGGAAAAAGAAGTTAGAAGTGGAGTCAGTTTGGAGAGTAAGAGAGGGAGGAAGAGTAAGTCACAAATACAGAACCGACTCTACTATTTTATTTCATATGGTTGGGCTTGGGCCAAGGTAGTCAAAGGCGCAAGGCGCACTCGAGGCGCAAAAGGTCCAAATCGCCCGAGGCACAAGGCGCACTTCAGGCGCGCGCCCGAGCGACGCGAGGCGCGAAAATTATATATATATATATATATATGATTTCTATATTGATAAACATGTGTGCTTCAAATTCTCCCATGTCTAGGTTGCAATCACTTTGAATTGAATGAGTGAGAGAGAAAACAGTAAAAAAAAAGTACATCAGTTCAAAAAACAGTCTAAAAACAGTACAATAGTTAACAAAATAGTCTAAACATGTTATTTTTTTTACAAGATTTTCAAGGCGCGCTTAGGCACGCCTTAGCTATTCCAAGGCGCTCGGAAAAGGCGCACCTAGGCGCGCCTCAGGTGCGCCTTAAGAATTGTGTCCCGCCTGGAGTGCCCTGAGGCGATGCCCATGCGCCTAGGAGCAAGGCGCGCCTGAGGCGCTCCTTTGACTACACTGGCTTGGGCCTTAGCATTTTTTTTATGTTAATATGTGGGTTGAGTTCAAACTTGAGTTTGAATAAGGTGGCCGAGGTGGAGGCACTCAAGGCAGGTGCCTCGTGTGTCTAGCAGGGCACCTCATGACCAATCCACCTAAATCTTTGTTGCCTAAGTGCCAACATGTCCAAGACGCATAGGTGGCCGCCTAAGGCAGTGCGTCCTATGCTTTATAAAAGCTTGCATATGCCTTCTCTTGATTCAATCATATCAATCCTTTGGAGTACCTTACTGATTCTAGCTACTTAACTCCATGACCCCATAGCACATGACCTTGGATATTAAGTCCTTGATTATTGTATAACAGATTCAGTATACAGATGATTGCACCCTTCCAATCACACTGCACATTGTCTATTGCATCCTTCAGTGACTTGAGTGGTATCTTGACCATATCAAACATCTTAAAATGTTTCTCATTGTTTACAAGACAATCTATCTTAACCAGTAGACTAGGCATGTTTTACCTAATTCTCACTTTTTCCTCTCCTGTATTGTGGAGGAACTTCATTCAGGTAAAACATTTAACTTTGGCTGTAGAATAAGGTAAGGTGCAAGTCAAACTTTTATTCTCAAGGGAAGATGCATGCAGCCATGTTCTGATAAGATGTCATTCCCAAATATCAATAGTTGGGATCCATATTTGAAAAGATACTACTGGTACTGAAAAGTGAAGAAGAAGAAGAAGAAGAAAAGACAAATGGAGAGAAAACTAGGGTTTTATTGCAGGAATCAGAAATTTAGGGAAGAAGACATTACAAGTAAGTAAGTTCTAAAAGAAAACTAAATTCAAGAATACCATTCTTCATACATTGCCCTTCTCTCCCTCTCTATTTATAGATTGAACTAACACACTGATGGTCTACTCACATGCTAACTAATGTTGCTGACATGTCTTGGCTGAGCTGTCCAGGTCCAGTCTTGCTAAGCAAGCTAACTAACTGAATACTAGTAACTAAGTGGGTACTAGTGAAGGAGCTGCTAGTGTACTGAACTGAGACTAACTGAACTGGCTACATTAGCTAGATATTGGGGTTGTATCAATACCCTCCCCTTATTTTGACCTTGTCTCAAGGTCAAAGTAAGGGTAAGTTCTAATAAACTTTTCATATGGTCCCCAAGACTTTTGGATTGAACTGGGTCTTGTACTGATATCCTCTGATACGCTCAGCATACTCCTGTGCTCATCCTCTTTCTTCTTCTTTGAAAAGCCAGTTGCACCCCCTGTTTACCCGGTTCATCTTAGAATGGCTTCATGTTCTCAGGGATCCATGACAGGAAGGAGACTTATATCCTCTCCAATTGGCCATAGAGGACTTTTTGTACCATTTACTAAGGCGTCAGAGACTACATCAGCTGTCACAACTGATGCAATTAATTCAGAAGATGACATCAAAAGGGCCGATGGAGAATGAACATGTTCAGAAATCAACATTTCCCACTGGGTTTGAGGCAATGATCCTGGATGTGTGTGATCAGACTGATATTGCAGAAATTGAAGGTTGGGGATTTTGAAATGCATTTGAAAAGGAATATAGGAACAGCTAAAGCTCCAATTTCTGGTGCACCTGCTATTGGGTCCCCCACAACTGCACCGCCCATTACAAGTGAACCAATGATTGAATCAGCTACTGTTGCTCATCCAGTTGTGAAGCCAGTTGTGCAACAGAAATCCTCTACATCACCCAGCAGTCCGTTTGCAAATATCTCGTCTTCAAAGGCATCACAGCTTGCAGCTTTGGAGGCTTCTGGATCAAGATCATATGTTCTAGTGTAAGTTGCTATACTCTGCTCAGTTAGAATCTAAGCTTGACAGATATTGAGTTCACTGACTGATACTAGAGTGATTCCTGGATCCCATATAGTTATCAACTTCTCTTTGGTAGAAGGGCCAACATGCGTTGCTACTTTTGATACTCTATTGCATATGCAAAGGATGAATAGAATAGAAGTACTCCCCTGACTAACTTGGTTCCCAAATCTCTTCATTTTCCATGAGCCAAGCTGGACACGAACTGATCTGAATATAAGGAGTACTGATACTAAACTGCAGAGTTGCAACCTGCCTATACCTGGATCCCATACCATGAGAGCAAGGTTCTTCCAAAATTTACAACCCAAGACACCAGTTCCCACCATTAAGAATTTTGCATGTTTCGCTTTTTTCTGAAGCTTCGATCCAAATACAGAAATCTGGGCACCATAATGAGAGTTTATTCGCTTCAAATCACCAAGCTTAAGAAAATCAACAGGAAGAGACTCAACTGGATCGAAGTAAAGGATTTGGTAAAGGGAATGGAACTTCCCAAGGCATGCTTTGTCAACCTCCTGGCCAATAATACCATCAAACATTGCTGCCAGAAGATTCAAAACTGTCCTATCAGTGAATTGTCGCAGAGGTTTTTCATTGATATCATCTTTCCCACATTTCCCTGAAGTTTCATTGATACTCATAGAAAATCCTATCACCAACTGAACGTCGTCTTCATATCTAGAGAATTCAGTCAGAAGGGAATTGCCTGGATCCCATATAAAAACATGGAAAGTGGCACCTTCATCTAAGAATGAATCCTTCAGCTTCCTGTCAACAGATTTATCTTCTTTAAAGTCATGGAACTCACCTAGAGGATATTCGTTAGTATCAAGATGTGGAGATGACAAGGAAGGAGAGTTTAGACGTCCAGCACCAGCAGCATCGAAATTAGGAGCAAGCTCATTTACCGCACCGAAAGAATGGCCTCTATGACTGTCTGCATCAATAACAACCTGGAGTTTGTCATTTGCTCCATCAGAAAGATAAGACAGGGCCCAACAAGCATCTGTCAATACTTCCTCATCCACTGAGTTCAGTAGGTAATTAAGTACTTGTAATGCAGGCTTCGACTGCTCAAATGGTGCAGGTAGCATTTTAGAATTTTTATTCAGTTGTGCAAGTAGTGGTGCTAGAGCGCCATAGACTAGAACAAGATCCTTACTACTTGGAGAGTCACCAGCTATGTTTCCCAGTGCCCACAAAGCCTGCACCCGAACATCATCACTTGGAGAGCCCAAAAGCTCCACGAATTTTGGAACAGCTCCATGTTCAATGATGACTCGTGTATTCTCTGAAGTGCCAGAAGCTACATTGGTCAGTGCCCACATTGCCTCAATGACCTGTTCAATAGGAGGGTGATCTAATGCTCCACTCTGAACACTGGTCTCATTGAGAAACTTTGGTTGACCAGAAGGAAACACCTCCGTCGATCCCTTTGTGTGGCTCTCAATTTTGTTCTCATCGGTCTTTTGTGCTGCTTCCGTCATATCTGATCCCGATTTGGTTTCGGCTTCCAAGCACTTTAAACTGTTCAAGGTAACCGTTGGTGGAGAACTCTCATGGATATCCTTTGGAGATGGAGAGACAAACCCAAAGTTCTGATCAATACTGTCATTTGTACAATGTTGGGAGTTGACATCAGGACAAGCACAACATTGCCAGTAGCTTCAGGAATGCTAGATGGTCCCATGTGTGAGGGAGCTGAAACATTATTCACGTCATCAACTGGGTTAGAAACTGAAGATATCGTGTTTTGCTTAATGCTCATAACCAAAGCCATGGTCTTGTTTTGGTGCTCCCTTGTCAGTGAATGCAGAACCAGACCCTCCATGGTCATACAATCCGACTTGCACCTACGGCACCAACCCATGCTACCAAGCTTCCCCACAGACAATTCTTCGAACACACACGGAGCCTCACTCGTAAGATTTCCATGAACTTCATTTCTCACAGACATTTCATCACACATGCCTCGATCACTGCAAGGATACTTCTGATGTTGATAGAAGTCGTAGACGAACGGATCTGGCGGTGGCGGAGGCGGAGGCTCCATGGCCGGAAAATATGCCGGATATACTTCTCTCTTGTAATCCATCCAATTATCCAAGATTTGTAGTTTGTGATCTAGATTTTGAAGCGTACCTTGAAGAGTTTGGAGATTCTCTTCCACGAACCGGTTGCGAGGATCCTCCGAGAACCCTTGTCATGAGCTCCAGCTCGAAATCGTCGACTGTGGCGGTTGTTCCGGTAGAGTACGGGCATGGCTGGTAGTTCCATGTCGGCGGTGTCGGTGGTTGCTGGTGGTGACTCCAGTGGATCTCCCTGCCGACCACCATGGTTCCAAGAAATCGATGCCTTTGATACCAATTGATATGATCTCATTCCCAAATATTCATAGTTGGGATCCATATTTGAAAAGATACTACTGGTACTAAAAAGTGAAGAAGAAGAAGAAGAAGAGAAGAAGAAGAAGAAAAGACAAATGGAGAGAAAACTAGGGTTTTATTGCAGGAATCAGAAATTTAGGGAAGAAGACATTACAATTAAGTAAGTTCTAAAAGAAAACTAAATTCAAGAATACCATTCTTCATACATTGCTCTTCTCTCCCTCTCTATTTATAGATTGAACTAATACACTGATGGTCTACTCACTTGCTAACTAATGTTGCTGACATGGCTTTGCTGAGCTGTCCAGGTCAAGTCTTGCTAAGCAAGCTAACTAACTGAATACTAGGAACTAACTGGGTACTAGTGAAGGAGCTGCTAGTGTACTGAACTGAGACTAACTGAACTGGCTACATTAGCTTGATATTGGGGTTGTATCATGTTCAGTGAACGGTCTTCTTTGTTAAGTCCAATGCAAACAGTTGGTAAGAAAACTAACAACACTACGGGCAAAGTACCGAGGAAGAACACTCAAAGATACCACCAATCAGCAAGCCCTTTAGGGATGCACCAAGGGAGATAATGGTTCAAAACACAACCTATTAATGTGTTCATGTATATTAATATGGCTAAGAATTGTCAATCCAACCAGCACGAGTACCCATTTGCCAGTTAGTATCTTGTTCAGGTGCTCAAATTGCTGCAAATATTTGAATCTGGAAAACCAGTTTAAGCTCCCGCCTTTGGACATGTAAGAGTACACAAGGAACCATGACAATTATGTTACCAAGGATAAAGTAAATTAATAAATACCTCTTCAACTTCTTCAGCGGATCTAATAAAACTTGATACTAACTTCTTCGCATTGCGAACTTCTTCCTCAGGATACCCCTTTAGGCGCATGCCTATCTCACGATATTCATCTGTCCTTCGAGTTTCTTCTTCTTCCTCCTTTTGACGATATGCATGCCATTTCTTAGTTTTCTCTCTTTGTTGTGCTTGCCATTCCTAATCATAACATTAAAATAAAAAAATAAAAAGAAATATGAGGAGTTGTATTAGATGCTACTAACCAGTGTTTTAAAAGGCAAAGGCGCAAGGCAGGGCATTTAGCACCCCATCCACCCCCCCCCCCCCCCCCCCCCCCACCACCACCACCGCCACCCCCCACCGCGTGGACGAGGCGTCCCAAGGCGTGGAGCATAAGTTTTTCGGGTATTAAATTTTTTTCATCTAAAAATTTATAATAGTTTTCAACAATAATGAAAAATAAGTGAAATGATCAATAAAACGTAAGCTAAGATGATCCCAATTCCATAAGGCAATTATCAAAGATATTATAACCAATCTTTAAACATCGTAAGAGTCTAAGACTAAAATATTTTGGCAACAAAGAAAGAACCGAGTTTTTGCTTATCAAGAAACAAAGTGTAGCTACTGCCACCCACAAAGTATTAAAATAACAAAGATCAGCAGAATCAAAGTCTTGCTCATCCATAAGGAGTTACATCCGTAGCAACACACAAGCTGAAAAGGAATGGAGATAAAGAGAGGGGGGGGGAAAAAAGAGTTAAAAAATATCTAGATTGAGGATGTTGATGCAAATGCAAATCCGAAGGGATTGGGGCTCGTCTAGAGGGGCTGACGACACCTAGGTCTAGCACAGCCAAATAGGACAGTTGTAAGTTGAATAGAGAGAGGGGAAGAAAATATTTGATGTCGCAACCGCAAATGGAAAGAAGAGGATTTTGTAACAATTTATGAACGTCTCAAGTGGTGGAAAAAAAACTCCTATTGGACGTAAGTTTTTCACATGGAACATTAAAAACGTATTCCTCTATGTAAAAAAAAACACACATTCCAATCAAAAAAGCATGTCTCCTACACGTGCGAAATAAGAATAGATGCGCTCGCGCGCCTATGGTTTGATTAAACAAGTCCCAAGACTTTTTTGGGATGCCCCGACTAGAAGCACTCCCTGTAACGAGTCCCATGAGGGTTTTTTAAAACACTGTACTAATTCTAGACTATATGACCTCACATGTATAGTTGGAGTCAAACTTCAAGAATAGTGATTTGAAGAAAAAAGCAGAGGAAATATGTTTGTATATTAGAATATTGTTGGTATATTAGAATATTCTTGGTATATTTGTTGGGATATTAGAATATTCTACATGGGATTTTAATGGGGTAATAATGTAAGATGAAGGGTTGTAAGGCTATAAATAGCCAAGAGATTATCAATAAAATATATAACAATTACTCCAAAATATTCTATATGGTATCAGAGTCCAAACCCTAGCCACCACCTCCTAAATCCTAGCCGTCACCACCGCCACCGCTGCCACACAGCCCGCCACCACCGTTGCCCCGCCGCCAGCCACTACCGCTGTCGCACCACTCGCCCGCCATCACCGTCGCCGCTCGCCCGCCACCACCACCGCGAAGCCGCGACTCCCGCAGAGCCTTCTGCAGTGGTTCCTGGCGTCTCCCGCGGCTCGTTCCAGATGTTGATATCGAAGGCCTAGATCTGATGGGGGAGAGACATGATCGGGTCTAGGAGAGGACGAAGAGGGCGAACGTGAATCGTGGGATGAGTGTAAGGTGATCGGAGAAGAGGAGGATCGATGGAGGAGATCATCAAGAAGTTGGACTCTGCGGAGGTCGCAACGTTGATGAAGCTGATGAAACTGTCGGCTGGTGAGAGCGCGACACGAACATTGGCGAAGTTGGAGCTTCCATCCATCGATCTGAAGCTTGATGGACCGGCCACCTACCTGAGTTGGTCACGACGGGTGAGGAGAACCCTCACAGGGGAGAACCTGGAGGGTTTCTTGTCAGGAGAGAAGACAGAGCCGGATGAGGGCTCGGCAGAACGCGACGAGTGAAAGTCCACTCATATGGTGGTATACATTTGGCTCATCGATTCTTTAGTCCAGTCGATCGTCGCCACAGTGGATGGCCTTGAGATAGTGAAAGACGTGTGGGAGAAGTTGAGGAGAACCTACGATGGTGTGGGAAATAACTTGAGGGTTTTCCAGATCAAGGGAAAGATTGACGACACCGTACAGGGAGAGAAGACGGTACAGGAGTATGCTACGGAGTTGGAGCGTCTGTGGTTGGATTATGATCACTTCTCAGATCGGACGATCTGTGAGGACCCGAAGTGTAAGAAGAGACAGGTATGTCTGCAGGAGAGGAAGATGAAGTTTCTTAAGGGACTAGCCTCAGTGTTTGCTCAGAGGACAGCACTACTTCTAGCCCAACCGAAGATTCCTACACTTGAGAAGGCTATCTCGGCCATGATCCAGGAGGAGACTCGTATCAAGCTACAGGCAGGAATATGTGGTCCTCCTAAAGTGAAGACAGCACTAGCGGTTGCCAATTCAGGCGGCACATGACCTAAGGGAGACCCCCGACAGTGTTACAACTGCGGGGAGGTGGGTCATCTGAGGTATGCTTGCACCAAACCACCCATTGAGGGAAATTCAGGTGGCGGACGTGGACAGTTTGGAGGACGTGGCCGTGGTCGTGGGGGTCGAGGAGGTTATCGGGCGAACCTGCTGGTAGCAGAAGGCGGGGAGGGAGCTAATTGTGCTTATACTGAGGAGGATCATGCACTACTGGGCATGATGGAAGTACTCAGGAGAAAGCAGAGAGCGTCAAGCGATGGAGACAGGAGGAGTGGGACTGAGGAGACGTCCACCTCAGTCTTTGCCAGAGGCAACGCTGCCATGTATGCACATCCATCGGAAGGTACTGATGACTCACTCGCCCTTGCATCTATGTCTTCCCTTAGATCGTCGGACTGGATTGTCAATTCGGGTGCGTCTCGACACGTGACAGGAAATGCTAGTGAGTTATCTTCCTACACTCACCTAGTATCCGTAGACAGCATTCAAACAGCCGATGGTACTTTTCAGCCAGTGGTCGATAAATGTACTGTCGATTGTACAGGTTTAGTAAGATTATCCAATGTTTTACATGCTCCTTCTTTTTCGGTCAGTCTTTTGTCCATTAGTTCTATAATCCTCCAACTAAAATGCATTGTCTCTTTTGATATTCCTAAGGTGATCTTCCAGGAGAAGGAGACGGGACGAAGACTTGGGACTGACACTTGGCATGATGGACTGTGGTACCTGGATCGGAAAGGACTGGATTCGGCATTGGTGTCTGTAGTAGAAAGGGCAGGAATGAGAGGGCCAAAGATGAGTGCCGAGGATACACTGATACTCCATCACAGGCGGTTGGGGTACTCCTCTTTTGGTATGAGTATGATGTATCCATCTATTTATGAGAAGGCAAATAAGGAGAAACTAGTATGTGATGCATGTGATTTAGGCAAACTTACTACGAGCTCATATGTTGGTGCGAGCCATAGGAGCTTTTCTGTTTTTGATATTATACATTCTGATGTTTGGGGGTCGTGCGCTACAACTACTATGAATGGTTACAAGTATTTCGTCTCTTTTATTGATTATTCCTCTCGTGTCACCTGGCTGTATTTGATGAAGAATAAGAGTGAGGTCTTTGCCTATTTTCGGAATTTTCATAAACATGTCCAGACTCGGTATAGAGCAGTGATGAAGGTACTAAGGTCTGACAATAGAATAGAGTATACCAACAAAGCACTTGAGGAATATTTGTCAGCCCAAGGGATACAGCATCAGACCACATGTGCATACACACCAGCACAGAATGGAGTGGCAGAAAAGAAGAACAAACACCTTCTGGAGGTGGCAAGGAGCATGATGATCGCCATGAATGTCCCACAAAGTCTGTGGAGGCATGCAGTGTTGATAGCAGCTCGATTGATCAACATGATGTCCTCGAAGGTACTGGGATGGAAGTCTCCATGTGAGATATTGCAAGAAAATAATAGTGGGATACTCCCACTAAAGGTGTTTGGCTGCGTATGTTTTGTGAAGGACAACAGACCGTCTGTTGGAAAACTTGACCCCAGAGCAGTCAAGTGTGTATTCGTAGGCTATTCGGCGACTCGGAAGGGGTACATGTGCTGGAGCCCAGTAGAGAAGAAGAAGTTTGTGAGCATGGATGTTCACTTGTAAGCCCCCTGATTTTCAGAATTTTAAATTTGGATTTTTTCCCCAAATTATCTGAATTTTCGGGAATCGTGACCTAGGCCTTTGTTGATTCCAGGATTTTTAATTTCGGTTAATTCATATTTAAATATTATGGAAATAATATTTTATGGTGTAAAATGGAAAACCGGACATAGGATAATTTTTCGTGAATTTATTGGACTCCGGAAACCCGTTTAAAGCTCTAGAAACCAATTTAGAATTAAACCGAATTTAACCCGTGCCAACGCCCGACATCCCCATGAGAGCCGAAGCCAAGCCCAAGGAGCGTGACCCAGCCCGAATCTTAGGTCTAACCCTAGTACAATTCCTGTAATGTATAAATACCTATTTTCCTAGTTTTTCTACACAAATAAAAAAAAAGAAAATAACAAAATCCTAAATCCCTAAAATACCCAAAATCCCCAAATTCCTAATTAACCCTAACCCTAAGCCGCCGGCCGCCGGTTCCCTCACTGCCCCCGCCTGACTCCAACGCCCTCCACCGTCGCCTCGCCTGAACCCTAGCCCCCATCTTCCTCCTCCGACCGCTGCCGCCCCGAGCACTCGAGCCACCTCACGCCGCCGACCGGACCTTGTCGACATCCCGCTACAACGACTCCGCCGTGAGTCGCCTCGCCCGGCCCCTTGTCTCTTCTCCATCCTACTCTCCGCCGACGACTCCCCTGATCTCCGCCGCTGCCCACCTCGACTCCGCAGTCTCCCCCTCGCTCCGCCGTGAAGCTGCCCTAGCCCAACTCTTCTCGCCTCCGCCCCTGGGCCGCCATCTTCCCTGAACGAGTTCCCCTCAGCCCCGATCAGCAGCGGAACCGCAGCCGCCTGCGACGACGCCGACGTGCCCCGGCCGCCTCCGCCCAGCCCTTGTCGAGCCGCCCTCCCCGAGCGCCACCCGGCCACTAGCGAGCAGTCTCCCGACTACGGCATCGCCCAGAGCCGAAGCCCTAGGTCAGACACAACCCCGGACACAGACACAAAACGCAGGACACGAAGGACCCCTCGGACACGGGGAATCGGTCTTCACGGAGCCCTGTTCAGGTAACGTTTCCTCTCTCCTCGTGTTTCCGTTTTCAATTCCGTCAGTTACTACACGTAGAATGTATAACTCTCTCGGTGCCCGTGCAACTCGCTCGGAGCATCGCGTCCTGTGGTGATCGCACCCCGCGATACAAAAACAGGAAAAACAAAGCCCCGTTTCACCCCGGAACTGAGTGCGCCCCGCCAAACGGGACGACTTGGTCGCGTGCGGTCTTCACAGATACGTGCGCGTCGTCGATACGGTTGTGTGGGATTTCGCAGAAGTCGATTCGGAGGTGCGTGCACCCCGGAATCAACGCGTATCCTCGAACGACATCCCGTATCCGACCTTTCTGGAATACGCTGTAACTTTGTGTACACACGTCGGATCGAGACGAAACTTGCGCCGTCGGACTCGTAACAATACGCTGGTCCTGTGACCCAAGTTTGGTTCGATTCTGAGAACGTTGACGAAATCGCGTATCGTGGGCCCCACAGGCTCCACTTGACGGGCGATTTTGTGACCGGCTCATCGGAATCCAATTCTGGAAGTTCCGTTGGGATCGTATCATCGTTCCTGACTTGTTGACACTAAGTTTGGCGAATTTAGAGACCTTTGACCCTGACGCGCTTTTCGGTGCAAAGTGGCCCACATGTGGACCCCGCTTTGGGCCGAAAATGTCATTTTTGCCCTTGTGTCCAAATTGGACTCAAGGACAGGCGTTTTTAGCTATTTGATATTTTCTGAATCTAATGGTAATGTTTATTTCAGCAACCGGAGTAGTACCTGCAGACCACACTGAGACCAGAGCTACAGTTGGAGCCAGGACCCCAGGCAAGTGTACCTTGCCAAACTCTGCAGTATTGTTACATATTTTTCTTGCTTCTTTATAGTGCTGTGCATGCTTAACCTAGGACCGTGTGACGTACTTAGCGTCCGATTATCAGTCGGGTGCCAACACCGTACGCGGTGTTGTGTATTGTCATCTAGAGATGGACATTCGTGACCCTTTATATTCCCGTACTTGTCATACCAAGTACACTTGACCCAGGACACTTGACACTGTTCATGAGACAGGATCTTCCCGAGATATTTGTGGTGATTCTGTATAGGATACAGGACCTGACATTGATATTATATCCCTAGACATTAGATGACTTGTGCATTAGATATGATTGTGCGTGTCATGGACATGAGACGTGTGATTACATTGGGTGGGGAGAGACACACAGACTACAGGCTGATCATATATATATACACCCCTATTATCGTGAGGCACAAGACTCTGAAGCCCGAGCTTGGCCCATTACTCATTATTACTGCTGCTACCGGCTCCCCTACACAGAGCTTGTAGTATGCTTCAGCCTGAGTTATAGTGCTGCTCTCATCTTGCATATCACTTAGCTGGTTATTTTAGTATTCCCTTATTGTTCCATCTATTGCTGGAGAGACCCGCAGGCTACAGGTTGACTATATTATGCCGGCTACTCAGTCTCCCGCTGAGCTAGACCACCTCATGATATCACTGCTACCGGCTCCCCTACACAGAGCTTGTAGTTGTTTCAACCTGAGTACTTTTGATGTTCTCTCTTTTGCATTTCACACAGATGATTACATACTTATCATATTTATTTTATTATTTGTTGCACTGCATTTATTTTGGCATGAGCTTTCTTGTACCTTGCTATGTCCCCTGAGGACCTGGATCCGGATTATGTCCCCAGGATTTACAGACGAGATCTATCCCGAGGTATACGGGACCGCAGCAGGAGCAGATTCAGGAGCTGATACAGGGGCTGTACCGACCTTCGAGGACGAGATCACACTAGAGGACTTCTTCTGAGTATTGTCTGGTGATACTCATTTATTTCTATTTCCAGTTTCTTTATTTTCAGTCTATTGCATTGTTGTATCAGACTTGTTCTCGGATTGTTCTCCGAGACACTGTTATTGAGATTGTTAGTTATTTCCTTTGTATTTATTCTGGCATTTGATCTATGATTATCTGTTCTGGATGAGATTAGTATAGACTGTGGTTTGTATCATTGGACCTACTTATTCTTATATTACAGCTTAAGCATGCCCCGATGGATCCATTAAATTGGGTTTGTCCATCGGTGTGTGCTGCTGGCCATTGCCACGCGTCCGGTCCCTCGGTATTTTGGGACTGGGGCGTGACATCACTTCAGGGAGTTTGAGCCATACTACCGTCAGGAGGAAACCTCATCCATGAGCAACTCGTCTGATACTGAGAGTATGAGACGAGAAAGGGAGATTGGTGAGAGTGTGGTGACCGATTTAGAATTATGGCATGGAGGAACGTTTGAGGAGGAGCAGGAGAGTGAAGAGGAACAGGGGGAGGCGATGAGAGGTATTAGGTCCATGGCTCAGGGGGAGTTACTTACCTACAGCAGGAAAACGAAGCAAACTGCAGGACTAGTACCTATAGTGCCAGTGCCAGTGCCAAGTCCCTTGCTTGCGTCCGTCTCAACTCCTGACACACCTACACCACCACCACCAGATTCCCCTTCAGGTGATATCATTATTCCTATTCCTCCCATACCGTTATCAGTACGGAGGACCACTGGCAGCAATGCGAAAAATCCTCCTGATAGATATGGTTGGGAACTTGCTCAGTTTGTTTCATATAATAACATCTCTTCTTCTCATGGAGCATTCATTGCATCTTTGGATAGTATTACTATACCTAACAATTGGCAGGTTGCCAAGAACGATCCAAAGTGGAAAGCGGCGATGCACGAGGAGTTAGGCGCTCTTGAGAAGAACCACACTTGGGAATGGTAAAACTGTCAGTGGGGAAGAGGGCAGATGGATGCAAGTGGGTCTTTACTGTGAAGCAGAACCCAGATGGAAAAATAGAGCGCTATAAGGCTCGACTGGTGGCAAAAGGATACAGTCAGACGTACGGCATTGACTATGATGAGACCTTTGCACCAGTGGCGAAGAGCACTGTCAGAACCCTGATTTCTTTGTCATCGAATGATGGATGGAAGCTACACCAACTGGATGTGAAGAATGTGTTTCTTCATGGGGATCTAGTGGAGGAAGTGTACAAGGAGATACCACCAGGATTCTGCACCGATAAGATAGTAGGCAAGATCTGCAGGTTGAAGAAGTCCCTCTATGGACTGAATCAGTCTCCTCGAGCATGGTTTGACAGATTCAGGAGGGTGATTATAGGGATGGGATATCAGCAAATCAATGCTGATCACATTGTGTTCTTCCGTCGGAGTGGAGGCCACATCACCATGCTTGCAGTGTATCTTGACAATATGATTATCACAGGAGATGATAAGCAGGAGATTGCCCGACTCAAGGGGAAGCTTGGCAAGGAGTTCGAGGTAAAGAACCTTGGCCTTCTTCGGTACTTCCTTGGGATTGAGATTGCTCGAGAAGCAGAGGGGATTGTTCTTTCTCAGAGAAAGTATGCGCTGGACCTTCTCACAGAGACAGGGATGTTGGGATGCAGACCTGCAGCGTCGCCGATCAACCAGGGGTTCAAGCTGTGTGCTGAGGCTGGAGAACCAGTTGACTAAGACAGATACCAGAGACTGGTGGCCAAGTTGATCTATTTGAGCCACACACGTCATGATATCTGCTTTGCAGTGAGTGTGGTGAGCCGCTACATGCATGACCCAGGGAAGGGTCATGTGGACGCAGTGTACCAGATTCTGAGATACTTGAAGGGTGCCCTCGGAAAGGGGTTGATATTCAGGAATAATGATCACTTCACCATCGAGGGCTACTATGACTCTGACTGGGCTAGCTGTACTGATGAGAGGAGGTCTACCTCGGGCTATTGCATATTTGTAGGAGGCAACTTGGTCTCTTGGAGGAGTAAGAAGCAGTCGGTGGTGGCCAGATCGACAGTTGAAGCGGAGTACAGAGCTATGGCCTTAGGAGTTGCAGAGCTGCTATGGCTGAAGAGTATGCTGGTGGATCTGAAGCTGGATCAAGGAGTCAAGATGAAGCTGTGGTATGACAACCAGTCAGCCATCAGTATCGCCAACAATCTAGTGCAGCATGACAGGACCAAACACATCGAGATCGATAGGTTCTTCATCAAGGAGAAGTTGGACCGTGGACTACTGGAGCTAGGTCATGTTCCAACCATGGAGAATGTAGCAGACAGTATGACCAAGGGACTTAGCTCTGCAGATATGATTAGAGGATATGACAAGATGGGCTTAGTGAATATCTTTCGTCCATCTTGAGGAGTATTGGTATATTAGAATATTCTTAGTATATTTGTTGGTATATTAGAATATTCTTGGTATATTTTAGGAAATTAGAATATTCTACCAGGGGTTTTAATGGGGTATTAATGTAAGATGAAGAGTTGTAAAGCTATAAATAGCCAAGAGATTATCAATAAAAATATATAACAATTACTCCAAAATATTCTACAAAAGCAACCGATTATCAAATATGTAAAAGGAAATCTTAGCAATGAGGATAGTCATTCATATTATGTGAAGCTTTACCTACATCGGAGTTTGGGAAGTAAAAGATGGAAGCACGAATTTTTTTCCATAGTAATATATAAATAACCCTCTTCTCTAATCAGCAAAATTGGAATTGCTGAGATAACGCATTGAATAGGTGTATCAATCTTGAGACAATATGAGACAAAATTCCTCCAGTATGCAGATGACACCTCTCTCTTTTTAGGTAAGGACCGTTATTAATGATTGTCCTTGTCTTGGGCTACTATCACCAAGACCCCCCTCCCATTTAATTATTGTCCGGTCCGGGATTCGAACCCACGCCCACTCCTCCACTCCCTTACTACTGTTACCACTAGACCACCCCTTGGTGGGGCAGATGACACAATATTATTCTGCAATCCAAAGAAAGAACAGTCAGTGACTTGAAAACTTCAGTTATATGGGCTTGAAATGCTCTATGGTCTCTCTATGAATTTCCATAGAAAGTTCAGTCATGGTGTGGGAAATAATCCAGAACTTTAGAAACAAGTTACTTGTATCCTCAATTGCAAGGAATGGTCTCTTCCCATCAGCCACATGGGTATTTCTTTGAGGAATGGTAAATTAATAAACAATGACTGACTGGAAGTCAATTTCACATTGGTACAGTAGAATGAGACTGGCTTCATGGAAGGGGAACTCATTATCAATAAGAGGCAGATTGATTTCAGTTAACTCAGTAATGATTTCCATACCTTTATATTGGATGTCATTCTTTTCCAAAATGGGTATGCCATAGACTAGATAGTAATAGCACATGCTTTGTTGGAAAGAATCTTGCAAACACTCAGCCATCCAGTATTTAATAGCCTGAGGGAGTGTTTGCAAATCAAAAAATGAAAGATGTCTCAAAGTCTACAATTTATCGGATATGGATAGTGCTCTTCTTACTTCTTGCTTCTTGGCTTTGAAAAGTAATTTCTGCTAATGAAGGGAGTAGGAAACAGTTGTCATAGGGAGATATTACAGTATGTAAAGATGGTTTACTTCATTGTGATTAAATTGTTTTCCAAACAGGTTCGGAAGGGCAGAAATCTTTTTCAGAAGTGGCATCCAGACTGGTTGGTTGGTTTATCATGCAGATTTCAGATCAATAATTGGATTGATAGTCCTCTTATTCAAGTTTCCTTTACTCTTCTCTATGGCCCTAAATCCAAATGATTGGTTGCTTCCAATATTTCTTCGAGAGCACATGAAATGGGGAGCTCTTGTTAATAAAAATATGTATGATGTTTCTCTTGCCCAATTGGTCTCTCTTTTAAATATGTTTCATGTCACAGACGAGGCAGATTAAGAAAATCTGGAGATGGTCAGCCACTAACAAGTATCCTGTTAAATATGTTTATAAGTTTCTTAAAGATAGAGATTTGAAGATTAGTTCCTGTACCTCTAAAGCAAACTAAAAAAATCATGTGGTTATTGTCCCTGAAGAAAATCAGCACTACCGAAGTGAAATGTTAAGGCTTAAAAGGTATGCAAATTATTTGTTGATGTGGTTCTCCTTCGCTAGTGAAGAAACAGCACAACTTTTATTTTTCGAATGAGTTTAGTTGCTGCTTATGGAGGGATATGTCAATGTGTCAAGAACACCCACTATGACATCCACAATTCCTGCTAGCTTTGCTGACTAGTGAAAGGACTGGAAGTCAAATCTAGATCTGCAAACCCCCACTTGCAGCATTGCCCACAGAGTTATGGCAAGAGTCGGGTTTTATGTTGAGCACAAAAACGACATTACACAGTACAGATATGGCGACATGGACAGAAAACATTTTATTGCGCATCCTAGTATGTTTGGAGTATCCTGGTCATGTCCAATACCTGTTTGACACAACAAAACACGGCACAGACACGGCACCCCATTTTCGGAGTGTCAGTGCTTCCTAGCTCGGGGTCGACCACCCAATTTTACATGACAACCATTTCTAGCGTTCAAAAGCAAGATTCATTTATACCAAGTTGGGTTTACTGACTTATAGTTGTCTATATGCCCAAATATTGAGAAAAGAAAACATAGCACAAAAACTGTTCGACGAAATGCCAGAATGGAAAAAGGTAAGTAAAGAACAGATTTTTCGTCACCATACGTCGTCGTAGAACTCCTTTGGAAGCCCGGAATAGTCACCGTCGACATCGCTTCCCACCTCCTCCTTGCTCTTCTTCACAGCTGCAGTGGGTTCAAGAAACATCACCAAAACTCTCCGAAGAAGAACAACAAGAAGAAGAAGAGTTGGGCTATGGTGAGAAATACCTGAAAACTTTGAAGATCCCAGCCTTACGGAGAGAGGAGGCTGGGAAAGCCGAAGCCAACGGAGTGGTGTATGAAGCAGTGGAGAAGAAGGGTTGAAGCCTACGGGAAAAACAATGGAGTTTGCCGCCATTTCTAACCGCTATTACTCGTTATCATGGAAGAATATAGCTTATATATAAAAGGCTAATTTGTATTTAAATACCATGAACTTTTTCCTATTATCACTTTAATATCGTAACTTTCTTTTTGTGTATACGACTATTCATCAACTTTACAACCATTAATCTCCTCTCAAAAAGTGATATTTTTAATAATCAATATACATATCCAACAACAACAAATATATATATATATATATATATATATATATATATATATATATATATATATATAACACAGAAAAATATTTCAAGAATCTAATATACATATCCAACACTAATAAAAATGTCATGAATGTAAGTGTGGAAGAATTGTGAAGCACATATGGATGATATGCATACTACCATATTTGTATTGTCGACACCAAATATATAACAAAAATACAAGTGTGGATAAAAATAATTATTTTAAATATTTATATTTAGTAAAAGTTAATCAATTTGTCGTAATTAAAAGACTCGGTTATTAGTGTTACATCCCACTCCCAGAATACGACAAGTCGAGTACGTAACAAAATTTTAAGCTACACGACCTATGAATATACTAGTACCCGTATATGCGATTGTCGTCTGTAAAGCTCTAGGATAGTGGAAATTAATTAGACAAATAACAACATGTAACATAATACATCTTATCCACAACTTAACTATATTTCTAAACATAAGTTTAGGGTACACGAGTTTTCTAATAACTATACTTCCATACATAATATTACACAACATAAGCCTATTTACAAAAGGATTCTAGATCACACTATTATACATCTAGATTTTACATAAGTAATGCATTCAAAAGATATATAAAACTAATATAAGCATTGTACTCATAGTCTTTCGCCTCATCTTCTTCGTACAAGGATAAGTCAGGTTCAACTTTAGCATCAATACTTGGGGAGGAAAGAAACTCAGGTCTGTCAAGATAGACCATCAAGTTCTTAAAGCAAAGGAGGCGTCAAAGGAAAACCGGACATATACAATATGATGTATGTGAAAGTGTATAATTCTAGTACATATATAAATATATAAAATTTAAATCTACATGAATATAATTTTTGGAAAACAATGGTCACGAGTTCTAATATTGGACAACCATTTTGTATGCTAATGACTGAGTGTCAATAAAAATATGGAATATTATTATAGTCAGACACATGGTCATAGGTTGTATCTTATTAGAACAATGTAAAGTCTCAAGACAACATGATTATTCAAGTTAAGCATACAAAATGTGTATTGTTAGCATACTCTGAAAATTCCCAGGATTAGGTTATTTCTGGGAAACAATATACAAAATGTAAAGTCTAATGAATTATAGAATTAATTATTCTTATTTTGAATAAACTCCCTATGATGCAACCTTAACAAACACAAAAAAATTATAACTATTATCTTGAATTGGGAATTTTCAGAGTATGACTTTCGATATAAGTGAACTAGAGTCACGTTAAGATCCGGAGACTCCATAACAGACATGAAGTATATATTTCGATCTGTGTGAGCAAATGCACGATGCGATACAAGAACACCATACTAAGAAAATATTTACCGTAGCGAATACCCTTAAACCTGGATAATCCTGGCTTGAAGATTTAATTTTATTTCGTGCCCCCTGTCCGTGTCCCACGTGTCTTAAAGTCAATATATTTGTGCCCTATGGAGTTTAGAGTTATCGCGAGTCCTTCTTTACTTATGACACATGATTTATCCTAATTAAGGATTTTCAACGCTCGACAGCTTCTAGATCATCATTTTGTTCTCTTTCGAATTTTTTAAAAAAATTGACAGTCTTCTTTGTATTTCTCGATCCGAAAAACCTGTCAACATTTCAAAACCGAAGCAATCCGTCGAATTCTTGGGTAAAAATTCCTTCGGTGGACCAACTCAACACTGAAAATCATGAAGTTATATATACAAACATTTCTTATTGAAATACAAGCAAGCGAGGGTAAGAACATATACCCTGACGATGTACCTTTGAAATTAAGCAAACATCTTATTTTATTTTTATACAAGACACATTAGCTAAGGACATAAGATTAGTAACTTAAAATTTTATTCAAGTAAACAATATTAAATGTTCTATACATCATTCCTTCCATTTATCCTAGGGAATAATCGAGAGATATAAGAACCATAAAATTAAAATTTGGAGTCAAACAAAATTAAACTTAAACTATTAGTTGATTTGCCTAATTTGACCAAATCACCATATTTTCGGTCTCGATGCTCACTTAAACTTGACTTAAATGATTATATAGGTCTTATAGAATGTGAAAACTGAGATTAGATTTTGTTTTTATCATGTACAAAGACTATTTAGTTTATTCAAATATATGTATAGAGTCCATTTTTGTTCACCCACCAAAACTAGGGTGGATGTTCACTCTCCACTAAAAAATTACCACGTGTCAAATTAATGATCAAAACCAGTTTGGATGTTCACAAAACCACTTCCAAAGCCACTTCCAAAGTGGTTTTGTGATGGATGAAAATGACACATGGCAATTTTTATAGTGGAGGGTGAACATCCACCCTAGTTTTGGTGGATGAACAAAAATGGATTATATATATATATATATATATATATATATATATATATATATATATATATATATATATATATATATATATATATATATATATAACAACCTCATCTCAACAGATTTATATATCAACTGATATATATTAATAACAAAATTATCAGTATGAAGATCAATTGTAGGGACATGCTCATAATTAACGAAATTATCAGTGTGAAGATCAATTGTAGAATCAATTAGGTATGGTGGAGGGGTGAGTGGATGATCAATGTGATAATCAAACGTGGCATCTAGAAGTGGAAAGATATATATGATATCATGGTATGAAAATGTGGATCCATGAAAAATAATATCTCGAGATGTGTAAATTTGACGTTAAGTAAAATTGTAGATATGGTATCCTTTTCTAGCATATGGATAACTAACAAAGATATTGGGTCTAGCACGATCATCAAATTTGTGTTGGATGATCGTGTTTTTAGCAAAACATAAACATCAGAAAATACATAGAGATGAGTATGATGGAATAGTACAAAGTAAAACTTGATGAGGAGATTAATTTTTAAGGATTGTAGTAGAAAGTTTATTGATGATGAATGCAGCAGTGAGAATGTATTCCCACATAATGATATAGGTAAGTTTGATTGAAATTGTAGAGCTCGGGCGACATCAAGAGGGTGACGAAGTTTACGCTCCACAACTCTATTTTCTTGAAACTACGTTGGTGGATAATATCGTCGTCCCGGAACGAATATTGAATTTTATTTGAAAGAAATTTAGAACCATTGTCTGAACGGATGATTTGTAGTTGAAGGAAGATGTGTCCACCTCCATAATTGACACGAGTGATTGTCGTGTTGAATTGACGATTGATTAGTTAAAAAAAATAGATTAACATGTTAAAAGTTTCAGACTTTTGTTTCACTAAAAAATCCATGTGCATCTAGAATACTCACCATGGTTAAGAAAAATGATAACCACTTTTAGATAGTATAGAGAAAGGACCCCAAATGTCAACATGAATTAATTCAAAACAATGAGAACTACAAGATATACTACAAGAAAAGGGAAGACATATTGTTTTGCACATGGACACACATCACAAACATAATCTTTATTCGCAACAATACCTTGAAAAATCTTAATGATGAAATCAAAACAAGTCCTAGATGGATGACAAAGACGATAATGCCATAAGTGTCATACCTCAAAACCAGAATACTAGAGAGCGGGACTGACAAGTCCAGCTACGTATACTTACAGCACACCGGTACTCCGCATATACGGTGAAGTTGTAAGACATGAGGGGTCACTATTACAAATCAACATTCAAGCCTAGGTCCAACAAACCCTAGTATCTCAATCACAAGAATAACATGAATAATAACAAGATGTAAGATCAGCTGAAATATAATAGTAAAGTATCCCAAACTATAATATACAAATAATTATGAAGTTAGTGAACACAAAATGAATAAACTAGTCAGAATCTAAGTCATACATGATCAACCCTAGGATATATCAATCATGTTATTGCCCGTAGGCTAATTGATGAAACCAAAACATGAGTTAAACACGTGCTCGGTGGCTAAACGCCAACAAAAGTAGAATGTACATCAGAGTGGGAAAGTAAGAAAACTCACTCAAGTGGTCTGGTGCTCCTGGTAGTCACCATCCTCGAAAAAGTACGAAAGATCCTCCGGTGCTGCTACTGGATTTGGCTATGCAAAACCAGTGGGTCAGACCCCAAATAGCAAGTACCACAAAGAAAGCCAATCTAGGAACTTAAACCAATAACTTAAGCAATACAACTACTGAAAGTAAGACTAAATGTAATGATCTCAGGATAATAAAAGAAATATTGTAAACCTGTAATGAGACATATCCTGAACTGATAAGCAAAATAGAATAACAAGTGCAAAAAATAAATGTGTGATCATGTAAATACTAGACTAACCATCATCCATCAATCACGGCAAATCATATAAGTATGATTTGATACTTTAACTAACTAGGGTTATCAC
The DNA here is from genome assembly GCA_036927795.1 of Iris macrosiphon. Taxonomy (NCBI): domain Eukaryota; kingdom Viridiplantae; phylum Streptophyta; class Magnoliopsida; order Asparagales; family Iridaceae; genus Iris; species Iris macrosiphon. Next base: position 270,574,002 of record JAYESA010000005.1, read on the forward strand.
AATCTTGATTACTAACAATTATAATGTAACGCGATACTAGGGTTCCTTCTGATCGCATGCCACTGCAGTCTGTCCGGGATATCCATACGCACAAACCAGCCACAAATACTCCTCAAGATACTCCATAAGATACGCCACAGGATACTCTATGAGATACTCCACAAGATAACCATATGAATAACCGGGACTGCATACAATCTAGAAAAATCTCTAGCCATGTACTAAGTGAATCTCTAGTTAATAACCCCTAGCTTTTTCTTGTATGAATCCGGGTGTGGCATTTCGCAGAATCTATCCTAAACATGATACAATAAAACAAGTTCTAATAGTAATATAAATAAGTTTTAATATACAATGCACAAACGGACTCATGTAAGCCACGACAACAACCAAGCCATGTGAAACCAAATGAAGCCAGGTAAATCCATGTGAAGCAAGGTAAAGGCATACACAACCATGTGAAGCCAAGTTCATCCAGGTGAAGCCAAGTGAAACCAAGTCAAGTCATGTCCGATCAAGCCATGTAAAGTCATGCCAAGTCAAGTCCAATCAATCATGTCTAGTCAGGTCAAATCATCGCATGTTCAAGCAAAAGCCAGAAGAATCAAAATAAAATCATAAAAAAATAAGAATTTCTAAAGAAAGAGCATGATCAGTATACCGTCGGTACAGTCCAGTATACCGTCGGTATACCGGTCCAGAGATAGAAAAAACATAGCAAGTCTAGATTCCAACAAATTGGTATATTGTCGGTATACTGTAGTATACCGTCGGTATATCGTTCCAAGTAGGCAATAAAGGTTCTGGAAAACAAAGTTTCACAAATCGGTATACCGTCGGTATACTATAATATATCGTCGGTATGCCGGCTAAGACAAATATCCTGAAGTCGGTTAACAATGACGGCAATGATCGGTATACCGTCGGTACATTATAGTATACCATCGGTATTCTGATAAGGTTCACAGAAAATATCTAGAAATCTAAGTCGGTCAAAATCGGTATATCTTCGGTATACTGTAGTATACCGTCGGTATGCCGGTTTCCAAGGATAAACATGGTTAAAGTCAAGACTGATTTTCGGGACCCAAATCAAACCCCAAAAATTACCAGAACCAAGTATAACAAGAAGTCAAGTCTAGGGTAAGTCTCATATCACAATATGGACTAAATCTTAATGTCACAACTCCGGTACCATTTTCGCTACCGAGTTACCAAAAAGGGACGGAACAAGATCTTACCAGAAATCAAAACCGAAATGCTCAAAAGACTAGAAATCACTATATTAACAACTATAGTAAGCATGTCTAAGCTAAAAAGTAACAACTAAAGCTCCAGGAAAGTAAAATGACAGAAAGTAAAAGAAGTTCACGAAATCGGTAAGCTGTACTTGTCTAAAGCGAGCTTACAGCCTAAACCTTCTAGTCTACCAACACGAAAGGGGTTCAGAAACCACACTCCAGGTCTCAAGACCAAGTTCCAAGCTCGAGAGAAAAATGGTGAAGAGAAGAGAGAGAAAGAGAAATGATAAATAAAATTAAAAGAAAAGAAAAATCAAAGGCTATTTATAGAGAAATTCTCGAAAATATCTCGAAAAGTAAAACAAATATCTGTCGAAAAGTAGACCGTCGGTATACTATAGTATACCGTCGTTATATCGGTAAGGTAGTAAAGTTTCAATTTTGAGAATTTTTAAGATTCCTCGAGAACTAATATAATGCAATAAATAGCACAAAAATACGTATCCGCTTCAAATATGAATATTGTGAGACGAGTCTCACAACTCTCCACTCCTTAAAAAAAATTTGTCTCAAAATTTCCTTAAGGATCCAAAATCAACTAACAATAAAACCCAAGAAAGCAAGCACGGAACTAAAACAAGCAGGAAACTCATGTGAGTATGAAATTTTTTGGGCAATAACAAGAAATCAGAAAAGAAAACAATAACAGATATAACAGATAAGCTAACAATCAATCATATGCACAGGCTAAGATATGACACCAGTATACGAATAAGTATACCTTTTGAGTGGAAGATAAATGGATAACGAGTATGCATATCGTCATCGCACTCCCATGTTAACTCACCCAGTGAGTGATGCCCCCAAGCAACTCGAACTAATTCGATAGTCCGGTTCTTGAGAACCTTCTCCCTCTGGTCCAAAATAGATACAGACCTATCTTCATATGATAGGTCGGTATCAACGATCAACTCATAATGATCCAGGATATGGCTCGGGTTTAGAATATACCGGCACAACTGAGATACGTGAAAGACATCATGTGCCTTATGAAGCGATGGTAGAAGAGCTAGATGATATGATACGTCTCCAACTCGCTCGAGAATATCAAATAGGCCTATATATCTGGGACTAAGTTTTCTCCGTACTCCAAATATGATAACTCCACGGGTAGGCAAAATCCTCCAAAATACTTGGTCGCCGATAAAGAACTCAAGATGATGACGGTGCTGATCTGCCCAATGATACTGGCGATCCTGAGCCACTCTGAGATGCTCTCTGATCTATCTGATCACTCCAATCGACTGAGCAATCATCTCTGGACCAAGCATCTGCCTCTCGCCAATGTCATCCTAAGCTAACGGTGATATGCATCTCATACCATACAAAGCCTCGAAGGATGATATCTGAATGTTCGCCTGAAATTTGTTGTTATAGGAGAACTCTACTAAATGTAAGTGATCCTCCCAAGATCCACCAAAGTCAAGTGTGCAAGCTCGAAGCATATCCTCCAAAGTCTGAATATTACGCTTCGACTCTCCGTCCTTTTGCGGATGGTAGGCTTAACTTAACTTTAACCTAGTACCCAGACTCTGATGTAGGCTCTGCCAGAAATAATACGTGAACCGCGAATCTCTATCTGAGACTATGCTAACTGGCACGACATGCAATCAGACTATATGCCTCATGTACATCTCAGCTAGCTGCTCTATAGACTGGCCCACTCTAAAAGGAGAAAATGAGTAACCTTCGTAAGTCAATCTACTATAACCCATATAGCATCTCTGCCAGACAGGGATCTAGGAAGACCGGTCACAAAGTTCATAGTAATATGGTCCCACTTTCACTCCTAAATCGGTAAAGACTGAAGTAGTCCGTCCGGTCTCTGATGTTCATCCTTAACCTGCTGACAGACTAAACACCGAAAAACAAACTGAGCTATCTCCCTCTTCATACCATTCCACCAGAAGTGCTGACGAATATTCCGATACATCTTCATACCTCCTGGATGCACTGAGTACTGAGAACTGTGGGCCTCTAACATAATCTTCTGTCAAATATCTCGTCTCGGCACACAAAGTCGACTCCTAAACCTGAGAGTCTCATCCCCATGAATGCTCAACTTTAGTCTGCATCCTGACTCACACTCTTCTCTGAGCTGTTGAAGCCTGACATCACCGGTCTACTCTACTTTGATCCTCTCAACTATAGAAGACTGAACCTGCAGACTCGCCATAAAACCAATATCACCAGGTAATACTACCTCAATACCCATCTCCTGCAGATCCTCCAAAATATGGCTCTGCTCTGTCAAGAAGTAAGCTCCTCATCTCCTGCTCAAAGCGTCAACTACGACATTGGCCTTCCCTGGATGATATTGAAGGTCAAGATCATAGTCCATAATAACTCGAGCCACCTCCTCTGTCGCATGTTGAGTTCCTTCTGTGTGAACACATACCTCAAGCTCTTGTGGTCTATGAAGATCTTCACTCGGTCACCATATAGGTGTCACTACCACATTTTCTAGGAAAGGATATTTTAGTCTTTTCCTATTTAATTAAATATTGTACATGCTAAATAATTATTTGTTGTATTATTTAATTGTGTTAGATATTATTTAATTATTTTGGACTTATATTAGTGGACCCAACTAATTTTAGTTTGGACCCATGGACCAACATGAATTAATTAGTTAGACTAGGCCCATTTAGAAAGTCCATTGTTAAGGAGATGGATTAAATTAATTAAATCATTAGACTAGAAGCTTCCTTCCTTAATTATTTCTTCATGAGAGGCCCCAAGGGGTATATTGGACATTTTATAATTGCTTGGGGAAGGGGTAAGGCCGGCCTATAAAAGAGGGGGGAAATTCTCTCTTCTCTCATTCTCATTCCAAATATAGATCTAGAATTTCCACTCCCAAATTCCTTTCATTCTTATTCCAATTCTCCACCAAATTTATTCTAAATTCTTCCCAATTCACCATTAGAAAGTTGAGAAGTAAGGATCTAGAAGGAGGAATCAAGGATCTACAAAGAGGAGCAAGGATCTACAATTTGGAAGCAATTTTATCTCAATTGGAGGTTTTATTGGGAATCTATCTCCCAATAGGTATAATTCAGTTTTTCCCCTTAAAATAGCTTCTAAATATGAGATTTAATCATGTAAAATCAATCCATATGTATGTACTACCCATAGGACTTGGTTTGGTGTTCATAGGAGACCCATGGAGAAAGTTATGGTGCTTTTGTGTCAATTTTGTGGGAATTCCGAATTGACATTTTGTTCTGTGTGTCAATTAATCCTATAGATCAATTGGGCATGTGCTTATGTGTTTGGGACTAGTATCGTGTCCACAATTGGGTACGTGTAGGTCGTATCCCAATAATTTGGTGATACGTCTTATTTTGGGGGTTTTTTCTCCGATATGGGACTTTGTACATGTCGTATTTTGACACGGACACATAGATCTACATTTGATACTTTGATTTATTCATAAATATTATTTGTAACTTGTTTGTGTCCTTCGGGGTACAATTGGTTGTGTGTTGGACTCGTGTCGCATGTGTATCCTAGATCTAGTGGAATACGGTGTGATACTCTTCATTTTGTGTGTTTATGTGTAGATCTAATTATTTATGCTTTAATTCTTGAATTATAATTAGTAAATATATATATAGATGTTATATATTTATTTTATTGTAATTATTATGATATTTATTGTAGCATAGATCTATGTATTTTTATGTGTACTAATATAATGTATAAATATATATGTAGCTTTCTTTACATGCATTTATATATGTTACAATTTATGTTAATAAAATAAATTATATATAAATATTTTATAAAATATATTTATGTGTTTAAATGTTTAATTATATTAATTATAATTATTATATAATTAATTGTATATAAATGAATGTATTTTTTTATGTGTGCATTTAACCATATTAAAATATGTACATTAGTACATAGATGTGTATTAGCTATTATTATTTATTTATATGTATAGGATTATGTATATATAGAAGTATATATTTATTTAATTGTTTTATATATATATATATATATATATTGATTTGTATATTAATATATATATATTTATATATATTACTTGCTTTTAGCGACTGCTGCATTAATGACAGATTCTGTCATTAAACAGCAGCAGCAGCCGCTGTAGCTCATTGAGTATATAATGACAGATTCTGTCATTAAATACAGTGGGCGGGTTTTTGAACAGCAGCGGCGACAGTTTTTCTGTGACAGTTTAAACTGTCACCAATAAGTGACAGCAGTGCGTTTAAAATAGCAGATTGGCGACGGCGTTTTCAGTGACAGTTGGAACTGTCGCTGAAAGCCTGTTTATTGAAAATTAGTGTTTTAGCACACAGTTTTTCAGTGACAGTTAGGCAGTTTTAGTTTATATTTTATATTTTATATATTATATTTATATATATATGTATTTATTGTGAGATATAATACTAGTATTGTTATATTCTTAATTATATAATATTAGTTTATATATATTATATTATGTATAAGGGTAAATACTATATCTATGTATCTTGAGCATTACTTTGTGTGGATGCCAAGTTGGTTCAAAACCATGATTCCTAATTGTTGTATTTAATATTCTATATTATATACTTTATTGATTGATATATAGGTATTGTGAGGTTTACCTTGGATTCACGTATCTGAAGATACGGTATCCTAATATTTAAGGATGTAGTTTTATGACTTAGATCTTAGTATTTTGATCCAAGATTTTTGTGCTAGACTTGTGCAACCTAGAAATAGATGGTTGACCTTGGTTTGACCATAGTTGATTTTAGTTGACTTCAGAGTTGACCATAGTTGACTTTCGACTTAGAATTGACTTATTTGACCTAGAAGTTGACTAGTTTAACTTGTTCTCTTTTTGGGACCTTGTATTGATGTTGTATTCCATATCTAGGTCTTCGAGGCACCGAGTTAGAAATCTGTGAGACTGTTCATTGGACTTCAGGCGAGTACATTCTCTGATAGTTTCTCATTTATGATATCCTCTATGTTCACTGTATTTAGTGTAGATATCCATGTTCTCTTGACACTATGGTTACACGGATTGGTATATCCGGATCTCGTCATGAGATGTTATTCCTTGGTATATGGTGTATATGGTGCAAGTATTATTTCATTGGTTATCTTGTACATGTACAGACACCGATTCTCGGAAAGACTAGCTATCTTCTTGGGGAATCTCGTGCCATAGCATACCGTGGTTGGATCTATTATACCAGTCGGGGTGGGGAGTATTAGTATAGATATGTGATCAATATCCCTATTGAATAAAGTACAGATTACAGAATAGTGTTGATCATGCACCGCACGTATGATTAGCCAGGCCGTATTGCATCTTGCCCAAACTGATCACATGTTAAGCTAGTACTCACACACTTAGTCATTAGTATTATTGTTTCTTTGGCATTTGTTCATTATTGTATTTATTTTCAGTATTTTCTTATTGTACATATATCTCTTATATCTATTGTGCATCTTGTTTATCCATAGTTATTTACTGTTACATAGTTTTTATCATTAATTAGAACTGTTGTTAGAGATGTACTCTGCTCCTTTCCTGACTGGATATATTTTTCCAGATGACACTAAGGAGTGGTACCCTACCTTTTATGGACCCCAGGATGTTGTGGGTTTAGATTCTGAGACCCTGGCTCAAGAGGGACTTATCCCAACTGAGACAGTTGACCCTGGAGTTGTAGTTTCATAGTATTCTTTGTACTGGATTTGTCTCCAGCTTATTTTGTTATTTCTTCAGACTCATTGATGTATTATTTAGACTCATGAGTTGTATTGTGACTATTCTATTCTTATCTGATTCGTGCTCATTTCTATCTTAGTTCTGTGATTGAGTATACTATCATTATTGGTGGTTCATTATATTGTTAGATAGATTATCTAGACAGCGTTCTACCACCGATTCTGCGACGTAGGCTGGGCATTATTTTCGACTAGTACCCTTACACCGGGTGTGTAACACCCCGTTCCGTTCAAGCGGACTACCGTCTCAAACGGCAAAAGTGCAGCTGTCCTGACCCGCTTTGCCTCGATCAAGAAGCAAAGGATATCCAGACTTGTCCCTACAAGAATCTGGCTTAGGCTTTCAGAGGCTCGCTCAGACGTATCACTCTACCGAGGCGAATCATCGCTAAGGTGGGTGGCTACGGTGAACTTGTCTTTGCTTAGCCAGCACACATAAAATCTAGAATATTTCATGCTAGTCGCTAGGTGAATAACCCCCTGCATGCTAATAAATCCAACGCACCTAGCTAAGGGAATAATCCCAACTTGTATTGCTTGCTAGAACATGGAAATGAAATACTGCTTATATATTTTAGACCCTTGCATGCTAAGTCCCTTAACGGTTTTATTCCTCGGCTTACCTTCGGGTTCGAGCAACGTGCCTGCTTACGTTCCTTAGAAACGCATGCTTGTCTGCTTGAATGTTACCGTGTTTTCATCCAAATCCCGGAAGACTACCACGTAGTCGTTCCGTGCCTGAATGTTCCTGCAAGTATCCGGGACCGTTAGGTCACCCAAGGCATCCCCGAACCAGGAGAATGCATCAAGACAGTAATCACTGTACAGAATCATGATTCAAGCATCTCCTGTAATCATGCACTACTGTACTACTGTTCTACTGTTCTACTGTACCACTGTACTCCTGTTCTACAATACTCGAGTATCACGTGAAATTGGAAAAGACCCTGACCTGCATGTCGCGGACAACTCGAAAATGAGGCATAGTTCCACGGACGGTCTCTGGGGCACTGGGACCGCTCCGATCCGGATGGAACTCCACTGTTTCAGCCAACTGTACTGGACGAGATAGTGTGCAGCACCTACCGTTCTTTCGCTGCATGCCATCCGCTCCATGGCTGAACTTACTGTATAATCTACTGTACTAAACGAGATAGCTTGTAGCACCCACTGTACTTTCGTTGCAAACTATTCTCGTTTAAGACTAGTGTCCTTTATGGCTATGCCAGCGACTCATGTTCATATAGATAAGTCATCCTCGCTTAGCGGCTATCCGCGTGCGAGTCACTGCATCGCATCAAGAAACAACTGAACACCTGAACGATCATGTTAAAACGACCCTCGTGTTTGCATATGCTTGCCTCCTGAATATTTATACATGCCTCTGCTCGAAATAACAATGTTGCCTTAATGTTTGCCTTGGACAGGGAAGGAGAAATGGTAAGTTGGTAAGTCTCGCCGTGTTTCCTCAAACATCGTACGGCGCACTGCCCGACACGTTAGGCTATTCAATGCTTACATGAAACTGATCCTAAGGCAACTAGAAAGACAACTTAATAGTTATGCACGGAACCTGTATTACGTGTTTGGTTTTGTCGAGCGGGCGAGTAGCTTCCCCACCAGTGCATTCAATGTACTGATAATCTACCAGTTTGTTATGCAGGGTGCGGGAGAACCTCGTTCGGTGCGGATGCCTCCAACGTGCATGCTAAGGCCAGGAGTTCCCTCTGAAGCCTTGCAACGGTGCGTCCGGGACTGAAGTACATATACAAGACATAATGTTGGAGCGTCGCCTGACCATCGCCTGTACATTCAATCCAAAATTGTAGCCACTTGGCACGCTTTTACTATTTCAGAGAGAGAGGCTTGAGCGACTTGTAATCTCGGCTATACGCCGCCTGTAACACTTGTTCATATCAATAAAAAGAGCTTATTTTACTTCAACTTGTGTTTCTATGCTTCTGCTATATTGTCAACTCAGTAAACCTGTTACCGATCGCCTATGCGTTTATGACTCCGCTGCACTCGGACAATCTGTGTGACTCTGTGGCTTAGAACTCTTGCCGCCAGCCAATAAACCATGGCCTTGCATGGGCGTGGCTCGCGCTCGTGCGGCATCACGCCCGGATGGGTTAAGCGATTGTTCCACGGGAGCGCTGGCGAGGGTGATTCTCGCCTAGCGGGAACGGCCGAAATAGCCTGCGGAAGATCGGGGCATGACAGGGTGCGGGTCGTGACACATTTTTGGTGGTGGCCCATTCAGGTCTAGCTTCACAAAGTATGTGATATCGTGGTAGTGCGACAACTTAGTTGTACTACTGCGAGCCTGCGATAGGATATAGGAAATAGGCTGAGATACTCAATCACATCTAGGAAAATTCTTTTGATTCAACTATTCTCCTTTGATACTGATACTTGATCTCTTAATCTGTCTTTTCCTTGATGTCATACATCTTGTGCCATATTGATCCCCATTTTATGAGACATTCTCGGAGATACTTGCGGAGGCACGCAAGGTTGAGCGGGATTTGGGTTTGAAGACCAAGAGAGACCGTGATTCTTTTCTGGGGGCCAACGGCAGTGTAGTATCTGCCAAACGTCCTCATTTCCAGTCCAGACCTTTCCAGCAGCCATAGCAGAACCAGACTCCAGCTAGAGCACCTTTTCACCAGGCACCTCAGCAGTAGAGACAGTTACAGCAAGCTCCATGCAACTACTGCAAGAAGCCCGGCCACATCTGGAAAGTTTACAGGAGGAGGCTAGGAGTTTGTTTGTATTGTGGTACTGAAGGGCATCAATCGAGGGAGTGTCCTCGTCGTGTAGTTCAGGGAGCAGCTCCAGCTCCGAGGGCACAGACGAGACCACCTGCAGCACAGCCGAGGGGACCGCTTCCGACATAGCAGCAGCGTTTTGTCCAGCATCAGCAGCAGGGAGGTGCTCGGCAGGGACGAGCGTTTGCTATGACCGTCGAAGAGGAGGAACCCACCGGAGATGTCATCGCAGGTTCTATTCTTCTTGATTCCATTCCAGCTTTAGCTTTGTTTGATAGTGGTGCTTCCCATAGTTTTGTATCTATTTCTTTTGCTCTAAAGCATGGTTTGGTAGCTGAGTCTTTGCTTAGGACTTGCAAGATCATGACCGGGGGAGGCATTATCCTGGTTAATGATATTTGCAAGGATCGGAGAGTTACTCTGGGAGGTCGGGAGTTGAGTGCGTGTCTACTTGTAATGCCACTTCCGAGCTACGATATTGTACTCGGGATGGATTGGTTGAGTAGGCACCGTGCTAGCATAGATTGTAGAGGAGGTAGAGTTTTGTTTGGTCCGCCAGGAGAGCCAGAGTTCGAGTTTGCTAGAGGAGCTGCAGAGCAAGGCGAAGGCATTATTTGTGGAGCTATGGTGGAAGACAAGGAGTTGCCGCATCCATTAATAGCGGAGTTCTTGGATGTGTTTCCTGAAGAATTGCCAGGATTGCCGCCAGATCGAGATGTTGAATTTTCTATAGACTTGGTGCCAGGTGCAGAACCTATTTCGCAGCATGTCTATAGAGTAAACAACAGTGAGCTGGTTGAGTTGAAGAAGCAGGTGGACGAATTACAGGATAAAGGGTTTATCAGATCGAGTTCTTCACCATGGGGAGCCCCGGTATTATTTGTACCGAAGAAGGATGGATCGGTACACATGTGCATTGATTACAGGGCTTTGAATAATCTCACTATCAAGAATAAGTATCCTTTACCACGGATTGATGATCTGTTTGATCAGTTGAGTGGTGCGAAGGTATTTTCTAAGATAGATTTGAGATCAGGCTACCATCAGGTGAAGGTAAAGCCAGAGGACATACCGAAGACTGCTTTTAGAACTCGGTATGGTCAGTACGAGTTTATGGTGATGCCGTTTGGTTTGACTAATGCACCGGCGGTATTTATGAACTTGATGAACAAGGTGTTCCACCAGTACCTTGACAAGTTCGTGGTGGTGTTCATCGATGACATACTCATATACTCGAGGACACCGGAGGAGCATGAGGAGCATTTGAGGATTGTGTTAGATGTGCTGAGGAAGGAGAAGATGTATGGGAAGTTGTCCAAGTATGAGTTTTTCTTGGACAAGGTGGAGTTCTTGGGGCATGTTGCGACTGGTGATGGTATTTCAGTAGATCCGAAGAAGATTTCAGTAGTGGAATCTTGGAAGACTTCGAGTTTGGTAGCAGAGATCAGGAGTTTCTTGGGATTGGCAGGCTACTATAGGAAGTTTGTGCAAGATTTTTCGAGGATTGTCGAGCCGATGACCAGACTCACAAGGAAGGATGTGGAGTTTGTTTGGACGGAGGATTGCCAGGTTGCTTTTGAGGAGTTGAAGAAGAGGTTGACGTCTGCTCCTATTTTGATGTTGCCATCAGGGTCCGGAGGTTTCACTATTTATAGTGATGCATCAGGGAAGGGTTTAGGTTGTGTTCTTCAGCAGCATAAGAAAGTGATTGCCTATACATCCAGGCAATTGCGTCCTTATGAAAAGAACTATCCTACCCATGATTTGGAGTTGGCAGCCGTCATATTCGCCCTGAAGTTGTGGAAACATTATTTATACGGAGAGCGTGTGGAGATCTTCACAGACCACAAAAGCTTGAAGTACGTTTTCACGCAGAAGGAGTTGAACATGAGGCAGCGTCGGTGGTTGGAACGGATAAAGGATTTTGATATCTCTTTGCAATATCATCCTGGGAAAGCCAATGTAGTTGTCGATACTTTGAGCAGGTATCCGGTAGCTATGTTCTTGACACAGGATCGATATTTGTTGGAGGACTTGGAGAGCTTGGGCATTGAGGTGATTGTTCCTGGGTATGCTATGCAGATGTAGGGATTGCAAATACACTCAGATTTGATGGACAGGATCAAGACAGCACAGTATAATGATGTATCTCTGAGGAGTATCAGAGCTCAGGTGAGAGCAGGATTGGAGGATGATTTCACTATTGAGAGGATGGATCTTTGAGGCATGGAGTTAGATTGTGTGTGCCTAGTGGGGAGTTACGAGAGGAAGTATTGCAGAAAGCGCATCGCGCTCAGTATTCCATACATCCAGGTGCTAACAAGATGTATCGGGATATGCGAGAGAGTGTGTGGTGGTATGGCATGAAGAGGAAAGTGGCACAGTTTGTATCCAGATGCTTAGTGTGCCAGCAGGTGAAAGCCGAGAGGCAGAGGCCAGGAGGTTTACTTCAGCCATTACCCATTCCAGAGTGGAAGTGGGAACACATTACTTTGGATTTTGTGTCCTGTCATGACCCGCACCCGAAAATCGGACATGAGCCGTGGGTACGTCCAGCCTACGCCGCAGAATCGGCGGTAGAACGCTGTAAAGGTCCGTTCTAGGTCAACCATATCTATCTATATCTCACTGAAAAATCCGGCATGACCTCTCCAAAAGGAGGGCAAAACCACGCAATATATAAATAAAATCCTCTCCCAAAGGAGGCAACCACGCAATATATATATCAACTCTCAATCACAAATCTAGGGGAAGAATATAAGCACGATATGATATCAAAATGGAACCAAACCAAAGAGAGCAAGACAATCCAAAATAATACAGTCCAAGTCTACAAATAGCTACAACATCTCAAGCAACAAAAGAATAAGTACAGTCATCCAAAATACAAACCACTGGAAATAACCCAGGAAACCCACCTAGCTAACTAGGGTGCTATCGGCGTCTCCTCGGCGCACTCCTCCTCGGGGTCACAACAGTCGTCAATACCAGGCCCGTAGAACGTAGGGCAATAGTCCTCAGGATCCTCTGGAAAAAATATGCCCAGTCAGGACTGGAGCGAAGTACATAACTCTGAAAGCAACTCCAAATACATGGTAAGGTGTATATGACGAGCAATAGAAAAGTAATCAAGATGCACAGGAAATAAATATATGCTGGAGCACAATAAGTAGCTGCAATATAAACTGGAGAACAATACAAGTAGTGGAAAAGTAACTGCAGGTGAGAAACATGAATACTAGCTAAGTGCCTTGAGCACAAGTTCGTTATATGATCGGCTTAGGTTGCACATAAAAGTCACTACGATAACTCTGTTATGCGTGAGTTGCATAACCGACATACACATGAATACTGTTTGGCTTTGATCATATAACCAACTCACTACTCCCCTCCCCCACTAATACCATTGGATCCAACCACAACATGCTACGTACATGATAATAGCTCGCGCACACGAAGGCGAGAGCACAAGAAGCACATGATAGCACATGATAATCAATACCCGAAGCACATGATGAAATACACGTGATAGAGTACCCGCTGAACACGGTAAGGGGGATAGCACCTCATGACGGGATCCACTAGTACCAGCTCATGTAATAAAGTGTCAGAATCAAGTATTACAGTTCTAGAACAGGTGATATAAACGCTATCATGAAATGGAAACTATCAGAGGTAGGTACTCGCCTGATGTCCTGAGCAACTTATGAGGATCGAGGTCCGGACCGGTGTCGCAAGGACCTAATACGAAAAGCAAGGATTAAACAGGGTTCTAAGCATTTAAACTGATATAAAATAATTAAAAACAGGCTTCTAGGGCTATTCTAGGTCGAACGGGTCAAACCGATGAAAATCGGATCAAAAAGTCAACCCGGGGTCCAAAAAGTCAACTCTAAGTCAAAACTAAGTCAAACGTTGACTTTTACGGTCAACGGGAACAATTATGGTCAAAGCTAGGTCAAACTAGGGTGCCCCTGAAATTCTAGGTCAAACCGAGCTCATTAAGCCACTAAACTCACAAACTCGCCTAATCGAGATATCGGGAGACCCTCGGTATCCGATACCTCGCCCTAGGTTACGCACCCCGCCTAAACCGCTAAAACCTATGCTAGCACGCGTAAATATATATATATAAACATATAAAAATCACTCCCAAGCATTTCCTAGGCTAATGCTCAAATACCCCGCTCGAAACTCAATACCTTGAATATCTCAAGGTATCGAGATACCTCGGTATCTCAAGGTATTGAGGTTTCGCCCTAAGGCCCTCTAACTAGCTATCTAGCTATTAATTATGCACTTAGTTATTAATCTAGGCTAGGTAATATAGATATCTACTATCTATTAATACATCTAAGTAGGTATCTACCTATATACATATATATATCCACACACACATACCCCATACCCATTACCTTACCTAATCATAACATATATATATATATTACCTATCAAGATATCTATATATATATATAACTATAGGCATATAGATATCTATCTCCTAGATAGATATATCTAAGTATCTAGCTATCTACCTATCTAGTATCTATCTATCTAAATACCTAGCTATCTATCTATCAATATCTATCTATCTATCTATCTATCTATCTATCTATCTATCTATCTATCTATCTATCTCATAACTTATCTTACCTATTTATCCAACTACCTATCTATTAATTAGATATCCCTCTAACTATCTAATATATCTATAAACTAGTCTAACTATCAATCTCTCTAATCTATCTATAAACTATCTATTTATACCCAAACCTCGCTGCATGCTGGAGCTCAAAACGCTGCTGCTGCTCGCTGTTATTGCTGCGCTGCTGCTGCTGCATAATGGCTGCTGCTGCTGCTGATGGTTCTGCTGCTCTTGCTGCTGCTACTGCTGCAGTTGGCTGCTGCTGTAGGCAGCAGCAGCTGCTGCACCTCACTGCAGTGGCTGAACCCCCCCTTCCTCTCACATACACACACACACACACACCCATATATATACATATATATCATCCTATATATATATATATACATACATATATAACTATATATATAACTACTAGATAGACATATATATACACACTCTAAACACTCTCTAACACACACACCTACACACTCACAAACACACTAATACACACACTAAAACACACACACACACACAAATATATACATAGCTATATATATATATATATAAACACCTATATTAATATACATATACACACATACAAATATATGTATACCTATCAATACACACACACTATATATATATATATATATATACACATACACATATAAATATATATATACAGGTACACACACAAGCACACTTACACATACATATATATATATACACATAGACATATACACACACAAGCATATAGATATAAATACACACATATATATAAATATATATACATAAACACACATACATATATATAAATATATATATATATATAGACACATATCAATACAAACACAACCACGCACACAACACTCAAACCACACGCCCTACTCACGCCCAACGACCCCGACACTCACCAATACCCTAATATATATAAAATATAACTCGAAAACTCTAGCACACACTCCCCGATACTAACCCAACGCGCGCACAAAGCCGAAACGAGGAAACCAAGTCGAAATGGCCGTTCGGTCATTTCGACGAACACGTGGTGCGCGGCTCGGAAAACCTTCTGAAACGCACAGCAAACGAACTCGGAATTGGCCCAAAATTTACCCACGCGCTCTACACGATGTCTAGATCCTAGAAAATGCACTCCCGCGTCGATTCTAGGTCCGTGGCGGAAACGCACACGCACTTAGAATCGGCGACGACGAAAAGCCCCAATTTCGCCCGAAACGCCCGTTTCTCCGCGACACGGCTTTCCGTGTCCGAACGGAGACATGCACTCACCCTCTAGACACCCGACAATGTCTACCTAGGTCCATCTAACCTAGGGCATCACCCAAAATTGGGCCAAATTCGGATTCCACCCGAATTCGACACAAAACCTAATGTCAAAGTCTCTAAACTCACCCAAACTAGTTCCAACTTCCTCCTACGGGTAGGGTTAGGGTCTAGGAGGGTTCTACAACACTAATTATACTACACAAAAATAATTAGGAAGGGGAAAGTTAGGTTTTACCTCTTGGGAGTTGGAATCCCAAGGCCAAAGTCTCACAATCCCTAGAATTCACCTCCCTCAAGCTCCAAGCCACCAATTCTAGCTCCCACACTAGATCTAAGCTCCTCACACCTAGGTTGGGGAAAATGCAAGGTTAGGGTTAGCTTAAAGAAGAATGAATGGAAGAAAGAAGAAGAAAAATGGAAGAAGAGACTTACTTTGGAGGAAGAAGGAGAAGAAGAAGAAGTGGAGAAGAAGAAATGAAGAAGAAGAAGTGGAAGAAGTGGAATAAAGAGGAGGGGGGCTGCTCCTTGCTGCTGGAATTCGGAAATGGGGGGTAGGTAGGTCGGCCATGGAATTAAATGGGTACATAAGTCACCTAATTCCCAAAATGCCCCTACTCACTTAGTTTTGGGTTCCGGGTTCCAAAGCACTCAAACTAGTTCCAAATCTCTCCAACTAACCTCCTAAAAATAAAATAATTATTCTAAGCCCCAAAATAATTCTCACCAGGGTGTGGGCTGGGTCGGACATGGGTCCACTAAGGTCTGACATGGGTCCAGGTTAGCCAAAACCCTAAAACAATCAAAATAAAAATAAGACAAGCACTAATTAATTATAAATATAAATAATTAAATACAATACACTATTTATCAAATAAAAAAAAATATAACCCTATTTTCTAGAATTGGGTAGTGACAAGCCTACCCTCCTTAAAATAATTTCGTCCTCGAAATTAAAAGACGAAACTAGGACAGGAATGCAAAGAAAGAACCATACCTCAGGGCTCGAAGAGATAGGGGTATCGCTTGCGCATTTCATCCTCCCTCTCCCAGGTCGACTCTCCTGGAGAGTGATGCCTCCACGCGACGCGAACCAAGGGAATAGTCTGGTTCCTCAACACCTTCTCTCGCCGATCCAGAATCTCCACCGGCTGCTTCGGATAGCTAAGAGTAGGGCCCACTGCGATCTTCGAGTGATCCAATACGTGACTGGGATCCGCCACGTACCATCTCAACTGCGACACGTGGAACACATCATGAACTCCTTCCAGCGTAGGCGGCAACTCAAGCCTATACGCCACGGTGCCGACCCTCTCAAGAACACGGAAGGGTCCGACGAAACGTGGGCTAAGCTTCCCGCCTCCACCGAAGCGAATAGTGCCCCGCGTCGGAGAAATCCTCAGGAACACCAGATCTCCAACCTAGCACAAACAAGGTCTCTGCACTTAGTCTAAAACAAGCAATCACAAGCAAACACAAGAACAAAATCTAGATTCTAAGCTATACCTCGAACTCCAAAGGTCTCCGGTGGCTATCGGCCCAATGCCGCTGCCTGTCCTGCGCCACCCGAAGTCTATCTCTAATGAGCTTGACCTTCTCCGCTGCATCAACCACCATCTCCGGGCCAAGCAAAGCTCTCTCACCTACATCATCCCATGACAACGGAGTACGACACCTCCGTCCATACAACGCCTCGAAAGGTGACATCTCGATACTGGCTTGGTAGCTGTTGTTGTAAGCAAACTCTACCAAGTGCAAGTGATCCTCCCAAGAGCCTCTGAAATCCAAAACACAGGTACGTAGCATGTCCTCAAGTGTCTGAATGGTCCTCTCTGACTGACCATCTGTCTGTGGGTGATACGCACTACTAAACTTGAGCTGGGTGCCCAAGCTAGCCTGCAGACTCCTCCAAAAATGCAAAGTAAAGCGACTGTCCCGATCTGATACTATGCTCACTGGAACTCCATGCAGTCTGACTATCTGGCGCACATACATCTCTGCTAGTCTCTCTGTAGACGTACCCACTTTGAATGGTAGAGAGTGGGCCGATTTGGTCAACCTGTCCACGATGACCCAAATCGCATCTTTCCCGCCTGGAGAACGGGGAAGTCCAGAAACAAAATCCATGGTCACATGCTCCCATTTCCACTCCAGAATGGGTAACGGCTGGAGTAAACCTCATGGCCTCTGCCTCTCCGCCTTCACCTGCTGGCACACTAAGCATCGGGATACGAAGCGTGCTACCTTCCGCTTCATCCCGTACCACCATATATGCTGTCTCAGATCTCTATACATCTTGTTGGCACCGGGATGCATAGAGTACTGGGATCGATGCACCTCCTGGAGAACCTCCTCGCGCAACGACCCACTCGGCACACACAACCTGGTACCGTGCCGCAATGAACCATCATCAGCAATGGTGAAGTCATCTGCTAATCCCATCTGAACCTGCTCCCTGATGCTCCTCAGGGACTCATCCTCAAACTGTATAGCCCTGATCCGGTCTACCAACTCTGACTGAATCTGCAGTCCCCACATCTGCATCTCAACTCCAGGCACTATCACCTCAATGCCCAAGCTCTCTAGATCTGCCAGAAGATAACGATATGTAGTCAGGCACATAGCTACCGGATACCTGCTCAATGCATTCGCAACTACGTTCGCCTTCCCTGGATGGTACTGCAATGATATGTCGAAGTCTTTCATCAACTCCAACCATCTCCTCTGTCTCATGTTCAGCTCTTTTTGGGTAAACACATACTTCAAGCTCTTGTGGTCTGTGAAGATCTCCACACGCTCTCCGTATAAATAGTGTTTCCATAACTTTAGAGCAAAAATGACCGCTGCCAACTCCAAATCGTGGGTAGGGTAATTCTTCTCATGAGGACGTAATTGCCTGGAAGCATATGCAATCACCCTCCCATTCTGCTGCAACACACAACCCAGTCCCTTCCCCGATGCATCACTATAGATAGTGAATCCTCCAGAACCTGATGGCAACGTCAACACTGGAGCTGTCGTCAACCTCCTCTTCAGTTCATCAAAGGCGATCTGGCACTCTTCTGACCAAACAAACTCCACGTCCTTCCGGGTCAGCCTGGACAACGGCTCTGCAATCCGGGAAAAATCCTGAACAAATCTCCTGTAGTAGCCTGCCAGTCCCAAGAAACTTTTGACCTCGGCTACTGAACTCGGAGCACTCCATGCCTCAACTGCCACGATCTTTCTCGGATCCACCGAGATACCCTCTCCAGTCACCATATGACCAAGGAATTCAACCTTGTCAAGGAAGAACTCACACTTCGAGAGCTTTCCATAAAGCTCCTCCTTCCTGAGAGTCTCCAGCACTATCCTCAGATGCTCCTCGTGCTCCTCTGGGGTCTTCGAATACACCAAGATATCATCTATAAACACCACCACAAACCTGTCCAGATGCTGATGGAACACCTTGTTCATCAGATTCATGAACACTGCCGGGGCATTAGTCAACCCAAACGGCATCACCAAGAACTCATACTGTCCATATCTGGTCCAAAAAGCTGTCTTCGGAATATCCTCCTTCCTGACTTTCACCTGGTGGTAGCCTGTCCTCAGATCAATCCTGGAAAACACCCTCGCTCCGCTCAACTGGTCAAAAAGATCATCAATACGCGGCAGCGGATACTTGTTCTTGATTGTGAGGCTGTTCAGAGCCCTGTAGTCGATACACATCCGTATCGACCCATCCTTCTTCGGCACAAAAAGTACCGAAGCACCCCACGGAGAAGAACTAGATATGATAAATCCCTTGTCCTGAAGCTCATCCACCAGCTTCTTCAACTCTATCAGCTCACTGTTGCTGACTCTATAGACGTGCTGGGATATCGGCTCCGCGTCTGGCATCAAGTCTATAGAGAACTCCACGTCTCTGTCCGGTGGTAACCCTGGCAACTCCTCCGGAAAGACATCCATATACTCCTCTATCAGTGGATGTAGCGACCTCGGCTCTACCACCAGGGCTCCACAGAAGACTCCCTCGGTCTGCTCCGCTGCTCCTCTGGCAAACTGAAACTCTGGCTCACCCGGCGGACTAAACAAAACTCTGCCTCCACGACAATCTATACTAGCACAATGCGTACTCAACCAATCCATCCCGAGTACAATATCGTAGCTCGGAAGTGGCATTACGAGTAGGCACACACTCAACTCCCGGCCTCCCAAGGTAACTCTCCGGTCTCTGCAAACATCACGAACTAGGATGATACCACCCCCGGTCGTGATCTTGCAGAGTCTAGCTAAAGGTTCAGCAACAAGATGGTGTCTTAACAGCAAAAGATACAGACACAAAGCTATGGGAAGCACCGGAATCAAATAAAGCAAGTGCTGGAATGGAATCAAGAAGAACACAGATCAAAAGGAGTCAATACAGTGCAAGAAACGATAACATCAATGAAGGACAATAATATTGCAAAAGAAAATAATTTCAGAAAAAATTAAAGATAGCAAGAAAAATCAGGAGGGGTCCTAGTTGTGATTGAGCACACTCTCTCTCAGCCTATCTCCTATATCCTATTGCAGGTAACCCTAAAAAGCAGACCTGCATGGGGCCGCCACCAAAAATGTGTCACGACCCGCACCCGAAAATCGGGCATGAGCCGTGGGTACGTCCAGCCTACGCCGCAGAATCGGCGGTAGAACGCTGTAAAGGTCCGTTCTAGGTCAACCATATCTATCTATATCTCACTGAAAAATCCGGCATGACCTCTCCAAAAGGAGGGCAAAACTACGCAATATATATATAAAATCCTCTCCCAAAGGAGGCAACCACGCAATATATATATCAACTCTCAATCACAAATCTAGGGGAAGAATATAAGCACGATATGATATCAAAAAGGAACCAAACCAAAGAGAGCAAGACAATCCAAAATAATACAGTCCAAGTCTACAAATAGCTACAACATCTCAAGCAACAAAAGAACAAGTACAGTCATCCAAAATACAAACCACTGGAAATAACCCAGAAAACCCACCTAGCTAACTAGGGTGCTATCGGCGTCTCCTCGGCGCACTCCTCCTCGGGGTCACAACAGTCGTCAATACCAGGCCCGTAGAACGTAGGGCAATAGTCCTCAGGATCCTCTGGAAAAAATATGCCCAGTCAGGACTGGAGCGAAGTACATAACTCTGAAAGCAACTCCAAATACATGGTAAGGTGTATATGACGAGCAATAGAAAAGTAATCAAGATGCACAGGAAATAAATATATGCTGGAGCACAATAAGTAGCTGCAATGTAAACTGGAGAACAATACAAGTAGTGGAAAAGTAACTGCAGGTGAGAAACATGAATACTAGCTAAGTACCTTGAGCACAAGTTCGTTATATGATCGGCTTAGGTTGCACATGAAAGTCACTACGATAACTCCGTTATGCGTGAGTTGCATAACCGACATACACATGAATACTGTTTGGCTTTGATCATATAACCAACTCACTACTCCCCTCCCCCACTAATACCATTGGATCCAACCACAACACGCTACGTACATGATAATAGCTCGCGCACACGAAGGCGAGAGCACAAGAAGCACATGATAGCACATGATAATCAATACCCGAAGCACATAATGAAATACACGTGATAGAGTACCCGCTGAACACGGTAAGGGGGATAGCACCTCATGACGGGATCCACTAGTACCAGCTCGTGTAATAAAGTGTCAGAATCAAGTATTACAGTTCTAGAACAGGTGATATAAACGCTATCATGAAATGGAAACTATCAGAGGTAGGTACTCGCCTGATGTCCTGAGCAACTGATGAGGATCGAGGTCCGGACCGGTGTCGCAAGGACCTAATGCAAAAAGCAAGGATTAAACAGGGTTCTAAGCATTTAAACTGATATAAAATAATTAAAAACAGGCTTCTAGGGCTATTCTAGGTCGAACGGGTCAAACCGGTGAAAATCGGGTCAAAAAGTCAACCCGGGGTCCAAAAAGTCAACTCTAGGTCAAAACTAGGTCAAACGTTGACTTTTATGGTCAACGGGGACAATTATGGTCAAAGCTAGGTCAAACTAGGGTGCCCCTGAAATTCTAGGTCAAACCGAGCTCATTAAGCCACTAAACTCACAAACTCGCCTAATCGAGATACCGGGAGACCCTCGGTATCCGATACCTCGCCCTAGGCCACGCACCCCGCCTAAACCCGCTAAAACCTATGCTAGCACGCGTAAATATATATATATAAACATATAAAAATCACTCCCAAGCATTTCCTAGGCTAATGCTCAAATACCCCGCTCGAAACTCAATACCTTGAATATCTCAAGGTATCGAGATTCCTCGGTATCTCAAGGTATTGAGGTTTCGCCCTAAGGCCCTCTAACTAGCTATCTAGCTATTAATTATGCACCTAGTTATTAATCTAGGCTAGGTAATATAGATATCTACTATCTATTAATACATCTAAGTAGGTATCTACCTATATACATATATATATCCACACACACATACCCCATACCCATTACCTTACCTAATCATAACATATATATATATATATTACCTATCAAGATATCTATATATATATATATAACTATAGGAATATAGATATCTATCTCCTAGATAGATATATCTAAGTATCTAGCTATCTACCTATCTAGTATCTATCTATCTAAATACCTAGCTATCTATCTATCAATATCTATCTATCTATCTATCTATCTAACTATCTCATAACTTATCTTACCTATTTATCCAACTACCTATCTATTAATTAGATATCCCTCTAACTATCTAATATATCTATAAACTAGTCTAACTATCAATCTCTCTAATCTATCTATAAACTATCTATTTATACCCAAACCTCGCTGCATGCTGGAGCTCAAAACGCTGCTGCTGCTCGCTGTTATTGCTGCGCTGCTGCTGCTGCATAATGGCTGCTGCTGCTGCTGATGGTTCTGCTGCTCTTGCTGCTGCTACTGCTGCAGTTGGCTGCTGCTGTAGGCAGCAGCAGCTGCTGCACCTCACTGCAGTGGCTGAACCCCCCTTCCTCTCACATACACACACACACACACACCCATATATATACATATATATCATCCTATATATATATATATACATACATATATAACTATATATATAACTACTAGATAGACATATATATACACACTCTAAACACTCTCTAACACACACACCTACACACTCACAAACACACTAATACACACACTAAAACACACACACACACACAAATATATACATAGCTATATATATATATAAACACCTATATTAATATACATATACACACATACAAATATATGTATACCTATCAATACACACACACTATATATATATATATATACACATACACATATAAATATATATATACATGTACACACACAAGCACACTTACACATACATATATATATATACACATAGACATATACACACACAAGCATATAGATATAAATACACACATATATATAAATATATATACATAAACACACATACATATATATAAATATATATATATATAGACACATATCAATACAAACACAACAACACACACAACACTCAAACCACACGCCCTACTCACGCCCAACGACCCCGACACTCACCAATACCCTAAAATATATAAAATATAACTCGAAAACTCTAGCACACACTCTCCGATACTAACCCAATGCGCGCACAAAGCCGAAACGAGGAAACCAAGTCGAAATGGCCGTTCGGTCATTTCGACGAACACGTGGTGCGCGACTCGGAAAACCTCCTGAAACGCACACCAAACGAACTCGGAATCGGCCCAAAATTTACCCACGCGCTCTACACGATGTCTAGATCCTAGAAAATGTACTCCCGCATCGATTCTAGGTCCGTGGCGGAAACGCACATGCACTTAGAATCAGCGACGACGAAAAGCCCCAATTCTGCCCGAAACGCCCGTTTCTCTGCGACACGGCTTCCCGTGTCTGAACGGAGACACGCACTCACCCTCTAGACACCCGACAATGTCTACCTAGGTCCATCTAACCTAGGGCATCACCCAAAATTGGGCCAAATTCGGATTCCACCCGAATTTGACACAAAACCTAATGTCAAAGTCTCTAAACTCACCCAAACTAGTTCCAACTTCCTCCTACGGGTAGGGTTAGGGTCTAGGAGGGTTCTACAACACTAATTACACTACACAAAAATAATTAGGAAGGGGAAAGTTAGGTTTTACCTCTTGAGAGTTGGAATCCCAAGGCCAAAGTCTCACAATCCCTAGAATTCACCTCCCTCAAGCTCCAAGCCACCAATTCTAGCTCCCATACTAGATCTAAGCTCCTCACACCTAGGTTGGGGAAAATGCAAGGTTAGGGTTAGCTTAAAGAAGAAGGAATGGAAGAAAGAAGAAGAAAAATGGAAGAAGAGACTTACTTTGGAGGAAGAAGGAGAAGAAGAAGAAGTGGAGAAGAAGAAATGAAGAAGAAGAAGTGGAAGAAGTGGAATGAAGAGGAGGGGTGCTGCTCCTTGCTGCTGGAATTCGGAAATGGGGGGGTAGGTAGGCCGGCCATGGAATTAAATGGGTACATAAGTCACCTAATTCCCAAAATGCCCCTACTCACTTAGTTTTGGGTTCCGGGTTCCAAAGCACTCAAACTAGTTCCAAATCTCTCCAACTAATCTCCTAAAAATAAAATAATTATTCTAAGCCCCAAAATAATTCTCACCAGGGTGTGGGCTGGGTCGGACATGGGTCCACTAAGGTCTGACATGGGTCCAGGCTAGCCAAAACCCTAAAACAATCAAAATAAAAATAAGACAAGCACTAATTAATTATAAATATAAATAATTAAATACAATACACTATTTATCAAAAAAAAAAATATAACCCTATTTTCTAGAATTGGGTAGTGACATGTCCGGACTTTCACGATCTCCAGGAGAGAAAGACGCGATTTGGGTCATTGTTGATAGGTTGACCAAGTCGGCCCATTTCTTGCCTTTCAAGGTGGGTTTGTCTACGGAGAAGCTGGCAGAGATGTATGTGAGGCAGATCGTTAGGATACATAGAGTTTTTGTCAGCATAGTCTCAGATCGAGATAGTCGTTTCACTTTTCATTTCTGGAGGAGTTTGCAGGAGTGTTTGGGCACTCAGCTCAAGTTCAGTACTGCATATCATCTCCAGATAGATGGGCAGTCAGAGAGGACTATCTAGACTCTCGAGGATATGTTGCGCACTTGTGTACTAGATTTTGGGGGTTCTTGGGAGGACCATCTCCATTTGGTAGAGTTTGCTTACAACAACAGTTACCAGGCCAGTATAGAGATGTCACCTTTTGAAGCTCTATATGGTCGGAGGTGTCGTACTCCTTTCTCTTGGGATGATGTTGGAGAGAGTTTTGCTTGGGCCAGAGATGGTTGTGGATGCAGCAGAGAAGGTTCAGTTGATCAGAGACAGACTTTGAGTGGCGCAGGACAGACAGCGGCATTGGGCCGATAGCCATCGGAGACCTTTGGAGTTCGAGGTATAGTTTAGATTTTGTTTGTGCTTGTTCTTATTTGTTATAGATTAAGTTCTTAAGATGGTATTTTATTATAGGTGGGTAGTTTGGTGTTTCTGAGGATTTCTCCGATACGAGGCACGATTCGCTTCGGTGGAGGCGGAAAGCTTAGTTCGCGATTCATCGGACCTTTCATTATTCTAGAGAGGATCGGTGCAGTTGCTTATAGACTAGACTTGCCATCTGCATTGGAGGGAGTGCACAACGTGTTTTATGTGTCACAGTTAAGATGATACGTGGCAGATCCTATTCATGTATTGGATCACTCGGAGATAGAGGTGGGCCATACTCTTAGCTATCCAGAGCAGCTAGTGGAGATTCTGGATCAGAGAGAGAAGGTGCTGAGGAACCAGACTATTCCTTTGGTACGCATCGCATGGAGGCATCACTCTCCGGGGGAGTCTACCTGGGAGAGAGAGGATGACATGCGAGAGCGTTATCCATATTTGTTTGTGCCTTGAGGTATGTTATTTCTTAGTTATGTTCTGTTTATTATTCTTTAGTTCTGTTTGTGATTTTCTGGGGGTAGTTTTTGTCTTTGAATTTCGAGGACAAAATTATTTTAAGGAGGGTAGACTTGTCACTACCACATTTTCTAGAAACAGGTATTTTAGTATTTTCCTATTTAATTAAATATTGTGCATGGTAAATAATTATTTATTATATTATTTAATTGTTGTTAGATGTTATTTAATTATTTTGGACTTATATTAGTGGACCCAACTAGTTTTAGTTTGGACCCATGGACCAACATGAATTAATTAGTTAGACTAGGCCCATTTAGAAAGCCCATTGTTAAGGAGATAGATTAAATTAATTAAATCATTAGACTATAAGCTTCCTTCCTTAATTATTTCTTCATGAGAGGCCCCAAGGGGTATATTAGATATTTTATAATTGCTTGGGGAAGGGGTAAGGCCGGCCTATAATAGAGGGGAAGAAATTCTCTCTTCTCTCATTCTTATTCCAAATCTAGATCTAGAATTTCCCACTCCCAAATTCCTTTCATTCACATTCCAATTCCCCACCAAATTCATTCCAAATTCTTCCCAATTCACCATTAGAAAGTTGAGAAGCAAGGATCTAGAAGGAGGAAGCAAGGATCTACAAAGAGGAGCAAGGATCTACAATTTGGAAGCAATTTTATCTCAATTGGAGGTTTCATTGGGAATCCATCTCCCAATAGGTATAATTCAATTTTCCCCCTTAAAATAGCTTCTAAATCTGAGATTTAATTATGTAAAATTAACCCATATGTATGTACTACCCATAGGACTTGGTTTGGTGTTCATAGGAGACCCATGGAGAAAGTTATGGTGCTTTTTGTGTCAATTTTGTGGGAATTCCGAATTGACATTTTGTTGTGTGTGTCAATTGATCCTATAGATCAATTGGGCACGTGTTTATGTGTTTGGGGCTAGTGTCGTGTCCACAATTGGGTACGTATAGGTCGTATCCCAATAATTTGGTGATACGTGTTATTTTGGGGATTTTTCCTCCGATACGGGACTTTGTACATGTCGTATTTTGACACGGACACATAGATCTACATTTGACACTTTGATTTGTTCATAAATATTATTTGTAACTTTTTTGTGTCCTTCGGGGTGCAATTGGTTGTGTGTTGGACTCGTGTCGCATGCGTATCATAGATCTAGTGGGATACAGTGTGATACTCTCCATTTTGTGTGTTTATGTGTAGATCTAATTATTTATGCTTTAATTCTTGAATTATAATTAGTAAATATATATAGATGTTATATATTTATTTTATTGTAATTATTATGATATTTATTGTAGCATAGATCTATGTATTTTTATGTGTACTAATATAATGTATAAATATATATGTAGCTTTCTTTACATGCATTTATATATGTTACAATTTATGTTAATAAAATAAATTATATATAAATGTTTTATAAAATATATTTATGTGTTTAAATGAGTAATTATATTAATTATAATTATTATATAATTAATTGTATATAAATGAATGTATTTTTTATGTGTGCATTTAACCATGTTAAAATATGTACATTAGTACATAGATGTGTATTAGCTATTATTATTTATTTATATGTATAGGATTATGTATATATAGAAGTATATATTTATTTAATTGTTATATATATATATATATATATATATATATATATATATATATATATATATATATATATTGATTTGTATATTAATATATATATATATTTATATATATTACTTGCTTTTAGCGACTGCTGCATTAATGACAGATTCTGTCATTAAACAGCAGCAGCAGCCGCTGTAGCTCATTGAGTATATAATGACAGATTCTGTCATTAAATACAGTGGGCGGGTTTTTGAACAGCAACGGCGACAGTTTTTCTGTGACAGTTTGAACTGTCACCAATAAGTGACAACAGTGCGTTTAAAACAGCAGATTGGCGACGGCGTTTTCAGTGACAGTTGGAACTGTCGCTGAAAGCCTGTTTATTGAAAATCAGTGTTTTAGCACACAGTTTTTCAGTGACAGTTAGGCAGTTTTAGTTTATATTTTATATTTTATATTTTATATATTATATTTATATATATATATGTATTTATTGTGAGATATAATACTAGTATTGTTATATTCTTAATTATATAATATTAGTTTATATATATTATATTATGTATAAGGGTAAATACTATATCTATGTATCTTGAGCATTACTTTGTGTGAATACCAAGTTGGTTCAAAACCATGATTCCTAATTGTTGTATTTAATATTCTATATTATATATTTTATTGATTGATATATAGGTATTGTGAGGTTTACCTTGGATTGTCGTATCTGAAGATACGGTATCCTAATATTTAAGGATGTAGTTTTATGACTTAGATCTTAGTATTTTGATCCAAGATTTTGGTGCTAGACTTGTGCAACCTAGAAATAGATGGTTGACCTTGGTTTGACCATAGTTGACTTTAGTTGACTTTAGAGTTGACCATAGTTGATTTTCGACTTAGAATTGACTTATTTGACCTAGAAGTTGACTAGTTTAACTTGTTCTCTTTTCGGGACCTTGTATTGATGTTGTATTCCATATCTAGGTCTTCGAGGCACCGAGTCAGACATCTATGAGACTGTTCATTGGACTTCAGACGAGTACATTCTCTGATAGTTTCTTATTTATAATATCCTCTATGTTCACTGTATTTAGTGTAGATATCCATGTTCTCTTGACACTATGGTTACACGGATTGGTATATCCGGATCTCGTCATGAGATGTTATTCCTTGGTATATGGTGTATATGGTGCAAGTATTATTTCATTGGTTATCTTGTACATGTACAGACATCGATTCTCGGGAAGACTAGCTATCTTCTTGGGGAATCTCGTGCCATAGCATACCGTGGTTGGATCTATTATACCAGTCGGGGGTGAGGAGTATTAGTATAGATATGTGATTAATATTCTTATTGAATAAAGTATAGATTACAGAATAGTGTTGATCATGCACCGCACGTATGATTAGCCAGGCCGCATTGCATCTTGCCCAAGCCGATCACATGTTAAGCTAGTACTCACACACTTAGTCATTAGTATTATTGTTTCTTTGGCATTTGTTCATTATTGTATTTATTTTCAGTATTTCCTTATTGTACATATATCTCTTATATCTATTGTGCATCTTGTTTATCCATAGCTATTTACTGTTACATAGTTTTTATTATTAATTAGAACTGCTGTTAGAGATGTACTCTGCTCCTTTCCTGACTGGATATATTTTTTCCGATGACACTGAGGAGTGGTACCCTACCTTTTATGGACCCCAGGATGTTGTGGGTTTAGATTCTGAGACCCTGGCTCAAGAGGGACTTATCCCAACTAAGACAGTTGACCCTGGAGTTGTAGCTTCATAGTATTCTTTGTACTGGATTTGTCTTCAGCTTATTTTATTATTTCTTCAGACTCATTGATGTATTATTTAGACTCATGAGTTGTATTGTGACTATTCTATTCTTATCTGATTCGTGCTCATTTCTATCTTAGTTCTGTGATTGAGTATACTATCATTATTGGTGGTTCATTATATTGTTAGATAGATTATCTAGACAGAGTTCTACCGTCGATTCTGTGACGTAGGCTGGGCGTTGTTTCCGACTAGTACCCTTACACCGGGTGCGAATCGTGACAATAGGTAATGCCTCCAGAGCTTAAGTGCAAACACTATTGCTGCCAACTCAAGATCATGCATCGAATAACTCTTTTCATGGTCTCGAAGTTTCTGAGACGCATAAGTTATCACTCTGCCATACTGCATAAGGACGCACCCTAGTCCCACTCCTGAAGCATCACAATATACTGAGAATCCACCTGGTCCCACTGGAAGTGTTAGAATAGGAACCAAAATCAAACTCCGCTTGAGCTTCTTGAAAGAAGTCTGACAAGCATCTGACCACCCAAAGCGTACATCCTTACACGTCAGTCATGTCAAGGGTGTGGAGATCCTAGCAAACTCTGCCATAGATCGCCTGTAGTAGCCTGCTAGACCCAGAAAACTGTGCACATCTGAAGCTGTACAGGGTACTAGCCAACTCTCAATAGCCTCCACCTTCTTAGGATCCACCTCGACTCCTCTACCAGAAATGATATGTCCCAAGAATGAGATACGATTAAGCCAGAACTCACACTTGCTGAACTTCGCGAACAGCTGTTGCTCTCGAAGAATCTAAAGAACTACGTGAAGACGCTACTCATGCTCTTCCTCACTCTGATTGTAGACCAAGATATCATCAATAAACACTATCACAAACTGGTCTAGGTAAGGCACGAAGATGATATTCATGAGAGACATGAATATAGCTGGTGCATTGGTCGTTCCAAATGGCATAACTAGGAACTCCCAATAACCATATCTAGATCTGAACATCGTATTGAGTATGTCTTCAAATTCCTTACGGCAGAGCCTGCTCTTGATGTAGAGGAAGGGCGGTTGCTCTCTGACTCTGATCTGATGATACCCAGACCGTAAATCGATCTTAGAAAATACAGCTGCCCCACTGAGCTGATCAAACAAGTCATTTATCCTGGGTAAGGGATACTTGTTCTTAATGGCTGCCATATTTAGTGTTCTATAATTAATAACTAAACGCAATGAACCATCCTTCTTTTTAACAATAAGTAACGGGTCTCCCCAAGATGATGCACTAGGTCTAATGAATTTCTTGGCTCTCAAATCCTCAATAATCCGGTACAAGATCTTTAACTCAGATGGTGACATCCTATAAACTCTCTCTGAAACTGGTTCTACTCCCGGGATCAAATTAATATAGAACTCAACATCTCTAACTGGTGGTACACCTGGTAGCTCGTCGAAAAATACGTCAGAAAACTCTCAAATTAACTACCTTAGGAAACTGTGCCTCCTCGGCCTCCGCCATCATCAATGTAACCATTGGTGACTCTGCTGCACCTCTCAAGAATGAGAACTCCTTCCCACCAGATATACGAAAGATAACCTTGCCACTATGACAATCTACGTCGTGTGTCTCTCACTCAACCAATCCATCCAAGGACCATATCATAATCGCCCATAGGAAACTCTATCAGCCTCGCGAGAAACTCTCTCCCACACACTATAACTCTATACAAGGGATATACTTTATCTACTCCCATGAGACCGTTATCAGTAAGTATATTCAACCTTACAGGTAAGGACTCGGACTCCAATCCAACTCGTATCGTAAAGCGTGCAGATATAAATGAATGTGATGCACCAGAATCGAATAAAGCTGAAGCTGATAAAAGTGGACGAGAATGGTACCTACTACCACCTCTCCTGCTGCCAAAGCCTCCTCCATCGATTGAAAGAAGGCTCGACCCTGCCCTCTGGGTGCTGGTCCCCTCTACTACTGACCTCTAGGTCTCACCTGTACCTGGGCCTGCGCATACTGTTGTGGCCTCAGCTGGAACGCCTGAGCCTGTGGAGGCAAAGGCCTCTGAATCTGTTGTTGCGACACTGGTGCTGGTGCCCTGTACTGCAGAGCTACTGGCCGAACTGCAGACTAGGATGATGATGATCCAATCTGGTTCCTCCTAGAACATACTCCGATCATGTGGTCTGATGCCCCACACACCAAGCATAATCCATGTTCCCTACGGCACTATGATACTATATGCCCAAGTTTCCCGTAATGGAAATAACTACGGAAAGAAGAAGAAGATGATTGCCTCTGCTGAGGGTACATCTGGGAAGACTGCTGAGATGATGTTGTCCTCCTCAAGGATCCAATCGCCAGGGCTCGAACTGCTGGAGCTGGTTCTGATGACTGGGATGCTGATCCTCCTGAAATATTGGACATTTTCTAGCTCCCAACTTGATCTATAAACCTCTGCGATCTATACTCATACCTCCTGGTTGTCCGCATCACTGCGTCAAAGGTCTGAAACTCATGCTGCTCTACCGCCAAGATAATCTATAAATGGAGTCCATGCTGGAACCTCCTCGCCCTATCCAACTCGGTCGCTACCAAAGTGGGAGCAAACTGACTAAGCCTCATAAACTTCATCGCATAAACGTCGACAGTCCTGCCCTCCTGCCTGAGGTTGTTAAACCTCTGCTGAAGCTCGTAACGCACCACCGTGTCAAAATACCTTGCCTGGAACCTCTCACTAAAAATAGTCCATTTAATCGGTATTGTGAGAGAACCCTCCTGCACTCCCCACCAGTCACGAGCCAAGTCCAACAACTTTAGCCTCACTACTCTTACACGCTCTCTAACCAGAGTCCCTGCTGCCTCCAAGATGGCCTCAGTGTCCTGCAGCCAAGCATCGGACGAAATCGCGTCCTCTGTGCCATTGAAGTAGGGAAGACTGAGAAGCCTAAAGTTGGTCGCAGAATTATGAATCTGAGAACCACCTCGCTCCAACGATGTCTGGACCGACTAAGTGAGTACGTCACTCTGGTGCTGCTGGGTCATCATGAAACCTCGAAGGACATCCATCTGTAACCACCATATTTCCATAGCAAGGATATTTTTTCATTTGACCATTATTTGAATATTTGAATATTATATATATATAATATGTGATTGGGCTTATTTATTTAATTTAGACTAATTAAGTTGAACCACTATTTAGTCATGACTAGATTATGACCATTAAACCAATTTGGACTCAAGAATAGAATATTCCCTCCTAAGAATTTTAAGATTCTATTCATGAAGGAATAAGAGTGGCACTTGTGTCAATTCAAACATTCTTCAACCTAACCCTAACCCTAAGGAAAAGTCTATATAAACCTCTTTATTCATGAGTATCCTCCATTTATTTTCTTTCAGTTCATCCCCAAAACTATAGAGCAAACCCTAATTTTTTCACTCCAAACCTCATCCCTCTCATTCTCATTTTTCCCAAGGAGGCTAAGGAGCTTGTCATTGCTAGAGAAAGCTTGAAAAGGAGTCCAAGTATTAATGATAGTGTGCACTTCGTCTTCCTTGTGTCCAAATTCTGAGTTCTTCAAGGAGGTCACTCAAAACCTAGGTAATTCTCTTTTCTCCACTCTATTTATGGTTAAGAAGCCCCATCAGACCTATATGAACCCTCCTATAGGTAGAATCGACTCTATATGGTTAGATCTATGTGGTAGAAGCTTTCATTTTGTTAGATCTAGGTTTTCCTCTTGTGGAATATTGAGTTTTGTTTCCATTTGGAGAAAACTCCGAATTTGCACACCAAGTATTTGATGAAATGTCTAATGGGTCATTTTTCACTAATTTATATTGCTTATTGATATTTTAGGTGTGTCATAAGGATTTGATAGAGTTTGGGAGTGTAATGCACATGTGTATATGGTTAAGTACATGTTGGTGTGAGTGTGTGTCTGTTGGTGTCGGGTTAGAGCAGGGTGGCAGCAACATTGTTGTGTGCACTGCAATATAGGGGAGTGAAGGGTAGTTGCAGTGACTGTGAGGGTGTCGAGTTACTGTGAGTATATTGTCTTGTGTGTGTGTCTGTGGTCCACAAGGGGGAGGGGCCAGGGCCTGTGCAGTATGTGCACTGGAGTGCAACTGTAGTGAATAGGGGAGAACTGATTATCGGGTCCTTGTTAGAGCAACGGTAATAAGAACGTTTAGATTCATGTATCGGATGGGACATGTGTGAGTGAGTGTATCTTTGGGGTTGGAAGGATGTATCAGTTATCTTAGATAGTTGGGGGGCTATACACGGGCATGTATCAGCAGCAGGTAGCAAGGAGGGTGGTTCTAATGAAGGGGAGTTAGCATGCCAGCAAGTTGGCTCGGGTTATAAATCAGTTGATGTGTAGAGGAAGTATCAGTAAGGTGCATTGTAAGGTAATCAATGTGTAGAGGTATCAGTGTGTAGGTTTAGGTACTATAATTTGGGAAGATGCCTGCAATAGGTATTCAAGTGCAGTGCCCAAGGGGAAACATGACCTGGGCTCGGGTTCAGACATCATATGGGATATCTGTGCAGAGTAGGAATTTGGGAAAAGGGTGTCTGTTCAGTTAAACTTAACTGTGGGTAGATTAGTTGGATTTGTGTTCAGGGTACCCAGGCTTGTGGCATACAGCTAGTTGGGTGTTGCATCTGATGCTGCAACTATGGTCTTGATTGATAATTGGTTGGTGCAGTTGGGGCTTTACTTGTTGTGCAGACTTGGAGTCTTGCCTAGGAGCAGTGCACGGGTTAGGGGTTCAGGTCAGTAAGTGAGGGGGGATACCTAGGATTGAAGTGTGGTTTGAGCAGTAGGTGACTGCAAGTTACAGCAGTATAGGTATTAGGATATTTGGGCATTAAAGGTGTGTTCAGTTCTAGTGTTCGTGTGTTTTGTGTCTGTGTTAGAGTATAGGAGAAGAAGTTAGTCTCAGTGTCAGTGGAGTGTTCAGTGAAGGCTTGTGCAGTAGAGGGCCTAAGAGAGGGAGGCTTTAAGTATCAGTGAGTGAGGTTTTGAAGGTATTAAGTTGTGTATCAGTTATGAGGAGATGGGATGCTCTGCCTGAGCTTACAGGGGTGTTAAGGATAAGGGTATCAGATGTGCTAGGGAGAGGATGTTAGATAGAGTGTTCAAATACTGACATGTATATAGCAGTGCAGGTAAAAGTGCAGTTCTTGCAAGAAGAGCAAGTAAGATGCAAGCCAAACTGATATGTATGTATCCGTATGCAATGTCTGTATGTGCAAGCAAAGTGGTTATGGGTTAGTTCTGAGGTATAAGAGTGAACTGTGTAAGTGTGTGTACATGCATGTGTGTGAATTGAATACTCAAGTATCAGTTGGTTAGATGTGAGATAGGTGTGATACTGTGACATAGTGTCAGAGTACCAATATTGGAGTTGTGTGTGAATACACATGTGTATCAAGGACACATACGAGGAAGTAACAAAATTAGGGAGGAATCAGTGTGGCTTATGAAATGGGGAATATTGTGATATCAGATTAGGGGTATGAGCAATATTGTGTGTATGTGGGTGTATCACAGATTTATAGGGGGTGGCCATATTTGGCAGTAGCAGCAAAGTGGAGGGCAGGTAGTGTGTTTGAGGGTGTCCTGTGGAAGGAAGTTCAGACCTGGGTGCAGTCTAGTGATGGGGGAAATTAGGAAGTTTGCAGTGCCGTGTGGTGGATGTGCACAATGTAGTGAGTTTGGGGGTTTTGGAGTATCGGGTAGTGTCAATACATAGGTATCTCGAGTAAGGATATTACCTAGGTAAGAGTTCAGTGCATAATAAACCGTTTGGGGTGCTACTATGCACTGGAGCTACTGAAGGAAGTGATGTCTTGCTGCAGTTGGCAGTAAGGTATAAGCAGCAGCAGACCTGTACGTACATATGGTTTATATGTGTGTTTAGATTGGTTGTCTTTGTGCACCTGTACACAGATTTTAGAGTGCCTATAAGGTATCAGGATGTAAGGTTAATAGGGATGATAGTATCAGTGAGGGGTAGGGGTTCCAGTGTGGTACCATAGGTTGATTTGAGGTTAGTACTTTAGCATGATTGGTTTGATACCAAGAGTATCAGTACTTGGAGAAGGGGACTGGGTCAGACCCTGTTGTGCACAACAACAAGTAGAAGAGAGGGTGACAATGTGTTGAGGTTAATACTTATGTTGTGGGTAATCTAGAGTATCAGTTAGAATACTAAGGTAATGGGTAAGGTTGTTGGTGTTGGATGGGGTAAGTATTTGGGTACTTGGTACTAATAGAAAGGTTATGATCAAGTATGAGGTATTAAGTATTAGCAATTGGAATACTAAGTTAGTGAGGGTGAGGTATTAGTTTTATACTAGGGTAACATTAGATACTAGATAATACTAGTATATTCATAAGTTATGGATAGATATTTAGTAATATTAGCTAGTATAGCTAATACCCTCAAGGTATGGACCTAGAAACCTAGTTATAGACTATTATTACCTAGAATTGACTAGTTTGACCTAGAGGTGTCACTCTCACTTTTCCAACTAATGGTAGTTTGGTAATTGGGCATGGGTATTTGTATTTTTAGGAATATAATATTAAATATTGTGCATATTATAAATATTAATTATTGTATTATTTATTTATTATAGATGTTAGATTTATTTTGGACTTGTGTTAGTGGACCTCACTAGTTTAGTTTAGATCCATGGACTAACATTTGATTCTAGTTAGAATTGAGCCCAATAGTAAGCTCATTCATTATGAGGATGGATTAATTGGTAAAACCAATTAAACTAGAACCTTTCCTCCTTAATTATTTCTTCATGACAAGCCCCAAGGGGTATTTTGGATTTTTTATAGTATCTTGGAGGAGGGGGTAGAGGCCGGCCACCATAGGAGTGGAGAGAGACTCTCTCTCTTCATTTGTCATTCCAAATCTAGATCTAAAATTTTTCCTCTTCCAATTTCTTCTTTCCCACACCAATTTTTACTCAAATTTCTTTCCAATTCCTTTTATATTCTTCATTGGAGGCTATTAGAACAATGATCCACAAGGAGAAAGCAAGGATCTACAAGGAGGAGCAAGGATCTACAAGTTGGAGGCTCTTGACACCCAATTTTGGAGATTTTATTAGAAATCCATCTCCCAATAGGTATAATTCAGTTTTTTCTCTCTAGTTAGACTTTAAATCTTTAATTTAATAATTAGGAACCACCCCATATGCTAAGGCTGCCCATAGGAATTGAAATTAGGTTCATAGGAGGCCTATGGAGAAAGATATGTGGTATTTTGTATTAATTTTGGGAGAATTTCGATATTAGCACATATTGTGTTTGTCAATGGGTCAATTAGACCAAATTAACATGTGTTTGATTGTGTGTGACTAGTATCGTATCCACAATTGGATACGTGTAGGCCGTATCCCGACAATTTGGAGATACAGATTGATTTTGTGGTTTTCTTCTGACACGGGGGGTTCGAGCATGTCACATTTTGACACGGACACGTAGTTGAGTAGTTAACTCTTCGAATTATTCATAATTATAATTTTAGACTTGCTCGTGTCCTTCGAGATACGTTTGGTTGTGTGGTGGAGCCGTATCGCAAGCGTATCATAGAATGAGTGTGATACGGGTGCGGTGCACTCCACGTGTTTGTTTCATTGTATTTCAATTCATTTTGTCATGGTAATAGCTATTAAAATATTATATTTATAATGGTTGTATGAGATATATGTATATGTATATTTATGAGAATATCTATGTTTCATTTTGAGGTGTTGATGGTCATGAGAATAGGAGAGTGTATATGCATTACTAGTGTGGTTATTATTATTATTATTATTATTATTATTATTATTATTATTATATATATATATATATATATATATATATATATATATATATATATATATATGTGTGTGTGTGTGTGTGTGTGTGTGTGTGTGTGTGTGTGTATTCATATATGTGGAGGTATATATATATATATAGATATGTATGTATGTATGTATGTATGTATATATGTGATTATATATACATAGAGATTGTATATATGTATATATGTATGTGTAGGTTTTTATATTCATATGTGTGTGTATATGTGTTGGTTAGTGATACATATATGTATAGATACATATTTACTTGTATGTGTGTGTGTCTTAATGGAGTGCACATTGGTTATGTGTGTGTATGAGTGTTGTATCGTGAGAGGGGATCGGGAGATAGCAGTTTCAGCATGCATTCAGTAGCTCAAGCCACAACAAGAAGAGGTAGCAGTGTGCAGCCAGCAGGTTATGCATGCAGTAGCAGCAACCATAGCAGAGAGCAACTGCATCAGTTTGCAGTAGCAACTGCAGCAAGAGCAACAGCATCCAACAACATTAGCAGCAGAGACAACAACTGCAGTAGCCACTGCAGCATGGACAGTAAGCAAGAACAGAATCTTATGCAGCAACAACAACAAGGCCAGCAGCAACAGCAAGAGGGCAGCAGCTAGAGCAGGTAAGGGGGTTAGCCTTGAGTTGTAGCTTTAGTTAGTTAGCTTATGGTTAGACTAGTTAGTTATGTATACATATTGTTAGACTAGTAGTTATATATATTATTGAGTACTAGTTAGTTATATGTAAGTATATATATACGTATTGGTATGTTGGTAGGTAGGTAGTAGAGTATTGTATAAGTTAATGCATGTTAGTTCATAGTTAAGGTATTGGGTAGTTAATTACATACTAGAATTTGAATTACCTTGTGATACTAAGGTAATATCAAGGTATTGGTTAATACTCAAGGTATTGGTTTTGAGTATCAAGATGGGTGTGTAGGTGGTAAGATACCACATTAATTCAAAGCCAAGGTATCCACTTAGATTTAGTTTGACTAAGAGTACTATATATATTGTCTTGTATATATATATATATATATTAGTATTTGCATATCTAATAACTTGTGTATCTTATGATATGGTACTTATTGGTATCCTAGTATCTTAGCATAGCTACTATGGCCTAGTTACATAGTGTATGGACCTAATATCCTAGAGTTGGAGTCATACAACCTAGAAATAGCTAGTTTGACCAAGTTTGACCTAGAGTTGACCTAGTTTGACTGTTTTGACTTAGAAATTGCTTTATGACCTAGAATTGAACTAGTTTAACTTATTTTTATTCCAAAACCTTGTATTGATGCAATATACCATATATAGGTCTGTGTGACACCAACTTGGACATCGAGAGACATACCTTGCTCAGGACCTCAGGCGAGTACATTTTTCTGTTAGTTTTTATTTCATAATAGTGTATATATATTATATTCTAGAACTGTATACTTGATTCTGACACAGTGGTTTCACAGACTGGTACTACATGGATCCTGTCAGGAGATGTTATCCCTTACCGTGTTCAGCAGTTACTCCTTCACATGTATTTCATCGTGTGTACCGGGTATTGATTTATTATATTTCGTGTTCACACATTGCTCGTGTTCAGTGTGCTTATATTCGTGTACACAAACTGCTCATATTCAGTGTGCCCATATTCATGTTCGTAATGTATCGTGATTGGATTCATTGGTATTAGTTGGGGATGGGGGAGTAGGAGTTGATTATGTGATCAAAGCCCCAGTGTATTCGTGTATATGTCGATTACATACCACACTTGTAATCGAGTTACCTTATTGTATTCGTGTTCAACCTAAACCGATCACATAATAAACTTGTATTCCAAGGCACATTAGTTAGATTTTAGTTATTCCTTTATATTGTAGACATTCATATTACTTTTTTTTTATTCCAGTACATTACCTGTTCACTCTAGTTTATTTTATTCTGTTGTTTAATTATCTTGTATTCTTTTCTATATCTGTTTTATATGCTCGATTATGTATTTGAAACTGCTTTCAGAGGTATGTACTTTGCTCTAATCTTGACTGGATATATTTTTCCAGATGATTGGCTCATAGATCAGTGTCCTACATTCAGTGTAACGACCTGTTCCGTTAAAAAGGACAACCGATTCAAACGACAAAAGTGCAAAGACCCGAACCGCTTTACTCAGCGAGAAGACTCGTTTGAGGCAAAGGATTTTTCGACTTGGCCCTTCAGGAGTTTAGACTTAGGCTTTCAGAGGCTCGTTCAGAGTATCGCTCGACCGAGACAAATCATCGCTAAGGTGGGTGGCTACGATGAACTTGTCTTTGCTTAGCCAGCACACTTAAAATATGGACGATAAATGCTAGTCGCTAAGTGAATCACCCCCTGCATGCTAATAAAGAATACAACGCACCTAGCTAAGGGAGTAATCCCAAATTGTATTGCTTGCGTTAGAACATGGAAATAAAACTTTGCTTATAATTAGACCCTTGCATGCTACCTTTGCCTTGTGCAACTAGACCCAATTATGCCTCGAGTAGAACGATATGTATGTACTCTTCGAAGTGTACTGCTTTACTTGCTACACTGCACGCCCATATATTATATCGCTCAGTATGTCCCTTTACGGTTTTACTCCTCGTTCTACCCTTAGACCTGTGCCAAAGTAAATACTTATGTTCTATATGAATGAAATGCTTGCCTGCTTATATGTTAACTTGTATTCGTTGCCTCATTTTATTACTCGTCACAATTATGCTACAATCAAGTAACACTATCCATACTCGTGCATGCATCTTGTTAGCCAGAAGACTATCAAATGGTCCTTCTATGCAATATGAACCTGCAAGTATCCAGGATTGTTAGGTTGCCAAGGCAATCCCCGAACCAGGAAAATACATCAAGGCAAGTGGAACACTGATCGAGAATCATGTCAAATTTATATCTGAACGAGAATCATGTCAAGCAAATCACAGCTCGCAGAGCAAATGCTCGTTCATAACAAGAATCATGGATTATCATGTTAATTTGTGTGAGATTGAAAGACCCAAGACTTGCGTGTCACAGACAACTTGTTAACAAGGGGATTTTCGGATCTCGTTCCACGGACGGTCGTCGGGGCACTGGGGCTGTTCCGATCCGGATGGAACTTCATGATAGTCTTTGACTGGGCGGGATGGCACGTAGCGACACATGTACCTCCGTCATCTGTGCTCCGAGACTATAACTCGTCCTTTATGGCTATGTCAGCTGTAACGCCCCGCAACCGCTCGGAGCGTTACGCTGAGTCGGATTGAATGAATCAAATGCTGGTTACATTTGAAATATCGGATTTCGGGAAGAAGGATTAATCGAGTTGGTTTCAATGTGCAGATGGCTAGCGGGTTCGATGGAAATCAGGTGTTCGTTCCGAACAGTACTGAATAGCTGAATGGAAACGATAATGCCGTCTTCCTTAGTCCGATCGGTCGGATGATTTGGAGAGCACGGCCTGCTCGCACGGTCATACCAGTTGAGTAGATCGCGCTTGCATCGGACCATGGGTTTAAGGGATTGGCCGTATCGGCAGGACAGGATGCCTAACGGGATCAATCAAAGTGAGTGGGCTCTTTCCCTTCTCCTCTACTCCTTCATGCCTAATAATATGGAAAACACGTAAAGGCTTGAACACTTGGATAGAAACATTGGGAAGCACTACACTGAGGCGTGCATAGAGTGTGCGTCGTTGGCTTGGTAGGATTGTGGCTTGAATGGTTTAAGCGTTGGATAGTTGGATACGATAGCTGGATTATTCATTTGAGGCGATCGGTTGGATTACTTGGGATTATGCTTGGACGGTTGGAAATATACAAGTTGGAATGATACAATTGAGGCAATGGGAACATTGAGAATATCGGGAATTCGGACGAGCGAGCGTGCATCCGTGCACGAGTATCACTTGGTCGCTTTGTCTTGCAAAGCGAGCAGTTGTGGTTCGAAACCGAACAACTGCATCGGCGCGGGCATTGTGCCTCTTTTGGGGCATTGTGCCATGGGTTACCTTTGAGCATAGGTGTTGCACCAATTTAGATTGTGTTGAGAAGAGGCTTCGTGCCTATGAAACACTTGATATTTTGATGCCTCGGGCTATGTTTTGAGGTCGAGATTTGGGTTCTTGGAAGGACATGTTGGAAGAATGGTTATGGATGTGTTGGTTGGATTATTGGTGGAACGAGTCTAGGATCGCTTGGTGGGGCGAGAATGTTCGAGCCTCTCGTCATACCTACGTGTCTGCATAGTCACGGACAACCTGGGTGGCACAGGGTTTGGTTTCCTCGAACGGGTGCTCCGGGGCACCGGGACCGTTCGGCCATGGAGGAGACAATTTGGGTAACGCGTCTTGGGCGCGGTGCCAGCGGTTGGATGCGATTCAGGTGGGTTAGCTACTTAGTGCTGTTTCGAATAGAACCGCATTTGATCTGTCCGATCAATGTCCTTTATGGCCTTTGGCCAGTGACTTCATATAAGAATAGATGTTGGCTTGCTTTACTTTGGTTG
Organism: Iris macrosiphon; assembly: GCA_036927795.1. Classification (NCBI taxonomy): domain Eukaryota; kingdom Viridiplantae; phylum Streptophyta; class Magnoliopsida; order Asparagales; family Iridaceae; genus Iris; species Iris macrosiphon. The sequence continues at coordinate 270,615,589 of JAYESA010000005.1, forward strand.
GTTTGTGCATCGTGTAGGCGCGGCCACCTTGCCTCGGCAAGAGTGTGCACTCGAGAGTGGGATATATAAACTTTGGTTGAGAATGGATGATGAGGCGAGACTGATGGTTCGATATGTTATCGTGCAAGCGATAACATTGAGTTAGACGGGTCGGCTTTATATTAAACTGCTTGTCGTTTGGTTTGAGATTGAATGCTAGCATGCTTAAACTGCTTTACTGTTTTCCTTAACATGTCATCTATATGCCATGAAATGAATCTAGGATTCAACTAGAAAGATCACCATATAACTGTTTGCATTTACTATTTTACTTAGTGTCGGCTTAGGCGAGTGGGTTACCCCGCTCACCAGTACGGTTGTGTACTGACCCACGTTTGTGGGCATTATTTCAGGTACACAGACGTAGTAGCGCTGCTTGGATATACGGGACATGATGTATGAACTGTAAGTACCTTTGTGGGCTAGAGAAAGAGCAAGAGTTATTTCATCGTCTCCGTGGCATCGCCTTTGTGGCATTGACTCGGGGCATCTCATTTGGACCCTATCGTGAGCTTCGCTGCGTATACTCTGATTGTGTGCTTGGTACACAATACTTGACTTCCGCTGTAACTTGGTTGTTTCAATGATAACATTTGGTGTTTGACAACATCGCCTTGTACGAGCGCAACTCCAGGCTCGTACGGCATCACGTCCCGATGAGAACGATTGTCCTGCGGGAGAGCTGCAAATGTGGTGATTCACGTTCAGCGGGGACTATCGAGCTTGCGGGAGATTGGGGCGTGACATCAGCGACAATTGTTCATATAGATAAGTCATCATTGCTTAGCAGCTATCCGCGTGCGAGTTATTGCATCGCATCGAGAATATCTGAAATACCTGAACGATATTGAGTATAACACACATGTACATATGGAGCACTTGAACATCTTATGCAATACACCTGATAATTCGAGTAACTCGTACACCCAAAACATAATCTCGCTCACAACACTTGTGTTTGCATATGCTATTGCCCCTGGATTTCATAATAAATGCTTGTGCTTGTTTTAACTTGGTTTGTCTTGGACAGGGAAGGATGGAGGGTAAGTTGGTAAGTTTCGTCGTGTTCCTTTATATCGTATGACACACTGCCACACGAGTTAGGATTTTTATCATTGCCATAAAACTGATCCTAAGGCATGATTAGAAAGATAACTTAATAGATGGTGCACGGAACCTATATAACGTGTTTGGATTTGTCGAGCGGGCAAGAAGCCTCCCCACCATTGCATTTATGTACTGATAATCCACCAGATTGCTTGTAGGGTGTGGGAGAACCTCGTTTGGTGCGGATGCCTCCCTCGTGCGTGCTAAGACATGGAGTTCACTCTAGAGCCTTGGAGCGTTGCGTCCGGAATTGAAGCACATATACAAGATATAATGGTGGAACATCGCCTATGTATCATTCCACAAATATAGCCACTTGACATACTTTTACTGTTTCAGAGAGAGAGAGAGAAAGGCTTGAGCGACTTGTAATCTCGGCCTAGCGCCACTTGTGACACGTTCAATATCAATAAAGAGTTGCTTTACTTCTATACTTATGTTATTCAATGCTTCCGCTATTGACGACTCTGTGAACTTGTTACCAATCGCCTATGCGTTTATTATTCCGCTACACTCGGACAATCTGTGCGACTCTGTGGTTTAGACCTCTTACCGCCTGTTTATATCATGGCCTTGCACGGGCATGACTTACGCTCTTGTGGCATCACGCCCAGATGGGTCAAGCGATCGTCCCGCGGAAGCGCTGGTACGGTGATTCGTGCCTAGCAGGGACGACCGATTTGCCTGCGGGAGATCGGGGCGTGACATTCTACGGACCGCAGGAGGGCTTACCATTAGAGGATACTCCTATAGACCAGGAGGGCTTAGTACCAGAGCCTGAGGAGGTTTAGTTTATTTAGTGGATATGTATTAGACTTTTATTGAGATTCATGGCATGTATATTATTTTAGACTTGTGGATTATATCTTCATTCTTTTCTTCGTTATTCCATTCGTGCTTTATCTTCCTTAGTTTGCATTGTGATTGAGTATAGTTACATTTGTGAGATATCATATTGTTCCTCCTTTTGGAGTTGAGATGATTGGCATGTACCATATTTATATTGTTGAGATATTTAGATAGTATAATTGACCCAGACAACGTTCTACTGTCGATGCTGCGGCTTAGGCTGGGTGTACCCACGTACTCGTGCCCGAATATCCGGGTGCGGGTCGTGACACGTTTTTAGTGGTGGCCCATGCAGGTCTAGAGTCGCAATTAGAGCGATATCGTAGTAGTGCTTACCTAAAGTACTGCTACGAGCCTGTTTTAGGATATAAGATTTAGGCTGAGAGTATACTCAATCACAACTAGGAAATACTTCCAAATATCTGTTTTGCTATCCTTCTCTATTAGAATGTTTCCTTTACTTTGAATAAATTATGCCCTTCATTGACGATATTGTATCTTACTCAATATTGATTCATTTGTTCCATCTATCTCCAGGATGCCACCGAAGACGCGTTCCCAGCGTTCATGTGCCATGTCAGCATGGTCAGTCACTTCAACGCCTATGCGGGTAACACCAGCAGACGATGTTCCAGCAGCTACAATCCAAAGGTCTATTTCACCGATCCAGGTGGGCGTTTCTGCAGCAGCTTTCGGAGGTGCTCCACCTCCGGTGCAAAGGGCAGCGCCAACAGTTTTAGGAGATCTTTCACCCCCACCATCCGCAGTCAATCAGACGCAGATATTTATGCTCTTTCAGCAGATAATAGAGGCACAACAGCGTCAGTCAGAGGTTATGAGGCAGAGCATTGAGAATGCTCACCAGATTGCACTCGCAGTAGTTGAGAGAGTCGCCTTAGTCCAGCCACAGACGGCACCACCTCAGTTTAACCCCGCAGCAGCCGAGGCCGGGGACCATCATAGACTTCAAGAGGATGGGGCCAAAGGACTTTAAAGGCACTGAAGGGATCATTTATGATGAGATTGGATAGAAGACATTGAGCGAAACCTGCGGCTGGCTCAGATTCCAGAGAGGTTGCAGATAGAGGCTACGGGGAGCATATTATTCAACATTGTGTTGACTTAGTTTAGGACGGACCCCAGGATCTCAGTATCAGGACTTACTTGGGAAGATTTCAAAGAGCTCTTCAAGGAAAAGTTATTTCCAAATGGGGCTCTGATATCTCTAGAGAGCCAGTTCCAATACCTTGTTCAGGGAGGTATGACGGTGGATGAGTATGCAATGGAGGACTGTAGATTAGGCCACTTTGTGGAGGGGCAAAACCCTAAAGGAAAAGCCAGAAAGTTCAGGAAGGGCCTTAACCGAGAGATCAAATCACACATAAATGGAGATTCTACCGCTACTTTCGAGAAGACTCTGAGACAGGCACAGTGGGCAGATGATGATCTAGAGCTTGGCTCTAAGAGGCCGAGGGACATAGGAGGATCCAGTACCAACACGTGTCCAATAAAGCGGCTTCATTTTTAGCAGCAGCATTAGAGGCATTTCCAGCATCCGAGGCAGCAGTATTATGGACCAGCTAGAGCGCCGGTACAGCAGATGCACCAGATCCAGAGGACAGCTATTCCTTGCACTTTCTGTAAGAAGCAAGGACATGGATAGGATGCATGCAGGATGAGATTGGGCCAGTGCTTATTCTGCGGATCAGGAGACCATCAGTTGAGGGCTTGTCCTAAAGTTCCAGCTCGTCCAGCTCAGGAGGGAGCTCAGGCATAGAGAGCACCTGCGAGACCACCAGCGGGACAGCAGAGAGGACCTCCTCTACCACCACAATAGCAGCAGTTCGCTCAGCACCAGCAGCAACAGAGAGGTGCCCAGCGACAGGGGCGAGCTTTCGCCTTGACCGTCGAGGAGAAGGAGCCAGTCGGTGATGTTATCTCAGGTTCAGTCAATCTTGATGCTTTTTCAGCTCATGCTTTGTTTGATTTCGGTGCTTCACATAGTTATGTATCTATATCTTTTCCTCTGAAACATCATCTTGAGTCTGAACCATTGGTGAGGACTTGCAAGATCACGACCGGGAGTGACATTATCCTGGTAAGTGATGTTTACAAGGACCGGAGAGTTTCTTTGGGAGGCCGAGAGTTGGGCATATGTCTACCCGTAATGCCACTTTCGAGCTACGATATAGTACTCTGGATGGATTGGTTGAGTAGACATCATGCTAGTATCGATTGTCGAGGAGGCAGAGTTTTATTTCAGGCGCCATAAGATCCAGAGTTTGAGTTTGTCAGAGGAGCAACAGAGAAGAGCGAATGAGACTTCTGTGGAGCTTTGGTGGAAGAGCAAGAGCCGCCACATCCATTGATTGTAGAGTATATAGACGTCTTTCTGGAGGAATTATCGGGGTTGCCACCAGGCAGAGATGTGAAATTCTCTACAGATTTGGTGCCAGGCACAGAGCCAATATCACAATATGTCTATAGAGTGAATAACAGCGAACTGGCGGAGTTGAAGAAGCAGATGGATGAGTTGCAGGACATGGGCTTCATCCGCTCTAGTTCACCACCATGGGGTGCTCCGGTATTATTTGTACCGAAGAAGGATGGGTCGGTATGCATGTGTATCGACTATAGGGCACTCAACAACCTCACTATCAAGAATAAATATCCGTTGCCGCGGATTGATAATTTATTTGATCAGTTGAGCGGAGCGAAGGTATTCTCAAAGATAGACTTGAGGTCGGGGTACCACCAGGTGAAAGTGAAGAAGGAAGACATTCTGAAGATATATTTTAGGAATCGGTATGGACAGTTTGAGTTATTGGTGATGTCGTTTGGGTTGACCAATGCCCCGACGATATTTATGAACCTGATGAATAAGGTGTTTCATCAGTACCTGGATCAGTTTGTTGTAGTATTCATTGATGATATACTGATTTATTCAAAGACCCTGGAGGAGCATGAGAAGCACCTGAGGATAGTTCTAGAGACCCTCAGGAAGGAGAAGCTATACGGCAAGCTTTCGAAGTATGAGTTCTTCCTTGATAAGGTTGAATTTCTCGGGCATGTGATTACAGGAGACAGAATCTCAGTAGACCCGAAGAAGATTTCTGTCATGCCCCAGTCCCAAAATACATAGGATTAGGACACGTAAGCATGTCAGTCGCATGGATATGGCAACTTCAATATATGGAAACCATAACCCATATGTACGCTGTAATATGAATATCAAATCCACAAGTGGTATAAAATGTATCACAAGTCACATGGTACAATCTAAATCTCATCCACAGAAAATTAATATAAATAAATAACCAGTATCTATGAAACTAGATCTCAATATAAGTATCTAAGGATGATACTTGGATGGAAACAAATCCACTACCAACTCGAATGGAAAAGTATAACACAATAAACATAATATAAGAATACCAGCTAACGACCACGGGGCCTCGAAGAGAAGACATCCTCGAAACATATGTAACCATCCGAATCTGCGCTCCTGCGAATACTCAAGAACATATACACCTGGAAAGGGACCAGGTCCTCAGAGGGACGTAACAAGATACATAGAAGCAAGCCAATTTGAATACAGTAAACATGCATAATGTTTGAAAATATATAAGTACGTTTTATAAGACAATCTATATGAATGCAAATGGGGACAACTTTTTGACGTATGGGCAAGGATAGGCTACTCGATCTAAGCCTCACAACTCACATACCCGTCTAGAACATCAAAAATCGTCATACCTCGGGGGTAACGACCAGCGCGACTCTACAGAAATCGACATACCTCGGGGGTAGCGACCAGCGCGACACACGCCCGTAGTGCGAGCTATATACTACGGTTTACCAGATTGGTTAAAGCCATACGCCTAATGATTGTCCTCTCATGATACTAGGTGTCAAGTGTGTGTCAACATATCTAATATATAGAAATGACTGAACGAAACTAAACATGCAATAAATATACAGAAATGCAATGAGTATATAGAAATATAAATAGCATGCAAAAAGTACTGTAAATAATTTGGCAAAGTATCTTGCCTGGTAAGAAAGCTGTAGGGTGTACTGTCCAGAAGTCAAGCACATAGGATCAGAAGCTACGACCTCAGAACAAATATCTCCGGATGCTGAAATAGATATCACCAACGTTCCCAGAATAAGCAAAATAGCTAGAAAGCACTTCCCTTTCGTCCAATTTGGACACAGAGAAAAAACGGTAATTTCGGGTCAAAGCGGGGTCCACTTGTGGCCCACTTTGCACCAAAAAGCGTACCAGGGGTAAAGGTCTCTAAATAGGACAAATTATAGGTCAAACAAACTCTAAATGTCAATACGAACCCAACGGTATGTCCAAATATGGATTCCGATGGACCGAACACAATTTCGCCCAAAAAGTCAACCGTGGGGCCCGCCAATTGGCTACTTGGTCAACTATCTCAGAATTGCGTGAAAATTGGATCACAGGACCAGCGCATTACCACGAGTCCAGTGACGCAAGTTTTGTCGCAATCTGACAAGCGTGCACAAAATGCGTACGGCTTTCACAAAAGTTACGACACAGAGATTGTCTGCAGATACGGGCTGATTCTGATGCGCACATGCGTCCGAATCAGTTTCTGCGAAATCTCACGTATCCGGGTACACTGTGCGCACCGTTTGGTACTCTTCGTATACGACGGGGCGGTCCCGTTTGGCGGGGCACGCTCTGTTTCACAAATTTTAAAAATCAGGAAAAAGTGTGTTTTCGGGATTTTCTAACGAATTTAATTCTACATACAGCAGTTAATAATTTAATGTTACTTAACAAAAATTAAACTAGGTCAAGTGGTCTCCGTATACCAAAAATAAAAATCAGATTCGGATCTCTGTGGTGGGAGATACGAATCCGGGAACATAGGTGTTCACCGCAGTTTTCTATGATACCCAGAAATTGTCATTTTTTGCCAACTTTGACGCTATTTTCGCCTAGGATTACGCGCTGTTCGAGGTCAACTATCATACAGGTATGGGAGGAGGATATGTGAGGATCATACCGGTGAAGACGGAGTGACATTTGGTTTCGCCTAGGGTTACTTACTGCTGAATTCTGCAGTTGTGCGGGGTGCGCGGGGTCGCGGTCGTCGGGGTCGGTTCTGGACGGCCTGGGCGGCGGTTCTGGCTGCGGTGGCGGCAGCATTTAGGTCTAGATGGAAAGAGGAGGAGAAATGATGATCTAGGGTTAGGGTTTTGTTGAATAGGTTGATATATATATATATATATGAAGAGAGGGAGGGGGTTATACAACTCGCGGGCCCCGGGGGGGGTATTATTAGAGTTGCTGCTGTTGCTACATAGGGGGTGTGGGCTTGTATATAGGCGCGGGTGGCTGCTGCATGTAGCAAAGGGCCAGCGGGTGGGTGGCTCATTGCAGCGGGTTGGGTAGGATGGTTTGGGTAGCGGGTCTTAGGATGGGTAGTTTAAGGATCCAATAGTCCAATAACTTTTTTTTTTCTTTTTTTTTCTTTTCTTTTTCTAATCTTTTTCCATTTCTTTTTCTTTCTTTTTCTTTTATATATATATATATATATATATATATATATATATATATATATACATACATAAAAAAATCTAGAATTTGTATTAATACATACCATTAAGCTAGCAACTGTCCAAAGGGTCTCCTACATGAAATAAATTAGAAAAAATTCCTAATGGCTCCATAGATCCCCTAAGTTCAAAAACACCCAAATAAAAATTAAATAAAATCTATTTCTCCTAATTAGCTCATAATTACTACAATTAAATTAATAATTAATAAAAAAGATTAATACGGTTTTTTGGATTAGGGGTTTTACATTCTACCCAACTTATAAAAATTTCGTCCTCAAAATTAAATTAAGCCACGGTAGAAAGTCAAGGATGGTATAAGATTTGCATTGTTTAAAATACAAGGTTAGGTTTAAAGGAGGGGGCGATGTTGCGAGACCAAAATGTAGCACAAGGGACCTTAATTATAAGTTGCACAAAGGTCAGAATGAAAGATGGGCATGTCTAGGATAAGGGTGTAGAATTTGTAGGAAGGCAGTGGCTAGTGTAGTGCTCCAATTATCGTAGCACAGTAAGGTGCGCTAAGTGATATAATTATTGCAAAATTAAATAAAAATATCATTTTCTATCCCTAACTGGACTCAATCTAACCTTAGTCTCACTATCTCAGCCAAGTAGGTCTAATTTTGGGTGAGGGTTCACAATCTACCAAACTTAAAATTTATCCATCTATCACCTAAGGCTATACATCTAGGAAAACTATTCCTCAAATTATTTAATCATGTTATTCAATCCTCAAAGTTTTAACACCAAACATATCACCTATGATATGCCCTTAATCAATTATAAAAGAGAGTCACTAAGTCATATGATTAGCCTTATGGGGTATATCTAGTACTATCAGTGTTAACTTATACCAGCACGAGGTTTTGTCTTTCCGAAATAAGGGAAGACGAAGAGCAATAATAAAGAATTCAAGGTGAAGGTGATAGAATGCAAGTACGAGGTTCAAAGAGATTAAAGAATTCGAAAAAAGAGTTGTCATGGCAGTTATGGATTAAAATTCTATTTTGGTAATTTCCTATTTACATGCTCGTATCCGTACAGTTATGTAACCGATACGATATGTCAGACATGTCTAGGGGCAGATATATTCGTCTACTACCATATATCTCAATCCACGTAAAGTAGTCATGCGAAGAGCGAACCAAGCGTACTAAGGTTAGCTATACCTTAATACACCGATTCTGATTAGGCAATTGTATCATTGTGTGCACCCAATAATACATATGTCATGAGCAAGCTTGATAAAAGAATAAGATTGCAAAAACTAGGCTATAATAGCAGCATAAGTCAAGGTAGTACAACAAATATAAATATGCCGGATTATGATGAAAGAAGGTACATAACAATTCAAGTTCACAAAAAGATAAGACTCTATAATTTCTATAGCTGTCATACTAACTCCTTGTCTAAGTCGATAGTCGACCAAATAGGGGTATGGGCTTCTAAGTTCTACAGTCTGATGAAACATTATCTTCTTATGCTAGCATACAGTTAATGTCATTCAGCTACACTTCAATAATAGGTCAAAAGTCTATGTGATACTAGGTTGTGAGGTATACTACCCAACTTATAACAATAACTAATACTGTAATTGCCTTGAGAAAATTCTTCAGAATAACCTGGTCCTTGTAAATAAAGTATAAACTATTGTTAGGGAAAGATCTTGGTACTTATTAGGGTATCCTCTTACATTACATAGGTCATGGTCGTCCTAAGTCTTAGTCTTAGTGCAAGTGTCAATAGTAAGAATGGAACAGTTACTGGCCTCAAGGGAAAGGGAATATAACTCATATCGAGGTGGGTTACATGTTACACAATTTAAAACTAAGGGATAAGCACCAGGTCTCAATCTACAAGAATAACTTAAACCATCAAGTTCTAACTACTAAGCACAGGAATTCAAAATTTAATATTAACAACTATAATCCTAGCAAGCTATATATCCTAACATAGAATAAAATCACCTGGCCTACAATCAGAAGTGTCAGATGGCACGAGTTGAAAGATGAAGAATAGAAGAACAAAATTTAGTCGTCGCACAATTAGCGAACGTTAAGGTCGCCGAGGAACAATATATGAAATTAAAATAGAGGGCTCTAGATAGCATCATAGTTCTCGAAGGGGGAGTGGTATGCTAGTTGCTATGTTCGAGGTATGATCAAGGAAAAAGTGTTTGATTACATTCCTCTAGGCTTCCTAAGGTGTTGTCTACTAATAATAAGACAATGATCTAAGTTTATAGTTCTCCAATACTATCTAACTATGAAGGTTAGGTTTAGTCCAAATTTTAAATTTTGGTTTTCTATTGGTTCCTCAATACTAAGGTCAAACATTATGGTAAAACTTTTAACTAACTCTAGTAGTGTATATACTACTCACATGTCCTCATAATACATCAAGGGGTAATGGTAAACCAATTTATAGATAAGGAATTCTAGGGTTCACTAGATATTCTAAACTTAATAGTGTGTCAACACTCTAGTTGTACTCTTAATAGGAAGGTTACCTTACTTATCATCTAGCGGCAGAGACTTCTATATTCTAGGGGGCTATACTCAAGGAATTATTAGGAAAGTACAAGAATCAAGCAGGATATAATTATTCGAATAGAATGGACTGGAAGGAGAGCGAATCATAGTCAATTGTGGATGAGATCCTATACTCTATTCCTAGGTGCAGGCTTGCTCGGTACAGTAACGTAACCGAGACAATATGCTCTCGATCTGTATGGGCCACCACAAAAATATGTCATGCCCCAGTCCCAAAATACATAGGACTAGGACACGTAAGCATGCCAGCCGCATGGATATGTCAACTCTAATATATGGAAACCATAACCCATACATACGCTGTAATATGAATATCAAATCCACAAGTGATATAAAATGTATCACAAGTCACAGGATACAATCTAAATCTCATCCACAGAAAATCAATATAAATAAATAACCAGTATCTATGAAACTAGATCTCAATATAAGTATCTAAGGATGATAGTTGGATGGAAACAAATCCACTACCAACTCGAATGGAAAAGTACAACACAATAAACATAATATAAGAATACCAGCTAACGACCACGGGGCCTCGAAGAGAAGACATCCTCGAAACATATGTAACCATCAGAATCTGCGCTCCTGCGAATACTCAAGAACATATACACCTGGAAAGGGACCAGGTCCTCAGAGGGACGTAACAAGATACATAGAAGCAAGACAATTTGAATACAGTAAACATGCATAATGTTTGAAAATATATAAGTACGTTGTACAAGACAATCTATATGAATGCAAATGAGGACAACTTTTCGACGTATGGGCAAGGGTAGGCTACTCAATCTAAGCGTCACAACTCACACACCCGTCTAGAATATCAGAAATCGTCATACCTCGGGGGTAGCGACCAGCGCGACTCTACAGAAATCGATATACCTCGGGGGTAGCGACCAGCACGATACACGCCCATAGTGTGAGCTATATACTTCGGTTTATCAGATTGGTTAAAGCCCATACGCCTAATGATTGTCCTCTCATGATACTAGGTGTCAAGTGTGTGTCAACATATCTAATATATAGTAATAACTGAATGAAACTACACATACAATAAATATACAGAAATGCAATGAGTATACAGAAATATAAATAGCATGCAAAAGTACTGTAAATAATTTGGCAAGGTATCTTGCCTGGTAAGAAAGCTGTAGGGTATACTGTCCAGAAGTCAAGCACATAGGATCAGAAGCTACGGCCTCAGAACAAATATCTCCGGATGCTGAAATAGATATCACCAACATTCCCAGAATAAGCAAAATAGCTAGAAAGCACTTCTCTTTCGTCCAATTTGGATACAGGAGCAAAATAGTAATTTCGAGTCAAAGTTGGGTCCACATGTGGCCCACTTTGCACCGAAAAGTGTGCCAGGGGTAAAGGTCTCTAAATGGGACAAATTATAGGTTAAACAAACTCTAAATGTCAATACGAACCCAACGGTATGTCCAAATGTGAATTCCGATGGGCCGAACACAATTTTGCCCAAAAAGTCAACCGTGGGGCCCGCCAATTAGCGACTTTGTCAACTGTCTCAGAATTGCGTAAAAATTGGGTCACAGGACCAGCGCATTACCACGAGTCCAGTGGCGCAAGTTTTGTCACAATCTGACGAGCGTGCACAAAATGTGTACGGCTTTCGCAAAAGTTACGATACGAAGATTGTCCGCGGATACGGGCTGATTCTGACGTGCACACACGTCCGAATTAGTTTTTACGAACTCTCATATGTCTAGGTACACTGCACGCACTGTTTGGTACTCTTGGTACACGGCGAGGCGGTCCCGTTTGGCGGGGCGTGCTCCGTTTCGCAAATTTTGGAAATATGGGAAAAGTGTGTTTTCAGGATTTTCCAACAAATTTAATTCTACATACAACAGTTAATAATTTAATATTAATTAACAGAAATTAAACTAGGTCAAGTGGTCTCCGCATACCAAAAATAAAAATCGGATTCGGATCTCTGTGGTGGAAGATACGAATCCGGGAACATAGGTGGTCACCGCAGTTTTCTGCGATACCCATAAATTATCATTTTCTGCCAACTTTAACGCTATTTTCGCCTAGGGTTACGCGTTGTTCGAGATCAACTATCATACAGGTATGGGAGGAGGATAGGTGAGGATTATACCGATGAAGACGGGGTGGCGTTTGGTTCAGCGAGGTGACAAGAAACTGCACGGGAACACAGGTACTTGCTGCTGAATTCTACAGTTGCGGGGGGTGCGCGGGGTCGCGGTCGTCGGGGTCGGTTCTGAATGGCCTGGGCGGCGATTTTTGCTGCGGTGGCGGCGACGTTTAGGTCTAGATGGAAAGAGGAGAAGAAAGGATGGTCTAGGGTTAGGGTTTTGTTGAATTGGTTGATATATATATATATATATATATATATGAAGAGAGGGAGGGGGTTATACAACTCGCGGGCCCCGGGGGGTATTATTAGAGTTGCTGCTGTTGCTACATAGAGGGTGTGGGCTTGTATATAGGCGCGGGTGGCTGCTGCATGTAGCAAAGGGCCAGCGGGTGGGTGGCTCATTCCAGCGGGTTGGATAGGATGGTTTGGGTAGCGGGTCTTAGGATGGGTAGTTTAAGGATCCAATAGTCCAATAACCTATTTTCTTTTCTTTTCTTTTCTTTTTCTAATCTTTTTCCATTTCTTTTTCTTTTAAATATATATATATATATATATATATATATATATATATATATATATATATATACACATAAAAAAAATCTAGAATTTGTATTAATGCATACCATTAAGCTAGCAACTGTCCAAAGGGTCTCCTACATGAAATAAATTAGAAAAAATTCCTAATGGCTCCATAGATCCCCTAAGTTCACAAACACCCAAAATAAAAATTAAATAAAATCTATTTCTCCTAATTAGCTCATAATTACTATAATTAAATTAATAATTAATAAAAAAGATTAATACGGTTTTTAGGATTATGGGTTTTACAATTTCAGCAGTTGAGTCGTGGTCTACCCCGAGTTCAGTAGCGGAGATCAGGAGTTTTCTTGGACTAGCAAGCTATTATCGGAGGTTTGTTCAGGATTTTTCCAGGATTGCGGAGCCGATGACTAGACTAACCAGGAAGGACATGGAGTTCGTCTGGATTGAGGATTGTCAGTCTGCTTTTAAGGAGCTAAAGAAGAGGTTGATTACAGCTCCAATATTGACATCGCCATCAGGGACAGGAGGATTTTCTATATATAGTGATGCATCGGGTAAGGGTTTGGGTTGTGTGTTGCAGCAGAACGGAAAAATAATTGCCTATGCTTCCAGGCAATTACGCCCGCATGAGAAGAATTATCCTACCCATGACTTGGAGTTGGCAGCAGTTATTTTTGCTCTTAAACTATGGAAGCACTACTTGTATGGAGAGCGGGTAGAGATTTTTACAGACCACAAGAGTTTGAAGTACGTGTTTATATAAAAAGAGCTCAACATAAGGTAGCGATGGTGGTTGGAGTTGATGAAGGACTTCAATATTTCTTTGTAGTACCATCCAGGGAAGGCCAACGTAGTCGCAGATGCCTTGAGCAGGTATCCAGTGGCTATGTACTTGACGAGGGACAAATATTTATTGGCCGATCTTGATAGTTTGGGCATTGAGATATTAGTTTCTGGAGTTGCAGCACAGATGTGGGGACTTCACGTACAGTCAGAGTTGATAGACCGGATCAGAGTGGCACAGTTCGAGGATGAGTCTCTGAGGAGCATCAAAGCACAGGTCCGGATAGGATTGGCAGAGGACTTCAGCATTGCAGATGATGGATCATTGTGATACGGTACCAGATTATGTGTGCCGAATGGAGCATTGCATGAGAAGATTCTTCAGGAGGCGCATCGATCTTAGTACTCTATGCATCCAGGTACCAACAAGATGTATAAGGATATGAGAGAGCATATTTGGTGGAATGGTATGAAGCGGGAGGTGGCTAGCTTCGTATCTAGATGTTTGGTTTGCCAGCAGGTAAAGACGGTGAGACAGAGGCCAGGTGGTTTGCTTCAGCCTTTACCCATTCCGGAGTAGAAATGGGAGCATGTGATGATAGACTTTGTTTTAGGACTTCCGCATTCTTTAGGAGGTAAAGATGTGATTTGGGTCATCGTAGACAGGTTGACCAAATCAGCCAACTTTCTGCCATTCAAAGTGGGTACGTCTAGGAGAAGCTCGCGGAGATGTATGTGCGTCAGATAGTCAGATTGCATGGTGTTCCTGTGAGCATAGTCTCGGATCGGGATAGTCATTTCACGTTCTACTTCTAGAGGAGTTTGCAGGCTAGCTTGGACACTCAGCTCAAGTTCCGTACCGCATATCACCCTCAGACAGACGGACAGTCGGAGAGGACTATTCAGACTCTTGAGGATATGCTACGCACCTATGTTTTGGATTTTGGAGGCTCTTGGGAGGATCATTTTCACTTGGTAGAGTTTTCTTACAATAACAACTACCAGGCCAGTATCGAGATATTATCGTTTGAGGCATTGTATGGACGGAGATGCCGCACTCCGTTATCATAGGATGATGTTTGTGAGAGAGCTTTGTTGGGACCAGAAATGGTAGTGGATGCAACTGAGAAGGTGAAGCTCATCAGGGATAGACTTCGGGTGGCGCAGGACAGACAGCAGCATTGGGCTGATAGCCATCGGAGACCATTGGAGTTTGAGGTATAGATTTTGTTTTGGATTGCTTGTGATTGTTTATTTTTGTTAGAGTGCTAAGGTTGTATTTCGTTCTAGGTTGGCGGTTTAGTTTTTTAGAGGATTTCTCCGATACGTGGTAAGATTTATTTTGGTGGAGGCGAAAAGCTTAGTCCGCTATTCATCGGACCTTTCAGTATTCTCGAGAGGGTCGGTGCAGCTGCCTACAAACTAGACTTGCCACCTGCATTGGAGGGAGTGCACAACGTGTTCCACGGGTTGCAGATGAGACAGTACGTGGCAGATCCTATCCATGTGTTAGATCACTCGGAGATCAAGGTGGGCCCTACTTTTAGCTATCCAGAGCAGCCAGTTAAGATTCTGGATCGGAGAGAGAATGTGCTGAGGAACCAGACGATTCCTTTGGTGTACCTCGTGTGGAGGCATCACTCATCAGGAGAGAGTACCTGGGAGCGAGAGGCCGAGATGCGCGAGCGATATCCATATTTGTTTGAGCCGTGAGGTATAATTCTTTCTTGCTTGTATTGATTGCTTTTGGTAGTTAGTTTCTTTTTCAATTTCGAGGACGCAATTTTTTTAAGGTGGGTAGGATTGTCACCCTCACTTTTCCAACTAAGGGTAGTTTGATAATTGGGCATGGGTATTTATATTTTTAGGAATAGAATATTAAATATTTTGTATGTTATAAATATTAATTATTGTATTATTTATTTATTGTAGATATTAGATTTATTTTGAACTTGTGTTAGTGGACCTAACTAGTTTAGTTTAGATCCATGGACTAACATTTGATTCTAGTTAGAATTGAGCCCAATAGTAAGCCCATTTATTAGGAGGATGAATTAACTAGTAAAATCAATTAGACTAGAACCTTTCCTCCTTAATTATTTCTTCATGATAAGTCCCAAGGGATATTTTGGACTTTTCATAGTAGCTTGGAGGAGGGGGTAGAGGCCGGCCACCATAGGAGTGGAGAGAGACTCTCTCTCTTCATTTGTCATTCCAAATCTAGATCTAGAATTTTTTCTCTTCCAATTTATTCTTTTCCATACCAATTCCAACTCAATTTTCTTTCCAATTACTTCCCTATTCTTTATTGGAGACTATTAGAACATGGATCTATAAGAAGAAAGCAATAATTTATAAGGAGGAGCAAGGATCTACAAGTTGGAGGCTTTTGACACCCAATTTTGGGAATTTTATTGGAAATCCATCTCCCAATAGGTATAATTCAGTTTTTCTTCTCTAATTAGACTCTAAATCGGTAATTTAATTATTAGAAACTATCCCATATGCTAAGGCTACCCATAGAAATTGGAATTAGGTTCATATGAGGCCTATGGAGAAAGTTATGTGGTATTTTGTGTCAATTTTGGAGAAATTCTGAGATTGTCACATCTTGTGTTTATGAATGGGTCAATTAGACCAAATTGACATGTGTTTGATTGTGTGTGAGTAGTGTCATATCCACAATTGGATACGTGTAGGTCGTATCCCGACAATTTGGAGATACGGATTGATTTGGTGGTTTTCTTCCGACACGGAGGTTCGAGCATGTTATATTTTGACACAGACATGTAATTGAGTACTTAACTCTTCGTATTGTTCATAATTATGATTTTAGACTTGCTCGTGTCCTTTGGGATATATTTGGTTGTGTGGTGGAGCCGTATCGCAAGCCTATCATAGAATGAGTGTGAGACGGGTGCGGTGCACTCCGCGTGTTTGCATTATTGTATTTCAATTCATTTTGCCATGGTAATAGCTATTAGAATGTTATATTTATAATGGTTGTATGATATATATATATATATATATATATATATATATATATATATATATATATATATATATATATATATATATATATTTATGAGAATGTCTATATTTTATTTTGAGGTGTTGGTGGTCATGAGAATAGGAGAATGTATATGCATTACTAGTGTGGTTATTATTATTATTATTATTATTATTATTATTATTATTATTATTATTATTATTATTATTATTATTATTATTATTATTATATATATATATGTGTGTGTGTGTGTGTGTGTGTGTGTGTGTGTGTGTGTGTGTGTGTGTGTGATTATATATACATAGAGATTGCATATATGTATATATGTATGTGTAGGTATTTATATTCATATATGTGTGTGTATATGTTGGTTAGTGATACATATATGTATAGATACATATTTACTTGTATGTGTGTGTGCGTGTGTCTTAATGGAGTGCACATTGGTTATGTGTGTGTATGAGTGTTGTGTCGTGAGAGGGGATCGGGACATAGCAGTTTCAGCATGCATTCAGTAGCTCAAGCCACAGCAAGAAGAGGTAGCAGTGTGCTGCCAGCAGGTTATGCATGCAGTAGCAGCAACCATAGCAGAGAGCAACTGCATCAGCCTACAACAGCAACTGCAACAGAGAGCAACTGCATCAGCCTGCAGCAGCAACTGCAGCAAGGGCAGCAGCATCCAACAGCATTAGCAGCAGAGACAGCAACTGCAGTAGCCACTGCAGCATGGACAATAAGCAAGAATAGCAGCTTATGCAGCAACAACAACAAGGCCAGCCGCAACAACAAGAGGGCAGCAACTAGAGCAGGTAAGGGGGTTAGCCTTGAGTTGTAGCTTTAGTTAGTTAGCTTATGGTTAGACTAGTTAGTTATGTATACATATTGTTAGACTAGTAGTTATATATATATACTATTGAGTACTAGTTAGTTAAATGTAAGTATATATATATACATATTGGTATGTTGGTAGGTAGTTAGTAGAGTATTGTATAAGTTAATGCATGTTAGTTTATAGTTAAGGTATTGGGTAGTTAATTACATACTAGAATTTAAATTACCTTGTGATACCAAGGTAATGTCAAGGTATTGGTTGATACTCAAGGTATTAATTTTGAGTATCGAGATGGGTGTGTAGGTGGTGAGATACCGCATTGGTTCAAAGCCAAGGTATCCACTTAGCTTTAGTTTGACTAAGAGTATTATATGTATATATATATATATATTAGTATTTTCATATCTAATAACTTGCATATCTTATGATACGGTACTTGTTGGTATCCTAGTATCTTAGCATAGTTAGTATGGCCTAGTTACATAGTGTATGGACCTAATATCCTAGAGTTGGACTCATACAACCAAGAAATAGCTAGTTTGACCAAGTTTGACCTAGAGTTGACCTAGTTTGACTGTTTTGACTTAGAAATGGCTTTATGAACTTATTTTCATTCCAAAACCTTATATTAATGCAATATACCATATATAGATCTGTGTGACACCAGCTTGGGCATCGAGAGACACACCTTGCTCAGGACCTCAGGCGAGTATATTTCTCTATTAGTTTTTATTTAATAATAGTGTATATATCTTATATTCTAGAATTGCATACTTGATTCCGACACAGTAATTTTACGGACCGTTACTACATGGATCCTGTCAGGAGATGTTATCCCTTACGATGTTCAACAGGTACTCCTTCATATGCATTTTATTGTGTGTATCGGGTATTGATTTATTGTATTTCGTGTTCATGCACTGCTCGTGTTCAGTGTGCTTATATTCGTGTACACACACTGCTTGTGTTCAGTGTGCCCATATTCGTGTTCGTAACGTGTCGTGATTGGATCCATTGGTATTAGTTGGGGATGGGGGAGTGTGGGTTGATTATGTGATCAAAGCCCCAGTGTATTCGTGTACATGTCGATTACATACCATACTTGTAATCGAGTTACCTTATTGTATTCGTGTTCAACCTAATTCGATCACATAATGAACTTGTATTCCAAGGCACATTAGTTAGATTTCAGTTATTCTTTTATATTGCAGACATTCATATTGCTTGTTCTTCATTCCAGTATATTACATGTTCACTCTAGTTCATTCATTCTGTTGTTTAGTTATCTTGTATTCTTTTCTATTATCTGTTTTATATGCTCGATTATGTATTTAAAACTGCTTTCAGAGGTATGTACTTCGCTCCAATCCTGACTGGATATATTTTTTCAGATGATTGGCTCATAGATCAGTGTCCTACATTCTATGGGTCGTAAGAGGGCTTACCATTAGAGGATACTCCTATAGGCCAGAAGGACCTAGTACCAGAGCCTGAGGGGGTTTAGTTTATTTGGTGGATTTGTATTAGACTTTTATTGAGATTCATGGCATGTATATTATTTCAGACTTATGGATTGTATCTTCATTCTTTTCTTCGTTATTTTATTTGTGATTTATCTTCCTTAGTTTGCATTATGATTGAGTATAGTTACATTTGTCAGATACCATATTGTTTCTCCTTTTGAAGTTGAGATGATTGACATGTACCATATTTATATTGTTGAGATGTTTAGATAGTATAATTGACCCAGACAATGTTCTACCGCCGATGTTGCGGCGTAGGCTGGGCGTACCCACGTACTCGTGCCCGAATATCCGGGTGCAGGACGTGATAAGAGGTGACTCGAGACCTAGAAATTAACTAGTTTAACATCGTTATCATTCCAAAATACTATTTTGACATGTAAATTCATATATAGGTCTGTGTGACACCAGTTCGTATACCGTTTTGTATCATTTTCTCTGGACCACAGGCGAGTACATTCTCTGATAGTTTCCATTATTTGATTACTATTATAATTCAAATATTTAGAAATGTTACTTGTGATTCTTGACACGGTGATATACGGATTGGTATTGACATTGGATCTTCAGTCATTAGATGTTACCTTGACTCATCGCAATGGTATCGAATACTGCTCCTTGTTTAGTATTGGATAATATTGGATAGTATTGGTTAAACATTAGATACATTGACTAGTAACGTGTCATGGTTGGATCCATCATATCAGTCGGGGCAGAGAAAGTACTAGCTAGATATGTGATCAAGAACTATTGGCAAGTAGTATAAATTATCGACTACTAGCTAATCATACACTTCACGTATGGTTGAGCTAGTTTTTCCCTAGTGTAAATTATTGAATCTCCCAAGCCGATCACATATCTATTTAGTATTTCAAAACACATTGTATATTGTAGTTATCATATTCAGTTCATAGATTACATTGTCTTGTATCTGATATTATAGTTCCTTTTCCTTTCATTCATATATACACTAGCTATACCCTATTGCTTACATTGCATGTCTCTCCTTACTATTGTCATTGCATCAGTTATTGTTGTCTCATTGTATATAGCATCCTCTATTTTACTATTTTATAGTCTTTGTCAATAAATTGGAACTGCTATTGGGTTGTACTTCGCTCCAATCCTGATTGGATATATTTTTCAGACGACGACTTAGAGGACTGGTGTCCAACGTACTACGGACCACAGGAGGGGATAGCCACCATGGGCCCTGACACTCAGGAGTGATTGCCGAAAGGTCTAGTCGGAGTCACTAGTTATCATAGTTAGTTCTATTAGCATTTTGGTACCAGATTTGTTTCTAACGTATATTTAAGACTTGGATATTGTTATTGTTTTGGATGTTGTTGACGTTTAGACTTGTAGTTATGTTAGACTTCTTTGATATCTTATCGTGCATTAGAATTATGATTGAGTATTTATCATACTATTATTATCATATTGTCCTCCTCCTTGGAGTTGAGATATTATTGACATATTATAAATTGTGTGAGTGCAAGTTAGTTAGTGATGACCTAGATAGCATTCTACCGTCGATGCTGCGGCGCAGGCTGGACGTACCCATATACTCGTGCCCTTTCATCGGGTGCGGGTCGTGACACTATCAGGGCTCGGGGAACACCCTCTGGCTGCTCGACCTGAACTGGGTGCATCAGTACTGCCTGCTGGTCCGGTACTGCCGGCCGATCTGCCTTGGGAACTACTTTAGACTCTGCCCCTGAATGCTGAGGCCGATCTCCAGGAATATGCTGGGCTCCCGAATGTTGTCCCTTCTCGAGCTCCACTCGATCCATCTGGCTGATAGTAACAAGAGCAATGCCCCTGAAAGTTAAGGACATAAGAGTCAATCGAAGAACATGATAGATCAACGAATAAGCAGATATCAGATCAAGAATCAGGAATGGAGAAAATGACTAGGGATCAAGGAAAATGGTTTAGGATTAAGACATCTAGCAACAGCAACAACAACTCCCACATATCTGTAAAAACCATACATGCATGTACCACCACTAAAACCATGTCACGTCCCAAAACCAGAATACTAGAGAGTGGGACTGACAAGGCCAGCTATGTATACTTAGAGCACACCGGTACTCCGCATATATGGTGAAGCTGTAAGACATGAGGGGTCACTACTACAAACCAACAGTCAAGCCTGGGTCCAACAAACCCTAGTATCTCAGTCACAAGAACAACATGAATAATAACAAGATGTAAGATCAGATGAAATATAATAGTAAAGCGCCCTAAACTATAATACAGATGATCATGAAGCTAGTGAACACAAAATGAATAAACTTGCCAGAATCTAAGTCATACATAATCAACCCTAGGATATGTCAATTATGCTATTACCCGTAGGCTAACTGATGAAACCAAAACATGAGCTAAACACGTGCTCGGTGGCCAAATGCCAACAAAAGTAGAATGTACATCAGAGTAAAAAAGTAAAAAAACCCACTCAAGTGGTCTGGTGCTCCTGGTAGTCACCATCTTCAGGAAAGTACAGAAGATCCTCCGGTTCTGCTACTGGATCTGGCCATACAAAACTAGTGTGGTCAGATCCCAAATAGCAAGTACCACAAAGGAAGCCAATCTAGGAACTTGTCACGCCCCAGTCTCAAAATACATAGGACTAGGACACGTAAGCATGCCAGCCGCATGTATATGGCAACTCCAATATATGGAAATCATAACACATGCGTATGCTGTATAATGATATATAATTCACAAGTGGTAAAAACTATCACAAGTCACAGGGTACAATCTAAATCTCATCCACAGAAATCAATATAAATAAATAACCAATATCTATGAAACTAGATCTTAATATGAAGTATAAAATGCTGACACTCGGATGGAAACAAATCTACTGCCGAACTAGAATATAAAAGCGAACACAATATAGGTACATCACCAATAATCATGAGGCTCGAAGGGGAGACCTCCTCAAAATATAAGTAACCAGTCCGGATCTGCGCTCCTGCGAATACTCATGAACATCTACACCTGGAAAGGGACCAAGTCCTCAGAGGGACATAACAAGATACATAGAAGCATGCTAATAAAGTACTGAAATAAATATCCAATGGGTCGCCTAACCATCTATGCTAATGCAGTTTGAGAACAACTTTCTAACAAGTGGGCTATCTGGCCATAAATGATATTGGCATGGTTCTCTTGGAGATCTAGGGGCCTAAAAAATATGTCGTCTTTTGAACTGCAGAGGCCGTCTGATAATATATAGGGGTCATCACCGCCCGTATCTCCAGTGGAGCTTCCGGGTTACAATAAGGAAAGTGCAAAGGATCCCAAATGCGATACTTATTGTTCTCCCCACCCCATGCTCTAAGCATGTCACATCCATGACACGATTTGGTTCATAGCCTATCTTTAGTACAATAGCCTAACCCTGCAACCAAACAAGGACAAGGATTGGACCACCGTACTACAATAGGCTATGTCCCTGGACTACTAATAACTGCTAAGTCTTCTAGCATGCAACGTTTCTAACAGCAGTTATCCCTAACGCACGGCCCATACGTACAGGAGGCCAAACCTGTCACGCAGTCCATGATCTATATGAGACTCACACTCGTGTAAGAAATGTGTCACGACCAATGAAACCTAATGATGCTTTATGATAATGGGGCGGTCTCATAAACAAGGTTAATGCATATACATAATAAAAACAGATCACGACGACACCGTCGTTGCACCCAAGTTTCCTTGGACGCGCATTTTATATAGCAGTTAAAATACATGAACTAAATGAAAGAAAATAAAGATGCATGCAACATATGGAATATGAATAACAGTACAATGGCAAGGTATACTTGCCTGGCAAGAAAGCTGCGATGTACCAATAACCTGCTCCAGAAGTCGCGCAGAATAATCCAATATCCTATGTACATATAGTATAATACAATACAATCATTAGTCATTACACTAGCACATACACAACCATATTTACACTGGACTCAAGGGTACACTAGGGGTGACACGGGTCAACTAACATGGTCAAATGTGTGTTGAATTACGCGGGTGTCGAATCTCCAAATACTGCGCACAATCAGATAGTCAAACTAACACCTCTATTGCCAGTACGTCAGTGTACACAAGGCAGACAATTAATATGTTCTTAGGGTTACTTGGTCAAGGTAATTACGGGACAGTCCACAGTGTCCTAGGGTCGCACAATACAAATATATATCTAGTCATAACTATTACTTAGCATTTAATTACATATATATCCATATAATTATATAATAATAATACCAATAATTTATATACATACCCATTTGAATACATACACTAAATATTTATATATATATACCAAGCTAAATAATATACGCATACGCGTACGTATACTTATACGTACATGAGTTGGGTTCACCGACTCAGGGCCTGATGTCAACTAATAGTCAATAAGCAATACTAATATCCTACTGGCATACACACAAGCACACATAAACAATATGAAAGGAGGGGGACAGGTTCTAACCTCGGGGTTAGCGTGCACGGGCACGACGATGATGATGATGACGACGGTGACGATAATAATAACGATGATGACGACGATGAGGTTGACGACAATGACGACGAGGGTGATGATGATGATGATGATGATGATGATGATGGGTTGATGATTATGATGTTGATGAAGGTTACTATTAGAGATGATGATGATGAGGTAGAGGTTAATGGTGAAGATGATGACGATGATGATGGTGGTGGGTTGATGATGATGAAGGTGTCTGTCGGAGGAGGCCCGACCAGGGGAGGTACGACAAGGAGGAGGAGGAAGACAAGGAGCAGGGAGGAGGACAGGGTAGAGATTGGTGGCTCGTGGTCGAGGGTGGTGAGAAAGAAGGAGAGGAGATGGTGGTTCGGTCGTCCAGGCGGTGGCTGGGATGTCCGGCGGGATGTAGGCAGTCGTCGAAGGGGGAGAGGTAAACGGTGGTGGCTGGTGATGATTGAAGAGGAGGAGGCAGTGGTGTTCGAGGGGATCGGGATTCCGGCGAGGAGGAGAAGGAGGAGAGGACAGGGAAGAGGCGAACGTTCAGGCAAAGTCGTGGGTCTTTGGCGGGTCTCTGGTCGACGAGGGCGGTGGAAGGAGAGGCGGGGTACGGCATTCGGTTGAGGGAAGCGGGTCAGCATTCAGGCGAGCGGCGAGTGGATCCGGTTCAGCGAGTGCAGGCGGTGTTCGACAGGGAGAAGCGAGTTGACTCCGGTCGGCGGGGTCGAGCACCAGGCGAGCGGGATTGGAGGAGAATGAGAGGTGACGACGAGGCTGATAGACCGGCCTCAGGCGGTTACAGCAGTTGGCTCCGGAAGTTGGCCGGGGAAAGGTGTGCACAGGAAGAGGGATGTGAATAGTAGGGATCGGCTGATGTAGTTAGGTTTAGGGAAATAAGAAAAATAAAGAAAAAGGGAAATAAAAGTTGTTTATATACATGTGGACTTGGGTTGGGTGTTTGACCTAAAAGTTTGGGCTTGGTCAACCCTCTTTGGAGTGGGCCTTGACTTTACATGGGGATGTTGGAGGGCTATAATTTGCATTATTTAAATGCAAGGCTAGAATTAAATTGGGGCGATGTAGCGCGTTGCACATTCCAAAAATTATGGGGAAAATTCATGTGAAGGGAAAAATAGGTTTCTTCACGTATTGTCCAATGGTGTGGACACCTTAATGCACTTTTGCATAAAAGCGCCCAACAATTGAAAAATTGCATAAATATAGAAATTGGATTAAATTGATTTAAAATTAATGCGCAAGGTGTTCCTGAATTAATTAGAAGTACATAGAAATAAAATTAGGTGGGACACAAGGGTCATGGACATAGAGGACCCAGAGTAGAATATTATCATTAATTTGGGTTGCACAAAATGGTCATGATTGTGTCTCCAATTTCGATTGGAACGCACAAGGATACAAAGTTGGAATTATTTAGAATTAAATACAAACGTCTGCGACGAATATTGTGCGACTAAAATACATCACAAGAGAGCATAATTATAAGTCACGCAAAGGTCAGAATAGATGACGGGCATGTATAGGACAAGAATATGAAATTGGTAGGAAGGCAATGGCTAGTGTAGTGCTCCAATTATCGAAGCAACGGTAGGTTGTACTATGTGATATAAATACCGTAAAATTAAATAAAATGCCGTGTCTTATTTCTAATTGGATTCAGACTAACCCTAGTTTTGCTATCTAAGCCAAGTAGGCCTAATTTTGGGTGAGGGGGTTTACAATCTACCCAACTTAAAATAATTTCGTCCTCGAAATTAAACTAGGGTAGGGTTTCTCTATCTAATCTCACTTGATCACCATCTAAAAGAATTCATCTCAAGTTTAACAATGCAATTTTTACCCAACTCAGAATTTACCCATCTATCATATAAGACTATACATTTAAGAAAAATATTCCTCAATTTATTTTATCGTGTTATTCAATTCTCAAAAGTTTTAACACCAACATATTACCTATGATATGCCCTTAATTACAAAAAATAATTATCAAGTAATGTGATTGGCCTATGGCGTATATCTAGTACTATCTGCATATCAAACTTATACCAAGCACGAGCGTTCGTCTTTCCGAAATTGGGGAAGACGGAAAACAATAATAAAGAGTTCAAGGAGAAGGTAAAAGAATAGAAGTATGGGGATCAAGGCATTTAAAGAATTCAAATAGGAATTGTCAAGGCAGTTGTGGATTAAAATCCTATTTGGTAAATTCTTATTCGCATGCTCGTATCAGTACAGTTATGTAACCGATACGATATGCTCAGTCATGTCTAGAGGGCAAGTACATTCGTCTACTAGTCAACTATATATCTCAATCCACGTAAAGTAGTCATGCAAAGGGCGAATCAAAATGCACTAAGGTTGATCAGACCGTAATACACTGATTCTGAATAGACAATTGTATTAGTGTGTCGACCCAATAATACATATGTCATGATCAAGCTCGATAGAAGAGTAAGCTTGCAAAACTAGGCTATAATTGTCACGCCCCGATCCCGAAAGGGTCATTCGTCCTCGCCGGATCCTTTACGGAACCGATTCATCCTCGCTGGGGCATGATGCCGTACGAGCCTGGAGTTGCGCTCGCACCAGGCAAGAACTTACAGTTATAGGAACCCATTTTGAAACACAATTTATAAAACACATTCACAGAGATTTGAACACAAGTGCGGAAGAAACATGCTTTTTTATTGATAATTCAGAGTAATATACATAGAGTTTACATTGATGCGCCTTCTCGGCTATTTGAATTGCATTACAAAAGGTAACTCAAAATACAGGACGCGCTCCCTCAGATAGTCCACGTTGTTTGTATATTACGTCCTTGTATAGATTGAAGTCCATGCCTCCAAATGAACTGACTCCAGCTATACTTCAAAATAGAGGTGCTCCTTGTAACACCCCGTTCCGCTCAAGCGGACTACCGTCTCAAACGGCAATCGTGCAGCTGTCCCGACCCGCTTTGCCTCGATCAAGAAGCAAAGAATATCCAGACTTGTCCCTACAGGAATCCGGCTTGGACTTTCAGAGGCTCGCTCAGACGTATCGCTCTACCGAGGCGAATCATCGCTAAGGTGGGTGGCTACGGTGAACTTGTCTTTGCTTAGCCAGCACACATAAAACCTGGAATCATATATGCTAGTCGCTAGGTGAATCACCCCCTGCATGCTAATAAATCCAACGCACCTAGCTAAGGGAATAATCCTAACTTGTATTGCTTGCTAGAACATGGAAATGAAATACTGCTTATACTCAGACCCTCGCATGCTAAGTCCCTTAACGGTTTTATCTCTCGGACTACCTTCGGGCCCGAGCAAACGTGCTGATTATGTTCCTTAGAACGCATGCTTGTCTGCTTGATTGTTACCGTATTTTTATCCAAACCCCGGGAGACTACTACGTAGTCGTTCCGTGCCTGAATGTTCCTGCGAGTATCCGGGACCGTTAGGTCACCAGGCAGCCCCGAACCAGGGGAATGCATCAAGACAAGTTAATCACTGTACAGAATTATGATTCAAGCACCTCCTGTAATCGTGCACTACTGTACTACTGTTATACTGTTCTACTGTACCACTGTACCACTGTACTCCTGTTCTACAGTACTCGAGTATCTAGTGAAGGAGAAACTGACCCTGACCCTGACCTGCATGTCGCGGACAACTCGAAAACGAGGCATAGTTCCACGGACGGTCTCCGGGGCACTGGGGCCACTCCGATCCGGATGGAACTCCACTGTTTCAGCCAATTGTACTGGACGAGATAGTGTGCAGCACCTACCGTTCTTTCGCTGCATACCATCCGCTCCATGGCTGAACTTACTGTATAGTCTACTGTACTAAACGAGATGGCTTATAGCACCCACTGTACTTTCGTTGCAAACTACTCTCGTTTAAGACTAGTGTCCATAATGGCTTTGCCAGCGACCGTGTTCATATAGATAAGTCATCCTCGCTTAGCGGCTATCCGCGTGCGAGTCACTGCATCGCAACAACTGAACACCTGAACGATCATGTTTAAACGACCCTTCGTGTATGCATATGCTTGCCTCCTGAATGTTTATACATGCCTCTGCTCGAATTAACAATGTTGCCTTAATGTTGCCTTGGACAGGGAAGAGATGGTAAGTTGGTAAGTCTCACCGTGTTTCCTCTCATGTTGTACGGTGCACTGCCCGACACATTAAGCTGTTCAATGTTTGCATGAACTGATCCTAAGGCAACTAGAAAGACAACTTAATAGTTGTGCACGGAACCTGTATTACGTGTTTGGATTTGTCGAGCGGGCGAGTAGCTTCCCCACCAGTGCATTCAATGTACTGATAATCCACCAGTTTGTATGCAGGGTGCGGGAGAACCTCGTTCGGTGCGGACGCCTCCTTCGTGCGTGCTAAGGCCAGGAGTTCCCTCTGAAGCCTTGCAACGGTACGTCCGGGACTGAAGCACATATACAAGACATAAGTTTTGAACATCGCCTGACCATCGCCTGTATATTCATTCCACAGTTGTAGCCACTTGGCACGCTTTTACTGTTTCAGAGAGAGAGGCTTGAGCGACTTGTAATCTCGGCTATACGCCGCCTGTAATACATGTTTCATATCAATAAAGAGATTACTTTACTTATTTCAATGCTTCCGCTATATTTGTCGACTCAGTGAACCTGTTACCGATCGCCTATGCGTTCATGACTCCGCTGCACTCGGACAATCTGTGCGACTCTGTGGCTTAGAACTCTTGCCACCAGCCAATGAACCATGGCCTTGCACGGGCGTGGATCACGCTCGTGCGGCATCACGCCCGGATGGGTTAAGCGATCGTTCTGCGGGAGCGCTGGTGAGGGTGATTCCCACATAGCGGGAACGGCCGATTTGCCTGCGGGAGATCGGGGCGTGACATGTTGGTATCAGAGCCTGGCTTCTACGCCTTTGGACTTCAATTCGATATCTCTGTTTCGAAAGCTCGTTCATGGGTTATGTGCACGCTCTCTCTCAATACCTCGATGGAATATTCCAACAATAAGTCTAAATACTTTCAAAATACGTTTTGAATGATATGCTTGCTTGTCTGGTTGTATGTTGCGAGTGGCCTTTGAGCCAACCTGTGCGAACCCCTGAGAGTATCGCTAGTAGCTTGTCCGATTTTCACTAACCCTAAGTTTGGTTGAATGCATCTATTCGAGGGACGCCTTGAACTAGTGCACCATCCAAGACTTAGAAAATGGTGAAACTCGAGTGCTAAGACTTCGCTATCACTGAGCTGGTTGACGTGTTCACGCTAGAGGGTACCTTCGAAAGTATGCACGATCCAGTCTAAGCGATATGCTGATTTCGAAGCTTGTGCAAGTGAAGATCCAAATGAACAAGTACAAACGACTTGTCTAGGATTGCCTCAACCCTAGATTACTGCTTGTCCTTAGTAAGTCTCGAGGACGAGACTTTTTCTAAGTTGGGTAGGATGTAACACCCCGTTCCGCTCAAGCGGACTACCGTCTCAAACGGCAATCGTGCAGCTGTCCCGACCTGCTTTGCCTCGATCAAGAAGCAAAGGATATCCAGACTTGTCCCTACAGGAATTCGGCTTGGACTTTCAGAGGCTCGCTCAGACGTATCGCTCTACCGAGGCGAATCATCGCTAAGGTGGGTGGCTACGGTGAACTTGTCTTTGCTTAGCCAGCACACATAAAACCTGGAATCATATATGCTAGTCGCTAGGTGAATCACCCCCTGCATGCTAATAAATCCAACGCACCTAGCTATGGGAATAATCCCAACTTGTATTGCTTGCTAGAACATGGAAATGAAATACTGCTTATACTCAGACCCTCGCATGCTAAGTCCCTTAACGGTTTTATCTCTCGGACTACCTTCGGGCCCGAGCAAACGTGCTGATTATGTTCCTTAGAACGCATGCTTGTCTGCTTGATTGTTACCGTATTTTCATCCAAACCCCGGGAGACTACTACGTAGTCGTTCCGTGCCTGAATGTTCCTGCGAGTATCCGGGACCGTTAGGTCACCAGGCAGCCCCGAACCAGGGGAATGCATCAAGACAAGTTAATCACTGTACAGAATCATGATTCAAGCACCTCCTGTAATCGTGCACTACTATACTACTGTTATACTGTTCTACTGTACCACTGTACCACTGTACTCCTGTTCTACAGTACTCGAGTATCTAGTGAAGGGGAAACTGACCCTGACCCTGACCTGCATGTCGCGGACAACTCGAAAATGAGGCATAGTTCCACGGACGGTCTCCGGGGCACTGGGGCCGCTCCGATCCGGATGGAACTCCACTGTTTCAGCCAACTGTACTGGACGAGATAGTGTGTAGCACCTACCATTCTTTCGCTGCACACCATCCGCTCCATGGCTGAACTTACTGTATAGTCTACTGTACTAAACGAGATGGCTTGTAGCACCCACTGTACTTTCGTTGCAAACTACTCTCATTTAAGACTAGTGTCCATAATGGCTTTGCCAGCGATCGTGTTCATATAGATAAGTCATCCTCGCTTAGCGGCTATCCGCGTGCGAGTCACTGCATCGCAACAACTGAATACCTGAACGATCATGTTTAAATGACCCTTCGTGTATGCATATGCTTGCCTCCTGAATGTTTATACATGCCTCTGCTCGAATTAACAATGTTGCCTTAATGTTGCCTTGGACAGGGAAGAGATGGTAAGTTGGTAAGTCTCGCCGTGTTTCCTCTCATGTTGCACGGCGCACTGCCCGACACGTTAAGCTGTTCAATGTTTGCATGAACTGATCCTAAGGCAACTAGAAAGACAACTTAATAGTTGTGCACGGAACCTGTATTACGTGTTTGGATTTGTCGAGCGGGCGAGTAGCTTCCCCACCAGTGCATTCAATGTAATGATAATCCACCAGTTTGTATGCAGGGTGCGGGAGAACCTCGTTCGGTGCGGACGCCTCCTTCGTGCGTGCTAAGGCCAGGAGTTCCCTCTGAAGCCTTGCAACGGTGCGTCCGGGACTGAAGCACATATACAAGACATAAGTTATGAACATCGCCTGACCATCGCCTGTATATTCATTCCACAGTTGTAGCCACTTGGCACGCTTTTACTGTTTCAGAGAGAGAGGCTTGAGCGACTTGTAATCTCGGCTATACGCCGCCTGTAATACATGTTTCATATCAATAAAGAGATTACTTTACTTGTTTCAATGCTTTCGCTATATTTGTCGACTCAGTGAACCTGTTACCGATCGCCTATGCGTTCATGACTCCGCTGCACTCGGATAATCTGTGCGACTCTGTGGCTTAGAACTCTTGCCGCCAGCCAATGAACCATGGCCTTGCACGGGCGTGGATCACGCTCGTGTGGCATCACGCCCGGATGGGTTAAGCGATCGTTCCGCGGGAGCGCTGGCGAGGGTGATTCTCACCTAGCGGGAACGGCCGATTTGCCTGCGGGAGATCGGGGCGTGACACTCCTAACGCCTCCTCGCTATGCACTAGCGTTGTGTCGTCTGAGTGCTTGAAATAGTTGCCCACAACGTGGGTCAGTACTCAACTTGTACTGGTGAGCGGGATGAACCCACTCGACTAAATCGACACTAGCTTATTAGGGGCGAGCATGCATTAAGATAATCTTCTATAAGGAAACAAGTGAAATTAATTCATATCAGTTGCATGTTTTGATAGGAATAAAAATAGCATCGAATCCAACCAGTACACCGATTGCTTACTTAACCGATGCACGCCTTCCCTGCAACGAAACACAAGTATACTTACCATATGCACAAGACAATAATTAGCATGTGTTCCATTTTATGCGGTCATTGGTGTGATCGACACCTTAGGGACATATTTCCAAGCATTAGCGGCGCGCCCTATCAGCCCGGGTAGCAAGCCCTGCTGGAGGTCCCGCTATGCATCGTGAACTAGCACGAATCAAATATTTCCCTCCGGATCGATACGGTTCTAGTGCCCCGGAAAGCCGTTTCGAGGAAATGCCAAACCTTGTGCACAAGTTGTCCCAGACCATGCAAATGCATGAATAATTCATATCTTATACAATGCATCGTAATAAACAGAAGAAGTAAAGCAGCAACATATATCTTATGCAACAGTTCATATTTTCTCAAGCGGTGTTCCGATTTTGGTATCCCATAAGTCCAAACTCTATTCGAGGCACCAGGCCGCCACCAACAACCAACTTTCCTTTACAAAATACCCAAGTTTGTAATGTGTGCAAGCATATAATAAAAATAGTCTACAATTCCCATGTTCCTTTCTTAGTGGCTGGCATGCCTTGTGGCTAAGGATTTCCTAGGCGTCCAACCGGGCATCATCGAGTGAACATTTGAAACATTAGAGATGTTGGCGTGAAGAAGTAGGAAAGAAGGGTCCAAACCACTCACTGGTTAAGGAAAAAGAGGCTGAAACAAGGAATGCCGCTAGCGACGATCAAACGTCAGTTACGCGGACCTGAAACAGCATGAGCACTGAGTTAGAATTCTTGCCTATCCTTCCTTGCCGAACTCCCCAAAATCCAAGCTCCAAACGATAAAACCAGCAGCAAAAACCAAGCAAATCGAAAGCAACACCAAATCAAAATCCCAAAGCGGCAATCAAGAAAACTAAGCAACCAAAATACGAAAACTATTGGACTCGTTTCAATAGAGGCCTTTCCATGAGTTGGAAATGATCATCGTATTTCGTCCGTGGCAAGAAGATGCCGAGATCTAAGTTACGACTCAGACGAACTAGCCATAAGCCCAATTACATAGTGCTCGTCCCGGTCAGATCAGGATTTGAGGCACTACATAATATACCACTAAGAAAAAGTTTTGACCCGAAACTTAAGAACAAGCCCTACCTCCGACAAAATGAACAACGAAGGATACTTCTCCTTCATCTCCGATTCCACTTCCCAGGTTGATTCTCCAACTGTATGGTTTCACCACAGCACGCGAACCAAGGACATCGTAAGGTTGCAAAGTACTTTTTCCTTACGATCCAGAATCTGCGCCGGCTCCTTTGAGTATGACAAATTCGTGCTCAATTCCAATTGTTCGAAGCTGACTACATGACTCGGGTCATACACATACTTCCGAAGTTGAGAAACGTAGAATACGTCGTGCACTCCAGCCAAAGCGGGAGGTAGTACAATCCGGTATGCCACAGCTGCCACCCGTTCAAGTATCTCAAAGGGGCCGACAAACCTGGGACTCAGTTTGCCCTTTACGCCGAAACGCATCACCCCACGCATCGGCATCACTTTCAAGAAGACATGATCCTCGACCATGAACTCCAAAGGCCTACAATGAGTATCGACATAGCTTTTCTATCGGCTCTGTGCAGTGTGGAGTCTTTCCCGAATCAAGCAAACTTTCTCAACTGCCTGCTCCACCAGCTCTGGCCCGAGTACCTGCCGCTCGCCGACTTCGTCCCAACAGATTGGAGATCGACACTTGCGCCCATATAGTGCTTCGTACGGTGCCATCTGGATGCTCGATTGGTAGCTGTTGTTGTATGCAAACTCCGTCAACGGAAGGTGCATGTCCCAACTAGTCTTTAAATCGATCGCACACAGCCGTAACATATCTTCAAGTATCTGATTTGTCCTTTCTGTTTGGCCATCAGTCTGGGGGTGGTATGCGGTACTGAACTGTAGCTTGGTTCCCAAAGCAGACTGTAGGCTAGTCCAGAAACGAGATAAGAAACGTCCGTCACGGTCAGAGACGATTGAGGCAGGCACTCCGTGTAATCGAACAATCTCGTCTATGTAAATCTGTGCTAACCGATCGATGCTCCAAGCAACTTTTATAGGCAGAAAGTGGGCTGATTTGGTCAAATGATCAACTATGACCCAAATCGCATCATAGCCCCGTGGCGTCTTCGGAAATCCCACGATAAAATCTATATTGATGTTGTCCCATTTCCATTCGGGAATAGCGAGGTTCTGCAGCTCCCCGTCGGGCCTCTGATGTTCAGCTTTCACCTGTTGACAGACCTGTAAACCCCCTCACCCAAAATAGATATTTTGTGTATATTTTATATTATTATAGATATTGAATTTCTTTAGAGTATTCTGTTATTTAATTAGCAAATGAAATTCTTGATATATTTACTTATATAAATATTTATTTAGAATCATTTTTAGGTTATTTTAGATTTTTGAAATTATTTAGGATTTATTTGGATATATATAGTCTTAATATTAGATAGATACTAATTTAGTGTTAATAGATATTAATAAGATTTTATAAATTATTTGTATTATCTTTAATTATATTTAAGATTATAAATTATTGAGATAAATTCAAACTCTATTTTAAATTAATTCAAATCCTGAACCTACTAGGAAATTAACTTCATGCATATCCTATCCTTATTTAAATTTATCATAATCCTATCCAAATTAACCAATCCTAGTTGTATTTAATTAAGTAGTCTCTACCATTATAAATACCTCATCCTTCATATTTTTCTTCCCCAAAATTCCTCTCTTTTTCGTCCAAAAATAGCCAAAATTCGTCATAAATTCAGCCTCATTTTCTACTAGTTATGACGAATTAAAAAGACGATATCTCCTAGCTCCGGACTCCAAACGCGCTCCAGTTTTTTTTGTTAGAACGATAATGAGGTTAGCTTTCTGATTATATAAATTGTTTTTCTAAATTATTAGTATTAAATTCTGAAAATTTTGTAGAGCACAGCATGTCCAAAAATAGACGTATTTTGATATTTTCGCGATTTCGGGAGAACCAGGAATCAGAATCACGAACCGTTTAAAGTTTCGAAAGCTAATGTCGAGATCATCGACATATATATTTCCCAGAATTTATTTCGAAGTATTTACATACTGTTAATTCTGTAGAACTTCTAGGTTAAAATTTAACCATCAGTGCACAATATAAAATTTGTATGTGCCATAATTCCCAAACGAATTTGAATTCGGACGAGCTGTATGTTTTTGACGCTAAAATCTATAGGAAATCATGCATAAAAATTGAGTTTGTATCGATTAATTTTTTGGTCAACAGATCGCCTCGATTTGCGTGCCATGAGTCTCGAGTTGATAAAATTCAGTTTCTTTGGATAAAATTTAGGAATTAACATAAAAATCAGAATAATAAGATTAAAATAAGATTTTAGAGTAATTATTCTAGAATTAAATAAATTAAAATAAATTATCTTTTGACGTGATAAACTTGTAATACATAGGCTATTTGGACTGTGACTTGGACTCTGATTCATACCAGCAGCAGGACCCCAGGCAAGATACCTTGCCAAATTGTTTATAGTACTTTGCATGCTATTTATATTTCTGTTTATTTATTGCATTCTGTATATTTCTTGCATGTGTAGTTTTCTCTCAGTCATTACTATGTATTAGATATGTTGACACACACATGGCACTTAGTATCATAGAGGACAATTATTAGGCGTATGGGCTTTTAACTACTCTGGTAACACCGTAGTCACTAGCACGCACTATGGTGGGTCGTGTCCGGTGGTCGCTACCCCCGAGGTATGTCGATTGATGGAGTCCGAGGGTCGCTACCCCCGAGGTATGTCGGCTAATAATGTTCATGGACGAGTGCATGAGTTGTGAGGCTTAGATCGAGTAGACTACCCTTGCCCATACGTCGAAAAGTTATCCTCATTTGCATTCATATAGATTATCTTGTACAGCGTACTTATCTATTTTCAAACCATATGCATGTTTACTGTATTCAAATTGGCTCGTATTTTCTGTATCTTGTTACGTCCCTCTGAGGACCTGGTCCGCTGCCAGGTGTATCTTTTCTTGAGTATTTACAGGAGCGCAGATTTGGATGGTTACATGTGATCCGAGGATGTCTTCTCTTCGAGCTGTGATGGATAGCTGGTATTCTTATATTGTGTTAGGGTGTTGTACTCATATTGTATTTGCTCTTATATTCGAGTTGGTAGTAGATTTGTTTTCATCCAACTATCATCCTTAGATACTTCTTATTGAGATCTAGTTTCATAGATACTGGTTATTTATTTCTATATGATTTTGGTGGATGAGATTTAGATTTTACCCTGTGACTTGTATTACATTTTATACCACTTGTGGATTTTATATTCATATTACAGCGTACGTATGGATTTGGTTTCCATATATTGGAGTTGCCATATCCATGCGGCTGGCATGCTTACGTGTCCTAGTCCTACGTATTTTTGGGACTGGGGCGTGACATGTTTTTGTGGTGGCCCATGCAGGTCGAGAGCATATTGTCTCGGTTACGTTACTGTACCGAACAAGCCTGCACCTAGGACTAGAGTATAGGATCTCATCCACAATTGACTGTGATTCATCTCCTCCTATCTGTTCTATTTTGAACAATTGTATCCTGCTTGATTCATGTGCTTCCCTAATAGTTCCTTGAGTATAGTCTTCTGCTAGAATATAGGAACCCCTGTTATTAGGATGATAATTAGAGTAGCAAACCTATTAAGAATACAACGAGAATACAGACACACCACTAAGTTTAGAATATCTAGTGAACCTAGAATTCCTTATCTTTAGATTGTTATACCATTACCCCTTGATGTATTAAGAAGACTTGAGAGTAGTATAGACACTACTAGAGTTAGTTAGAAGTTTTACCATAATGTTTGACACCTAGTATCACATAGTCTTTTGACCTATTAATTGAAGTATAACCGAATGATATTTATCGCATGCTAGCAAAAGACGACAGTGTTTATTCAGACCATAGAATTTAAAGGTCCTTGCCCTATTTGGTCGACTAGCTACTTAGATAAGGAGGTTGTATGATAACTGTAGAGATTGTAGAGTCTTTTATTATTATTGCTTATGTTGTTTTTGCTTTTGCGAACTTGAATTATTTTGTAACTTCTCACATCATAATCCAGCGTTATATTTTCTGTGCTACCTTGAATTATGCTGCTATTATAGCCTAGTTTTTGCAAGCTTAATCTTATATCGAGCTTGTTCATGACATATGTGTTATTGGGGCCTGATCAACCACACTAATACAAATTGTCTAATCAGAATCAGTGTATTATGGTCTAGCTAGCCATAATGCGCTTGATTCGCCCTTCGCAATAGTATTTTACGTGGATTGAGATGTATAGTGGACCAGTAGACAAATATACTTACCCTCTAGATACGACAAAGCATATCATATCAAGTATATAACTGTACCGATGTGAGCATGCGAATAGAAAATTACCAAATTAAGATTTTAATCCACAACTGTCTTGACAAGTCCTATTTGAATTCTTTAAACGCTTTGATTCCCATACTTCCATTCTATTACCCCTCCTTGAACTCTTTTCCGTTGCTTTCCGTCTTCCCTTGTTTCGGAAAGACGAAATCTCGTGCTTGGATATAAGTGATACACGGATAGTACAAGATATACCCCATAGGCCAATCACATTATTTGGTGACTATCTTTCATAATTGATTAAGGGCATATCATATATGATATAGTTGGTGTTAAAGTTATGAGGATTGAATGACATGAGAAAATAAATTGAGGAATATTTTCTTAAGTGTAAGAGCCTTATGTGATAGATGGGTAAATTCTAAGTTGGATAGAAATTGCATTATTAAACTTGAGGTAAATTCTTTTAGATTGTGATCAAGTGAGATTAGATAGAGAGAAACCATGTTCTATTTTAATTTCGAGGACGAAATTTTTGTAAGTTGGGTAGATTATAAACCCTCTCACCCAAAATAGATATTTTGTGTATATTTTATATTATTATAGATATTGAATTTTTTTAGAGTATTCTGTTATTTAATTAGCAAATGAAATTCTTGATATATTTACTTATATAAATATTTATTTAGAATCATTTTTAGGTTATTTTAGATTTTTGAAATTATTTAGGATTTATTTGGATATATATAGTCTTAATATTAGATAGATACTAATTTAGTGTTAATAGATATTAATAAGATTTTATAAATTGTTTGTATTATCTTTAATTATATTTAAGATTATAAATTATTGAGATAAATTCAAACTCTATTTTAAATTAATTCAAATCCTGAACCTACTAGGAAATTAACTTCATGCATATCCTATCCTTATTTAAATTCATCATAATCCTATCCAAATTAACCAATCCTAGTTGTATTTAATTAAGTAGTCTCCACCATTATAAATACCTCATCCTTCATATTTTTCTTCCCCAAAATTCCTCTCTTTTTCGTCCAAAAATAGCCAAAATTCGTCATAAATTTAGCCTCATTTTCTACTAGTTATGACGAATTAAAAAGACGATATCTCCTAGCTCCGGACTCCAAACGCGCTCCAATTTTTTTTGTTAGAACGATAATGAGGTTAGCTTTCTGATTATATAAATTGTTTTTCTAAATTATTAGTATTAAATTCTGGAAAATTTGTAGAGCACAGCATATCCGAAAATAGACGTGTTTCGATGTTTTCGCGATTCCGGCAGAACCAGGAATCAGAATCATGAACCGTTTAAAGTTTCGGAAAGCTAATGTCGAGATCATCGACATATATATTTTCCAGAATTTATTTCGAAGT
This sequence comes from Iris macrosiphon, assembly GCA_036927795.1. Classification (NCBI taxonomy): domain Eukaryota; kingdom Viridiplantae; phylum Streptophyta; class Magnoliopsida; order Asparagales; family Iridaceae; genus Iris; species Iris macrosiphon. Next base: position 270,653,616 of record JAYESA010000005.1, read on the forward strand.
ATTTACATACTGTTAATTCTGTAGAACTTCTAGGTTAGAATTTAACCATCAGTGCACAATACAAAATTTGTATGTGCCATAATTCCCAAACGAATTTGAATTCGGACGAGCTGTATATTTTTGACGCTGAAATCTATAGGAAATCATGCATAAAAGTTGAGTTTGTATCGGTTGACTTTTTGGTCAACAGATCGCCTCGATTTGCGTGCCATGAGTCTCGAGTTGATAAAATTCAGTTTCTTTGGACAAAATTTAGGAATTAACATAAAAATCAGAATAATAAGATTAAAATAAGATTTTAGAGTAATTATTCTAGAATTAAATAAATTAAAATAAATTATCTTTTGACGTGATAAACTTGTAATACATAGGCTATTTGGACTGTGACTTGGACTCTGATTCATACCAGCAGCAGGACCCCAGGCAAGATACCTTGCCAAATTGTTTACAGTACTTTGCATGCTATTTATATTTCTATTTATTTATTGCATTCTGTATATTTCTTGCATGTGTAGTTTTCTCTCAGTCATTACTATGTATTAGATATGTTGTCACACACATGGCACTTAGTATCATAGAGGACAATTATTAGGCGTATGGGCTTTTAACCACTCTGGTAACACCGTAGTCACTAGCACGCACTATGGTGGGTCGTGTCCGATGGTCGCTACCCCCGAGGTATGTCGATTGATGGAGTCCGAGGGTCGCTACCCCCGAGGTATGTCGGCTGATGATGTTCATGGACGAGTGTATGAGTTGTGAGGCTTAGATCGAGTAGACTACCCTTGCCCATACGTCGAAAAGTTGTCCTCATTTACATTCATATAGATTATCTTGTACAGCGTACTTATCTATTTTCAAACCATATACATGTTTACTGTATTCAAATTGGCTCGTATTTTCTGTATCTTGTTACGTCCCTCTGAGGACCTGGTTCGCTGCCAGGTGTATCTTTCTTGAGTATTTACAGGAGCGCAGATTTGGATGGTTACATGTGATCCGAGGATGTCTTCTCTTCGAGCTGTGATGGATAGCTGGTATTCTTATATTGTGTTGGGGTATTGTACTCATATTGTATTTGCTCTTATATTCGAGTTGGTAGTGGATTTGTTTTCATCCAACTATCATCCTTAGATACTTCTTATTGAGATCTTGTTTCATAGATACTGGTTATTTATTTCTATATGATTTTGGTGGATGAGATTTAGATTTTACCCTGTGACTTGTATTATATTTTATACCACTTGTGAATTTTATATTCATATTACAGCGTACGTATGGATTTGGTTTCCATATATTAGAGTTGCCATATCCATGCGGTTGGCATGCTTACGTGTCCTAGTCCTACATATTTTTGGGACTGGGGCGTGACAAGACCATACACTGTGACACAAAGGTCGCCATATCCCGTTTCATACCTTGCCACCAGAAGGTTCTGCGTAAGTCCATGTACATCTTAGTGCTCCCCGGATGCAACGAATACTTCGCATAGTGTGCTTCTGCCATAATTTCCCTTCGGAGTTCAGGGTCGCTAGGGACGCATAGCCTTCCTTTCATCTGTAAGGCCCCATCTTCGCCTGCCACAAAGTCAGACGTCTTCCCCGCCGAGATCAGTCCGTGTACCTTCGTTAGGAACTGATCGCCCTCCTGAGCTGATTTGATTCTATCACATAAACTCGGTTCAAGATGGAGTGGTGCCAGCTGCACTCCTTGATGCCGAACTCGAAACTCGATGCCCATCGCCTCAAGATCTCAAAGTAAACGGTTGTTTATGGATAACGAGCCCACGTGCTTTCGACTCAGAGCATCAGTAACAACGTTTTCCTTGCCCGGTGTATAAGCGATCGTTAGATCATAGTCCTTAATAAGTTCTAGCCAACGCCGCTGCCAGAGGTTCAGTTCTCGTTGGGTGAATAGATACTTGAGGCTCTTGTGATCTGTGAAAATTTTGCAAGCAACATCAGCCTGAGCTGCATTTGCACTTTCCTGCCGGGTGTCTCGAACAGAAGCTAAGTACCCTTCACAACCCGAATACAACATACGCTAGCCGAAATTGCTGATATCACCATTGTCGTCTTCGGTGCAGCGCTGCATGAATAGTAGAAGTCTGCCTCGCCGGGTAGACGAAATACGACTCGCTTCTCCGTGTACTCGATTGTTGCATGGCAAGCACCCAACCAATCCATCCCGAGAATAATATCATAATCCTTAATGTCTAGTACAATGACATCTAAGGAAAGCTTTCTTCCTCCGATGCAAATATAATCATCCCTACAGATCGCATGGGCGGGCATGTCGACTCCCGAAGGTGTGCTTATGCAAAGATTCATAGTTAAGGGAGTAGAAGCTAATTTATGCTCAACAGTAAAATCAGCAGATATGAAACTATGCGTAGCACTTGAATCGAATAAGACTCTAGCGGGAAATTCTCTGAAAAGTAATGTACCTGTCACGACCATTTCAGAGATGGATGCCTCATCCCGAGTTAGTGCATAGACTCGGCCTTGAGCACCCTGACGTTGTGGGTTCACTGGCACAGCATTGGCATCACTTGCTGGAGGCCCCCTGTTCTGATTTCCATTGTTCCGATTGTAATACCCCGTTCCGTTATAGCGGACTGCCGACTCAATCGGCAAAAGTACAACTGTCCCGACCCGCTTTGCCTCAAACGAGAAGCAAAGGATATCCATACTTGTCCCTACAGGAACCCGGCTTGGCTTTCAGAGGCTCGCTTGACGTATCGCTCTACCGAGGCGAATCATCGCTAAGGTGGGTGGCTACAGTGAACTTGTCTTTGCTTAGCCAGCACACATAAAATCTGGAATATTCATGCTAGTCGCTAGGTGAATCACCCCCTGCATGCTAATAAGAATCCAACGCACCTAGCTAAGGGAATAATCCCAACTTGTATTGCTTATGCTAGAACATGGAAATTGAAATACTACTTATATTCAGACCCTCGCATGCTAAGTCCCTAACGGCTTTATCTCTCGGCTTACCTTCGGGTCCGAGCAAACGTGTTTACTTATATTCCTTAGAAACGCATGCTTGTCTGCTTGTACGTTGCCATGTTTTCATTCAAACCCCGGAAGACTGCTACGTAGTCGTTCCGTGCCTGAATGAACCTGCAAGTATCCAGGACCGTTAGGTCACCCAAGACAAATCCCCGAACCAGGGGATTACATCAAGAAAGAATGAATATGGAATGTGAATCACACTTGAATGATAATCATGCCAAGTATGCATCTGAACGAGGATCGTGTTTTGTACTGATTAAATCCCAGCTCGTGGAGCAATGTGCTCGTTCGAAATAAGTTTGTTTGTGTTGCATGATTATCATGTCAAGCTTTGGATAAAGGATAGACCCTGACCTGCATGTCGCGGACTACTTGTGCACAAGGATTTTTGGCTTCCGCGGACGGTCGCCGGGGCACTGGGACCGATCCGATCCGGGCGGAAGAGTTTGTATGGTCGTTTGTCACGGATAGAGTGTTATGTAGCGAGGCTCGCCACCTGCGTTGCATATCGCTCTTAGTCCTGAGACCATAACCCGTCCTTTATGGCTATGCCAGCGACTTTTGTCATATAGATAAGTCATCCTCGCTTAGCAGCTATCAGCGTGCGAGTCATTGCATAGCATCAATAAACTGAACACCTGAACGATCTTGACATAACGACCCTCGTATTTGCATATGCTATGCCTCCTGAATGTGTATACTTGCCAATGCTTGAATTAACAATGTTTGCCTTGGACAGGGAAGGAAAAATGGTAAGTTGGTAAGTCTCGCCGTGTTTCCTCTCATGTCACACGGCGCACTGCCACACGAGTTAGGCTATTCAATATTTACATAAAACTGATCCTAAGGCAACTAGAAAGACAACTTAATAGTTGTGCACGAAACCTGTATTACGTGTTTGGATTTGTTGAGCGGGCGAGTAGCTTCCCCACCAGTGCATTCAATGTACTGATAATCCACCAGTTTGTATGCAGGGTATGGAAGAACCTCGTTCTGTGCAGATGCCTCCTTCGTGCGTGCTAAGGTATGGACATCACTCCGAAGCAATGGTGCGTCCAGAACAGAAGCACATATACAAGACATAATGTTGTGGACATCGCCTGAACATCGCCTGAACATTGCCTGATCATCGCCTGTACAATCATTTCACAATTGTAGCCACTTAGCACGCCTTACTGTTTCAGAGATAGAGGCTTGAGCAACTTATAATCTCGGCTATACGCCGCCTGTAACACTTGTTCATATCAATAAAAGAGCTTGCTTTACTTCAACTTGTGTTTCAATGCTTTCGCTATATTGTCGACCCAGTGAACCTGTTACCGATCGCCTATGCGTTCATGACTCCGTTGCACTCGGACAATCTGTGCGACTATGTGGCTTAGAACTCTTACCGCCAGCCACTAGACCACGGCCTTGCACAGGCGTGGCTCATGCTCGTGCGGCATCACGCCCGAATGGGTCAAGCGATTGTTCCGCGGGAGCGCTGGCGAGGGTGATTCCCGCCCAGCGGGAACGGCCAATTTTCCTGCGGGAGATCGGGGCATGACACCGATTCCCGTTGTTCTGATTCGGTCTGCCCTCACGACAGTTAAAATGTTTGTGGTCCAGACGACCACATTTAAAATACCCTCTAGCTCGGTATTCATTTATTCGACGCCCTAGTCTGCCGCACCTATGGCAGTACGGTACCTGGGATAGACCCCTGTGTTCTGATATATGCGGACGCTTTTGTGCTCCAGACCCTCCCGTTTCCAGAGGTTGTTTGCTGTTGTTGGTACGGGAGGTTTGCACATCGAGCTTTGGGGGATTGCGCCCAAAGATCTGCTTGCTATTCAGGGCTGCTTCGTAGCATTCCCTGTAGGTTTGACACCTATGGTTGATGATATCCCTACGCAACTCATCATTCAAACCTTTCTGAAAATGGTAGCACCACGCCTGCTGGTTAGGCAGGAAGTGCCCAGCAAACTTGGCCAGTTTAGCAAACACTGAGTCGTAATCGTCAACAGACAGACTTCCTTGTACCAGATTGCTGAAGTCGTCTTCCTTCTGTTGACGCACGGCCCAGGGAATATATTGTTCAATGAAGGCAGATTTGAACATTTCCCAAGTGATTTTGCAGTTGGAATTGGCATCATAAATCCCTTGCTTAGTTGCCTCCCACCAATCATGCGCATGCAGTTCCAGTTGAACCGATGCACAGACCACTCGCTTGGATCCCCGGATGCCAACCAGATTGAAGAGTCCCTCCAGCTTTGCAATCCATCCCATCACCACGTCCGGTTCCGTCCGTCCGTTGAACGTTGGTGGATGCATTTTAGTGAACTCTGCTGCACGGCAGGTGTTCCTAGCTGGAGGCTGAGTTTCTTCTGACTCATCCTCTACCGCCACAGCCGGCGACGTCGCTGTAGCTCCTCCGTTGCTGGGTACCAATGATGCAATCAGTTGCATCATAGTATCTATCTGCTTTTGTTGAGCAGCAAACTGCATCTGAATATGTGCCTGCTGAGTAGCAGCTTGTTGTTGCTGCGCCTCCATGAGGTGCATTAGCCATTCTGACATCCCGTTTGAGCCCGCTCCTCCGGATTTGCCAGAACTTGTTAGATCGCTCTGGATAGGCTGAGCACTGCTTGCAGCGACAGTGTTTTTATTAGCCATTGCTACAAAAGAGAGTAGCTTGTTAACACTCTAAAATCGATAGATTTTATATCTATGGGCTTATTGTATAGGCGACTCATCTCATGCAGCGAACGCCGAATGCAACTCAATTGGGAGGCGCATCAAACTCCTTTATTATCTTTTGAAATCCCAAGGAAGTACAGCCTAGCTTTGATACCAATATGTCACGCCCCGATCCCGAAAGGGTCATTCGTCCTCGCCGGATCCTTTACGGAACTGATTCGTCCTCGCTGGGGCGTGATGCCGTACGAGCCTGGAGTTGCGCTCGCACCAGGCAAGAACTTGCAGTTATAGGAACCCATTTTGAAACACAATTTATAAAACACATTCACAGAGATTTGAACACAAGTGCGGAAGAAACATGCTTTTTTATTGATAATTCAGAGTAATATACATAGAGTTTACATTGATGCGCCTTCTCGGCTATTTGAATTGCATTACAAAAGATAACTCAAAATGCAGGGCGCGCTCCCTCAGATAGTCAACGTCGTTTGTACATTACGTCCTTGTATAGATTGAAGTCCATGCCTCCAAAATGAACTGACTCCAACTATACTTCAAAATAGAGGTGCTCCTAACGCCTCCTCGCTATGCACTAGCGTTGTGCCGTCTGAGTGCCTGAAATAGTTGCCCATAACGTGGGTCAGTACTCAACTTATACTGGTGAGCGGGATGAACCCACTCGACTAAATCGACACTAGCTTATTAGGGGCGAGCATGCATTAAGATGATCTTTTATAAGGAAGCAAGTAAAATCAATTCATATCAGTTGCATGTTTTGATAGGAATGAAAATAGCATCGAATCCAACCAGTACACCGATTGCTTACTCAACCGATGCACGCCTTCCCTGCAACGAAACACAAGTATACTTACCATCTGCACAAGACAATAATTAGAATGTATTCCATTTTATGCGGTCATTGGTGTGATCGACACCTTAGGGACATATTTTCAAGCATTAGCGGCGCGTCCTATCAGCCCGGGTAGCAAGCCCTGCTGGAGGTCCCGCTATGCATCGTGAACTAGCACGAATCAAATATTTCCCTCCGGATCGATACAGTTCCAGTGCCCCGGAAAGCCATTTCGAGGAAATGCCAAACCTTGTGCACAAGTTGTCCCAGACCATACAAATGCATGAATAATTCATATCTCATACAATGCATCATAATAAACAGAAGAAGTAAAGCAACAACATATATCTTATGCAACAGTTCATATTTTCTCAAGCGGTGTTCCGATTTTGGTATCCCATAAGTCCAAACTCTATCCGAGGTACTAGGCCGCCACCAACAACCAACTTTCCTTTACAAAATATCCAAGTTTGTAATGTGTGCAAGCATATAATAAAAATAGTCTACAATTCCCATGTTCCTTTCTTAGTGGCTGGCATGCCTTGTGGCTAAGGATTTCCTAGGCGTCCAACCGGGCATCATCGAGTGAACATTTGAAATATTAGAGATGTTGGCGTGAAGAAGTAGGAAAGAAGGGTCCAAACCACTCACTGGTTAAGGAAAAGAGGCTGAAACAAGGAATCCCACTAGCGACGATCAAACGTCAGTTACGCGGACCTGAAACAGCAAGAGCACCGAGTTAGAATTCTTGCCTATCCTTCCTTGCCGAACTCCCCAAAATCCAAGCTCCAAACGATAAAACCAGCAGTGAAAACTAAGCAAATCGAAAGCAACACCAAATCAAAATCCCAAAGCGGCAATCAAGAAAACCAAGCAACCAAAACACGAAAACTATTGGGCTCGTTTCAATAGAGGCCTTTCCATGAGTTAGAAAGGATCATCACATTTCGTCCGTGGTAAGAAGATGCCGAGATCTAAGTTACGACTCAGACGGACTAGCCACAAGCCTAATTACATAGTGCTCATCCCGGTCGGATCGGGATTTGAGGTACTACAATAATAGCAGCATAAGTCAAGGTAGTTTAGAAAATACAAATATGCTAGATTATGATAAAAGAAAGTACAAAATAATTCAAGTTCACAAAAAAGACAAGACTCTACAATCTCTACAGTTGTCATATTAGCTCCTTGTCTAAGTCGCTAGTCGACCCAAATAGGGGTATAGCCTCTAAGTGTTACAGTCGGGATAAACACTATCGTCTTATGCAAGCATATAGTTCGTGTTATTCGGTTATACTTTATCAATGGGTCAAGATGGCTATATGATACTATGTTATGAGGCATACTACCCAACTTAAAACAATTAACTAATACTGTAACTCTCTTGAGGGGATCCTACAAAATAATTTTGTCCTTGTAAATAAAGTAGAACTCTTATTGGGGTTTACGAGAAAAAATATCTGGGTACTTATTAGGGTATCCTATTGCATTATATAGGTAATGGTCATCTTAAGTCTTAATCATAGTGCTCATAGAACAAAAGGGTTAGGTGGCACGAGTTAAAAGAAAAAGAAAGAAAAGCATAATCAGTCATCACACAAATAACAAGCGCTAAGTTTTTAGAGGAACATGATATGAACTTAAATAGAAAGTCTCTAGATAATATCATGGTTTTCTAAAGGAGGTGGTATGCTAATATTGGTGTTTGAGGTATGATCGAGGAAAATGTTACTTTATTCCTCTTGGCTCCCTACTGTCTGCTAACATTAACACAAGAATATAAATGTATAGTTCTATAATACTATCTCACCATACAAGTTAGGTTTGGTCCTAATATTCAACCTTGGATTTCTAGTGGCCCCTCAATACTAGGGTCAAACAATATGGTTAAATTTCTAATTAACTCTATTAGTGTCTATACTACTCTCAAGTCTTCATAAATACATCAAGGGGTAATGGTAAACCAATCTATAGATTAGGAATGCTAGGGTTCATTAGGTAGTCTAAACTTAGTGATATGTCAATGCCCTAGTTGTATCCTTAGTAGAAATATTACCCTAATTATCATCATAATAATAAGGATTCCTATATTCTAGCAGAAGCTATACTCAAGAACTATTAGGGAAACACATGAATCAAGCAGGATAAAATTATTCAAATAGAACAGATTAGAAGAAATACGAGTCATAGTCAATTGTGGATGAGATCCTATACTCTATTCCTAGGTACAGGCTTGCTCGGTACAGTAACGTAACCGAGACAATATGCTCTCGACCTGCATGGGCCATCACTAAAAATATGTCATGCCCCAGTCCCAAAATACATAGGACTAGGACACGTAAGCATGCCAGCCGCATGTATATGGCAACTCCAATATATGGAAACCATAACACATGCGTACGCTGTATAATGAACAATAATTCACAAGTGGTAAAAACTATCACAAGTCACAGGGTACAATCTAAATCTCATCCACAGAAATCAATATAAATAAATAATCAATATCTATGAAACTAGATCTCAATATAAAGTATAAAATGCTGACAGTCGGATGGAAACAAATCCACTGCCGAACTAGAATATAAAAGTGAACACAATATAGGTACATCACCAATAATCACGAGGCTCGAAGGGGAGACCTCCTCAAAATATAAGTAACCAGTCCAGATCTGCACTCCTACGAATACTCATGAACATCTACACCTGGAAAGGGATCAGGTCCTCATAGGGACATAACAAGATACATAGAAGCATGCCAATAAAGTACTGAAATAAATATCCAATGGGTCGCCTAACCATCTATGAATGCAGTTTTAGAACAACTTTCTAACAAGTGGGCTATCTGGCCATAAATGTGATTGGCATGGTTCTCTTGGAGATTCAGGGGCCTAAAAAATATGTCGTCTTTTGAACGGCAGAGGCCGCCTGATAATATATAGGGGTCATCACCGCCCGTATCTCCAGCGGAGCTTCCGGGTTACAATAAGGAAAGTGCAAAGGAGCCCAAATGCGGTACTTGTTGTTCTCTCCACCCCATGCTCTAAGCATGTCATGACATCCATGACACGATTTGGTTCATAGCCTATCTTTAGTACAATAGCCCAACCCTGCAACCAAACAAGGACAAGGATTGGACCACCGTACTACAATAGGCTATGTCCCTAGACTACTAATAACTGCTAAGTCTTCTAGCATGTAAAATTTCTAACAACAGTTATCCCTAACGCACGGCCCATACGTACAGGAGGCCAAACCTATCACGTAGTCCGTGATCTATATGAGACTCACACTCGTGTAAGAAATGTGTCACGGCCAATGAAACCTAATGATGCTTTATGATAATGGGGCGGTCTCATAAACAAGGTCAATGCATATACATAATAAAAATAGATCACGGTGACACCGTCGTTGCACCAAAGTTTCCTTGGACGCGTATTTTATATAGCAGTTAAAATACATGAACTAAATGACAAAAAATAAAGATGCATGCAACATATGGAATATGAATAATAGTACAATACCAAGGTATACTTGCCTGGCAAGAAAGCTACGATGTACCAATAACCTGCTCCAGAAGTCGCGCAGAACAATCCAATATCCTATGTATATATAGTATAATACAATACAATCATTAGTCATTACACTAGCACATACACAACCATATTTACACTGGACTCAGGGGTATGCTAGGGGTGACACGGGTCAACTAACACGGTCAAATGTGCGTTGAATTATGCGGGTGTCGTGTCTCCAAATACTGTGCATAATCAGACAGTCAAACTAACACCTCTATTGCCAGTACGTCAGTGTACACAAGGCAGACAATTAACATGTTCTTAGGGTTACTTGGTCAAGGTAATTACGGGATAGTCCACAGTATCCTAGGGTCGCACAATACAAATACATATCTAGTCATAACTATTACTTAGCATTTAATTACATATATATTATCACGCCCCGGTCCCGTAGGGCCATTCATCCTCGCTTTGGTCCCTACGGAACCGGTCATCCTCGCACGGGCGTGATACCGTGCAAGCCTAAAGTGCGCTTGCACAAGGCCAAAGCTTTGAACAAGGGCAAGTAAGCTATTCAATACTGAAGCAGCGACACACATATATTACAGAAAAGTAAAGAACACAATGGCATATGAAAACAAGCGCTTTTATTGATAATCGAAAGTGTTACAAACGGCGCATAGCCGAGGTTACAGATCGCTCAAGCACTCTTCTCTCGATTACAATGACACCGTTCCATACATCATGTCCCAATATATAAAAGTAACTCAAAGCAGTCTCGATACGGCTCAAGGTATCGACTCCAGATCTCCGGTTCCTTGGGATGAGGCACGGCTATCACTTCCTCAGACGGACAAGCACCTGAGAATAAGAAAATTGTTTGTGGGTCAGCACTTTTATAAGTACTGGTGAGTATAAATAACGGAACAGAAGCTACACCCCCTGAAACCCATACTAAGTAAACTTGTGGCAAAATATTGCATTACTAGTGATCTTGCTACTTTTACCTAAGTTTATTTCATGCAGCTCAGAACTATAGTCAGATTACATCTTTTGAAAACACAAGTTGGAAACCAGTTTTGCATATTCGATACTCAAGCATTCAAGCAACTATAAGGGACAGTGTTCTCATCGTGTAGTGCGCAACATGTATTATGAAATCAATCTAACTCTTTGGGGCAAAGCTTATCTAGCAAACTGATCACCTCAAATCAAAGCAAGCATATCAAGTGGACTATCATTCATTCAAGCGATTAAGGCAACATATCTATATGATTTCGGTCCCCGAGAAGCTCAGGATCGGTAGCGATAATCCAGCTAACTAATGACTCACATACTGGTACCATTAGCAGCTGTGACCAAGGTTCAGCTCTGCACTAACAGCCATTGTCCAACCGATGCGAATACATGAAGCACTAACAGAAACTCAACAATGCAGACTAAATGAACAAGCAGTCTATACATAAACTTATTTTATTTCTTATCTACGGCCGAGCGGCTATCCCTGCAGCAGACACACAAGTTAGCAACAATTTGCATAACATAATGTATATAGTTCTCTAGTTTCTTGTCCGTCCCTGCATCAAACAGTTAGGTATGCAAGAAGGCTAGCCTAGCATATGCCCTAACTATATGATGGCCCCCTCCACGTGTCACCCCCACTTTTTGGATTAGGGATATTTTCGTCTTTTCGTAATTAATGAGTAAATAATTGCATGATAATTGATTATTCTCAATTTTCGGTGATTTTAATTTGTTGCACCTCACCGTCGTTTTGAATTTTTAACCCCCACGTGCATTCACTTTTATTAAATTGATTCATAAGTCGAACTTGTACAACCTTTCATTGTTTAGACACCTTGGTGCAAGAGTACATTACGGTATCCTTTCCGTTGAACGATACGTATATAAACCCAAATTCTCCTTTAGGTGTAAATTCCATAAATTCTTGGGAGTGTGTAATACGACATCAAATTCCTGAACCATGGCCTCAGACCATCGAACCAATGCATCTTAGCAATTTCTTTATTAAAATTTCAACCATTGTAATACCCATGAGAAGCCCAATTCCAGGAAGGCCTTGACCAGACCTAATTCTAGGTCAACCCAAAGTCTACTATGATCATATATATACATAAGTATAGCTTTCTTATTCTTTTCAACCAAAACCTAATACACCCCAGCCGACCATCTCAAACCCCCCCCGACCTTGTTGTTCCTCATCGGACACCTGCTGCCCCGAGCGCCGGACACCCGCTGCCCCCGAGCGCTGGACAACCGCTGCCCCGAGCGCTGAACGCCGAGCCCTGAGCGCTGAACGCCGAGCCCCGAGCCCCGAGCGCTGCACGCTGCCGATCGAGAAGTTTCCGCGGAGACCGACGCTGCCGACTGAGAAGTTCCCGCGGAGACCGACGCTGTCGACCGAGAAGTTTCCGCGGAGACCGACGCTGCCGACCGAGAAGTTCCGCGGAGACCGACGCTGCCGACTGGAGTTCGACGACCGACCCTGCACATCGACCAGCCTTCCCTGTTCGTGACCATCGCCTCGTAATCGTCATCGTGTCGAGCGCAGGTTAGCTCCTGTCCACGTTCCCATCATTTCCTGCGATGATATACAAGTAACTAGGGACGTATGTATATACGTATTTGCATATGCATTGGTATATTGGTGTATATATATAATGTTTCCAACTAATATCTATATACTTGCGTATAAGTAATGTGTAGGTATTCTCTAGTATATCAATACGTGTATTATAATCATAATTAATGTAGGTTAATATATATGCCTACGAATCGTATAATGCTCAATTAGGTTAATATACTTATACATATCTATTATAAATGTAATTAATTAGTACGATGAGAGATTAGTTCATATTAAGTCCTATGTATCACATGTCCGAGATGTCTTGATTGTGACCACGGATACCCCGTAGCCACATCTACCTGTGACCATGTAGCATGATAGTAGACTGCCATATGTACACTGACGTACTGGCAAGACCGTACCATTGACTGTTTGTTAAGCACAGCAATTACAGACGCGACCCCTAGTATAATCCTTGATCATTCTGTTGATCGTGTATTAGTGTGATGCCTAATGCAGTATTGTGTTTATGATATATCTATAGGACTGTTGGATCACTCAGACGGTACCTTGGAACCCGGACTTTGGTATTGCCAGCTAAGGACCACAGGCGAGTACATTCTCTGACAGTTTCCATTATGTTGATTATCTCTATAATTCTTGTTGTATAGCGTACATGACTCTGACACTGTTCTTTACACGAGTTGGCATCATTGAGACCTGTCACGAGGAGTCGTGATGGGAATCCATCGTACTAGCAGGGAAAATGGGGAAGTATTAGTAGCTTATGTGATCATACCCCTTACATGCAGTATTAGCTCACCCATATTTCACGTCGGTGCAGGCTTACCCTTACATGCCTCATCATTGTTACATTCTGGTTAGCCTGACCTGTTGGGGATGATCGCTAATCCATGTAATGAGTTATATAACCCAAGCCGATCACATGATATACTGATGTTTTACATACTTAGATAGATGATTCTTGACATGTATCTTGATAGATTGATCTTGTATTTCCACATGTTCTAGTTGTTGTTCTTATACACACTTATATGCCAGTTCTTTGTACTTGCGCACACTTGTAGTTTTATCCCTTGTCAGATGCTATTGATGATGATGTTCCAGTACTTTATTCCGGCATTCTTTATTCCAGTATTTCTTATTTCCAGTTATTTCATATCTGTCTTGTATTTCTTTACACTGTGTTATAGTTTTTGTCAATATATATGGAACTGCTGTTAGAGGTATATTTTCGTTCCAATCCTGACTGGATATTTTTTCCAGAGAAACTTAAGGATTTATGTACTACGCATTACGGACCAGGTATAGAAGCAGACTATGTACCAGAGATCCTAGAGGAGACTATGCTTCTAGATGAGACTTTGCCTACAGCTATTTAGATAGTATTTATTTATGCTTGAGACTTATGGAGGATATTTTAGTTTATGTTTAGTCCTATGTTAAGTTTAATTGGAGACTTGTGTTGGACAGCTAGACTGTGAGTATCTTTATGTTTGAGACATGGTGTTTAACTATGTCATTTCCTTTTATCTTTTATCGTGCCTTATAGTTGTGGTGATTGAGTTATATTGTGAGATTATGGAGATGTATATTATTGACAGGTGTTTAGTTATCTAGTATTACTGTGACCTAGACAGCGTTCTACCGCCGATACTGCGGCGTAGGCTGGACGTACCCACGCTCTCGTGCCCCTATACTGGGTGCGGGTCGTGACACGTTTTTAGTGGTGGCCCATGCAGGTCTGGTTTTCGCAAGTTATGCGATATCGTGGTAGTGCGACAACTTAGTTGTATTGCTATGAGCCTGTGCTAGGATATAGGAATAGGATCTAGGATGAGAGTATGCTCAATCATACTAGGAAATTTTGAACTTCTTATTGCTATTCTAATGAATTGCTTCCTTAGCACTTTAGTGTCCTTCCTTGATGATATCACATCTATCATCTTAATTGATTCTTTGATCTGTATTCAGGATGTCGCCGAATACTAGATCCATGAGAATGGGAGCAGCCAATTCAGAGAAGACTGCCACCCCTCAACCTGATGAACAGATACCTGGAGATTCTCCTACATCTCCTGTTCGTGTGGGAGTGTCTGCAATTAACGGGATTCCTCCTCCACCTATACAGAGGATTGCCCCAACTATGACAGACGACCTTCTACCACCACCGATACCAATTTTCGGAGGAGTGCCCACTGACGGGACACAGATGTTCGCATTGATGCAGGGCATGCTAGAGGCCCAGAGAGTAACCGCAGAAGCTCAACGTGTTCAAGCTGAGGCTCAGAGAATGCAAGCAGAAGCACACCAGGCGCAGACCGAACTGATGAGAGAGAGCATGGAGAATGATAATCAGATGACTCTCCAGGCTGTGGAGAGAGTAGCACGACAACCGCAACATCAAGGTCAGCAACAACAGAGGCCCGGTACCATAGTGGACTTTAAGAGGATGATGCCTCGAGAGTTCAAAGGCACAGAAGTAATACTATATGCTGATGAATGGTTAGAAGATATAGAAAGGAATCTTCGCTTATCACAGATTCCAGAGATTCTTCAGATAGAGGCCGCTGGCAGTCAGATGTTTGATATCGCACTGACGTGGTATCGTACAGAGCCGAGACTCGCCGCTGAAGGACTTACTTGGGAGAACTTTAAAGAACTCTTCAAAGAGAATTTTTTTTCTGACGTAGCCTTGGGAGCTTTAGAAAGTCAGTTCCATGACTTAGTCCAAGGAGGCATGTCGGTCGACGAATATGCTGCAGAGTTTTGTCGATTGAGTCAATTTGCGCCATCGATGGTTCGAGACCCGGGAGATAGAGCTCAAAAATTTAGAAAAGGATTGAATAGGGAGATCAAGTCTCGTACTTCGGGACGACGTACTACTACATTTGAGGGTATTCTGATGGATGCCCAGATTGCCGAAGAGGACTTGGACCTCAGGTCCAAGAGAGGACGCGATACATCTGGAGCAACAGGAGGTAACACAGGACCAGCCAAGCGCCCACACTTTCAACAACAACATAGGCCGTACCAGTAACAGGCACCAGTTCGAGGACATGCTCAACAACAGCAACCACAAAGACATAATTAACTCGTTACCCCATGTTCGTATTGCGGAAAGATGGGACATACAAGAGACATCTGCAGAAAAAGGTTGGGCACTTGCTTATCGTGTGGATCAGCAGCACATCAGCTGAGGGACTGCCCAGCTATTCAGACTCGCCAAGGAGGAGGAGCAGCTCAGAGAGGACCAGCCAGAGCACCTATTGTACCAGGAGGCCAGCAGAGAGGACCTCCACTTCCATCACAATAGGAGAGGTTTGCTCAGCAGCAGCAGTAACAGAGAGGAGCACCACAAGGACGAGCTTACGTCATGACCACTGAGGAGGCCGAGCCAGCTGGAGACGTGATTTCAGGTTCAGTTTTACTCGATTCTATTCCAGCACTTGCATTGTTTGATTCTGACGCTACCCATAGTTTTGTATCTGTATCTTATACCCTTAAACATTATTTAGAAACGGAACCATTAGATAGGACTTACAAGATCACGACAGGAGGAGGCATTATCCTAGTCCGTGATTGTTGCAAGAATCGGAGAGTGTCATTAGAAGGCCGAGAGTTGAGCGTGAGTTTACTCGTTATGCCACTTCCGGAATACGATATTGTACTCGGAATGGACTGGCTGAGTAAACACCATGCTTCTATAGATTATCGCGGAGGAAGAGTAGTATTTCGACTACCAGGAGAGCCAGAGTTCGAGATTGCCAGAGGAGCAGAGGAGCGGAACAGAGGCACTTTTTGCGGAGCCAGGGCGGAAGAAGAAGAGTTACCGCATCCACTTATAGCGGATTTCCTGGATGTATTTCCAGAGGAGTTTCCAGGGTTTGCCACCAGACAGAGATGTTGAGTTCTCTATAGACTTGATACCAGGAGCAGAGCCTATTTCACAACATGTCTATAGAGTTAACAACAACGAGTTGGTAGAACTGAAGAAACAAGTTGAGGAGCTGCAAGACAAAGGTTTTATTAGATCCAGTTCATCGCCATGGGGAGCACCGGTATTATTTGTACCAAAGAAGGATGGCACGGTACGTATGTGTATCGATTATAGAGCTTTGAATAACCTCACTATCAAAAATAAATACCCGCTGCCGAGGATAGATGATCTTTTCGATCAATTGAACGGAGCAAAGGTGTTTTCAAAAATAGACTTGAGGTCAGGCTATCACCAGGTGAAAGTGAAGAAAGAAGACATACCGAAGACCGCCTTTTGAACCAGATATGGCCAGTTTGAATTTACAGTAATGTCGTTTGGTTTAACCAATGCACCAGCAGTATTTATGAACTTGATGAACAAGGTGTTCCACCAGTACCTTGACAAGTTCGTAGTAGTGTTTATTGACGACATTCAAGTATATTCAAAAACCCCAGAAGAGCATGAAGAGCACTTGAGAATAGTCTTAGAAACTCTCAGGAGAGAGAGATTGTACGGGAAGCTTTCAAAGTGTGAGTTCTTTCTTGAAGAGGTTGAATTTCTTGGACACATGGTGACAGGTGACGGAATTTCAGTTAACCCAAAGAAGATAGAGGCAGTGAAGTCATGGACTACCCCCAGCACGGTAGCTGAAATCAGGAGCTTTCTCGGACTAGCAGGATACTATAGAAGATTTGTACAAGACTTCTCTAAGATTGCAGAGCCAATGACTAGGCTGACCAAGAAGGATGTGGAATTTGTCTGGACAGAAGAATGTCAAGCCGCATTCGATGAGCTGAAAAAGAGTTTGACGACAGCGCCAGTTTTGACGTTACCATCAGGGACAGGTGGATTCACTATCTACAGTGATGCTTCGGGAAAAGGGTTGGGATGCGTTCTTCAACAACACGGGAAATTAATTGCCTATGCTTCAAGACAATTACGCCCTCATGAAAAGAACTACCCCACTCACGATCTGGAGTTAGCAGCAGTTATCTTTGCCCTAAAGCTGTGGAAGCACTATCTGTACGGAGAGCGTGTGGAGATCTTCACAGACCACAAGAGCTTAAAGTACTTGTTTACACAGAAGGAGCTGAATATGAGACACAGGAGGTGGTTATAATTGATGAAAGACTTTGATATCTCATTACAGTATCATCCAGGGAAAGCCAACGTAGTCACGGATGCCTTGAGCAGGTACCCAATGGCTATGTGCTTGACTTCGGATAGACACTTATTAGCTGATCTTGAGAGCTTAGAAATTGAGGTATTAGTTCCAGGAGCGGAGATTCAGATATGGGGACTGCATATTCAATCAGAGCTGATAGACAGAATTAGAGCTGCGCAGTATGATGATGAGACTCTAAGGAATATTAGGGCACAAGTTCAGACAGGATTGATAGATGATTTCACTATTGCGGATGATGGATCCTTACGACATGGTACGAGGATGTGTGTGCCAAGTGGAGAGCTGCACGAAGAAGTTTTATAGGAGGCACACCGCTCTCAATACTCGATGCATCCCGGAGCCAACAAGATGTATCGAGATTTGAGGAAGCATGTATGGTGGTATGGTATGAAGCACGAAGTAGCATGCTTCGTATCCCGATGTTTAGTGTGCCAACAAGTGAAAGCAGATCGACAGAGCCCAGGGGGATTGCTTCAACCCTTACCCATTCCAGAATGGTTGTGGAGCACGTGACTATGGACTTCGTTTCAGGACTTCCTCGTTCTCCAGGAGGAAAGGACACAATTTGGATCATCGTGGATAGGTTGACCAAATCAGCCCACTTCTTACCTTTCAAAGTGGGTACTTCGACGGAGAAGCTAGCAGAGATGTACGTACCGCAGATTGTCAGATTACATGGAGTTCCTGTGAGTATTGTCTCAAATCGAGATAGTCGTTTCACTTCCTATTTTTGGAGGAGCCTGCAGTCTAGCTTGGGCACTCAGCTCAAGTTCAGTACCGCATATCACCCTCAGACAGACGGACAGTCTGAAAGGACTATTCAGACTCTAGAAGATATATTACGCACTTGCGTATTGGATCTCGGAGGTTCTTGGGAGGATCATCTACACTTGGTAGAGTTTGCTTACAACAACAGCTACTAGGCCAGTATTGAGATGTCACCATTCGAGGCTTTATATGGACGGAGGTGTCGTACACCTTTATCTTGGGATAATGTTGGAGAAAGAGCCTTGTTAGGACCAGAAATGGTCGTAGACGCAGCAGAAAAGGTGAAACTTATCAGAGACAGACTGCGAGTGGCGCAGGACAGACAGCGGCATTGGGCAGATAGTCACTGTAGATCCCTAGAGTTTCAGGTATTGTTTTGATTTGTTTGGTTTGATTTGTGATTGTTTTATTTAGATTGCGTGTTAAGATCGTTGTTCTAGATTGGCGATTTGGTGTTCCTACGGATTTCTCCGACACGGGGCACGATTCATTTCGGCAGAGGAGGGAAGCTTAGTCCACGATACATCGGGCTCTTCAGTGTTCTTGCAAGGGTCGGTGCAGTGGCCTATAGACTAGACTTGCCGCCTGCTCTAGATGGAGTGCATAACGTGTTCCACGTGTCACAGCTGAGATGGTACGTGGCAGATCCTAGTCACGTATTAGATCACTCGGAGATTAAAGTTGGACCGACACTCAGCTATCCTGAACAACCTGTAGAGATCTTGGATCGAAGAGAGAAGATATTGCGGAACCAGACTATTCCCTTGGTTCGTGTTGCATGGAGAAATCACTCTCTAGGAGAATCAACTTGGGTGAGAGAGGACGAGATGCGCGAGAGGTATCCATATCTCTTCGAGACTTGAGGTATAATTCATTAATTGATTGTTTGATTCATGTAATAGTTTATTTTAATTTCGAGGACGAAATTCTTTTAAGGAGGGTAGACTTGTCACCCCCACTTTTTGGATTAGGGGTATTTTCGTCTTTTCGTAATTAATGAGTAAATAATTGCATGATAATTGATTATTCTCAATTTTCGGTGATTTTAATTTGTTGCACCTCACCGTCGTTTTGAATTTTTAACCCCCACGTGCATTCACTTTTATTAAATTGATTCATAAGTCGAACTTGTACAACCTTTCATTGTTTAGACACCTTGGTGCAAGAGTACATTGCGGTATCCTTTCCGTTGAACGATACGTATATAAACCAAAATTCTCCTTTAGGTGTAAATTCCATAAATTCTTGGGAGTGTGTAATACGACATCAAATTCCTGAACCATGGCCTCAGACCATCGAACCAATGCATCTTAGCAATTTCTTTATTAAAATTTCAACCATTGTAATACCCATGAGAAGCCCAATTCCAGGAAGGCCTTAACCAGACCTAATTCTAGGTCAACCCAAAGTCTACTATGATCATATATATACATAAGTATAGCTTCCTTATTCTTTTCAACCAAAACCTAATACACCCCAACCGACCATCTCAAACCCCCCCCGACCTTGCTGTTCCTCATCGGACACCCGCTGCCCCGAGCGCCGGACACCCGCTGCCCCCGAGCGCCGGACACCCGCTGCCCCGAGCGCTGAACGCCGAGCGCCGAGCGCTGAACCCCGAGCCCCAAGCGCTGAACGCCGAGCCCCGAGCCCCGAGCCCCGAGCGCTGCACGCTGCCGATCGAGAAGTTCCCGCGGAGACCGACGCTGCCGACCGAGAAGTTCCCGCGGAGACCGACGCTGCCGACCGAGAAGTTCCCGCGGAGACCGACGCTGCCGACCGGAGTTCGACGACCGACCCTGCACATCGACCAGCCTTCCCTGTTCGTGACCATCGTCTCGTAATCGTCATCGTGCCGAGCGCAGGTTAGCTCCTGTCCACGTTCCCATCATTTCCTGCGATGATATACAAGTAACTAGGGACGTATGTATATACGTATTTGCATACGCATTGGTATATTGGTGTATATATATAATGTTTCCAACTAATATCTATATACTTGCGTATAAGTAATGTGTAGGTATTCCCTAGTATATCAATACGTGTATTATAATCATAATTAATATAGGTTAATATATATGCCTACGAACCGTATAATGCTCAATTAGGTTAATACACTTATACATATCTATTATAAATGTAATTAATTAGTACGATGAGAGATTAGTTCATATTAAGTCCTATGTATCACATGTCCGAGATGTCTTGATTGTGACCACGGATACCCCGTAGCCACATCTACCTGTGACCATGTAGCATGATAGTAGACTGCCATATGTACACTGACGTACTGGCAAGACCGTACCATTGACTGTCTGTTATGCACAACAATTACAGACGCGACCCCTAGTATAATCCTTGATCATTCTGTTGATCGTGTATTAGTGTGATGCCTGATGCAGTATTGTGCTTATGATATATCTATAGGACTGTTGGATCACTCAGACGGTACCTTGGAACCCGGACTTTGGTATTGCCAGCTAAGGACCACAGGCGAGTACATTCTCTGACAGTTTCCATTATGTTGATTATCTTTATAATTCTTGTTGTATAGCGTACATGACTCTGACACTGTTCTTTACACGAGTTGGCATCATTGAGACCTGTCACGAGGAGTCGTGATGGGAATCCATCGTGCTAGCAGGGAAAACGGGAAAGTATTAGTAGCTTATGTGATCATACCCCTTACATGCAGCATTAGCTCACCCATATTTTACGTCGGTGCAGCCTTACCCTTACATGCCTCATCGCTGTTACATTCTGGTTAGCCTGACCTGTTGGGGATGATCGCTAATCCATGTAATGAGTCATATAACCCAAGCCGATCACATGATATACTGATGTTTCACACACTTAGATAGATGATTCTTGACATGTATCTTGATAGATTGATCTTGTATTTCCACATGTTCTAGTTATTGTTCTTATACACACTTACATGCCAGTTCTTTGTACTTGCGCACACTTGTAGTTCTATCCCTTGTCAGATGCTATTGATGATGATATTCCAGTACTTTATTCCGGCATTCTTTATTCCAGTATTTCTTATTTCCAGTTATTTTATATCTGTCTTATATTTTTTTACACTGTGTTATAGTTTTTGTCAATATATATGGAACTGCTGTTAGAGGTGTATTTTTGTTCCAATCCTGACTGGATATTTTTTCTAGAGAACCTTGAGGATTTATGTACTACGCATTACGGACCAGGTATAGAAGCAGACTATGTACCAGAGATCCTAGAGGAGACTATGCTTCTAGATGAGACTTTGCCTACAGCTATTTAGATAGTATTTATTTATGCTTGAGACTTATGGAGGATATTTCAGTTTATGTTTAGTCCTATGTTAAGTTTAATTGGAGACTTATTTTGGACAGCTAGACTGTGAGTATCTTTATGTTTGAGACATGGTGTTTAACTATGTCATTTCCTTTTATCTTTTATCGTGCCTTATAGTTGTGGTTATTGAGTTATATTGTGAGATTATGGAGATGTATATTATTGACAGGTGTTTAGTTATCTAGTATTACTGTGACCTAGACAGCGTTCTACCGCCGATGTTGTGGCATAGGCTGGACGTACCCACGCTCTCGTGCCCCTATACTGGGTGCGGGTCGTGACACCACGAGATTAGCAGTTGGGACATACAAGCCCATCTCACTAATAGACGGGTCTACCCTGCCGTAAGTAAGGTATTTTAAGCCTCAGGGTATCTAGATCTCTCCTAGGCCGAACGATACCAGTGCCCCAGGAAACGCTCGAGAGATGACCTTGTGCACAAGTTGTCCTGACCAAATACGTGAATGCAAGCTCCTACCAATACCAGATAATGCACATAATCCAGAACAAGCAAGCAAACACGTCTATCAAGTCCATATAGCCGGAGCTCTCTCAATACACTTGCCTAATAGTCACACCCTCCTGTAAGTAAGGGTTTTAAGCCTCAGGGTGGGCTATTAGTCTAGATGCACAAGTTTACGCCATTCACCAAGTTCTATCTCTTGACAAGCAATCAATGAAGCATGTTCAAGCAAAGCTAACTCATATAAACAAGTAACAAGCAAGAACAGTTTTTATAATTCTAGCATGCAATTCTATCTCCTTGGACAAGCATTCAAGTATTCCAGTCTAGCATACGATATCAAGAATAAGTGCAAGCAATCTTTTACTATTTCTTATTAGCATGGCAGCGGTTCGTTCAATAGCGGTGTCCGTGTGACTAAGCATGCAATAGTTCTCATATCTCATTTGCATAGCAATGGTTCTATCTCATATCAGACAAGCATTTCCAGTTATCTAGTTAGGCAAGCAAGCAAACAGATTCGTTTCAATGACAAGCTATGTGGGTTCTCTTATTAGCATGCTGAGCCGGTTCTATCCTTTCTTCTTATGAACAATCTTCTTAAGCAAGCATTCAAAAACTCAGATTCATTATTAAGGCATACGAGAATCAGAGAATGCAGTTCTGCCCACTCACATTGATTAATTGGTCAGGAACCCTCCGAGAAGACTTCCGTTCGAATAAGCAAGGTGATATCACTTGTACATAGCGCCTACGCGGAGCGGGGCGCTATATATATCCATATAATTATATAATAATAATACCAATAATTTATATATATACTAATTTGAATACATACACTAAATATTTATATATATACCAAGCTGAATAATATACGCGTACGCGTACGTATACGTACACGAGTTGGGTTCACCGACTCAGGGCCTGATGTCAACTAACAGTCAATAAGCAATACTAATGTCCTACTGGCATACACACAAGCACACATAAACAATATGAAAGAAGGGGGACAGGTTCGAACCTTGGGGTTAGCGTGCACGGGCACGACGATGACGATGATGACTACGGTGACGATGATGATAACGACGATAACGACGATGAGGTTGACTACGATGACGACGAGGATGATGATGATGATGGGTTGATGATTATGATATTGATGAAGGTTACTATTAGAGATGATGATGATGATGAGGTGGAGGTTAATGGTGAAGATGATGATTGGTGATGATGATGATGATGACGGTGTCTGCCGGAGGAGGCCCGGCCAGGGGAGGTCCGGCAAGGAGGAGGAGGAAGACAAGGAGCAGGGAGGAGGACATGGTGGAGATTGGTGGCTCGTGGTCGAGGGTGGTGAGGAAGAAGGAGATGAGATGGTGGTTCGGTCGTCCAGGCGGTGGCTGGGATATCCGGCGGGATGTAGGCAGTCGTCGAAGGGGGGAGAGGTGAATGGTGGTGGCTGGTGATGATTGAAGAGGAGGAGGCAGTGGTGTTCGAGGGGATCGGGATTCCGGCGAGGAGGAGGAGGAGGAGAGGACAGGGAATGTCACGACCCGCACCCGGAAAATCGGGCATGAGTCGTGGGTACGTCCAGCCTACGCCGCAGCATCGGCGGTAGAACGCTGTCTAGGTCAACTATCTAGATAATAATCTCACACAAAAATCGGGCATGACCTCTCCAAAAGGAGGGAAACCACACAAACAATATATCAACCTGTCAAGATCTCAACTCCAAACGGAGGAGCAAATATCAAATGATAATCACAATATACTCAATCACGAATCTAAGCACGATAAGATGGCAAAGAAGACTAACAACTATAAAGTCTAACCAACAACAACTACTACAACAACCACAACATCAAATAATAATACAACATCCAAAAATAATATACAAACAAGGTCTCAATCCAAAACCGGAGACAAATCCGGTGCTAAAGCTAATAAAACAACAAGGTCCTAGTGATCCCGGCTACCAACCCGGAAATCACTCCTAAACTAGAGGGTCCCTGTCTGCACCATCGACAGGCTCAGGTCCATAAAACGTCGGACACCAATCCTCCGGATACTCTGAAAAATATGTCCAGTCAGGACTGGAGCAAGTACATCTCTAACAGCAGTTCCATTTAAATGATAAAAACTATAAAACAGTTATAGCAAGTAGCAAGAAGAATGAAGCAAGTATGAAACAGGAAATAAACATGTATCACTGGTGCATAAAGGTAAAGATGCAGGAATATCAGAAACAAGATAGTAGTAACTGCAAGATACAAGAAATCTACACTAAGAGTAAGTCTGTGCACATGAACGTGTAGTGAGTCCAGCATGAAAAACATGTAGTGAGTCAAGTCCAGAAATATGTAAGTGAGACCAGCAAGAAATGCAAGTGAGTCCAGACTATAAAGAATGAACTCGGTGTCTTTGAAATACTTGTTTCGACATGTAAACGGCTAGGGGTAAGTACGGCTCACCGCGCACTGGGTGCGCGGCTGCTATCATTCCAGATTAGACCAGAGGGAGTGATTCCTGATGATGCCAGATAGGAATGTTTACATGTCTACTCGAGTATTTCCCCGCCCCGACTAATGCAAGTGGATCCAAGACCCGACACGCAAATCAAGATGAGTCCAGCCTGAACATGAGTGATGCCTGTAGTGATGCCTGTAGGTGATGCCAGTAGTGATTCCAGAATAGAGGCCAGAAACATGAAATGTACGTATCGCAAGTAAATAAATCCAGAAATATCAGTCAGTGTCCTGTGTTGTGCCAGAATAATCAGATGATACTATACTAGAAGCTGAATCATAATAATCATCAAATAATGAAAACTATCAGAGAATATACTCGCCTGACGTCCTGAGCAACTGGCGATCCGAACCGGTGTCGCAAGAACCTAATGCGAAAAACAAGGTTAAACAGGGTTCTAATGAGTTAAACAGATATAAAATAATTAAAAATAGGCTTCTAGGGTCGTTCTAGGTCAAACGGGTCAAACCGGTAAAATCTGGGTCAAAAAGTCAACTCTGGGTCCAAAAAGTCAACTCTGGGTCAAAACTAGGTCAAAAGTTGACTTTGGCGGTCAACCGAGTCAACTACGGTCAAGTCTGGGTCAAACTAGGGTGCTCCTGAAATTCTAGGTCAAACCGAGGTCATTAAACTAGAAAACTCACAAACTCGCCTCCTTGAGATACCGGGATACCCTCGGTATCCGATACCTCAACCTAGGCTACGCACCCCGCCTAAATCCGCTAAAACCTATGCTAGCACGCGTAAATATATACACATAAGCATATAAAAATCACTCCAAGACAAATCCTAGGCTATTGCTCAAAAACCCCGCTCGAAACCCAATACCTTGGTTATCTCAAGGTATTGAGATACCGCTCTAAACTCCTCTAACTAGCTATCTAGCTACTAATTATGCACCTAGTTATTAACCTAGGCTAGGTAATATAGATATCTACCATATATATATATATCTAAGTAGGTATCTACCTATATACATATATATATCCACACACATACCCATTAATACCCATTACCTTACCCATACACCTATATATATGACTATACTATCTAGATATCTCTAGGTATTGATATAACTATATGTATATAGGTATCTATATCTTAGATAGATATATCTAAGTATCTAGCTATCTACCTATCTAGTATCTAGAAACCTAACTATCTACCTATCAATTACCTATCTATCTATCTATCTAATTATCCATCTACCTATCTAAGAATCTATTTATCTAACTATCTATGTATCTATTTAACTATTTACCTTGTTATCCATCTATCTAAATATCTATCTACTACCTATTGATATATCTATCTATCTATTGATCTATCTATATATCTATATGTCAATTTACCTATCTATTATCTAGCTATCTATGTATATCCACATATCCATCAATCTATCTAACCATTTACCTATTTATCTATTAACCATACATACCTATCTATCTATCTAATATATCTATCTAACTATCATCCATCTATCTATATTTCTATATATATATATACCTCTCCCTCTCCCTCGCATTTGCCGCTGCTGCTAGCTACAAAAACTGCTGCTGCTGCTGTGCTTATCTGCTGCTGCTGCCACTGCTTTTGCTGCTGCCGCGCTGCTACTTGCTGCTGCTGTTGCAGTTTTTGCTGCTGCTGCTGCAGTTTTCTGCTGCTGCTGCATTGCTGTGCAGTGCGCAGCGCACTGCACGCTGCTGCTGCTGCTGTGCAGGTCCAGTCCCCCCCTCTCTTCTCTCATACACCCACACACACACTCCTATATATACACATATATATATATCTATATATATATATATACATACATATATATATACACACAAGCTCCTATATATATACATACACACACTAATATATCTACTAACACACAAAAACACTCAAACACATAATTATATACATATATCTATATATATGTATAAATACCCATATATCTATATATATGTATATACACACTAATAGCTCTATATATATATTACTAGATACCTATATATATATACACTTATCTCTATTCTAACACACTCACTAACACACACACCTACACACTCACAAACACACTAATACACACACTCACACACAAATATATACATAGCTATAAATATGTATAAACACACATATTAATATATATATACACACATACAAATATATATATATACATATCAATACACACACACACTCTAAGATATATATATATATACACACACACATTCAAATATATATATACATATACACACAAGCACACTTACACATATACATATATATATATACACATAGACATATACACCCACAAGCACATAGATATAAATACACACACCCATATATATAAATATATATACATATATACAAATACATATAAATATATACATATATATGTACACATATAAATATATATATATATATAAAGACACACACACAACTACAACACAACACAACACTCAAACCTCACACCCCACTCACGCCCAACGACCCCGACACTCACCAACGCCTATAAATATATAAAATATAGCTCGAAAACTCTAGCACACACTCCCCGATACTAACCCAACGTGCGCACAAGCCCGAAACGAGGAAACCAAGTCGAAATGGCCGTTCGGTCATTTCGACGAACACGTGGTGCGCGGCTCGAAAAACCTCCTGAAACGCACACCAAACGAACTCGAAATCGGTCCAAAATTTACCCACGCGTCCTAAACGATGTCTAGATCCTAGAAAATGCGCTCCCGCATCGATTCTAGGTCCGTGGCAGAAACGCACACGCACTTAGAATCGGCGACGACGAAAAGCCCCAAATTCGCCCGAAACGCCCGTTTCTCCGCGACACGACTTCCCGTGTCCAAACGGAGACACGCTCTCACCCTCACGACACCCGACAACGTCTACCTAGGTCCGTCTAACCTAGGGCATCACCCAAAATTGGGCCAAATTCGGATTCCACCCGAAATTGACACAAAACTTAGTGTTAAAGTCTCTAAACCCAACCAAACTAGTTCCAACTTTCTCTCACGGGTAGCCTAAGGGTCTAGGAAGGTTCTAAAATATTAATTACACTATAAAAGAATAATTACAAGGGGAAATTTAGGGTTTACCTCTTGGGAGTTGGAATCCCAAGCAAAAATCTCCAAAATGCTCCAAATCCTCCAATCCAAGCTTCCAAGCCTCAAATCCAAGCTCCAACACCAAATCTAGGCTCTTCCCACCTAGGTTGGGGAAAGATCTAGGGTTAGGGTTACATAAAGAAGAAGGAATGGAAGAAAGAAGGAAGAAAAGATGGAGAGACTTACTTGTGAAGGAGGAAGGAAGAAGAGGAAGTAGTGGAGAAGAAGAAGAAGAAGAAGAAGAAGAAGAAGAAGAAGAGAATGGGAGAAGGGGGCTGCTGTTCCACGGTCTGGGAGTGAGGAGGGGGCCGGCCACAACACATATAAGGGTTTACAAGTTTCTAAATTCCCAAAACGCCCCTATTGACTTGGTTTTGGGTTCCGGGTTCCAAAAGCACTCAAACTAGTTCCAAATCTCTCCAACTAACTCCTAAAAATAAAATAAATATTTCTAAGCCCCAAAATAATTCTCACAAGGGTGTGGGCTAGGTCGGACATGGGTCCACTAGGGTCTGACATGGGTCCAGGCTAGCCAAAATCCTAAAACAATCAAAATAAAAATAATAAAAAAATAAAGCAATCACTAATTAAATATAAATACAATTAAATATAAATAATCCACAATTAACTAAATTAAAAATAAAAAAAAATACCCGGATCTGGAAATGGGGTGGTGACAGGGAAGAGGGGAACGTTCAGGCGAAGTCGTGGGTCTTTGGCGGGTCTTCGGTCGACGAGGGCGGTGGAAGGAGAGGCGGGGTGCGGCGTTCGGTTGAGGGCAGCGGGTCAGCGTTCAGGCGAGCGGCGGGTGGCTCCGGTTCAGCGAGTGCAGGCGGTGTTCGACAGGAAGAAGCGAGTTGACTCCGGTCGGCGGGGTCGAGCTCCAAGCGAGCGGGACTGGAGGAGAACGGGAGGTGACGATGAGGCTGATGGACCGGCTTCAGGCGGTTGCAGCGGTTGGCTCCGGCGGTTGGCCGGGGAAGGGTGTGCACATGAAGAGGGATGTGAATAGTAGGGATCGGCTGATGTAGTTAGGTTTAGGGAAATAAGAAAAATAAAGAAAAAAGGAAAGAAAAGTTGTTTATATACATGTGGACTTGGGTTGGGTGTTTGACCTAAAAGTTTGGGCTTGGTCAACCCTCCTTGGAGTGGGCCTTGACTATACATGGGGATATTGGAGGACTATAATTTGCATTATTTAAATAGAAGGCTAGAATTAAATGGGAGCGATGTAGCGCGTTGCACATTCCAAAAATTATGGGAAAAATTTATGTGAAGGGAAAAATAGGTTTATTCACGTATTATCCAATGGTGTGGACACCTTAATGCACTTTTGCATAAAAGCGCCCAACAATTGGAAAATTGCACAAAGATGAAAATTGGATTAAATTAATTTAAAATTAATGCGCAAGGTGTTCCTGAATTAATTAGAAGTACATGGGAATAAAATTAGGTGGGACACAAGAGTCATGGACATAGAGGACCCAGAGTAGAATATTATCATTAATTTGGGTTGCACAAAACGGTCAAGATTGTGTCTCCAATTTTGATTGGAACGCACAAGAATACAAAGTTGGAATTATTTAGAATTAAATACAAACGTCTGCGACGAATATTGTGCGACTAAAATATAGCACAAGAGAGCATAATTATAAGTCACGCAAAGGTCAGAATAGATGACAGGCATGTATAGGACAAGAATGTAAAATTGGTAGGAAGGCAATGGCTAGTGTAGTGCTCCAATTATCGAAGCAACGGTAAGGTGTACTATGTGATATAAATACCGTAAAATTGAATAAAATGTCGTGTCTTATTTCTAATTGGATTCAGACTAACCCTAGTTTCGCTATCAAAGCCAAGTAGGCCTAATTTTGGGTGAGGGGGTTTACATAACTTAACCAACAACTCAAGCAATACGACTACTGAAAGTAAAGACTAAATGTAATAATCTCAGGATAATAAAAGAAATATTGTAAGCCTGCAATGAGACATATCTTGAATTGATAAGCAAAATAGAATAACAAGTGCAGAAAATAAAGGTGTGATCATGTAAATACTATACTAACCATCATCCATCAATTACGATAAATCATATAAGTACGGCTTGATACTTTAACTAACTAGGATTATCACAATCCTAATTACTAATAATTATAATGCAACACGATACTAGGTTCCTTCTGATTGCATGCCACTGTAGTCTGTCCGGGATATCCATATGCACAAACCAGCCACAGATACTCCTCAAGATACTCCACAAGATAACCATATGAATAACCGGGACTACATGTAATCTAGGAAAATTTTTAGCCATGTACTAAGTGAATTTCTAGTTAATAACCTCTAGCTTTTTCTTATATGAATTCGGGTATGGCATTCCGCAGAATCCATCCTAGACATGATGCAACAAAACAAGTTCTAATAGTAATATAAACAAGTTTTAATATACATTGCACAAACAGACTCATGTAAGCCACGACAACAACCAAGACATGTGAAACAAAGTGAAGCCAGGTAAAGCCATGTGAAGCCATGTGAAGCCAAGTCCATCCAGGTGAAGCCAAGTGAAACTAAGTCAAGTCATGTCCGATGAAGCCATATAAAGTCATGCCAAGTCAAATCCAGTCAATCATGTCATCACGTGTAGCCGGGCAAAGCTGGATGGAACCGAGTAAAGCCAAGTCAAGTCATCTGAAGCCATGTATGTTCATGTCTAGTCAGGTCAAGTCATCGTGTGTCCAAGCAAAAGCCAGAAGAAATAAAATAAAATTACGAAAAACCAAGAATTTTTAAAGAAAGAGCACGACCGGTATATCGTCGGTACAGTCCAGTACACCATCGGTATATCGGTCCAAAGATAAAAAAAATACAGCAAGTCTGGATTCCAACAAATCGGTATACTGTAGTATACCATCGGTATGCCGTTCCAAGTAGGCAAGAAAGGTTATGGAAAATAAAGTTATGCAAATCAGTATACCGTCGGTATACTATAGTATACCGTCGGTATGCCGGCCAAGACAAATATCTTGAAGTCGGTTAACAATATCGACAATGATCGGTATACCGTCGGTATACTGTAGTATACCGTCGGTATGCCGATAAGATTTACAGAAAATATCTAGAAATCTAAGTCGGTCGAAATCGGTAGACCGTCGGTATATTGTAGTATACCGTCGGTATACCGGTTTCCAAGGATAAACATGGTTAAAGTCAAGTCCGATTTTCGGGACCCAAATCAAAACCCAAAAATTACCAGAACCAAGTCTAACTAGAAGTCAGGTTTAGGGTAAGTCTCATATCACAATATGGACTAAATCTCACGGTCATAACTCCGGTACCATTTTCGCTACCGAGTTACATAAAATGGACGAAACGAGATCTTACCAGAAATCAAAACTGAAATTGTCAAAAGGCTAAAAATTACGATATGAACAACCATAGTAACCAAGTCTAAGCTAAAAAGTAACAACCAAAGCTCCAAGAAAGTAAAATGACAGAAAGTAAAAAAAGTTCAAGAAATCGACAATGTGTACTTGCCTAAAGCGAGCTCCCAGCCTAAACCTTCTAGTCCACCACCATGAAGGGGTTCAAAAACCACACTCCAGGTCTCAAGACTAAGCTCCAAGCTCGAGAGAAAAAGGGTGAAGAGAAGAGAGAAAGAGAAATGAGAAATGAAAAGAAAAGAAAAAACAAGGGCTATTTATAGAGAAATTCTCGAAAAGTAAAACAAATATATGTCGGGCAATATACTGTAGTATACCGTTGGTGTACCGGTCAGGTAGTAAAGTTTCAATTTTGAGAATTTTTGAGCTTCCTCAAGAACCAATATAATGCAATAAATAGCACAAAAATATGTATCCGCTTCAAATACGAATACTGTCAAACGAGTCTCACAATAAGTCAAACTTATTACAATGATTAATTGAAAAGGCATAATGAGAATATAAACTTCGATTTAAATAAAAAAGCCATTTTGAGCGCTACCCCGACCAATCGTCATTCTCGTTAGTCGGTCCTGAAATACGCAATCAGAAGATGAGAATGTGATGTCACAATTAGATGATTTTGTTAATTGTGAGATAGACAATAAATCAAATTTGAATGATGGAATGTGAAAAATATTTGCGAGATTGAGTGATGGTGAACATTAAATGGTGCCTATGTGTTTCACAAGCGCCTGAGAGCCATCAGGTAATTGAACATTTAATTACTTAGGAGCAACATAAAAAGAATGAAACATGCACTTTTTTTTGTTAATTTGATACCTAAGATTTGTATTTTATTTTTAAGAGTGTTTAAACTAAATTCCGTTGCTGTTTTTTGATGAAAACTGTTAAAAATAGACGTGCGATAGTTATTTGTCTTATTTTTTAAATGTTATTTTGTTATTTTTGTCAAGTTCTTATTGTTGGACTATCATTTTCAGAATAATATTGGTGTTCGAAGAATATCTACATAAACAAATAGTTTTTATCGAGTACAAAATGACTGTTCTACAATCAATCATAGCTAATGTAGCGGCTGGGACAAAAATAACCCTAAAAATGGACGTGTTGAATAAGGCACGTGATCAACATGTCCATTTTTAACGGTTTTCTTTCAAAAGTACCAATAAAATTAGTTCGGACACTATTTAAAACCAAAATGCAAAACTTAGACAACAAATTAACAAAAAAAAAAAAAAAAAAAAAAAAAACGACGACAACGACCTCAAGCACAATTTGGACAATTAACTATTTTTAAAACGTATTTAGAAAATTCTGACCTATGCTATCCTATTAGGTCATCTAGCATTAGATAATAAAATTAAAGAACACAAAAGTAACTTCCAACGTCACTATCCTATTAGGTCATCTAGCATTAGATAATAAAATTTTAACAAATATTTGGATCTTTGTTAGTAATCAGTACTGAATTAACCTAATATTATATATTTATATGCTAAAGCCATCTCTAATGTGGGTTTCTATTTCCTATATTTTTTTGGTAAATTTTTTTTTAGAAAAAATATATATTTTTATAATGTGCAATGGTCAAATAGGATAAGAACTCAATTTTAGAAATTTTCATTGAGGATGGTCTACCCCTCCAAACGGTCCATTACCAAAGGTTATCTAGTCCTTAACCAGCTAAGCTAAGCATCATTTTCGCAATAAACGCCCTCACAATATTCCAAAAGGCAAATTATAAGGGCACTGCACATTTTACTCGGGGCTAGTCCATTGAAAAATAAGAAAAAATTACAAGTTTGCCATCATGAAAGTTATTCGGGACTAGCCCACTGTTATAATCAGGACTGTCAAAATTTTGGCAGTCCTACCACTTGGAAGGATTGTCAAAATTTTGACAGTCCTATCACTTGTAAGGACTGTCAAAATTTTGACAGTCCTACAAATTGTTAGGACTGTCAAAATTTTGACAGTCCCATTTCTAAGGACACTGCACATTTGATTCGGGGGCTAGCCCATTGAAAATTTACAAAAAATTACAAGTTTGCCATCCTAAAAGTTACTTGGGGCTAGCCCAAATTGTTATAATCAGGACTGTCAAAATTATGACAGTCCTACCACTTGGAAGGACTGTCATAATTTTGACAGTCCTACAAATTGTTAGGACTGTCATAATTTTGACAGTCCTAATTTTAACCCACTGAAAATTTTATATAAAACTAGGACTGTCAGGATTTTGACAGTCCCACAAACAATGAGGACTGTCAAAATTTTGACAGTCCTCATTTTAATTGTCAGGATTTTTTTTAAGTTTATTTCTATTTAGTTAGTTTTGGATTTTGATTTTTTTTTATTTAGTTTAACATCCAAAATAAAATATGTTATCATTGAACAAAAAAAAAAAAAAAAAATCTACCGTACGAATATTAGGTCTGCCGTCGATCAGACTTCAAACGGCCATAACTATTTGTTTTCAAATCGTTTTTCGTCACACAATAGGTCTATTTGTATGTTTTCGACGAGAGTAACACAATTCGTGTAGAGAGAATTTTCATCCGAAGTAAGACGTACATATTACAGGCAAAAATATAAAATATAAAACTTTAAAGTATCATAACTTTTGACTGGGAGATCGAAACAAGCTCCAGTTTGAGCCAAAATGACCGTATGGAAAAGTACTTCGGGATAAACAGTTTTACTGTTTGACGGACTTTCCAAATTTTTAGAATCGCAAAAAAACGATGTTTCGACCTCCAAATTTTACTTTTTGTAATTTTTTTTTTTTTACAAAATTTTTAATGTACCATTAATAAATTTACTATTTTAAATAACAGAATACTTTAACAAATTTTAAGGATAGAAATATCAAGGATATTTTGAAATTGGCCCCCCAACAATTAACAAAAATAAATTAACAGAAATTTTTTTTTTTAGGACTGTCAAAATTTTGACAGTCCTAAAAATTTAACATATATTTTTAGGACTGTCAAAATTTTGACAGTCCTTACAATTGGTAGGACTGTCAAAAGTTTGACAGTCCTAAAAATATATGTTGAATTTTTAGGACTGTCAAAATTTTGACAGTACTTTCAATTGGTAGGACTGTCAAAATTTTGACAGTCCTAAAAATTTAACATACATTTTTAGGACAATCCTTAAATTTTTAGGACTGTTGAAATGCCTACAGTCCTATATAAATTTAGGACTGTAGAAAATTCTACAGTCCTTAATATACATAGGACTGACGATTTTCCTACAGTCCTAAATCTATATAGGACTGTAGGAAAATCTACAGTCCCGTCCGATACTGCTCGACGTTGTCGACGATTCTCGACATTTTATGCCCTAAAATCGTGTTCGATTCTCGACATTGTCGACTTTGGGAGCCATCGACAAGGAGGACGAAGTCTCGGAGAGTTGGAGAGCTCCGCCGGCGGGAGGGGGGAGGGCTCCGGTGGGACGGGGAGGGTTTGGGAGAAGGGTTTGGGAAAGTGGGCTAGCCTCAAGTAAAATAATGGGCTAGTGTGAGTAAACTTTGCTCAATCCTGGGCTAGCCCCAAGTAATATGTGCAGTAAAAGCCTTCCAAAATGGCAGAACCAGCTCATGTACGGACAAAGAGAGTCAACATGTAAAAAAATCCATAAACATTCCATCCCCACCGTCATGCTCCAGACTCTGACCACCACCACCACCACCACCAGAGCCATGGCCCCTTCCTCAAACCGAAACCCTTACCCTAACCCGAATTCATCTCCTTCGTCGTCCTGTTCTCCGTGCAACCATTCCCCATCGGCGACGCTCGACCTCCTGATCCTGATCCTCGTCCTCTTCTCCTGCGCCTTCCTCATCGCCTCCTCCCTCTCCCACGTCCTCCGCTCCCTCCACCAGATCCTCCCCCCTCTCTCCGTCTCCGCAGCGCCGCTTCCCTACCTCCTCGGCGCCCTCCTCTCCCTCGCCGCCTCTGTCGCGCTCCTCGAGATCGCCCGCTCCTGCCGGCCCCGCCGCTGCCGGAACCCCCTCTGCAGGGGGATGCGTAGGGCCGCGGAGTTCGACGTCCGCCTGCAGACCGAAGACGAGATCGGCGGCGGCGGAAGCGGAGGGACGAAGGGAGGTGCGGGGGAGGGGGCGGCGGTTGGGTGGAGGGAGATCGAGGGGCTCCCATGGAAGGGAGGGCAGCAGGGGAACAATCCGGACTACGAGTGCCTACGGGCGGAGCTGAGGCGGATGGCGCCGCCCAACGGGAGGGCGATGCTGCTGTTCCGGGCGCGGTGCGGGTGCCCCGTCGCGAAGCTTGAGGGGTGGGGGCCGCGGCGCCCCGGCCGGCGCCATAGGAAGTGAGTTGCACCCCCCCCCCCCTCCCCCCCTGTCGTTTTGATTCTAGTAGATTGTTTATTGCTGCTACTATGTTGCACGGACACAGTTACGACACGATAAGAATGCACCAGCATGGACACAACATTCATTTCAGCTTGTCCTAGTGTACTTTGGAGTGTTCTGTGTCGTGTCCTACACGGCATGACATGGACACGTCTAGTATGAATTTTTTTTTTTTGGTGGTTAGAAAAATCTAGAACTTAACTCACAAGTGCCAATTTCAGTATATTGTTTAAATTTGACCTGCCTGTTTAATAGAGTGAAGAAGATAAATAATGCATATGCAGTTCTTGCTTAATAAACAATGATTTGTACGGTTCCAAAGTTTGCCCTTTAGTTGCGATTATTGAATGGAAGGATATGCTCAGGATTTTGGCTGGCTTATAGGATTGCATAGTGGATACAACAACGATGCGACAATGAAGTTTTTATTCAATTTTTTGGGGGCTAGCTACATGAATCCCTAGCTTCCGTTCAACTTTCTTAAGAGGGTTTTCATTTCTAATATTAGCAAATGCGATATATCAAGCATATCCATTTGACTAGTTGGTTTTATTTAATGAGATGAGGAGTTGATACTTCTTTCCCTTTGGTTCTTGGGATGTAGTGGAATGGATACGGTTCAACTTGCAAGATTATTAGGAAGAATGGAACCTTAGAATGGGGACCTAGGTATAGGCTAGATGGGACTTCGTTGTTAAATGAAAATTATAATACCAGTCGGGAAGGCTATAATGTAAGGATGGTGTGATATTCTTAAATCTTTTATTTGTTGGTTACCAGAAGTACATTACAATTCTCATGAATTTGGGTTATAGTAACACTCATGACTCAGGGGTTGTGCTAATCTTGAACTACTTGCTAAATTTCACTAAATGAGGAAATGATACATATGAAGATGAGAACTCATAAGTGACTGCTTCATTTCTTACTAAACAATGATTCCTTGTAGTTCCGTTTCCCAACCTTATTTTGTGATTATTGAATGGAAGAACACTTTATACAGAGTTTCCTTTTCTTGCAAAGCTCTCTGTTTGGATTCGATGAACCGAAGAATTAGTATTACATTTCCCATGGGCTATTGGGATTGTAATGATATGCGTGATTCAACTTGCCAGTTTATCAAGAGATTATTTAGACTAAGCTTGTCCGGTGAGTCTTCTTCAAAATAAAGGATATGATACAGGATAAGAAGGCCTTAATGTACCTATGATGATCTTAATTGTCCTATGCATTTACATTTTATAATTAAAACCAACAGGTGGAGTGTACTCTTTGTGGATGAATGATACTTTATGTAGGAACATGGTGTGTGTGTTAAGAACTTAAGGCCTTTTCTGTTGCAATTATGTTCTCAACACAGTTTTCACGTATTATTGTTAGAATAATATAAATATTAACCATCACCCACACTCTACAGTTTTGTGC
Source organism: Iris macrosiphon (assembly GCA_036927795.1). NCBI lineage: Eukaryota > Viridiplantae > Streptophyta > Magnoliopsida > Asparagales > Iridaceae > Iris > Iris macrosiphon. The sequence continues at coordinate 270,690,899 of JAYESA010000005.1, forward strand.
AACCGGCAAGAACTTTAACATAGTACCATATCTATGTTGCATGCACGTGTACGGACATAGATATAGGTACGTGATACAAACATTTTCAAATATGTATAGTGTATTCACCTTTGTTGCACAAATACGAGCACAGATACGGGTCCAGGCAACGATACCGATATGGGGATCATTTTGTCTTGTTCGTGCAACATAGTACCATAGCAACCTAGGTTTGAATATTTTCTGCTACGCAATTTAAGCGGATTACAAAATATATATACCGTTGCGTGAATCCAGCTCTCCGCAAAACAATGGACATACGACCTGCGGATACATGTTATAATAATATAAAAATAAACCCTCAACCCTAATCCATACTCTAGATTTTTTGTGCAAGTACTTTAACAATTATATCCTTTAGACAATAATATTTCTACAATTTTGATCTCTCCAATTTTGTTTGCTTCATTAAATGGAAGGTTACGCTCATGGTCTTATGTTAATCTAACATATAAAAAATTGTACTTTTGCTGACCCAAGGCTATGAGGAAATTGCAGCATACTGATTGTTAGCTTTATGCGGTATAAATTATAAATGGTCTCATTTTAGAGCTACTTTGTCATGTATCTGCTAGAACAATGAATGGTAGGAGTAGCCGGGAACTATAGTGCTGTTGGAAGCTTATGGTTAATTTTGTAGGCTTATGGAAATGCCATTCATTTCCACTCTTTGGCTTAATGTGCCATATATTAGTGTAATTCCTACCTTTTTGTCTAGACTTTTTATATTGTAGGGTAACTTGGAGAGTGATGTTGACTGCATAAGTTTAAACTACATAGGAGGTTGCTCAACCTACCACCAAATGACCGCTAAGTTGTACGGCATGAATCTCTCATGCACTTATTTACCTTGGCTAGGAATTGGACACCAATGTAAATGGTTGTGGTTAGGTTGACAGTCGGTCACTTTAACTTTGTCTATTCTTTAATGGAGTTTTCTTATGCTCTGTAGCCAATCCATTTTGACGACAACGATGTAGGCTTGTGCCTGAATTATATTGGATTCAAAGAATTAGAAATGTCTAACAGAAAGCGGTCGAGCTGCATTGAAGATAATATTTAGTTACTGGTTTGTCTAATACGTGTTCTACAAAGAATGTCCTGACCTAATTATATTTCTTGTGCTGAATTTTAAAATTTAACTAATAAAGATGATCAACAAGTGAAGAATCTTTTTCAAACTTTCAACACAATATGTTACAGCTGTTCTTTTCTTCTGTTCTAACCGTGCATTGTGTTTAGTTTTTGGTGAAAATCAGTTGGAAGAAAACTGACATCTAGTGAAGATAGAGTTGCTAAGATTCTTGTTCCATGTCCTCTTTCTTGATATTCTACCAATGACCAGCTTATCCAGAACAATACAAGATGAAAAGATTATCCATGCCAACCATAGTTTGCAGTATCAGCTGATGTCAACACGTATTGGCCGTATCGTATTGTGTTTTGGTATGTCCCCATCTGATATTGACCCCTAGTGGATATAGATCAGTACTGGATGAAAATATGTGACAACATGTGGTTAGCATTGAATACCCCTGTAGTTCATGTTGACAAAGAATAGTTTAAACATTTTTTTTTTTCAATTTTATGTCCTATATCATGATTATTATCGGCAACGAAGCTTGTATCCAAAATTTTGTGGTCGGTTGTTTGAATTTTTTTTTTCATTCATCAAAGTTAAAGGGCCATGTCTTTACCTATGTTACCTGGACTCGGGTACGGGTGTCTGGTACGGGTACATATCCAAGAGTCGGGTCCTTCAAACTCATAATTGAAGGACACACGGGCTCGGCTAAAAATGATCCAAATTTTGGATACGGGTTCGGAGATATGGCTATTAAAATAAATATATTTGAACATGGTTTCATAAAAAGACACATCATGTAATTAAATTTGCATGGTTTTATAAAAGATATGTAATTAAATTTGCACGGTTTCATAAAAAGATACTCTAATAAATTTGCATGATTTCATAAAAAGACACAGTTGTATTAAAGTTTGAATGATTTCATATATTTATTATTTAAGCTTATAATTAAATTTGCATGGTTTAATAAAAGACATCATGCAATTAAATTTGTAATGTTTCATAACTTTACTACCAGTCTGCCACATTAAAATAAACTATCTACTTCACTACCACATTAAAATAAACTATCTACTTTACTACTATTCTTCCGATTGTCACCATGAAGGACCATGAAGGATCCGATTGTCATCATGGAAGATCAGATACAGATTCCATACCCATACCCATACCCATGTCCTATCGGATGGACACGGGTACTTCTCCCTAAAGTGGAGAGTCCAAGTAACATAGGCCTTTACTAACAATAACAAAAAACTATATCCTTCTTTATAGCCTTAGTCCAAGTTTATTAGTGTCGTCCCTAGTTCTAAGTTCTAACATCTTTTTTACCTAATATTTTATCGTGTGCATTTATTGGTCTATGTTGAACATATGCCCAAACAACCATAGACAATATATTTCCATAATTTGCAGTAACGGCCGATACAAATCCCCGATACAGTTTGGCATGTCCCAATCCGATATTGACCGACCAATACCGACATTGGGGGGCCTCTTTTCTGGCCATTCGACAAAGAAAATTGAACGAAAAGGCCTATCAGTAAGGGTGTAAAAGTATAATAAAGTTGTAAAATGATATAAAAGAAGAAAGTTTATCGATCGCATGTAATCAACAAGGGTGACTACTATTTCATTCAATTTGAAAACTACTAAGAAACCACACCGGAAATACTTAAACTTATGCCTAAATGTATACAAAATATTTTCTAAAATATTAATAGTTATTTGCTTTCCGATACCAAAATATTCGATACTTCGATCCGAAACCACCGATTCCGATACTCATAGGAATGGTCTCATACCGATTCCGATACTCATTGGAATGGTCTCATACCGATACTTGGAACCTTGTTTATTTCTTCTTATCTTTTATTGGCACCACCTTCAATATACTTAGAATACACTCATTTCTTGTCCTATATGTCAATCTATTGTCACTCATCTAACGTAGCATTCTCATTTCAGTTGTGGACATGTTTTTTAGTTGCTCAACTCTCCAATAAATGAAGCATAACTAGTCTTACAAGTGTCTTGTAGAATTTGTTCTTCAACTTCTAAGGTACCATAAGCACTCCAGAAATTTCAACCCTTGACCCTGAATACTGAAAATTGTTACTCCCAAGTATCTCTGCCCATCAATATATACTTCTGAAGAAGAAAGTCAAAAATGCATTGAAAATTGGTGCATGTTTGCATCGTATCGTGTCAGGCATGTATCAGACACAACATGGACACTCCAAAATACAGTAGAAGACACCAAAATCAATACCGTGTCCATATCACCATGTCTGTATCGTGTCCAAATTCGTGTCTGTGCAACAACTCCTCCCATATTTCTTCCCATATTTCTTTTTGACTTTTGCTTGGAGTTATGTTTCATATTCCATTTTTTTGTCCTGCTAAATTTAATACTCATATATTCCATATTTTCTCTCCATAATTCTATTTGAGAATCTAACATTGTCTACTCTATGTCATCATATCAGTTAGGACAATGTTAAACATAGTACACCATAGAATCTCATGCTAAATATGCCCAGTAATTTTAACCTAAATTTGATTATAGTATCCTAGAATTTAATTTGTTAACCACAAATGATGGGCTCTTTTAAAGGATAACTTGTTTGAAACGGGTTAAAGAGGAAGCGGAGAGGTGTTTAAATTAATTGTTGAGAAAAAAACATCTAAAAAAAAGTAGGCATAAGCATAAAGTCCATATCAAAGCATACACAAGCATAAGAAACACAAAAAACATATTGTTTGTCTATCAAGTGGGAGGAGAAACTTCCCATATAGGGTTAGTGTTAACATCGCTAATGCTGTGTTTTAAAAAACCAGCAAGGCTCGTGCCCAGACATTCCTGCGTCTTGTGGCTTGCCCTTGCGCCTCATTTTCTATGAAGCGAGGCTCATTCACCTAGGCCCGTACCTCGTGCACCTCGTGACTAGTTTTGATGCATATATGAAGTTTTTGAGGCTGAGTAGCCTAGTATTTTTCTTTTCTTTTTTTCTTTCTTTTCTTTTAATTAATAGATGTCTACCATGAATTTAATGTTATCAAGTCAATTAAATAACGGCCATGACTGAAATATTGTCACCGATCGGATCCTAAGAATTGAAACACTATCAAATTTATCAAGTCAATCAACTAATCTTTCTATTGTAGTTAATAGATTTATATTAGAGTTCGTTGATGACGTTGAAGGATACAAATGTTGATAGTGTTAGTGATGGAGGTGATAATATGGATGATGACGTTTTTAGGATTGTCCATGTCTTATTATTGTTAATTTGTGATAGTTTGTTCTGAGTTTCGATGGTTAACCCTTTGTTGTTGTCTTTATGATTTCATGTGCTTTACTTTTGTACTATTTAAGGATGTTATGAATTGATTTAGACATAATATGAGTTTGTTTATTTGGAACTATACTATTAAAAGATTTAAAACTGCGTTTCTCGCTTCGTTGAAGCCGATTCCTCGATGCACGCCTTGGCCTAGGCTCTAGAGTTTCCAAGCGCCTCCACTGCACCTCATATCTTTTAGAACCCTGGCTAAATGACTTGTTCAATCAAATAATGAAGACTAAACAAATGCTTGATGAAAGGAAGATCATTTTTGGAACCTTTACATACAAATAAGATATAAGAGTTCTACCAGCCAACAATTAGTACATCATAAATACGAGCCATATTATGAAACATTAAGAAGAGTGTTTGAGTGAAGACTGAGAAGAAATGATGGAATTTAAGAACCAATTTGGTTTTATGTGTGGTTTACCATGTATTCTATATACTTACTAAGTTGTTTACTGGAAAGATTTAGAGGAGAAGGAAGATTCAAAGACGCATTATGATAGAATTTCCTAGCTAGAATAGTGAGATATTTCATAAAAATAAACAAGTATACTACCTTTTTTGAGGTTATTATCGAGTATTAACATGTTGATGGATTATAACTAGTACGAGACAATGGTAGAACAGTCTCTGCAAGAGTCAGTATTAAGTCCTTAAAATGTCGCATTGATAATGGATGGACTTTCTAGGCACATTTTGGATGGGGCTCTGTCTGTTCTTTGCCGATTATATTCTGTTACCATATGAGAATGAAAATGGTTTATGATAACCATGGGGAGACGGCTTCATAATCTGAAAGTTGGATTTAGTTGAACAGAAACAGTGCATAAAATGTAAACCTAGAGAAAGGATGGAGTAGTTTGTCCTCGACCAAGTGATATATAAATGATTAATTGTGATCGATTGTTTGATCATTATGAGGGAGATGTTCATATAATTAAAGTAGTTTAGTTTCCCCCCTTTTTTGAGAACAAAAAAGTAGTGTAGTTGAATCGAGGAAGTCCTTCGAGAGTAGAATATGATTGTAGAGTATCCTTGGGATTGAAAGGAAACTCATAACATGGCTATAAAAGCAGGTATGCTTCACAGGTCAGGGGTTTCTGAGAGATTCTAGAAACTTGTTGTCACGACCCGCACCCGGAAATTCGGGCACGAGTGCGTGGGTACGTCCAGCCTGCGCCGCAGTGTCGGCGGTAGTACGCTGTCTAGGTCTTACTCACAAGTAATTTTAAATCTATCTCATCCACAATAAATAGACAAGGAAAATAACAGGAAATAGGAATGCTAACTTTTATAAAACAAATTGTGACAACAGATCCATAGTTAATACAAAGCCAGAAGATGAATCGGGGACAAACCCGAGTATATGCTGAAAGGAAATAAATAAGTAGCTACTGCTAACTAATCCACAGAAGTAGCCTCCTGGGTGGGAACTGGCTCCTCATATGGGTCACCTGCTAACTCATAGTGGCCATAATAGGTGGGGGCATAGTTCTCATCATCGCCTAAATCAACAGATCCAGTCAGGAAAGGAGCAAAGTACACAATGCACAACAAGAATAAACTAAATATTTATGACAATTAACTTGAGTATCATATTGAGAAAATTTGCATAAAAGAAACATCAATATCTCAGAGTTAATGCTATAAACAGGAATATGAGAAAACAGGAATAAATGAGACAGGAAATGAAACTACAACAGTCAGCAAGAACTATAACAAGACCAGAAGCTATCTGTGTGAACTTGTGTTTATTTTAGAATACATAGTTGGCATGTAGGGGCTTATAAGGCTAATCCGGCCGTCATAGACGGCTATTTAACATGAATAATCGAGATCCGGCTGAGGGTACAGTCGCGCACCAACAGCTATTAAACACGGTAGGGGGAAGGGTAAACTACATGCCTTCTAGTATTCTCCCACCCGACATGAAAAGCAAGACATGAACTCCAGTATTCAAGACATGAAATCCAGTGTTCTAACACTACGTGTAATCATCAATGGTACTAGTAAAGCAGGGAATTAATTATCACAATATAAAGATTAAACTTGAAGTGCAGGTACTTGCCTGATGTTTGGATCCGATTATAGTTGTGAGTCTCGGGGAAATTTCCAGAGATGACTCCGGATGCTGAAATAAACATTACCATCATGCTCAGAAGATATCAAATAGCTAGAAACGCCTGTCCTTGGGTCCAATTTGGAGACAAGGGCAAAAACGGCAGTTTCGGGTCAAAACGGGGTCCGCCGGTGGGCCCGCTTTGCACCGAAAAACGTGTCCGGGTCAACGATCTCCAAATTCACCAAACTTAGTGTCAACAGGTCAGGAACGCTGAAACGAACCCAACGGAACTTCCAGAATTGGATTCCGATGAGCCGATCACAAAATCGCCCGTCGAGCGGGGCCTATGGGGCCCACGGCACGCGATTTTGTCAACGTTCTCAGAATCGAACCAAACTTGACCCACAGGACCAGCGTATCGCTACGAGTCCGATGGCGCAAGTTTCGTCTCGATCCGACGAGTGTACAAGAAGTTAGGGCGAATTGCAGAAAAGTCGGATACGGGGCGATGTCCGCGGATACGCGTTGATTCCGGTGTGCACGCACACCCGAATCAGCTTTCGCGAATTCTCACACGTCCGTATCGACGGTGCGCACGTATCTGTGAAGACCGCACGCGACCAAGTCGTCCCGTTTGGCGGGGCGTACTCAGTTCCGGGGTGAAACAGGGTCTGGTTTTTCCTGTTTTTGGATCGCGGTGTGCGATCACTACAGGACGCGATGCCCCGAGCGGTTTGTTCGGGCACCGAGAGGGTCATACAGGCTTCGCAACGCAATTTACGGAATTGAAAACGGAGATACAGGGTGCAAGATACGAGTACCTGAACGAGGCTCGAGAAACAGGGGATTTTCGTGTCCGTGTCGTGTCCGACACGACACGACGAATTGGGAAATTAGGGTTTTTTAGGGTTTCTGGAGATTTCCGGCGGCGGCCCGGCCGGAGGAGCGCCGGAGGAGGCTGGGGGGCGGCTCGTCGGCTGCTGGGGCGTCGGCTGGTGGAGGCGGAGCCGACGGGAGGTGGGCGGAGGCCTGGCGGAGCTCGGGCGGGCTGAGGCGGCTAGGTCGGGGAGATCGGAAGGGGAGGAGAGGGAAGAAGGAGTAGGAGCTGCGGCTGAGGGGGCCGCTGGGACGGCGGAGGCGGCTGCCGGCGCGTGTCGAGGTGAGGCGGAGGAGAGAGGGGGGTCGACGGCCGGAGGGAGGAGGAAGGGAGGGTTTAAAAAGGGGGAGGAAGCCGGTGGGTTAGGCGGAGGAGGCGGAGGAGAGAGGGGAGGTCGGCCGGCGGGTGCGGGGTCGTGGCGGGCGTTGCGCGGGAGAGGCGGAGCGGGCGCTGGCCGGCGGATCCGGCGGAGGAAGCGGTCAGCGGCGGAGAACGAGGGGGCGGCCGGGTCAGGGGAGAGGGGTGCGGGTTGTGGGTTGCGGGTCGGGTGCGGGTGAACCCGACCCGATCCGTTAAGGAGGGGGGCTGGGCCGAGTGGTTTGGGCCGGGGTCTGGCCCAGTGGGCCGGGCTGGGGAACGGGCCGGATTTTATTAGGATAATAATAATAATAATAATAATAATAATAAATCAAATAATTAATTAATTAATTAATTAAATAGTTTTTTAGGAGATTAAAAATAGGTCCGGGGTCCAAGAAATTCGAGAAAAATTACCCTAAGTCAAGTTTTCCATTTTACACCCAAAAATATTATTTCCATGATATTTTAATATTATTTATTAACAAATAAAAATTATTTAATAATTAATAACCCTGATTTAATTACAGAAAATTCCCAGAAAATTCCAGAAAATTGCGAAAAATCCAATTTTAATATTTTGAAAAATCAAGGGCTTACACTTGTATATTGAGAATGTTGCGATAGATGAGCGGTAATACAATTAAAGATAGGATAAGGAATATGTCCACTTATGGGAAGTTGAGTGGCTTCGATGGAGGAAAATTGAGGGGGAACTATTTGAAATGGTTTCGGTGTGCGCAACGAAGACTAATAGATGCACTGGTTAGGAGTAATAGTGTCTAGTTGGCGATGCTCGATATTAGATTATCAATTCAAAACATACTTTGAGCTTAGAAAGGATATGGTGGTTTCTTAAAGATGGTCCTTCAAACATCTGAATCATAGGAAGGATTCATATAGCTTACCCAAATATTTGGGATGAAGAGTTTATTCTGTTCTATTGTGGGAACTTCATTGTAGTTTTGCAAATTTGTGTATGCATATAACTTATAACGTATAGTTTATAGCATTCTTCCAGATTTATGTGTATTAATCATTGCATATGAATATCAAGTTTCATTTAAATTTTGTGAGATTTACAAAATATATTAAATTATTAGAATAATCGTGGAAAAGCTCTGACTGTATACATACCTGCTTATGTATTGATGATGAAGCATGTTTGTTTTATCTCAGTTTTATTGTTTCTCAAGTCAGTAGTGAATTGAAAAGTGAGAGGAAGGTGGTGGTGGTTGGGGGAGGGGGGGGGGGGGGGGGGGGGGGGGGTTACTTTCTCTTAAAAAAAAAAGTTCTTACCAGCTATTGTCAAACATAGGCGTGTCCAGTTATTGAACAGTTGGTTATCTGATAGTTGTTATTGTTTTCCTTTAAATAATCATGATATGTAATGGTTACAAATTGTGGAAATACGTATTCACCTTTTTGGTTCTACCAGACACTATTGATACAAAATCTTTATCTCCATGAGTGAGGTTACATTGTTTATAGGATGCAAAATTGGGGAATTCTGGAGTCGAGATATTAACTAATTTGTGTTAGAAGTAATTGGGCCTAGTTCTTGAATTTATCAACTAATTCTTGCCAAAAAACCAAATTGACCACCAATGCCCCCTCCAACATGCGAATGTAGCAATAATAGTAGATAAATGTTGGAAGAATGTCAAGAAATTAGGAAATTTTGACCTAAACTTAGGAATTATAACATGTCCCAAAATAGTTCCAGGAATTAGACCCTGATTTGTGAATTATAGCCCCAGTTCCAGTGTCTAGACAGTAACTATAGGTGATTTGGAGGATAAAATATGCAATACTGATCATGCTCTAAGTCTCAAAAATCAAAATAATATAATTATTTGGATAGCTTGAGTGATGCATAGACTTCGTTCAAAGTACCTGCAGTTCCTGCCAACTTGTAGCTTTTACAGTTGGACAAGGGGTGCTGCATGTTCATTTGAGTGCTAGACAAAAATGTCCGCTGCCGTATTTACTAGTTATATATTGTAATATTAATCAAACTGGGAAACCCTTATGGAGCATTGTTATTTATCGCAATACTATCTTGACCTCAAACACCCTAATTGGGGTAGGAAATTTTAACTACACGAACTCAGGTGCTTCATGAGCCATATAGGTGTTGTCATCCTTTGCATTTGATGTAGCAACCATTGACTATTGCTTCTAAACTCTGTGAAGTTAGTCTTTAGAAAGTGTGAGTAGCTTGTCCATTGACTATTGTCTTCTGATTCCTTAATTGGATCTATTCCATTGGGTTTCCCTTATATTTTTAAAATGTTCTTCTTCTTTTTGCCTGGAGGCAAGTGGTTATAACTTATAAGTGGGGGCATTTTCTTTTTCTCTGAAATCTTTGAGATGTCTACATCTTATTCTGTGTCAACTGTCGAGGTAAGAAAGTTGTCAGGGTTTTGGTAAAGTTACCCATGAGTTATGACACCTAGAAGACGTCCTGAATCGGTTAGTCATCAATGATCTTAGAACCAAATACACCTTCACCACCCTCTCTCCCTCCCCAGACCACCCACCCTCATATGCACCACCTATAATTCCACCCCCCGTGCTCAGCTTCAGCTTCAGAGTAGTGAAATTTCATATGAACACCATAGTAACCAGATATAGTATGTTTACACAAACTCACATAGACTTCTTTTGCTTGCCAAGTTTTGACTTCCAGCCCCATAGCAACCAAGGCCATCAATGAATACAACACCTTAATGCACACTTCCTAATAGGGCTTTCCTGTGGCAAGAGGCACCTGCTAATGTGCCATTGAGGAAGGCCAAGATGCAAGTAGCCTTGCTCCCCCTTAAGGAGAGTCTGTTTTCGAGATATGAACCTGCATCCTCTAGGAAGAAGTGCCAAGCCTTATCTTTGAACAGAGCAACTCCACACACACATCTTCAGGTTTATCTTATCAAATTTCATATTTAGCTCCATGTTGACCATTTCATTTATAGATAAATATATGTATTTGCAACAAGGAATCTGCCTCAGTAATATGGAGTGTATATTATCCTATTCTAGCTTGCTTTCGTTGAAATCTTAATTTCTTCACTGGTTTAGAACTGAAACAAATATTCATTTATAGATAAATATATGTATTTGCAACAAGGAATCTGCCTCAGTAATATGGAGTGTATATATTATCCTATTCTAGCTTGCTTTTGTTGAAATCTTAATTTCTTCACTGGTTTAGAACTGAAACAAATATTTCGTCCTAAACATTTCTGTAAGTGCTCTAGGTATTATATTACTCAAGAAGCACTAATTGTGGCTGGCGCAACTGAAACACAAAGGTACTCATTTCAAGCTAAGACCTAAAGCCACAGTCTATCTCAAATTTACACTGCCAAATGTTTGAAGGTTGCTTAGTGATGATCCTGTATAGGTTCTCCATTAGTACAGCCATAACCACTATTGATTTCTTTCAAAATGTCAAATAACCAATAGGATAATCTTTACTGGAGTCCCCAAGTTTTGGCTAATAGTACATAACTCCTGTCTTTAAAATCAATATTCATATTGCCAATATTTTCTTTTTTCTCTCATCTGTACCACTGCCAAAATTCTTCATCACTTGAATCACATGATCCCTTTTCTGAATCTTGACCAACAAGGCCCTTTTATTTGATTCTGGAATCTGGCCAGTCATTGCCAAAAATCTAGAATTCACATTGATCACGTATCTTCACTCTTTGATGTTCCGTTGTTGGTTCCTTTATTGATTCCTGCTGATCAGTAAGGCTTAACTGGTCCAAAATGTTAGGGTTATAGGTAGGGTTAAACTAGGAATAAATTTAGGAAATCAGTAACTTAGAATATTGGGACTGATATTCCTTCACTTTTGGCTTAATGTTTCATGGAGATAAACGCAATTTTCTATAACAAATTGTATCATATTACCTCTTCATCTAGACTTTTTATAGCCTAGGAGGACTTAGAGGATGCTTCTTGGTTGCATGAGCTTAAATTGCAATCCAAAAGGTAGCTCTAGCTACTAGCCACCTAGGTTTTATGGCATGGCCCTCTCATGCTTATAGCTTCCTTGGCTATAAATTTGGCACCAACATAGTGGGTTGATGTCAGGTCGACAACCGGTCATAAAATGTTGTCAAATCTTGTATGGAACTTTCTTGTGCTCCATAGCTGACCTCGTTCTATTAGGATAAGGCTTTGGATGACGACGACGATGAATTACTTAGAATATTCCCACTTGATATTATGTAGTCCATTTCCTGCCCAAATAACTATACTAGATTACCATGCTAAAACGTTGAATACAATATGAAATGCACTTGCATCATCCCTCCAAAAAATTGCTAGTAAATATAATAATAAGCAATTACAAGCAAATTCGATTAAGAAAAGGAAAATAAAACTAGGGAGAGATCTTGGAGAGATGCAAATACAAATAGGCATGGTTTATTTTGGTATATCTTCTTCTAAACCTATGTCTTCTACATCCACTTCTCTCTATATACATCGGAGGTCTTTTATCATGGTATCCTCCATCTTTGTACACCTGTCAAAATCAAATACTTGATCCCTTTTACAATATTGGGATTATCAAACACCCCAGCCCACACAAGTAGTCGATATTTCAAATCTAAGCGTGTAAAATCAATTTTCTAAAAGGGGGCCGCTTATGCGACTAGTCAGAAGATCCTATATTGTGAAAAACGCGCTTAAGAGAGTTTTAGGATGAGGATGCCTCACTTAATGAATTTTTGTCCCGCGTCGCTTAGTAGCGTCTCGCCTCGCCTTAGGCGTCTCGCTTAACGGAATTTATCTTCTTTTTTAAACCAAACAGAAGCTTTTGTTATTTACATAGTTAGATAGTTGGAAAAAAGTAGGAACTTTAGAGACTTAGATTTTATGTTTGATGATATTTTGATGACTATATAGTATGTATGCATTGTGTGGCTTGTAGTTTGCTTTTTGATTCTAGTATTTATATTGTTATTTTGCTTGATTGATAATTGGTATTGTTATTCATGCATATACTAGTAGGATTGTATGGAAAGAAAAAAAATAAAATTTATGTGTATATAGAGTATTTTACATGTAGGAGCAAAAAAAAGTGAGGCTCTAACTAAGTGCCCTTAAGCGAGGTGCCTCACACTTAATAAACATAGGTCCCAAGCCAATTATAGGCGGATGATAGATTGCTCCCATTTACATATTATTATAATATTTTTTTTACATAAAGTGGGTAGAACTTAGTATATTTTATTGTGAGAATTACATTTTCTTATACTTACCTTTTATATGAAAGTATAATTATTTGTTATCGTAAATATGTGATTTTTATTTTTATGGCATAATGGTATCGAAATACACATGAAAACATATTTCTATACATATTTTATATATTACATCTTAATAATAGCTATGTTTAAGCATATTTTGGTTGGTAAGTAGGTTCTAAAATGTCTAGAAATGATTCAATGCAAAAAAATATTACTTTTTTATATCTCAATTATGTATGGCATGATCACAAATGTCAAAACTACTTTTAGCTTTGTTTTGGGTCTCTTTGGAGCCTATGCATGGTTGAGACATCCGGCAGGAGTGTCAAAGAAGTATCGTGCCCAATACGTGTTGGATACGGCCCTTTTGAGGAGTATCTGTGTAACATAGCTCGACACTCGTGTCGGATATGGTTGTCGATGTCTAGGTTCCAAGCACTGCAATCAAAGGTGCTTTGGCCGCGGTGCACGTCTACTACCACAGTACCACTGCCCAAATTTGCGAAAGAAAGACCATATGAATGAAAGTGATTTGCATGGTTGATCGTGCCAAACATATTTGACATATGAGAATATAATATTTCTTTGTATCAAATCCTTTTTAGAACTTCTTGGGACCTAATCTCTACCTTAAACATGCAAAAATATAGATATTATTAAGGCCTAATGCATAAAATATTTAAATAAATATGTTTTATGGGTGTGTATATAACTGTATCCATACCGTATTCTGAAAATTGTTGTATTTCTAACCTATTTCACTATATCATGTCTGTGTATATGCAGCCTAGTTCCTTAGACACGTTATTTTGCTATATAAAAGCCTTTCTGTTTTCCTGCATCCTTTGCATGGTTGGTTTCTGTTAGTCCTATCATTATTTGATCCTTCTAGGATTCTTCCTAGACCACTGGTTTGGTTTACCTAATAATGTGTGTACCCTAGCCCCTAGATTCTTCCTTGCATCCACCCTGTTATTCAGCTATTAAGCTTTTTCCCTGCATCATCTCCATATTTGGCTTCTGTTAACCCTATCTTTATGTTTTTCTTTTGGGTTTCTTTCTAGATCTGTATCAGGTTATCAGGTTTGCCTAATGTTTTATGTTCCCAGTTTCAGATTGTCCCCTCCCTCCATCCTCTCTTTGTGCCTTTTGTGTGCTGCATTGTGTTTTGTTCTTTAGGACTATCTTATCTTTGGAGGAGAATATTCTGGGTAGTTGGATGTTGGTGGTCACCACTTTTGAAGCTGTAAATAGTATATTCTTGTTCCATAGAACAGGTACCTTAAGTATGGAATTGTTACCCTGTATATCTCTCAGAAATATATCCAAAATTCTGAGATTATCACTTCCCTGTATATTACATGTACATGATACAAACTCCCATTGGTGTCTTTCTTCTCAGGACTCGAACCTTTCACAAGGGAAAGGTCCATTTCGCTACACTATTGACGTTGGTATGGAGTGAGAAGCGCACTCATGTTTATTCTAATTGTTCTTTACTTCTCTAATCTCCATAGAATTTTGAGGAATTTGGTGATACAGCGTGAATCCCAGCAAAAGAGTGTACTTTCTCGCTTTTCACCCACATTTTATTTCAATCTTACTTCGAGTTTGCTTTTTCCTAGAAATATATGAAGTCCTTTTTCCTAGAAATATATGAACTCTGACCTTCCTGAGCTTTGAAGTGCATGCTTTCATTATGTTGGCAAGAAACTGTATTTTGGTAGGATGAGAGAAATAGAGCTATATATAAGTTCTGATGTCTGCGGTATCGTTCTTCCTATACTCTATTCATAGTGGTCATTTGAATTTCCTCGTGGCCTTTATTTGGATCTGCTGTTGCTGCATTGCAATAGGACTAACTTCTTTCAGATTTAGATGCTCAAAAGGTTCCACGGGTACATCATATTAGCAAATATTGTTCACACTTCACATGAGATGGATAAACTTGAATACAACCCCTTAGAAATGAATTGGGTAGTCTATACTCCTTTTGGGTACCAGATTCATGAAGTGCATGCTTTCATTCTATTGAGAAATTTTCTTTTCGTTAGGATGAGAGAAATAGATGTGTGGTATAAAGTTGAGATGTATGCACATATCATTCTTCGTATACATTATTAGTAGTAGTCATTTGAAGTGCCACTAGGTTCCACGGATACATCATAATGAACAGATACATCATATTCACAAATTGTGTTCACAATTCACAATGAGATGGGTGAACTTGGATGCAACCCCTTGAACTGGGTAATTTGGTACTCCTTTTGGGATATTAGTAAGCTAAAACTGCTTAGGAAGGGGAAAAATTGTACATCTCGAGGATTCAAGGACAAAAAATGCTGGTGTTCGTTAGGAAGGAATTATTTCCAGTGACAATTTTGAGATCGAACTAAACATGCGTCTGTTATATACTACTTAATAGATTAAAGATGCAAATTCCTTTCTTTGAATGGGTTAATTATGTAATGATTAATAACATTCCCTCCGCGTCCTGCCAAATGTAGTGGTTGTCCCCAGGTGAAGTTGGTGGGGATTTGAGTCAGGATTTCAGGAACACAGCCAGGCTAACTTGGAGAGGAATCAAATTTGAGGTCACTATAATATATGCAAATTGGAACGTGAACCTTGCCTAAACCTAGCAGAAAGGATATGTCCAAGTTCAGCAAATTGAGGAAATATCATTTTAGAGGAAAGGCTGGATGCTCCAAAAGGCCAAATTCAAATTGTAGAGACCCCTATAGATATAGACAAATGTTTTACCAGGCGAAATGATTCTCCTTTACCTCTGCAGCTCTCTGCCATACTCCTGCAATAATAGAATTTAGACCTGATTTAGAGTTCAAATTTATGTTTCAGCCATCTTGGGTGGAGTGCTAATATGATACTTGATGTCCTTTCAATACAGTGGCCTGTTGAATCTTGCTTACCTAATCTTTGTCCTATTTTCTTTTATCTTAGGTTGATTTGTCTTTTTTATGTCAAGTAATCATGTATGACATTGGAGCATTCAACAATGACCTAATATAGCACAACTAGACAACCTATACAGTCAGTCTGGTGGATTAACTATATAGATCCTTCAAAAGGTGATATTGTTCAATTCAAGTTGTAACGACAGCAAGGACAATGTGTAAACTGGACCGCCAGAAAATATGTCACCTTTGCAGCTCTTTTCAGCATTCATGATAGAACCTAAATCTGATTTGAGTTACCAAAGGTGGGGCAAGGCCAAATAGCTGAGACCTTCCGTGAGTGAATATCCCTGTAGTCTAAAAAAAAAACTGATTTAGTTTTCAAGTTCATTTTCAACCATATTGGTAAAGGTGTTAACTATTGTCTTTTATTGAGAAACTGTACTACTTTTAAAACATTCAACAATTCATTCAAGCTTACCACAATTATGGATAAAATATGGTCAGTTGTGCTGATCATCATGGTGACTTGTATACAAGTTCTGTAATGAGTTCATTCAGACTCCTGAACATTTTTGACAATTGCTCTTCAGTTTCATCTGAAGCCTAGGTCATTTACTAGGATTTTACCTTATTTTGTTGTTCAGTTTGTTAAGCTGTCCACTTTCTTTTCCTCTATCCTGCTATTGGTAAGCTAAAATATATTTCTTGGTGTATATTTTGGTGATAATAACTAGTTATGATGATTATGGAACTGTGGTGATATGTCCTATTTGTTGTAGTGTGAGCTCTATTTGGTATCGTCGTGTAAATAGTTGAAGTTATGCTATTACTTAATTACTAAACAAACATCAACTATTTCGTCGACATGAGATGCACAAATAACATAATTTTTTGGGACCAACTTCTATATTTGATTCCTTTTCTTCAGTTGTTTTTCCATCATCATATGTATTTAGTAGTTATAGTAGAACACATTCATGATTGCCATGATTACTCTCCTTCTCATCGAATAAGTCAAAATTTCTATTTTCCCTACGGATGATAGTTTATCATTGGTGGTGCAGGAGCATGGCGAACCTGGCACTTGAGGGAGGAGTCCGTTGAGGCGATGGCTCGTTTGTTCCCTCAGAATACATGGATTCAGATGGTACATAAACGAATAATCTCTTCCATTGAAACATTTACGGAAGCAATTTGTCACTAAGGTTAGAAACTGAGAAGAAAAAGGTCACTATAGAAATGAAGTAAACCTTGAAGAATTACATGAAAGAATATTCTTTTCTCGTACCTCTAAAAGAGGAAGGCACATGAAACTTGAAATAAAAACAAAGTTGGAATAATTGACATTAGTTATTCATCTTCTTGTTACTGAGCTCTAGCTTATAACTGAGCGTGAGGCATTGCCGCTGGCTAAGAAAGTTCGGGATTCCTAGTGAATGACCATGGTGATATCATTCGACTTGGATTATTGTGATAACATAGTTGGGTCCATCATATATTCTTGTATGTGCACTGCTGCGTTGTCTCAGCCTGTTAGGTTGTGTGATCGAGTCGGGGTTGGGTACCCCCGCCCCCATCCCACTCGATCACTCAACCTAACAGCACGTTTGATAGGTGGAAGTGTTTACCAAATTTTGTAACGTACCCATGAAAAATGCAAATTCCTCTGCGTTAAGTTTGTATTTATTTGAATTTCAGTTTTATTTTTCTGGATTTCTGTTTTTTTAACTTTTGTATTGGGCTATGGTGAGGCCATAAAATATTAGTTTTGGATAATTAGTGAGTTTGGTTTGCATTGTATACAAGTATGATGGGTGAAGAGGTAAAGAGTACTTAAGTATCACATATATGAAGTATGGTACCAAGTATTGATGTATTTCTCATCATGTACGGATGGGTGAAGTGACAACAAAATTTACTAATCATGAAAAGAAAAAAATTATACTCTGAGCCATCTTCCTTAGCTTCATAATATTTACTATTTACAAATATTTTTGGTTTCCACGTACATATAACATTTATGATGCCTTTAAATTTAATTATTCCGAATGCCAATATCTTTTGCACCCTGTTGGTGCTGCTCTGCTGCCTGATAAGCTGTTGAATAAAACATTTTAGTTGCTGTCAGATTAGGGGTGAGCGACGGTTCGGTTCAAATCAAATTGATTTTAAAAAGAGAAATTTTGAGTTACCTTCTACTTTTGTTACCTATATTTAGGGTGTATTTTACATTATTTTCATAATGTACAAGATCCTCTACTTTTGACGGAATCCGTTCAGTCATGACGGTCAACGGTTTTGATCCAAATTTTTTGACGAAAATGTCTTCAATGTCTTCTTTCCTATCCTCCTCCTCCCCCCTTCCCTCAACCACGGGCCGCCACCGGCCACTCTCCTCCCCTTCCTCGCTCACCCCCCTCCCACCGCGGGCCTTGGCCACCCCCACTCACCCCCACCTCCCCCTTCCCGCACTATGGGCCTCCACCAGCCACACCTCCCGGCCCTCCCCTACCCCGGTCACCTTCCCACCGCGAGCCGCCACACCCCTCCACCGCCCCCTCCTCTCCCGGCACTCGCTCTGCCCCCTCCCTGCCCCTGCTACCCTCCTTCATGTCCCACAGCAGAAACAATTCCTACTCGTGTGTCGTCGCTCGTCGCCGCCACCGCGTGAGCTCCGTCGCTGTGTGCGCGCTCCACCGCTGCTCTCTGCGGTGCCAGCTGCTGCTGCAGCTCGCGGTACCTAGAGTCGAGGGTAGCATGTTCGGCGAGGGGGGGGGGGGGGGTGGAGGCTCGTGGCGGGGGAGGGGTGGTGGTGGTGGTTGAGCGGGGGTGTGGAGGATCGGGGGGGGGGGGGGCAGGGAGGGGTCTTAGCCACACACGACAGTTGTTGTTGCTGCTGCTACGGGGGTGGGGAGGGGGGCGGGGGCGATGGCGGGGAGGGGAGGGGGGGAGCGGCGGCGGCTGGCCGCGGGGGGAGGAGGGAGGGGGGTGAGAGGGAAGAGGAATAAGAAAATAAGAGGGACATTTTTGTTAAATTTTTTGGGTTAAAGCCGTTGACTGTCATGAATGGACGAATTCTATCAAAAGTGGGAGGTCTTGTATATTATGGAAACAATGTGGGGTGCATCCTGAATATGGGTAAAAAAAAATGGGAGTAACTCAAAAAAACGAATTTCTCTTTAAAAAAAAATCGACTAAATCGAAATCCGTATTGTTGAAAACCGAAAACTGAACCGTTTTCATGAAAACTGACCAAAGTCGAATAAAATTAAAACAGTTCTGTTTCATGGACTAGTGGGCCGGGCCTTCAGTTAACAAAATTTTATACCAAAAACATAGAACTTCAGAATGTATGGAACAAAATGAATTTATGAAAAGAGAGAATCATAAGATTGTAATTTTAAAATCAATTTTGTTTCATAAAGAAATTCAAGGTTGCAGTGGTGTATTTGGAGTATAGAGTGTTACCACAAGGAAAAAAAAACATGCCATCCCTTTGATCCAATTTTTTTTTTAATGAATAAAATAGTTCTAGTAAATTAATACAAGACTGAAAACTCTCATAAAAACAGTTATAAAACATGTTTCCTACAAAAATAGTAAATTAATAGAAGGCATGTAAATTCTAAGATACCTTCACATCAGTATATTAGTCATATAACATGTCCCTACAGAGCAGTTATAAAACAGAAAGACTGAAAACTCTCGCACAAAAAAAAAAAAAAAAAAAAAAAATTGCTCAACGCAGTTATAAATATAAAACATGTAATATGGTCCCTACAGAGCAGCTTCAAAAACTCCGCACAGAACAAAAATAATTCTAAAAAAATAAATATACAGAACAAAAACTCTGCACGGAACAAAATAATACTAAAAATAATGCTACAGAGCTGTTACAAAGCATGTAAATTCTTATTATTTGTTTTTTTTTTTTTTCCTGCAAGTTGTTGCCTGCATGTTGAGTCCCAATAACATAGTCTAAAACAAAAAAAATATTACAATGAGATTCGAGAGAGCTGAGCAATCAAGATTTAAGAGAGTAATTTAGGGCCAGAACCGAATCTAGAACACTAGATTTGATCATCCCGGTCATACAAGAAAACGATTTTTTTCAAATAAAATAATATATTTATATATAATTGCAAGAAAATGGAGGAATTTTGTAAAATTATAGGGGAGGGGATAACTCGCCAACTGAGTTGGCGGAGCCCAGAGTTCCAGAAGAACTCGCCAACTCAGTTGGCGGGCTCTGGGCAAGCTCGCCAACTCAGTTGGCGGACCCCTCTTCCCTCCTCCTTTCCGCCTCAGAGACCGCCCCCTGCCTTCTCCCCTCGCCAACTCAGTTGGCGGGCTCTGGGCAAGCTCGCCAACTCAGTTGGCGGGCCCCTCTCCCCCCCTCCTTACCGCCTCGGAGACCCCCCCCCCCCGACTTCTCCCCTTCTCTCGGAGACCCCCCCCCCCCCCTCCCCTCAACTTTCCTCCCTCCCTTCCCTATAAGTAAACCCCTCCTCCTCCTCCCTCCTCCTCCTCACACCACTTCTCCTCCTCCTCCTACTCACAGCACTCCCCCTCCAATTTCTTCCTATAGTCTACATTTTTGGAGATGGCTAACCACAATGATGGTTGTATTCCTGGTGGACCGACTACCCAGCTTATTATTAAGCAACGTGAAGACCACATATCTAGTCGGATATTTACTTGCGAGATAATTTTTTAAATTATAAGTTTCCAAGTTAAGTAATTTACACACAAAATATAATGCATATATTTTTTATAGTTATACGACCATGATCTTGGTTTACGAACCCGGATCCATGTACATTGGCGGACCGAAAAAAATTATCGTACGTGGGAGCTAAATTCTGTCCAAAAGGCTTTGGTGGAATCCTTTGGATTCCACTATATAGATCGTGTTAGATATTTAATCCACGATCTTCATTTAGTTGTAAGTCTTGCGGAGCGTTGGTGGCCTGAACGCAACACTTTCCAACTCACATTCGGCGAGATGACGATCACCCTATTTGATGTGGCAAATATACTAGGGTTACTATTAAAGGTGACGCTATATATTTTGATATGCACTTAAAGGGATCTGATCTGATCAGGAGGTATCTCGGTGTTAGCCCTCCATCCGGTATAAAAGACGGCAATTTTGTGAAGTTTACATGGCTTCGTGGCAACTTCATGGACCTACATCACACTATTGACGGGGTGGTTGATGTAGATGAAATGCGGGTATGTATTTTTATTAGTAATATTTGTTTATGACTTAATTTAATGTCTATATAACACATAATATTTTCAGGTCATTCGTTGCACTAGAGCGTATCTGCTCTGTTTATGTGGTGCAATTCTATTTTTCGATGCATCGAGAAATATGGTAAATGTGCAGCTTCTACCATTCTTGGATGATTTGACAAAACCTACTCAGCATGCATGGGGAACTGCTACTCTAGCCTTTTTATACGCAAATTTGACAGAATTTGTGAGATCCAATCGCAAGAGTATTTGTGGATGTATTTCACTGATTCAGGTATGAATGAAAGACCTAAATTAGTTAGAGTAATTTTGTACGCAAATTTTGTTTGTACTAATATCATATTTTTGTTTTATAGTTCTGGTCCTACGAGCACTTCTATATTGATAGGCCTGTTACTAGCATTCTCAGTGATGTTGGAGTATTTCCAGTTGCTATGCGATAGCCCACAGATGTAGTGGATTATCAACACTACCAATATAGGAGTGTATCACTTTATCGTAGCCAATTTGATACACTGCAGTATAATGAGGTAATTTTTTAAATATCTAATAAATATCTTTAAATTATTACAGTTTTGATCGTAGATAAACATCACATCTTGATACAATATCTTTAAATAGGTTACCTGGTTATCTTACACATGTGAAGATGATGCTCCAAAAATCAAGAGGACATCATATTCATTTACTTTACACAGATCTTATATTATATATGATCGGTTCACCATGTACCATCCGACAGACCGTGTTCTTCGACAATTCGAAATGAGCCAAATAATTTTCGATGATCCACCGACAGTCGGTTATGAGGCAGCAAATACATTACAACGAATCTTTGGTCTCGTTGCTGACTGGAATAATCGGTTCGAGAATTATAGTGTGAGGGACATGTCTCCCGGACTAAGATCTGCTGAAAAATATAAGTTCTAAGTTACTCATTATTCGTATTGATTTAGTGTAAATAGTTTGCTAAAATTTTGTTTACATTATGCAGACATAGGTAACCTGGACTATAGGCAATGGTGGGGATGCCCTCTTATGAGCAAACGAGTATACCAATATGAGGTGCAAAGGTTCAAGAGTAGATCCGTAGATGATTATACTCTGCGTGCTTTTGCCGATGGCATGCATGATTTGGTATGACTTCATTATACTTTAAAAATTACATATACATAGATATGATAAAAATATTAATTTACAAGTTTCATATTTCAGAGTGGTGTATACCGACATTATTTGCAACAACCTGATATAAACCTTTTCCCACAAAGTCAACTTCTTATGGAGGAACTTGTGACTCGTGTTGATTATCTGGGTATTGGACGGGAACCTGAAATGCCTCCAGTACAATCACGTCTTCCACCAGACTATCCGACCGACTTTGTACGACAGAGACACTCTCGTCGTCGAAGGAGGGATGGTGTAGAGGGCCCTATTCACCAGTATGCTGGAGCGGGCCCGAGTGACCAGTATGCTGGAGCGGGCCTGAGTGACCAGTATGCTGGAGCGGGCCCTACTGACCAGTATGCTGGAGCGGGACCGAGTTACCAGACTGCTGGAGATGAAAGCTACCAGATATTCACATAATTTTTTCCGACTCCATCAGCACTGCTGCCTACCCAAACTCAACAAGACGAGGAGGAGGATGAGTAGATAATTTATAACAATGTATGATTACAATATTTGTATGATTTGTAATAATGTTTGATTGTAATGTTTGGGTATTGAACAATTCTTAAGTAGACTTTCATTATCAGACTCACTATTACAATATTTTTAAGTTTGTATTGAATAATTCTATTTTACTATATCGATTGACTAGTACATCTTCTTCGGTTGTGTCCAATAGCACCATAATTACTGCAACGAAGATCTCTCGTCGATGAATCCCGGGGTTTGATGCGGTTCTTCTTTGGTCTTCCGGCTTTGCGTCTTACATCTGGTACCCCAATTTCTCCTCTAACCAAAGGAGCTTGGATCTTGTAGGGAACTGGAATTGGCTCCATTTTTGGTGCGTATACACTTCTCAAGGTCTCCGTCGAAAATACTGCAGGATAAAAATTATCAATACTAATATTGAAATATCTACAAACAAAACATGCATGTATACATGGTATATAAGTATGGTACCATCTAAAACATGTAAAAGATATGTCGGTTATATTAACAATATAGGTTCTACTTGTTGCACGGTCTATTATTTCAAACTTATAACTATCAATAGCTAATATTTCTATGTGATTCTTCTCTTTGATAATACAAGCCATGGTCTTTAACATCTTCGGACAATAATCTGTGTCTATATTTTCAACATTATTTCTACGATTGTCATGAAGTGTAATAATCTTGGCTCTAATACCATCGAGAAGTATTGTTATTGCCTTATCTCGTAATTTCTTAATCCAGCTATTGAAACATTCAGCAATATTACAAGTGTTAATATCTAATCTAGGACAAGTAGCATACGTTGTTATCCAATGTTCAAATCGACGACTTTCATCGTTTACACCTGTAAAACCCCCTTCCCAGAAAATCGTATAAGCCCTTTATTTATTTATTATTAATTAAATTGTAGTAATTAGGTCCAAATAGGAGAAATAGATTTTTAATAATTTTTATGTTAGGTGTTCGGGCACTTAGAGGACTTGTGGGACCATCAGGAATTTTTAGGAATTTATTCCATGTAGGAGACCCCTTGAGCAGTTGCTAGCCTAACGATGTACAATACCCCATTATATAAATTTTCCTAGGTGTGAATATATATATATATATATATATATATATATATATATATATATATATATAAACAAATATATGTGTATATATATTTTAATTAAAGTAAGAAAAGAAAAGAAAGAAAGAGAAAGTATTAAATAAGTTAATAGAAAATAATAATAATAAAAATAACCCTTACTCCATTAGCAGTATTGTCATTCCTTAGGAATTGCTTGTCCCCTCGGCAGCATTAATTGCTTTAGCACAATTTCTATTACACTCCTTAGCTAAGTAATCCCTTAGCAACCCAGAGCCCGCCAATGAAACCAGGACCCGAACCCCCTTTGCTTTCCACGACCCGCTTCATATATCTCTCTCTCTCCTAAAATATAATATATATATATATATCATTAGCTCTCCAAAACCCTAACCTAAAACTCCAGACTTCTCCTTCCCATCTAGAGCCGTCACCGCAGCCAGAGAAGCCTCCCCAAGCCATCCAACCACCCCGTCGACGCCGACATCGCGGACTGCAGTTTCCCACTCGAGGCACCTTCGCTCCGGCGCGTTTTCCCGTTGACTCGCTCGACCAAACGCAGATCCGTTTTCATAGGTATGATCTTCCCTTAACCCTCTAAAATATTTGTTTTATAGCCTACCTCGGAAAACGTGTGCCCCTAGGTGAAAAATAGCGCCCAAGTCAGCGCGAGCAGACAGAATTCTGCAATCGCAGAAACTTGCGATGACCACCTATATTGTCGAGTTCGTATCTCCCACCACAGAGATCCGAATTCGACGATTCTTTTTGATACCTGTAGATTACATGACCTAGTTTAATTTCTGTATTATAACTTTGTGCTATTAGTTGCTGTGGACCAAATTGTAGTCGTCACAAAACTGCGTGCACCCACTTTTTCCGGTTTTCTAAAAGTGGGAGATCGGAGCGCGCCCCGCCAAACGGGACCGCCCCGCCTTGTGCCAAG
Source organism: Iris macrosiphon (assembly GCA_036927795.1). NCBI lineage: Eukaryota > Viridiplantae > Streptophyta > Magnoliopsida > Asparagales > Iridaceae > Iris > Iris macrosiphon. The sequence continues at coordinate 270,715,819 of JAYESA010000005.1, forward strand.
TGTACCGAATGGTGCACACAGCATAATCGGACACGTGAAAATTCGTGGAGACTGATTTGGACGCTTGTGCGCGCCGGAATCAGGCCGTATCCGCGAACAAATTCCGTGTCGCCACTTTTGTGGAACTCGCGAGTATTTTGTGCACGCTTGTCAGATTGCGACGAAACTTGCGCCACTGGACTCGTGGTAACACGCTGGTCCTGTGACCCAATTTTCACGTATTTCTGAGACGGTTGACCAGATCGCCAATTGGCGGGCCCTACAGTTGACTTTTTGGACCAAATTAGGTTTGGCTCATCGGAATCCAAATTTGGACATACCGTTGGGATCGTATTGACATTTAGAGTTGTTTGACCCATAGTTTGTCCCATTTAGAGACTGTTACCCTCGGCACGCTTTTCGGTGCAAAGTGGGCCCACCTTTGGAACCCGCTTTGGCCCGGAAATGACCTTTTTGCCCCTGTGTCCAAATTGGACGTAAGGACAGGCGTTCCTAGCGGTTTGATACCTTCTGAGACTGTTGGTGATATTTATTACAGCTTTTGGAGTAGTCCCTACCGGATCCACAGATACCAGGACGACAGTTGATATTCAAACATCAGGCAAGTGTACCTTGCCAAACTCTGCAGCTTAGTTATTTATTTTCCTTGCTATATATATATTACTGTGCATGCTCAACCTAGGACCGTGTGACGTACTTAGCGTCCGATTATCAGTCGGGTGCCGACACTGTACGCAGTGTTGGGTAATGTCATCTAGATATGGACATACGTGACACTTTATCATCTCGTACTTGTCTTACCAAGTACACTTGACCCAGGACACTGGACACTGATCATGAGACAGGATCTTCCCGAGATATTCGTGGTGATCCTGTATAGGATGCAGGACTTATAGAGATACTATATTCTAGATACGTTATGACTTGTGCATTAGTTATGACCCCGCTGACATGGACGTGAGACGTTATGTTCATGATTTGTGTGGTTACATTGGGTGGGGAGAGACACACAGACTACAGGCTGATCATATATATACACCCCTATTATCGTGAGGCACAAGACTCTATAGCCGAGCTTGGCCCATTACTCATTATTACTGCTGCTACCGGCTCCCCTACACAGAGCTTGTAGTATGCTTCAGCCTGAGCTCTAGTGCTGCTCTCATCTTGCATATCACTTAGCTGGTTATTTTAGTGTTCCCTTATTGTTCCATCTATTGCTGGAGATATCCACAGGCTACAGGTTGATTATGTTATACCGGCTACTCAGTCTCCCGCTGAGCTAGACCACCTCTTGACACCCCTGCTACCGGCTCCCCTTCACAGAGCTTGTAGTAGTTCCAACCTGAGTACTGTTGATATTCTCTCTTGCATTTTATACAGATGTTACATACTTACCTTGCTTATCTCATTATTTGCTGCACTGTTTATATTCTGGCTTGTATTATTTTCTGTACCTTGCTATGTCCCCTGAGGACCTGGATATGGATTTTGTCCCCAGATTTTGCAGAACAGGTTTACCCCGAGGTTTACGGGACCGCAGCAGGAGGAGCCGATCCAGGAGCCGTACCACCATCTGAGGGCGAGGTCTTAGCTGAAGACTTCTCTTGAGCATCCATGTTTATGCTCAGCTTTTATTATTTATTTCGGTCTTTTACTTTCTGGTCTGTTGAACCATTGTACTAGATATTTATCGGGTTGTTCCCCGAAGTACTTTGTGAGACTAGATGATGATTTACATTCCTTATTTATTCTGTGGATCATATTTTATATCTTGTGTGGATGAGATTAGTTGTGCCCTGATTGTCGTAGACTTGTTTTACAGCTTAAGTACGTCCTGATGGATCCATTATATGGAGCTGGTCCATCGGTGCGTACTGCTGGCCATTGCCACGTGTCTAGTCCCACGGTATTTTGGGACTGGGACGTGACATGGTTTTTGTGGTGGCCCATGCAGGTCTACGACTAAATTGTTCGATTTCAACTTAGGGACCGGACCAGCCTGCCCTAAGGATAGTATAAACTATAGGATCTCATCCATTATTTAACCATTTGTTGAACTCTATATCGAACTCAAAATTTGTTACTTGAACTGCATCCTGTATTGATTCCTCTGAGCGTTCTCATAGTTTATCTTTTGATTGCAGAGCAATGGATTCCGGGAACAGAGATGATTTTCCTTTGGAGACACCACACGACGCTGTGGTTACTTATGGAGACGAAGTGACACCAGGGGATGGTGGACAAGCATCGCAGAATGATCAAACCGGACAGCCTAATCCAAGGTTCCGGAGAAATGACATTCCACCACCACCACAGTTCACTCCCCAGATGCCAGTATTCCCGCCAGGACAAGCCATGGACGGGCAACAAATGTTCCAGATGATGTATGCTATGATGCAAGCACAACAACAAGTTCAGCAAGAGGCCCATCGGCAGGAGGCCGAGTATCTGAGGACCAGCCTGGTATCCGCATTGGAGCAGGCAAATCCCCCAGGGAGGCGAACATCGACGGGATCTATCACCGATTTCCGTCATCTCAAGCCACGCATATTTTCTGGTAAAGAAGGGCCAACGGAAGTTCATGAGTGGCTCACAAACATTCAGCATCAGCTGGAAGCCGCTGAACTTCCAAGAGAGAAGTGGATGACTGCAGTCAGAATGCAGTTAACTGATAATGCGCATCACTGGTGGCTAGCAGAGGAAATGAGACTTGGACAGGACAGAGTCACATGGGAAGAGTTCTCCAGACTCTTCCAAGAGATGTACATCCCGGCAGTTGCACGGTCAGAGCTCAGGGACAAGTTCAACCGCCTCATCCAGGGCAGCATGACAGTGGAAGACTACAATTCTGAATTTATTCGCCTGAGTCGCTTCGCTCCAACATTGATTTCGACGGAGGAAGAGAAAGCGGAAAAGTTCTTTGACGGGTTAAAGTTCGAGCTTCAGAGATTGATTGGCTCAGTGGCACCTACAAATTATACTGATGTTCTAGCAGCAGCGCGACGCATGGAGCGCGTCACTAGAAGGGAATCGAATCTGAAGAGGCCAAACACCTCCGCACCAACCAAGGCAGCACATGGAGATTCTGCAAAACGATTCCAGAGGAGTACGCCAGATAGAGCAGCGCACAGGGCCATATCTCTCCCTACTTGTCACCACTGCGGCAAGATAGGTCACATTGAGAGAGAGTGCAGGCGCAAGTTGGGACTCTGCCTAGCTTGCGGGTCCAACCAGCATCAGACCAGAGACTGCACCGAGCGCAGAGAGGGAGCACCGAGATTAGCTTTGCCTGCACCACGACCAGCTTACCCAGCAGTAGGAGCACAGCAGGCAGGAGTTGGAGGCGTCAGGCCACCAGCCCCAGGAGGGAATCAGCAGAGACCACCCCTGGCACCACAGGCAGCTTTATTTCAGCAGGCCCAGCAGCAGCGAGGCCAAGCACAGGGGCGAGGACAGGCATTCACTTTAGCTGTTGAGGAGGAGGCTACAGCAGGCGAGGTCATCGCAGGTACTATTTTAGTAGCTTCATTACCTGCAGTAGCATTATTTGATTCTGGAGCATCGCATTCATTTATAGCAGCTAGCTTTGTAGCCACCCATAGAGTAGCTACCGCACCCCTTCCGAAGATGAAGAGAATTCTTACGGGAGGCGGTATTATTCCGGTTAGTGATGTCTGTAGATCATGTTCTGTAGTAGTTTGTGGAAGAGAAATGCGAGCTCAATTCCTAATCTTTTCCATGCCGGATTATGATGTCGTACTTGGTATGGACTGGTTAAGTCAGTACCATGCGACTCTTGATTGCCGACTTGGGCGGGTTATATTTAGACCGCCTGGACATCCAGAATTTGAGTTTCTCCGAGGAGCAGTAGAGCAAGGAGTTCAGCCTACTCTTAGGGTACTATCTGTAGAAGGGGAGACAGGTTACCCGAGAGTCATATCAGAATTTGTGGATGTATTTCCTGATGATCTTCCAGGTTTACCGCCTGATCGGGAAATAGAATTCACAATAGACTTAACTCCAGGAGCAGAGCCAATCACTTCATCAGTTTATCGGCTAGCACCTAAGGAGTTAGTAGAGTTGAAAGAACAAGTTGATGATCTCTTGGAGAAGGGTTTCATTCGGCCCAGTATTTCACCTTGGGGAGCGCCCATCTTATTTGTGCCAAAGAAGGATGGAACAGTACGATTGTGCATTGATTACCGGGCACTAAATGCTGTAACCATCAAGAACAGGTATCCCTTACCACGCATTGATGATCTATTCGATCAATTGAGTGGTGCAAGGGTATTCTCGAAGATTGACCTTAGATCCGGCTATCATCAGATCAAGGTGAGGAAGGAAGACATCCCGAAGACAGCTTTCAGGACGAAGTATGGGCATTATGAGTTCTTGGTGATGCCATTTGGTTTAACCAACGCACCAGCAGTGTTTATGAGCTTAATGAACAGAGTCTTTCATCAGTTCTTGGATAAATTTGTAGTGGTGTTCATTGATGACATTCTCATATATTCCAAGAGCCCTGAAGAGCACGAGGAACATCTCAGAATCGTGTTAGAGACCTTGAGACAGGAGAAGTTATATGCCAAGCTCAGTAAGTGTGAGTTCTGTATGGACAAAGTGCCTTTCTTGGGACACATCATCTCAGGAGAAGGACTTTCAGTAGATCCAGAGAAAGTTGCGGCAATAGAGACTTGGCCTACACCCACATCAGTCGCCGAGGTGAGGAGTTTTCTGGGACTTGCGGGATATTACCGAAGGTTCGTAGAAAATTTCTCAAGGATTGCAGAACCAATGACAAAGCTAACACGAAAGGATCAGGAGTTTGTATGGACAGAAGACTGCCAGAAGGCTTTTGAAGAACTGAAGAGAAGATTAACAACAGCACCTGTCTTGACTCTTCCTTCGGGGTCAGGAGGTTTTGTTGTTTACAGTGATGCATCAGGCAGTGGACTAGGATGTGTTTTGATGCAACATGGCAAAGTCATTGCTTATGCGTCAAGACAGTTGAAGGTCCACGAGAAGAACTACCCAACACATGATCTGGAGCTAGCAGCAGTTATATTTGCATTAAAAATATGGAGGCACTATCTTTATGGAGAGAGGGTAGAAATCTTTACTGATCACAAGAGTCTGAAGTATGTGTATACTCAGAAGGAGCTTAACATGAGACAGAGACGCTGGCTGGAACTGATGGTAGATTTTGACATCGATCTGCAGTATCATCCGGGAAAGGCGAATGTTGTTGCAGACGCACTCAGCAGGAAGCCTACGGCTTATTTCTTGACGATGCAGCCCGAGTTATTGAGAGATCTACAGGAGCTACAGATAGAGGTCGTCTTGCCGGGACAGCATGGCTTGATGGCTAACCTTGAGATTCAGTCATCACTCGTGGAGAAGATTAAGGAGGCATTGCCCACCGATGCTAGATTCCGAAGGCTCAAAGAAAGGACAGAAGCCGGTATGCAGACATGACTTCGCATCCACGAAGACGGGACATTGAGGTTTGGAAACCGCTTGTACGTTCCAAATGGAGAATTAAGACAGGAGTTAATGACGGAAGCACATAGCTCTATGTACTCTGTTCACCCAGGAGGAACCAAGATGTACCGAGACTTGAGACAGTATTACTGGTGGCATGGAATGAAGAGAGAGATCGCGAGATTTGTGGCCAAATGCTTAGTATGTCAACAAATGAAGGCGGAGCACCAGAGGACAGCAGGATTATTGCAACCACTTCCGATTCCAGAGTGGAAGTGGGAGCACATCACTATGGACTTCGTCACGGGTTTTCCCAAGAGTCCAAGTGGGAGAGATGCAGTGTGGGTAATAGTGGACCGACTCACCAAGTCAGCCCATTTTATACCTTTTAGAGTGGGTCAGTCTACAGAAGCTTTAGCTGATTTATATATGAGGCAGATTGTGAGATTGCACGGCATACCAGTCAGCATTGTATCGGACAGAGATTCGCGCTTCACCTCGCACTTTTGGAGGAGCATGCAAGAGAGTCTTGGTACTCGTCTGAAGTTCAGTACATCTTACCACCCGCAGACAGATGGGCAGTCGGAGCGTACTATTCAGACCTTGGAGGACATGTTGAGGGCTTGCATGTTAGACTTTGGAGGATCATGGGAGGACCACCTACATCTTGTAGAGTTTTCTTACAACAATAGCTATCAAGCGAGTATTCAGATGGCTCCGTTTGAAGCATTGTATGGGAGAAAATGTAGGTCTCCTGTGTGTTGGAGTGACGTGGGAGAACGTCAGATTCTGGGACCCGAGTTGGTGGTCAACACCGTAGAGACAGTCAAGAAGATTCAGGGACACTTGCGAGCAGCGCAAGACAGGCAGAAGCAGTGTGCAGACCTTCATCGTCGACCCTTGGAGTTCAAAGAGGGCGATCACGTCTTCTTGAGGATATCACCGACCAGAGGCACCATCCGATTCGGAGGGCGCGGCAAGTTGAGTCCAAGGTATATTGGACCATTTGACGTACTCGAGAGAGTTGGAGAGGTGGCATATCGACTTGCGCTACCACCTTCACTGGAGGGAGTACATGACGTATTCCATGTGTCGCAGCTCAGGCGATATGTGGCAGACAGCAGTCATGTCCTCGACCATTCAGAGATCACCATTGGGCCGAGCTTGTCATACCAAGAGCAACCCGTGGGAATCCTTGATCGTCGAGAGAAGGTATTGAGGAACCAGTCTATTCCCTTGGTTCGCGTAGCATGGAGGCATGGCGCGCCAGGAGAATCAACTTGGGAACGCGAGGACGACATGCGCAAGCATTTCCCGAACCTATTCGCAGACCAAGGTATGAATTTACATTGTTAATTTATATCTTATACCATCCTTGCATTCTATCGTGGCTTAATTTTAATTTCGAGGACGAAATTTTTATAAGTTGGGTAGAATGTAAAACCCCCTTCCCAGAAAATTGTATAAGTCCTTTATTTATTTATTATTAATTAAATTGTAGTAATTAGGTCCAAATAGGAGAAATAGATTTTTAATAATTTTTATGTTAGGTGTTCGGGCACTTAGAGGACTTGTGGGACCATCAGGAATTTTTAGGAATTTATTCCATGTAGGAGACCCCTTGAGCAGTTGCTAGCCTAACGATGTACAATACCCCATTATATAAATTTTCCTAGGTGTGAATATATATATATATATATAAACAAATATATGTGTATATATATTTTAATTAAAGTAAGAAAAGAAAAGAAAGAAAGAGAAAGTATTAAATAAGTTAATAGAAAATAATAATAATAAAAATAACCCTTACTCCATTAGCAGTATTGTCATTCCTTAGGAATTGCTTGTCCCCTCGGCAGCATTAATTGCTTTAGCACAATTTCTATTACACTCCTTAGCTAAGTAATCCCTTAGCAACCCAGAGCCCGCCAATGAAACCAGGACCCGAACCCCCTTTGCTTTCCACGACCCGCTTCATATATCTCTCTCTCTCCTAAAATATAATATATATATATATATATCATTAGCTCCCCAAAACCCTAACCTAAAACTCCAGACTTCTCCTTCCCATCTAGAGCCGTCACCGCAGCCAGAGAAGCCTCCCCAAGCCATCCAACCACCCCGTCGACGCCGACATCGCGGACTGCAGTTTCCCACTCGAGGCACCTTCGCTCCGGCGCGTTTTCCCGTTGACTCGCTCGACCAAACGCAGATCCGTTTTCATAGGTATGATCTTCCCTTAACCCTCTAAAATATTTGTTTTATAGCCTACCTCGGAAAACGTGTGCCCCTAGGTGAAAAACAGCGCCCAAGTCAGCGCGAGCAGACAGAATTCTGCAATCGCAGAAACTTGCGATGACCACCTATATTGTCGAGTTCGTATCTCCCACCACAGAGATCCGAATTCGACGATTCTTTTTGATACCTGTAGATTACATGACCTAGTTTAATTTCTGTATTATAACTTTGTGCTATTAGTTGCTGTGGACCAAATTGTAGTCGTCACAAAACTGCGCGCACCCACTTTTTCCGGTTTTCTAAAAGTGGGAGATCGGAGCGCGCCCCGCCAAACGGGACCGCCCCGCCTTGTGCCAAGTGTACCGAATGGTGCACACAGCATAATCGGACACGTGAAAATTCGTGGAGACTGATTTGGACGCTTGTGCGCGCCGGAATCAGGCCGTATCCGCGAACAAATTCCGTGTCGCCACTTTTGTGGAACTCGCGAGTATTTTGTGCACGCTTGTCAGATTGCGACGAAACTTGCGCCACTGGACTCGTGGTAACACGCTGGTCCTGTGACCCAATTTTCACGTATTTCTGAGACGGTTGACCAGATCGCCAATTGGCGGGCCCTACAGTTGACTTTTTGGACCAAATTAGGTTTGGCTCATCGGAATCCAAATTTGGACATACCGTTGGGATCGTATTGACATTTAGAGTTGTTTGACCCATAGTTTGTCCCATTTAGAGACTGTTACCCTCGGCACGCTTTTCGGTGCAAAGTGGGCCCACCTTTGGAACCCGCTTTGGCCCGGAAATGACCTTTTTGCCCCTGTGTCCAAATTGGACGTAAGGACAGGCGTTCCTAGCGGTTTGATACCTTCTGAGACTGTTGGTGATATTTATTATAGCTTTTGGAGTAGTCCCTACCGGATCCACAGATACCAGGACGACAGTTGATATTCAAACATCAGGCAAGTGTACCTTGCCAAACTCTGCAGCTTAGTTATTTATTTTCCTTGCTATATATATATTACTGTGCATGCTCAACCTAGGACCGTGTGACGTACTTAGCGTCCGATTATCAGTCGGGTGCCGACACTGTACGCAGTGTTGGGTAATGTCATCTAGATATGGACATACGTGACACTTTATCATCTCGTACTTGTCTTACCAAGTACACTTGACCCAGGACACTGGACACTGATCATGAGACAGGATCTTCCCGAGATATTCGTGGTGATCCTGTATAGGATGCAGGACTTATAGAGATACTATATTCTAGATACGTTATGACTTGTGCATTAGTTATGACCCCGCTGACATGGACGTGAGACGTTATGTTCATGATTTGTGTGGTTACATTGGGTGGGGAGAGACACACAGACTACAGGCTGATCATATATATACACCCCTATTATCGTGAGGCACAAGACTCTATAGCCGAGCTTGGCCCATTACTCATTATTACTGCTGCTACCGGCTCCCCTACACAGAGCTTGTAGTATGCTTCAGCCTGAGCTCTAGTGCTGCTCTCATCTTGCATATCACTTAGCTGGTTATTTTAGTGTTCCCTTATTGTTCCATCTATTGCTGGAGATATCCACAGGCTACAGGTTGATTATGTTATACCGGCTACTCAGTCTCCCGCTGAGCTAGACCACCTCTTGACACCCCTGCTACCGGCTCCCCTTCACAGAGCTTGTAGTAGTTCCAACCTGAGTACTGTTGATATTCTCTCTTGCATTTTATACAGATGTTACATACTTACCTTGCTTATCTCATTATTTGCTGCACTGTTTATATTCTGGCTTGTATTATTTTCTGTACCTTGCTATGTCCCCTGAGGACCTGGATATGGATTTTGTCCCCAGATTTTGCAGAACAGGTTTACCCCGAGGTTTACGGGACCGCAGCAGGAGGAGCCGATCCAGGAGCCGTACCACCATCTGAGGGCGAGGTCTTAGCTGAAGACTTCTCTTGAGCATCCATGTTTATGCTCAGCTTTTATTATTTATTTCGGTCTTTTACTTTCTGGTCTGTTGAACCATTGTACTAGATATTTATCGGGTTGTTCCCCGAAGTACTTTGTGAGACTAGATGATGATTTACATTCCTTATTTATTCTGTGGATCATATTTTATATCTTGTGTGGATGAGATTAGTTGTGCCCTGATTGTCGTAGACTTGTTTTACAGCTTAAGTACGCCCTGATGGATCCATTATATGGAGCTGGTCCATCGGTGCGTACTGCTGGCCATTGCCACGTGTCTAGTCCCACGGTATTTTGGGACTGGGGCGTGACAACACCAATAAGCCAATCGTACAAAATTACGTTCTCTTTTTTAATTATATCAAACACACTCTCTGCATCCGTTTCATTATATGAACTAGCAAGCTAGTCTAACAAGTGTTGAAATACTAGTTCTTTGGTAACTTTTTTCATGTTTGTTTAAAATGCTGAATACAAAAAAAAAATGAGGAGATGCAGGAAAAATAGCACGAACAACATTTATTAATCCTTTTTGCTTGTCAGATATAAATGAAATTGTACTCCAATCATTAAAACAACTTTCAAAAGATATTTTAAGAGAATTTAAAAACCAAGACCAAGAATCACTATTCTCACATTCAGCAACAGCATAAGCTATAGGATATAATTGATAGTTAGGATCGTGAGCACAAGCAATAAATAAGATACCTTGATATTTAGACGAAAGAAATGTAGCATCAGTACTAATAAGCGGTAAACAGCCCCTTAAAAATCTATCAATACATGACTTAAAACAAATAAATATTCGTTGAAAGATATTATTTTCGGCAGTTTTAATAAAATATGTACTACCTGAATTTGTCTCCATAATTCTATAACAATACTCCTCAAGACTAGCGTATGCCTCATCATAACTACCATTAATTTCAGCTAATGCTGTCTCTCGGGCTCTCCAGGCTTTGGAATAACTAACTTGTATACGGTGCTCCTTATATATATCTTTAACAATTTGTGATGGACTGTATGACTGGTTATCTCTAATAATGTTAATTATCATGGTCTTAATCCATGCAGCGGTAGCTAGTCAATGACGTCATGTACTAAGTCTTCCTAAACAAGAATGACGATTTTCTAATGTACTTACTTTAACTATATCGCCATTTCTAATAGATTTGACATATACTCTCCAATTACAATTCAATTGATCACAACTATATATAATTTCACGATCATTATTCATAACACTAGCTAAACAACTAAAATTATATTTAATTGCTAAATTACTTATAAAGCTTCTAAAGTGAGAACGACTAGGAAATAATTGTCCCTTAAATACTTCATCAGTGATAGCTTTTACAACATCATCATCTACCATATAATCTACATTTTCAACTAAATCATCACTATTTTCATCGTCGTTGTCACTATCATCATCATGGTTAGATTCATCTGATGAATGACCTTCTTGGATAAATTAAACAATTTGTTGAGAAGAACTAGCACCCGAACTAACATGCTGATATTCGAAAAAATATTTATTATTTCTATTATCTAATGTTGCTGCTACTTTAATAACATATATTTTTATATACCGTGATTGTGAATTAATCTCAAGAATATAATTCTATGCATCTTCACTATCTATCAAAAAATAACTAGAACCAAAAATAGACTTCAGAATAAAATCATAATGAATAGAACAACGTTCAATAATATGATTACGTATATTTTCAAACTAATATTCGGATAAGTTGAAAAAATTATACTTTCTCCTCCTTCGTAATTTAACCCATTTACTTTACCGCCGTGCGAGCATACAATTCTTACGCTACGATCCATGACGGTTGAGAACTTTTGCTACAAGAAACTCAGATGAACTTTAGCTGCAGGCAGAACTTTGACTGAAGCTTTGCTAGAGGCAGAGAGACAGAGAGAGTGTTGGAGACTTTGCTAGAGGCAGAGAGACAGAGAGAGTGTTGGAGACTTTGCTAGAGGGAAGAGAGGAAATAGAATGAGTGTTGGATGATTTGGTCGAGATAGAAAATATATAGAGTGAGAGTGTTGAATGTAATAGCCGTTGTGCAACGGCTATAATGCTTTCCCTGGTTCTCAACAGATCCTTACTCGCCAAATAAGTTGGCGGACAGAGTGCAACGGTTCCCCTAACTCACCATCCCTCGTCACTCGCCAAATCAGTTGGCGGGCACAACCTCCAACTCACCATCCCTCGCCAACTGAGTTGGCGGCCTGTAGTTATCTCGCCAACTCAGTTGGCGGGCCCCAACAACTCGCCAACTCAGTTGGCGAGTTCTCCCCCTTCTTATAATTTTCCCAAACTCCTCCCTTTTTTTGCAATTATATATAAATATATTACTTTATTTAAAAAAACCGACAAGAAAATACATATTAGTTAAAAAAATGAAGTAACAATAAATATTAGAAATAAAATCAAATAGTGAGATTAAGGTTCTAACCTGATTTTTTGAGAAAAATGAGTTTTTGACCCACATATTTTGATTCAAGATTTGGGAGAAATCGAACCTCAAAAGGACCCAAATCACTTAGGTTGGAGAGACCGAGATCTCTTGGAGAGTGATTTGAAATTTGAGAACCCCAAAGACCCAAATCACTTAGGTTGGAGAGATCGGGAGAGGGAATAGAGAGATCTCTATGAGAGGGAGGCACTAGGTAGACTGGTCGGCACGAAAAAAATCTTAGGAGCGCACACAGAGAGAGAGAGAGAGTGAGAGAGAACATAAGAGTGTTTCGTCTTCGGGAGAGAGAAAAAGAGGCGACAGAAAAGAGGAGAGAGTGTGTTTAGGTTTATTTTTTTTTATATATAAATGGAGTGAAGGTTAAACAAGTAAATACAACTCTAATGATTCAGTTTTCAGTACGGATCAAAAATTAAAATTAAAATCCGAAACTCAAGCTGATAACCGAATTGTTTTATATAGAAAACCGAACCGCTATAATAAAACCAAACCAAATTTTAATTTCGATTTTCGGTTAAAAATTGCTAATTGCTCACTCCTTGTTGCACACTGTAAAATAGAGACATGGCTAGGATGAATAAGAAATTTGATCTGGATATCACTGATCGTTTCGTTTAGCCCAAAAATTTCGTTAATGTGCATCGCTCAAAAGTATTTGGTCCTTATTTTGCAGCAAACACAGAGAAGTTTGCATGAAATACACTTATTTTTTCTCTTTCTTTTTCCTTGTGTAAGTTACAATGAGTGCGAGTCTTCTTTAATTCTTCAAGTATTCAAGAAAAGAAAAAAAATTCACTTGGAAAATCGGGAGACCGATGTGAAAAGACTCTAAATTCAGGAAAACAAGATTATAATAAAGTATATGACAGAAATATGTGAATAAGAAGAAAACCATTCCAACTAAACTTTATGCTCCGTGACCCGTGCGAGTAGTGCAAAGGATTATTATTATTATTATTATTTTATTTTATTTTATTTATGGAGGCACTTCCAAAGTTAGTTGGACTAGTTCAGTTTAGAAATTTTTTACTCAGGATAATCAAAAATTTACTTGGAACTGTCTACCTTTCAAACCCAAGCATTTTAACTCTCTTTCTCTAAAATCTTTTCCTTTTACTTCAAAATCCTAAAATTTTTTCTTCTCCACCTCTTTCAATTTCAAACATTAATCAATTCTTGAGATGACACAAATCATCTTTCCAATCTTCTTCCTCTATCTTCTCCATCTCCAATTTTACGTTTGTGTCTTTTATTTCATTTTCGTAAACCTTCTTCACAATCTTTGTTAATGTCCATATATCATAGTGTAGTAAAAAAAAAAAATGTTTATGATGAACTTTGGAAGCAATTTGAAGTTTCAAACACATTTTAGGATTTCGAAGTAAATAATTCCGTCACAGTCGTAGGTGGAAAGACTCAGGACTGTAGATTTTTTTTACAATCTTGTATATTATTAGGACTCTAGAAATTTTTTACAGTCCTGAAAATTTGCATATTATACGGTTCATCAGACATCAAGTTGGGCCCGATGCTTGCTACAGGAAAACAATATGATCTCTTTTTTTTTCCTCCACTTTTTTTGGGTCAATTCTATTGGCACTTCACATTTTACTTAGTACAGCCCATTACTTCAGAACAACCCAAATTTTTGTAACTTTTATTTAGGACAGTCTAAAATTTACTCAGGACAACCAAACCCCCCCAAACCTTCCTAAAATCTTTCATTCTAAATTTCTAGTCTCTCTCTTTTCAAATTCCTAAACCCGAAAACCCTAACCCTAATTCTAACCCCAACCGCCGGAAGAGGAGGAGGAGGGAGGAAGAGGTGGCGACGGCAGCGGGAGGCGAGGGAGGAGGCGGAGGTGAGCGGCCTCCGTTGCTGCTGTCGCCGCCGTCGTCGGTCCGCTCTCGCCTCCGCCTCCTCCCTCCCTCGTCGTCGTCGGCCCGCCCCCGCATTCCGTCGCCGCCGTCCGTCCCTGTTGTTGTTGTTGTTGTTGCTTCTTCTTCTTCTTCTTCTTCTTTTTTCATGGACTGTACAAATAATTGAGTACTTCTAATAGGAAGAACTGTCGATTTTTTTTACAGTTTTAATTATTTAGGATTGTCACAATGTTGACAGTTCTTCCAATTGGAAGGATTGTCAACATTGTGACAGTTCTGGAAAAAAAAATTTGGACTGAAAAATAGAAGTCATTGACTTTTATATAAAAATTTGGATTGCCTTCAAGTAAAAAAAATAAGTGGCAAACTTAAAAAAAATTGGGTATCCTAAACAATATATCAAGTGGCTATAGAATTTGCCGTTTTTCCGAGCTGTCTCAACTTTTCGTTCCTCATTGTTCCATACTGTACCAGTCATCGGAATGGAAATGGTGACACCCCAACTGTGAATGTGTAAGCGAATGGAGTGACGCTTCTATTATTTTCTTTCAATGCTAAAGTTGTTGAGTTCTTCTTTTTCTTTTAATATATTTGGACCCCATTTATGTAAGGAGAGGCAATCAATTGTGGTTATTAATTTGTAGGTATTGGATACCATGACAACTTGATTGTTATGTAGTTGGAAGCAGTAAACTTTGTTCAAAATAGTTGGGGGTAAAGTGAAAAAAATTCTTCCTTAGATTTGAATTTTTTGCAATTAAAGATTTCTGGATTAAAAAAAAATCTCGTATTTTATATTTGTTGCATTTTGCATCCAATTTGATTTTCTGCCGTTAACGGACGTCAAATTCGACGTAAAATAACTAATATACCCCTCCCTAACCCTAATTCTAATCATATCCTAATCATAATCCTAACCCTAACCCTCTCTCCCCCCTTCCTTCGGCGGTGGTGGGGGCGGCGGCTCGGGGAGGAGAGGGGGTGAGGCGCATGGTGGGTGGGGGGGGGGGGGGGCTGGGGGGGGGGGGAAGGCCGCGTGTCTCTCCCCGATCCCGTAGGGGCCGATCGTCCTCGCTTGGTCCCTACGGAACCGTTCGTCCTCGCTTGGGCGCAATGCCGTGCAAGCCTAAGTTGCGCTTGCACCAGGCAACGTACCTGCACAAGACACAAGATAGACGAAAATATACATATATAAGCACAGAGTAAAAATGCAGAGAACCAAACTTGAACACATTTGATAGCGCACAAAATACTTTCATTTTATTGAATACTGAAGATTTGGATTACAAAGGTTTGCTTGGCTGAGTTACAAAATATGCCTTAGAAGGCTTACAACTCTTTTTACATTCCTAACATTAGCCACAACGCCCATTACATTATGTCCTTGTAGTAGGACCAAAATAACCAAAACATCTAGCAGAGGAGGAGTAGCCCACTGGAGAGGTAAGCAGCAGAGGAAGCAGCACGAACACAGTCCTAAGGAAGGGTGCGCACACGCTGATTCAGGTTCAGGATGCTTGCCAAACTCTCGCTCCCAGCACCTGGATATTTGCCCACAAATGTGGGTCAGTACTACCACATGTACTGGTGAGCGACCGTGGCCAAACTCACCTTAGAAATCCACACTAAGTAAGCATATGAAGCTAGCATTATTAGGTGATCTTTCTGGTTGTCTAGTTTCATTTTAACAATTCATGCAAGGAAACATAGACAATATTTAGCATATGCATATGATATTTCTTACCCACGGCCGAGCGGTTATCCTTGCAGCAGACACACAAGCTAGGCACAATTTGCATATATGCATGAACTTATGTATCAATCCTTTGGTGTCACAAATGATAGGTATGCAAGAAGGTAAATCTAGCATGCGCCCTATCTATATGACGGTCCATGAGTTTTTCCATTATTGGACAACAACACCCCCCTAGATCCCGTAGGAACGGAACATCAGGGTGTTCTCACAATCCCTTCCGGACCGACCGATTCCCAGTGCCCTAGAAACCGATCGAGAGACTATTACCTTGTGCACAAGTTGTCCGAGACCCATGCATGGCAAGCAACATTTATAAACCAAACTCTTTAGGATGCACAACATTAGCAAACATTTAACAATCTAATAGCCACACCCCCCTAGATCCCGTAGGACCGGAACATCAGGGCAGACCATTAGACTATTCCATTTCATTCTTTTACACATGACACAAACACTAACCATGAAGGTTTTATGCATGATATAGTGATGCAAGAAGTGAGTAAGGGGCAACATTCCATTAAAGTAAAGCAGAAACTCTATGTATATTCGCATGCAGTTCATTTCTTTAGCTTATCTTTTTAGTGAGCCAACATTTAGTGAACTAGAGATTCTTTTATTAGGCATGTGAACTGAAAGATTCATCGAAGGGCCTAAGCCACTCACCGAATGAATCGAACGAGATGATGGGGAAGCCTTAGGCGACGTTCACTCTTTGGTTATGCGTCCTGAAAATGCAACAATACTTGGTTAGCATACTTCGATCTCTTTCCCTTACGATTCGAAAAGAACGCGCAAGCGAGAAGGCGAAATCATGAAAACCAAGTCATCGAAAGCAACTCAAAACACAAAGCAACACAAAGCCAAGAAGCAAAGCAACAAACAAAAACTCTTGGACTCATTTCAATAGAAGCCGTTCGATTAATTCGAAGGGTTCATTGCACTTCGTCCGTGTTGATTTGGAGGTAAGGTTTCCCCGAGACTCGATTCTCAACCGAGTCGAAGCAGCTTAGTGTTCCATAAGTAACCGTTCGGAGCGGGACGTTACATACTACCCCACTGAGAAGAAGTTTCGTCCTCGAAACTTAAGAGATCAAGGAGGCGATATACTATGCATCAAGAGATCAAAGGAATCAGACTCACCAACATCGTGTCCACTCTCATCACGCTCAATATTCAACTGATAAACTCTCGGCCTTCTTATCTGATCAGTTGGGTCAAGAGCAGGACCCGGAGGGGTATGAGTTTGTACACCTGCGTCATCCCCTGAGTTCTCAGTAGTTTTTCTCTTCGGGCAATCACGAAATTTGTGGCCAGGTTGCCCACACTTAAAACACAGCCGGTGGAGAAAACGACAAGTCTCTTTAAGGTGACCCGGACGGCCACAGTAGCTGCACACTTTTCCGCGGTTCTCACCCGCATTGGCCTGTTTCTCGGAATCGGCTTTCTTCTCGCCATTGTGGTATCGCTTAGCAGGAGGGTTTCGAGGAGCGGTTGCCTTTTCCGGAGCACTTAGTGGCATAAACTGCTCATTCTGCACCGCTGCCTCAAATGCTTGGATGTATGTTTTGCACTCCCGGTTCATAACATCTTTTCTCAGATTATCGTTCAAGCCTTTTATGAACCGATGTGTGCGGGCTCCCTCATCGGGAATCATCGAGCTAGCGAACTTAGCAAGTTTGGAAAATTCTGACTCATAATCTTCGACGGACATGTCCCCTTGCTTAAGTTCGGTAAACTCGTCTTCTTTTCTCTGCCTGACAGCTGGTGGAAGATATTGTGCAAGGAATGCTTCCTTGAACATTCCCCAAGTGATCCTACCGTCCTGATGCTTGGTGGCGAGATCTGCTTTCTTAATCTCCCACCAATCGTGTGCACGTAACTGCAGCTGCATATCTCACACGCCACCCTCTTGTTTGCAGGTATTAAGGCAGAGCTAAACAAGCTCTCCATTTTTGTGACCCAGTCCATCACCTTATCCGACGTGGTCCTGCCTTCAAACTCCGGAGGGTTCAACTTCAGGAACTCAGCGCCTTTAAAGGTAGACTTTTCGGTCGCGCGATGAGGCTCATTTGTTTCTGCTAATCCTGCGTCTTGAGGCATGGTCGGGGCAGTCACAGGTGTTGCGGCGGTTCCCGATGCACCACTGTGTGCTACTAGTGTTGTCATAATTTAAGTCAGAGAGTCAAGCTGCTTTTGTTGTGCCAAGGCTCTAGCATCAGCTCGTTGCTGTTGAGCCTCGAATCGTTCTTGTTATGCAGCATGACGATCATTTTGATTCTGTAACATTGCAATCAGTCTATCCATTTGATCATCGCTCACGCTAGTTGCGCGCGATGTCTCAGGGTTACTAGCACCTGTTTTTGTCATCTTTGCTGCAAAAGAGAGTAGCTTGTATTAGTCTCATAACGTATTATGGACTTATTGCATGGGACATTGGGTTTTTCATACTCTTAGGGACCTTTCATACTCTCGATTTACTTCTTATAGATTTGAAATCAATTTTCGAAATTCGGGACTTTTGAAATCGCTTGAAAACTTATATCATTTTCGAAAAAGATGTTTGAAGAAACCAAGGACGTAAAGCCGTGCTCTGATACCACCTGTCACGCCCCGATCCCGTAGGGGCCGATCGTCCTCGCTTGGTCCCTACGGAACCGTTCGTCCTCGCTTGGGTGCGATGCCGTGCAAGCCTAAGTTGCGCTTGCACCAGACAACGTACCTGCACAAAACACAAGATAGACGAAAATATACATATATAGGCACAAAGTAAAAATGCAGAGAACCAAAGTTGAACACATTTGATAGCACACAAAATACTTTCATTTTATTGAATACTGAAGATTTGGATTACAAAGGTTTGCTTGGCTGAGTTACAAAATATGCCTTAGAAGGCTTACAACTCTTTTTACATTCCTAAAATTAGCCACAACGCCCATTATATTATGTCCTTGTAGTAGGACCAAAATAACCAAAACATCTAGCAGAGGAGGAGTAGCCCACTGGAGAGGTAAGCAGCAGAGGAAGCAGCACGAACACAGTCCTAAGGAAGGGTGCGCACACGCTGATTCAGGTTCAGTATGCTTGTCAAACTCTCGCTCTCAGCACCTGGATATTTGCCCACAAACGTGGGTCAGTACTACCACATGTACTGGTGAGCGACCGTGGCCAAACTCACCTTAGAAATCCACACTAAGTAAGCATATGAAGCTAGCATTATTAGGTGATCTTTCTGGTTGTCTAGTTTCATTTTAACAATTCATGCAAGGAAACATAGACAATATTTAGCATATGCATATGATATTTCTTACCCACGGCCGAGCGGTTATCCCTGCAGCAGACACACAAGTTAGGCACAATTTGCATATATGCATGAACTTATGTATCAATCCTTTGGTGTCACAAATGATAGGTATGCAAGAAGGTAAACCTAGCATGCGCCCTATCTATATGACGGTCAATGAGTTTCCCCATTATTGGACAACAACACCCCTTAGATCCCGTAGGAACGGAACATCAGGGTGCTCTCACAATCCCTTCCGGACCGACCGATTTCCAGTGCCCCAGAAACCGATCGAGAGACTATTACCTTGTGCACAAGTTGTCCGAGACCCATGCATGGCAAACAACATTTATAAACCAAACTCTTTAGGATGCACAACATTAGCAAACATTTAACAATCTAATAGCCACACCCCCCTAGATCCCGTAGGACCGGAACATCAGGGCAGACCATTAGACTATTCCATTCCATTATTTTACACATGACACAAACACTAACCATGAAGGTTTTATGCATGATATAGTGATGCAAGAAGTGAGTAAGGGGCAACATTCCATTGAAGTAAAGCAGAAACTCT
This sequence comes from Iris macrosiphon, assembly GCA_036927795.1. Taxonomy (NCBI): domain Eukaryota; kingdom Viridiplantae; phylum Streptophyta; class Magnoliopsida; order Asparagales; family Iridaceae; genus Iris; species Iris macrosiphon. The sequence goes on from JAYESA010000005.1 coordinate 270,735,508, forward strand.
ATGTATATTCGCATGCAGTTTATTTCTTTAGCTTATCTTTTTAGTGAGCCAACATTTAGTGAACTAGAGATTCTTTTATTAGGCATGTGAACTGAAAGATTCATCGAAGGGCCTAAGCCACTCACCGAATGAATCGAACGAGAGGATGGGGAAGCCTTAGGCGACGTTCACTCTTTGGTTATGCGTCCTGAAAATGCAACAATACTTGGTTAGCATACTTCGATCTCTTTCCCTTACGATTCGAAAAGAATGCGCAAGTGAGAAGGCAAAATCATGAAAACCAAGTCATCGAAAGCAACTCAAAACACAAAGCAACACAAAACCAAGAAGCAAAGCAACCAACAAAAACTCTTGGACTCATTTTAATAGAAGCCGTTCGATTAATTCGAAGGGTTCATTGCACTTCGTCCGTGTTGATTTGGCAGTAAGGTTTCCCCGAGACTCGATTCTCAACCGAGTCGAAGCAGCTTAGTGTTCCATAAGTAACCGTTCGGAGCGGGGCGTTACATACTACCCCACTGAGAAAAAGTTTTGTCCTCGAAACTTAAGAGATCAAGGAGGCGATATACTATGCATCAAGAGATCAAAGGAATCAGACTCACCAACATCGTGTCCATGTAACTAAGCATGACACGATTTTTCTCTCTTTTAGCTAAGCATTCAGTTGTACTTTTATTTAGCATACGATGGATACATATGCTCATTCTTTTAATCTTGTTTATTACCATGGCAGCGGTTCGTTCGATAGCGGTGTCCGTGTAACTAAGCATGCAAAATTTCTTTCTTGACTTAGCATGGCAATAATTCTATCTCTTTTAGACAAGCATACAAGTTCTCTATTAAGCATGCAGGTTCTCGTTCTATCATTCTCATGGTAACAATAATCTTCTTAGCAAATAAACAATACAAAAACTCATATTCATTATTAAGGCGTGCAAGAATCAGAGAATAAAGTTCTGCCCACTCACCTAGATCAGTCGTCTTCTGGTTCAACAAGGAGCTCTTCAGGAAGGTTTCCTTTTTGAGTCAGCAAACCGATATCTCTTGTACATAGTGCCAACGCCTAGCGGGGCACTACATACTTATCCACCAAGAAAAAGTTTTGTCCTCGAAACTCAAGGAGAAATTTTCGATATCCAGAGCAGGATAGTCCTCATCCCTCACCATCTTCAATCGAAAACACTAGCAATCAAGAAGCACGAAATCATAACTCTTAAGCAATAAATCAAATCCAGAAAACTTTTGCTAGCATTTTGAGAATATTTATAAACTTATTGTATGGAACGCTCAAATCAACAATGATATTAATGAGCAAGGAATCGTCATCTAAGAACAGCAATAAAAAGGGCGTAAGGCCAGAGGATCGAGTTGCTCTGATACCACTTTGTCACACCCCGATCTTCCGCGGTCCCGATCGCCCCCGCCTGGGCGTGAATCACCGCACCAGTGCTCCCACAGGACTGTCGTTCTCCTCGGGACGTGATGCCGTGCGAGCCTGGAGATGCTCTCGCACAAGGCAACAACATAAGTCGTCTTGGTTATCATCAAACTGATCGAGTTTGCAGCAGAGGAGCAGTATTATAAACAATAATCCTTCTGAGTATACGAGGCAAAACTCAAGGCATGAGGTTCTCTGAATACAATAACATCGTTCCATACATTATGTCCCTCTATACAAAAGTAGCTCAAAATATCTCGATACGGCTCAAGGCATCGACACAAGATTTTCGAGTCCTGGGGATGAGGCACGGCTATCGCTTCTTCGGACGATCCAACGCCTGCGAACAAGCAAACAAAGACTGAAAATCTTCAAACTGATTATTGTCCGAAGATGTTACAAACTATGACCCTTATCATAAAAGAAAAACACTGGCTGCAAACGTTGAATATAGTTAGATATTTATTTGAAATATTAGATTGTAAAACAAATAGAACATATGTTGTAGACTTAGATAAAAAATCTTGTTCATGTTTAAAGTGGTATCATACTTTGCTTCCATGTGTACATGTATGTAAGTCTAAAAATATTAGCATCGAGAGTTTTTATCCAGGTATTTTCTCTAAGGAAGCATTAAGAAGCGTATATGAGCCACACCTGGAGCCGATTTCAGTCCCTTACAACCTCCAAAGTATATTGGCTAGAGGTCACATTGGAGTACCAGATGTACGACACAAGGCGGGAAGACCAAAGACGAACCAGATCAAAGGGAATGATTAAGCTTCAAGAGATCTTCGATGTAGTAATTGTAATGGTTTAGGATACAATAGAAGGAGATGTACAAACCAACCAAGAGAATGAAGACATTGCCGTAGATTTTTAAATAGTTTTATTTTATGAGAAAAATATGTAATTTTATTGAAATAGAAGAAAGTTACATTAAAATAAAGTTGATACTGATATAACAATTTCATCGACCTCTCTTGGCTAATTCCCGATAGTTCGGACGATCAATTTCTCTTAGATTAAGTCGGTCCCTCTTTTCTCGTGTATTCTCCGGGACTGCATCATCACCAACTCCTTGACTGTCCTCCACTTGAGATGACATCGGTGCTGATGGAGTTGTCAAGATATGCGTATAGCTGGTAACTCCGGAGGCAAATAGGCTATCCCACTGAGAATCTTTCTCGTGGGCCCACTGACTAGTGCTCGCACCGGCCGTCGCCTGAGAAGTTCCCCAGTATGCCCAGTGAGAAGTGCCCTCACCAGCCCACTGAGTAGTGCCCGTACCGGCCGTTACTTGAGAAGTCCCCAGTCTGCCCAGTGAGAAGTGCCCTCACCCGCCCACTCAGCAGTACCCGCACCAGCTGTCGCCTGAGAAGTGCCCCAGTCAGCCCAATGAGAAGTGCCCTCACCAGCCTACTGAGTAGTGCCCAACCAGCTCACTGAGGGACATCGTTATCTTGCAGTGGCAGACTATCATCCTGATACCAAACAGAGGTATACTTCCTAAGGGGCGTGCTTGTCATTGTACAACAAGACCCCGAGGATAATCTCCTAGAGTAAGTAAGGGAGGGTTCGGAGGAGTCGGTCCTCGTTGTATAGCAGCCAAAAATTTGTCAACCGCTGTACGCAACGGGTAGCCCACTGGATGATTTTGGTATGCGGTATTTAAATTTGGAAGCTGAAATATTAAATAGAATTCAATAGAGGACATCAATAAGTACTATGGAGATAGACATTTTCATATAAAAATAACGTACCAGCCCTTCTACATAATCATAATAGCCACGGAGACTATAATCATCTATGGCTCGATGTTGGAATTGAAACTCCTCATAGTGGTAGGTTTTTTTGCTGATAAAAGGAGCTCCCCACCAAAATCTATATGCATCATCACTGTAGGCTGCACCATTACAAATTATGAGCATATGATTTCTTATAATTTTTGAAGTAAAATTTGTTAAACTTTTGGAATAACTTACCATCATCAATAGAGGACACCATTTGAGACAAATATCCCACCTTATGTGTCTCAAATCTAGAATTTTATCCAGGAATCAATCTGCGTGCTTTGGTAGTTGCATTGCCTTTACCAAAATTGAAATATGGTGGCTCATCAGGAATGTGTTTTATCATCCAGAACTATCGCATAACACGATCAGCTGGATGATACATGATGTTATCGTATATTATGAAAAATCTACATAGACTCAATCCAAAGACTGTTGTTTGTAACTCAAGAGGATTCTGCCCAAGCTGTACGGTAAAAAAATTACCTATTTTATGTCAAAAAAATTATAAGATAATAAACATATTGACTGTATGAAATAATAAAAAAATATAAGAGACTATAAAATTTTTACCTCGTTAAACCTTAGTGAATCGAATTGGCCTTGATATACTGCGATATCCTTGTGAGCACATTGAGTTGGATCTGCTGCAGCCATCATCCAGCGTAAAGCTGATGGAAAGACACCATCTTTGGTATCAATACGGGAGACTGGCCTACCGATACAGAAGTGCTCGTAGGACCAAACCTAGAAAAATTAGATCATGTAAGTGTACATATTTCTTTAGTACATAGAATTATATGAAAATTTTATACCAGTAATAATGTCATACATCCATTCAAATTTTTCTGTCTTTTATCCACTGAAGTAAAATGCAAAAAATTTGACATGGAGTTGTACATATATGCCAACACAGAAGCTGCCTATGCATGACGGGTAGGTTCTGTCAGATTTTCCAAAAAAGGTAAAAAATGTAAATTTTCCCTAAATTCGGAGTTTGGAAACAAAATTTTGTTGATTAGACCTAGTAAGTAGGTCCTGTTGCAAGCAATAACCTGATCATATAAAAAAAGGATATTAGTTAAACTAAATAAAAATATATATTAAATAAATAATAACATTAAATGTTATACTTACTCGTTCCACATCCACTAAGATTTTTTCCTTACCAATACAATCTAGGTGCATAAAGTTGTGACGGAGCCAAAAAAGCGTCACAAAACTTTTACCATATATGGTAGGCGGCTCCACGCCTAAGTACTTCCTAATAACATTTTTGCCGCAAAATGATTCATCATTTTCAAATATTATAGGTTCACACTAATAGGTAATCCTAAGATATTTGCCACATCTACTAGCAAAATGGTCATTTCTCCGAACGATAACTGAAAGATATTTCTTTCAGGCCACCACTGCTCAACTAAACTGAAGATCAAGTCTCTGTCGTGACGTAAAAAATATATCTGATCAATATTATCAAAACAAAATACGTTCAACATACCATGTTGTTCTTCAGTCAACGTCCAGTACCCAACATTGTCCTCATAACGCCATACGACATGCTCTCGTGCTCGAAACGTATCAGGATAATCATATTGCTATATATGAGATATATAAACGATGTTATTCTTAGACATGTAAAAAAATATAAATTATATTGACTAAAATAATTCAATTTTAATATACTTGTCCAGAAAATACTAAACTAGAAATGTGTGACTCATTCAGCTGGATAATCATATCTGTGATAGGCCCTCCAGGAATACGTCCATCATTTTGGGTACCCATCTGCAATATTTAATACTTAGTGTTAAAATATATAATCATATATTTAGTGTTAGCATGGCTACTATCATGAGGATTACAATTATAATGGTTAAAATAGTAATCGCTACTAGAATGACAGGATTATAATTATAATTATGATATGATTAGAACTAATACTATTTATCAAAATTAAAAAAATAAAAATAAAAATATTACAAACCTTTCTTCTTGTTCTCCTTCTCTTCTCTGCTTACTTCCTCTTTCTCTTCTCTGCTTACTTCTGTTCTTCTTCTTGATTTACTTACTGCATCATTTCTTCCTTCCTCCCTCCCTCCTTATACTAAGAACACACAAACACCCACCAACCATATTAAACCAACTACCCACATTTAAACCGACCCTGACTGTCCTTAAACCAACCACCCCAAACTTAAACCGACCACTGACTGTCCTTCCACCAAAACCGACTTCCACCCAAACCGGATAAGAGCGGATTTTCGCCAACTGAGTTGGTGAAAATCCAACTGGTTCCCGCCCAAAATATGCCACGTCGGATTTCACGTCGGATTTTGTCGAATTTTCGCTAACTGGGTTGGCGAAAATTGAGCACTTCCTAATATTTGCCATCTCTGATAGCGATATGTATCGAAATTTCAAATTTTTTGAAACTTCTATCGTTGTACTTAATTAATATAAAATTATTATCGGTACAGTAAATTTTCTGTAACATTTAATGTTATTATTTATGTAATATATTGTAAACCCCCATATTTTTTCAGGAATTTAAAAAAATGATTTTCAGAATTTTTTTGAATTTTTAAACTAATTTAAATCAATATTTTCTGGAATTAAATAAATTTTGTAATTTTAATAAATATTAAAATATTATAAAAATAATATTTTTGAGTGTAAAATAAATAAATAGACATAGTGTAATTTTTATGGAATTTATTGGACCCCAGAACTATTTTTAAAGACCTAAAAATAAAGTTTTTATTTAAACCAAAATAAACCAACCGTTTTATTGAACCAACCCACCCTGAACCGAATCCTAAACCAACCCAAACCGGACCCAATACTTATTGGGTCGGATTCGGACCCATTAGCCGACCCGACCCACGACCCAAAATCTGACCCGAAACCTATCTACAGTAAATCCCTAAATTCCCTCGACCCCGCGGCCGTTTCCCCCTCCGACCGCCGTAACTCCTCCCCGAGGCGGTTACGCCCCCGCCCCCGCCCGTTACTCCTCCGCCTCCGTGGCAGTTACACCTCCCTCGCTGCCGGCCACCCCTATTTAAACCCACGCTCCCATCCACTATAGCCACCTCCACCTTCACCACTACCACCGTCTCCCACCGTCGAACTCCCCGCGGTGACCGCCAGCCCCCGACGAAACCCTTCATCACCGCCTCCACCTTCACACCCCTCACGATCACCTCCACCGCCGACCTGGGCTTCTCCGGCCGCCATCATCCTCCCCAGCACCGCCATCCCCCCAACACCACGACCCAACGAACCCCGACCCAGTCACCCCCGCCCCTGCCACCACCGCATCAGCCGTGACCCCCGACCACCGCCTCCGGCGATATCTCCTCCGCCGTGACCTGACGGGCAGCACGCCGACGACCCCGCCGTCGACCACGACGACTGAGAAGCCGCAGCAGTACCCCAAGCTCCGTCGTAGCCGCGTCGTGACTTCCCGCGTACACGTTATACAGTCGTTACCGACCCCCTGTTCAGGTGAGAATTTCTCTCTCCTTGCCGTCTCGTTTTTCGTTCTGTCAGCTGAGACCCGTTCCCTGCATGACCCCCTCGAAACCCGTTCCATCGGTTCGGTGTATCGCGTCTTTTGTCGGTCACAAATCGTGACGCAAAATCAGAAAATAAATTCCCAATTTCTGAAAATCAGAATTTGACCCAAACTCCCCGGTTCACGACCGTTTTGCGTGCAACCTGTTAATGATTTCTAAAATCTACTTGAACAATTTATTTAGACTGTATAACCTAGTTTTTAACCCTATTTTAAGTTTAATTTATTGTGCTGTAATTTGTATTTAATTCGAGGGTAAAAATGACCAAAATATTGGTTATTTAAAACCCTGATTTTCTCGAAACTGGGTGCGCCCTCTAAACGAGGCGACTTGGTCATGTGCGAACTTCACCAAAAGGTCTGCGCCGTCAATACGAACGTGTATAATTTTGCGAAAGTTGATTTGGATGTGCGTGCCTAGCGGAATCAACGCGTATCTGTCGACAAACACCCCGTATCGGCCCTGTTTTAAAACTCGTTGTAACTTCGTGTACGCTTGTCATTTCGAAACAAAACTTGTGCCATCGGACTCGTAGCAATACACTGGTCTTGTGACCCAAGTTTGGTTCGATTCTGAGAACGTTGACAAAATCCCGTATCGTGGGCCCCACGGCTCCACTTGATGGGCTATTTTGTGATCGGCTCATCGGAATCCAGTTCTGGACATTCCGTTGGGTTCGTATCTTTGTTCTGGACTTGTAGACACTAAGTTTGACGAATTTGGAGAATATTGTCTCTGACACATTTTTCGGTGCGAAGTGGGCCATATATGGACCCCGCTTTGACCAGAAATTGTCACTTTTGCCTCTGTGTCCAAATTGGACTTATGGACAGGCAATTTTAGCTATTTGATATCTTCTGAATCTGATGGTAACATTTATTTCAGCATCCGGAGGAGTACCTGCAGATCCCGCTGATACCAGAGCAGCAGTTAGAAACCAAACCCCAGGCAAGTGTACCTTGCCAATCTTGCAGTTCTTGTTACATAATATTCTTTTAATTTATTTATATGATATTAATGTTCAACCTAGGACCGTGTGACATTGCTTAGCGTCCGAATAATATTCGGGTGCCAACGCCATACGCGAAGTTATGTAACGTCATCTAGAGATTGATCTCGCAACCCTATACATCTTCGTGCTTGCATTATCAAGTACGTCATACCATAGGACACTTGACACTGTTCATGAGACAGAATCTTCCTAAAATATTCATGGTGATTCTGTATAGATTACAGGATTCGTGACATAGACTTTATACATATGCTTAGCTATCATTATGACTCGTTGCATCAGTTAGAGGTCATGATCTTGCGTGACATGGACATGAGACATCGTGGACATGAGACGTATGATTACATTGGGTGAAAAGAGACACACAGGCTACAGGCTGATTTTATTTATGTATTTATTATTGTAAGGTCGTAGACTCTATATCTGAGCTAGGCACATTACGTGATATTACTACTACCGGCTCCCCGACACCGAGCTTGTAGCGATCTCAGCCTGAGTCTAGTGTTGCTCTCATCTTGTATATCACTTAGCTGGTTTTATAGTTTGCCCTATTGATTCATTTATTATTGCACTCCATTTATTATGGCTTGAGTTATTCTTGTACCTTGCTATGTCCCCTGAGGACCTGGATCCGGATTATGTCCCCAGGTTTAGCAAATGAGTTCTATTTCGAGGTATATGGAGCAGGAGCAGAAGTAGACACTGGAACTGAATCGATCCCCGAGGACGAGGTGATCGCCGATGATATCTTTTGAGTATTTGCTTCATTTATACTCAATATTTGTTATTATTAGACTCTTTCATTTCTGGTCTGTTGAACCATTGTATCAGACTTATTATCGGGTTGTTCCCCGATTTACTTTATGGAGACTTGATGATGGTTATATTTTATTCTGCTATTATTGATCATATTTATCTTCCATGGATGAGATTAGATAGGGACATGTTTAGTAGACTTTATTATTTTACAGCTTAAGTACATCTTGATGGGTCCATTAAATGGGGTTTGCCCATTAGAGTGTGCTGCTGGCCATTGCCACGTGGCTAGCCCTTGGTGTTTTGGGGCGTGACATAGTTTTTTTGGTGGCCCATGCAGGTCAACGACTAAATTGCTTCGGTTTTAACTAAGGGACCGATTAAGCCTGCAATAAGGATAGGATAAGTTTTAGGATCTTATCCACTTGCTTGAATCGTTCTTGATCTCTATATCGAATTCGAATCAATTTCTTGACTTGCATCCTGCCTTGATTTCTCTGTGCGCATTTTATAGTTTATTTTGGATACAGAGTAATGGATTCACAAGCAAGCAACGAGACTCCCGTAGGAACACCACAAGTTGCAGTTGTCACATACGATAATGAAGTGACACCAGTTGGTGGAGGACAATCATCTCAACAAAGCAATCAAGCAGATCAGCACTCTTCCAGCAGGCCCAGCAATAACAGAGGATGCCACCACAAGGACGCGGACAAGCTTTTGCATTAACAATGGAGGACGCGCAGACTCGTGGAGTAGCGAATACGCATAAGATTTAAGTTAGTCATAGTTATCCATTCCTAGTAATGCCATAGCACGTGCCTGTTTATTCCATTTCCTTAGCCTTAAACCTAGTGTTTTGAACTTATTAATAATTGATAACCTAGTTTTTCCAAGCTGTACTTTTTCTAACCAGAATTCTTTACTCTTGAAATACCTAATTTTTATTATTTAGAGAAATAATTTATTCATTCCCTATGTGTTTGCTTAACTCTCGTCCATCGATTTATCATTTGTCATGATTCTTTGATTGTGTCATGCTTCGAACAATTCTTACAACCGTGTCATCTTTTCTGACCGGTTATTTTTTTTTTGATTGCGAGGACGCAATTCTCTTAAGGGGGATAGATTGTAAACCCCCAAATTTTTTCAGGAATTAAAAAAAATGAATTTTCAGAAATTTTTTGGATTTTTAAACTAATTAAAATCAATGTTTTCTGGAATTAAATAAATTTTGTGATTTTAATAAATATTAAAATATTATAAAAATAATATTTTTGAGTGTAAAATAAATAAATAGACATAGTGTAATTTTTCTGGAATTTATTGGACCCCAAAACTATTTTTAAAGATCTAAAAACTAAGTTTTTATTTAAACCAAAATAAACCAACCGGTTTATTGAACCAACCCACCCTGAACCGAATCCTAAACCAACGCAAACCGGACCCAATACTTATTGGGTCGGATCCGGACCCGTTAGCCGACCCGACCCACGACCTGAAACCCGACCCGAAACCTATATACAGTAAATCACTAAATTCCCTCGACCCCGCGGCCGTTTCCCCCTCCGACCGCCGTAACTCCTCCCCACGGCGGTTACACCACCGCCCCCGCCCGTTACGCCTCCGCCCCCGCTGCCGGCCACCCCTATTTAAACCCCCGCTCCCATCCACTAAAGCCACCACCACCTTCACCACTACCACCGTTTCCCACCGTCGAACTCCCCGCGGTGACCGCCAGCCCCCGGCGAAAGCCTTCATCACCACCTCCACCTCCACACCCCCTCACGATCACCTCCCCCGTCGACCTGGGTTTCTCCGGCCGCCATCATCCTCCCCAGCACCGCCATTCCCCCAACACCCCGACCCGACGAACCCCGACCCAGTCACCCCAGCCCCTGCCACCACAGCATCCGCCGTGACCCCCGACCACCGCCTCCGGCGATGTCTCCTCCATCGTGACCTGACGGACAGCACGCCGACGACCCTGCCATTGACCACGACGACCGAGAAGCCGCAGCAGCACCCCGAGCTCCGCCGTAGCCACGTCGCGACTCCCCGCGTATACGTTATACAGTCGTTATCGACCCCCTGTTCAGGTGGAAGTTTCTCTCTCCTTGCTGTCTCGTTTTTCGTTCTGTCTGTTGAGACCCATTTCCTACGTGACCCCCTCGAAACCCGTGCCATCGGTTCGGTGTATCGCGTCCTGTGTCGGTCGCAAATCGTGACGCAAAATCAGGAAAATAAATCCCCAATTTCTGAAAATCAGAATTTGACCCAAACAACCCGGCTCACGACCGTTTTACGTGCAACCTGTTAATTATTTCTAAAATCTACCTAAACAATTTATTTAGACTGTATAACCTAGTTTTTAACCCTATTTTTAGTTTAATTTATCGTGCTGTAATTTGTATTTAATTCGAGGGTGAAAATGACCAAAATATTGGTTATTTAAAATCCTGATTTTTTTGGAACTGGGTGCGCCCCGCTAAATGAGGCGACTTGGTCATGTGCGAACTTCACCAAAAGGTGCGCACCGTCAATACGGACGTGTAGAATTTTGCGAAAGTTGATTTGGATGTGCGTGCACACCGGAATCAACGTGTATCCGTCGACAAACACCCCGTATCGGCCATGTTCTGAAACTCGTTATAACTTCGTGTACGCTCGTCGTTTCGAAACAAAACTTGTGCCATCGGACTCGTAGCAATACATTGGTCTTGTGACCCAAGTTTGGTTCGATTCTGAGAACGTTGACAAAATCCCGTATCGTGGGCCCCACGGCTCCACTTGACGGACGATTTTGTGATCGGCTCATTGGAATCCAGTTTCGGACATTCCGTTGGGTTCGTATCTTCATTCTGGACTTGTAGACACTAAGTTTGATGAATTTGGAGAACATTGTCTTTGGCACATTTTTCGGTGCGAAGTGGGCCATATGTGGATCCCGCTTTGACAGTGTCCCAATTGGACTTATGGACAGGCAATTCTAGCTATTTGATATCTTCTGAACCTGATGGTAACATTTATTTCAGCATCCGGAGGAGTACCTGCAGATCCCGCTGATACCAGAGCAGCAGTTGGAAACCAAACCCTAGGCAAGTGTACATTGCCAATCTTGCAGTTCTTGTTACATAATATTCCTTTTATTTATATGATATAAATGTTCAACCTAGAACCGTGTGACAATTTTTAGCGTCCGAATAATATTCTGGTGCCAACGCCATACACGGAGTTGTGTAACGTCATCTAGAGATTGATCTCGCGACCCTATACATCTTCGTGCTTGCATTATCAAGTACGTCATACCATAGGACACTTGACACTGTTCATGGGACAGAATCTTCCTGAAATATTCATGGTGATTCTGTATAGGTTATAGGATTCGTGACATAGACTTTATACATATGCTTAGCTATTATTATGACTCATTGCATCAGTTAGAGGTCATGATCTTGCGTGACATGGACATGAGACGTCGTGGACATGGGACGTGCGATTACATTGGGTGGGGAGAGACACACAGGCTACAGGCTGATTTTATTTATGTATTTATTATTATGAGGTCGTAGACTCTACATCTGAGCTAGGCACATTACGTGATATTACTGCTACCGGCTCCCCGACACCGAGCTTGTAGCGGTCTCAGCCTGAGTCTAGTGTTGCTCTCATCTTGCATATCACTTAGCTAGTTTATAGTTTTCCCTATTGATTTATTTATTATTGTACTGCATTTATTATGGCTTGAGTTATTCTTGTACCTTGCTATGTCCCCTGAGGACCTGGATCAGGATTATGTCCTCAGGTTTAGCAAATGAGTTCTATTCTGAGGTATATGGAGCAGGACAGGAGAAGACACTGGAACTGAACCGATTCCCGAGGACGAGGTGATCGCCGAGGATTTCTCTTGAGTATTTGCTTCATCTATACTCAGTATTTGTTATTATTAGACTCTTCCATTTCTGGTTTGTTGAACCATTGTATCAGACTTATTATCGGGTTGTTCCCCGATTTACTTTATGGAGACTTGATGATGGTAATATTTTATTTTGTTGTTATTGATCATATTTATCTTCCATGGATGAGATTAGATAGGGACATGTTTAGTAGACTTTATTATTTTACAGCTTATGTACTCCTTGGTGGGTCCATTAAATGGGGTTTGCCCATTAGAGTGTGCTGCTGGCCATTGCCACGTGGCTAATTGTAAACCTCCAGATTTTTCAGGATTTTAAAAACAAAATTTTTGAAATTTTCTGGAATTTTTAACTAATTAAAATCAAGATATTCTGGTTATAATAATTTTAATTGATTTTAATAAATATTAAAATATTATGAAAATAATTTTTTGGGTGTAAAATAAAATATTAGACATAGGGTAATTTTCCTAAAATTTATTGGACCCCAGAACCATTTTTAAAAGACCTAAAAACTAAGTTATTTATTAAACCCAAAATAAACCCGGTTTAATGAACCAAACCGAACCAACCCAAACCGGACCGACCCTGAACCGAAGCCCTAAACCAACCCTGCGGGTCGGGTCTGAACCCGACCCAAAACCCGTTAACCCGTTAACCCGCTACTGTAGAAATCCCTAACCGCTCGGCTCCCCGACGGTTCCCCTCCGCAGTTCCCACATGGCCGACCACCGCGATCCCAGCCGGGGACCCCTCGGTTTGCCTCCCCAACGGCCGCCTCTTCCTCTCCGCCTCCCCGCAACGGCCGACGGCCCATCTCCTCCCCGCTTCCTATATAATCCCCAGCCACCTCGTCGAACCCCGGCCACTGCCATTCCCACCGTCACCCCGCTGCCACCACCACAGCCTCCGCCGACACCTCGCTCTCATCCGCCACTGACCACCACCCTTCTTCCCCTCCGGTCACCCTAGCCACCGGCCTCCCCGAGCCTCCCCTACCCGCTGCACCCGGCCACCGCCGCTCCCCGCTTCGACCCTCGACCCGACTCTCCCCGACGCTTCCTCCGCCGTGACTACCAGTGCCTCCTCCGCCGAGCACAGCGCTGCCACGACGAAGACCAGCATCGAGCCCCGTCGTGCCCTAGGCACCGTCGCCAGCAAGCCGGCCGTGCCGCGTTGTGCCACCCCGCGAGAACGCACATTTCAGTCTTCTTCGGAGCCCTGTTTAGGTGACTATTTTTCTCTCCTCGCTGTCCCGTTTTCCGTTTTGTCTGATGTGACGTGTAGACTGTGTGACCCTCTCGATACCCATGCAACTTGTTCGGGGTATCGCGTCCTGTGGCGATCGTAAACTGCGACCCAAAATCAAGAAAATTGATACCCTATTTTTTTCCGGAACTGAGTGTGCCCCGCTAAACGGGACGACTTGGTCGTGTGACCGAAAGGTGCGCACCGTTTATACGGACATGTGGAATTTCGCGGAAGTTGATTTGGATGTGCGTGCACACCGGAATCAACGCGTATCCGTCGACAATACCCCATTTCGGTCCTGTTCTGGAACTCGTTGTAACTTCATGTACGCACGTCGTATTAAAACAAAACTTGCACCATCAGACTCGTAGCAATACGCTGGTCCAGTGACCCAAGTTTGGTTCGATTCTGAGAACGTTGACAAAATCGCGTATCGTAGGCCCCACAGCTCCACTTGATAGGCGATTTTGTGATCGGCTCATCGGAATCCAGTTCTGGACATTCCGTTGGTTTCGTATCGTCGTTCTGGACTTGTAGACACTACGTTTGACGAATTTGGAGAACATTATCTCTGACACATTTTTCGTTGCGAAGCGGGCCACATGTGGACCCTGCTTTGACCAGAAACTCTCATTTTTGCCCCTGTGTCCAAATTGGACTCAAGGACAGGCAATTTTAGCTATTTGATATCTTCTGAACCTGATGGTAATATTTATTTCAGCAACCGGAGGAGTACCTGCAAATCCCGCTGATACAAGAGCAGCAGTTGGAGTTAGAATCCCAGGCAAGTGTACCTTGCCATACTTGCAGCATTTGTTTATACTATTCTCTTAATTTATTACTGTAATATCTCTGTTCAACATAGGACCGTGTGATATTACTTAGCATCCGAATAATATTCGGGTGCCAACGCCGTACGCGGAGTTGTGTAACGTCACCTAGACATGGATATCGAGACCCTATATATTCTCGTGCTTGCATTATCAAGTACGTCATACCCAGGACACTGACACAATTCATGAAACAGAATCTTCCTGAGATATTCATGGTGATTCTGTATAGGATACAAGTTTCGTGACATATACTTTATACATGCTTAGATATCATTATGACTTGCTGCATTAGATATGATCTTGCGTGTCATGGACATGAGATGTGTGATTACATTGGGTGGGGAGAGACACACAGGCTACAGGCTAATTTATATATATATTTATTATGGTGAGGCCTTAGACTCTACATCAGAGCTAGGCACTCTACTAGCGATATCACTGCTACCGGCTCCCCGACACTGAGCTTGTAGTGGTCTCAACCTGAGTTCTAGTGATGCTCTCATCTTGCATTTCACATAGATGGTTACATAGTTTACCCTATTGTTTCATTTATTATTGTACTGTATTTATTATGGCTTAAGTTATTCTTGTACCTTGCTATGTCCCCTGAGGACCTGGATCCGGATTATGTCCCCAGGTTTAGCATAAGAGATCTATCCCAAAGTATAAGGGACATGAGCATTAGCAGGAGCAGAAGCAGGAACATGAGCAGGTGCATACATTGGAGCAGTACCAGAAATCGAGGACGAGGTGATCGCCGAGGATTTCTCCTGAGTATATGCTTTATCCATACTCAGTATTTGTTGTTGTTATCTTTATTCTTGTATCTTGACTATTATATCAGACTCATTATCGGGTTGTTCTCCGAGTTATGTTTTATTGAGATTTGATATTGCTTTATACTCTGATATTGTTGTATTCATTTCTGTGGATGAGATTAGTATATTAGACCATTATTGTTGTTTTACAGCTTAAGTACATTCTGATGGGTCCATTAAATTGGGTTTGCCCATCGGTGTGTGCTTCTGGCCATTGCCACGTGTTTAGTCCCTCGATATTTTGGGACTGGAGCGTGACACTAATCCCTTGGTGTTTTGGGACTGGGGCTTGACATATATATTTTTATTTAGTTTAACTGATATTCTTTTTTTATTATATGTTCAGGTTACTGCTTGCACCAGGGCGTAATTACTAGGTCTAATCAACGAAATTTTGTTTCCAAACTCCGGATTTAGGGCAAATTTACGTTTTTTACCTCTTCTGAAAAATCTGACAGAACCTACCCGTCATGCATGGGCAGCTTCTGTGTTGGCATATCTGTAAAACTCTATGTCAAATTTTGTATATTTTACTTCAGTGGATAAAAGACAGAAAAATTTGAATGGATGTATGACATTATTATAGGTATAAAATTTTTATATAATTTTATTTACTAAAGAAATATGTACACTTACATGATCTAATTTTTCTAGGTTTGGTCCTACGAGCACTTCTGTATTGGTAGGTCAGTCTCCCGTATTGATACCGAAGATGGTATCTTCCCATCATCTTTACGCTGGATGACGGCTGCAGCAGATCTAACTCGATGTGTTCACAAGGATATCACAGTATACCAGGGCCAATTCGATTCACTAAGGTTTAACGAGATATATTTTTTATATCTTATATTTTTTTATTATTTCATACAATCATATGTTTATTATCTTATAAATTTTTTGATATGAAATAGGTAATTTTTTTATCGTATCGGCTTGGGCAGAATCCTCTTGAGTTACAAACAACAGCCTTTGGATTGAGTCTACATAGATTTTTCATAATATTCCACGATAATATCATGTATCATCCAGCTGATCGTATTATGCGACAGTTCTGGATGATACAACACATTCCTGATTAGCTACCATGTTTCAATCGTGGTAAAGGCAATACAACTATCAGAGCACGCAGATTGATTCCTGTGTGGGATTCTAGATTTGAGACACATAAGGTGGGACATTTGTCTCAAATGATGTCCTCTATTAACGATGGTAAGTTATTCCAAAAGTTTAACAAATTTTACTTCAAAAATTATAAGAAATCATATGCTCATAATTTGTAATGGTGCAGCCTACAGTGATGATGCATATAGATCTTGGTGGGGAGCTTCTCTTATCAGCAACAGAACCTACCACTTTACGTCGAATCTTTGAAGATTTTTAGTTTTTTGCCTATTCTTGTCCTGAAGTGTTATAATTTTGGCTCGAATTCCATCAAGTAGTGTCGTTATTGGTTTATCACGTAAATTTTCTACCTAGTTATTGAAGCATTCAGCAAGATTCGACGTGTGAATACCTAATCTGGGATAAGGAGAATAAGCTGTTATCCAGTGTAAAAAAATACGAGTTTATCATTTACTCCAACGAGCCAGTTGTAAACATCTATGTTTTCAGCTTTAATTTTTTCCAAACAATAGTTCGTATCTGTGATCAAAATAACAAATTTACTTAAGACTCAGATTTATAGACCATTCTGGTAGTTCAACTGTGGAATTTATTTGTTTTGGTATTTCCGGAATAGCGTGTGACTTGTTTTCATTATATCATGTAACAAGATAATCTAAACTATGTTAAAAATATGGAAATCTGAAGACTTTTTTTTTCAAATTTTGTTTAAAATGTTGAATACAAAAAAAATGAGGCAATTCTGGAAAGATATCATGCATAGCCCTTATCAATATTTTTTGTTTATCTGATTTAAAAGAAATTGTATTCCATGCATCAAAATATTTTTCAAAAGATGTTCTCAAACCGTTTAAAAACCAAGTCCAAGAATCAGTATTTTCACTCTCAGCAACATCATAAGCAATTGTATATAATTGATAATTTGGATCATTAGCACTAGCAATAAATAAAATACCTTGATATCTAGAGGAAAGAAAAGTAGCATCAGTACTAATCACATGTAAACATCCCCTTAAAAATCCATCAATGCATGTCTTAAAATAAGTAAAATTTCTTTTAAATCTATTGTCTTCTGTAGTTTGTATAAAACATTGGCTACCTGGATTTGTCTCAATAATTCTAAAATCATACTCTTCAAGACTACTATATGCATCAATATAACTACCATTTATTTTGGATAGAGCAAGTTCCCTAATTTTCCAAGCTTTACAATATTTAATATATATTTCGTGTTCTCTATATATATCATTTACAACATGCGATGGACTATACGACTGATTATCTCGAATTTTATCAATAATCTTATTTTTAACCCATACAGTAGTAGCTAATGGATGAGAACCTGTTGTAAGTCCCCCCTAAACAAGAATGTACGTTTTCTAGCGTAGTAATAACAAAATCTTTACATTTACCACTTGCTTTAGTGTATACTCTCTAATTACAATTTGAATCGTTATATTTATATACAATCTCACTAGCATTGTTTAAAGTAGCATGAAAAGTAAAATTATGTGCAATTTTTATATCACTAATAAAACGTCTAAATTTAGAACGATTATCAATTTTTTTCAATGATTAATCCAGAAATGCTAAGACTATCAACAATGCCATCAAATTCATCATCTAAACTTTCAATTAAATCATCATTGTTTTCATCGTCGTTATTACCATCATCTACTATATGTTCTTGTTCAGTAAATGAAATAACTTGATGAGAAGAACTAGGAGTAGCATTAACTTGATTAGAAGCACGTATACTACTTACAATATTATTTCTAGGTGGTGGTGAAGTTACATAAATATTAATGTACGTTGCTTGTACATTAACTTCTAGAATAAATTTTCATGCTTGTTCACTAACTAACTTTATACAATTAGTTAAATAAACATGAACCAATATAAATTCATAATCAATAGAACATTGCTCAACAATTTGATTACGTAAACTATCAAACAAAATATTTCGATCAATTAAAAAAATTTCAGTTAAACCTCATTCGTAAACTAACTCATTTAGCACAACTCCAACCGAACATAATATTGTGAGACTTTGATCCATGACAAGAGAATGAGCTTCTACATACAGTGAGTGAGCTGAAGTAGCTTTTGTTGAGTAAGAGATAAACTTCTGTTGAGTGAAAAATGAATATAAGAAAAAAAAAATTGAAAGTATACGTGGGTTGAGTGAGAAATGAATAGCAGAAGAAGAAAATGAAAGAAATTTATAGATATGAGAAAAAAAAGAGCCGTTGTAAAAATATGAACGTTACAATATGAACATTACAATATGAACATACCCAGAAAAAAACCAACAAAAAAAATAACACAAAAAACCAACAAAAAAACCAACACAAATCAAACCAACACAAAAAACCAAACCAAATCAAACCCTAAACATAAACCAAAAAACAAACCCAAACCAAAACAAACCGAAACCAACAATTTTTCGCCAACTAAGTTGGCAAAAATTTAGAAAGTTTTAATTTTTTTTTTAAGATTAACGGTATTATTTTTCTAATATTTTGTATTTTCGCAATCTCTGATGGCGATATGTATCAGAATTTTAAAATTTTCAAAACTTCTATCGGTGTACTTAATTAATATAAAATTATTATCGGTACAGTAAATTTTCTGATAATTAAAATGTAGAGTTATTCACTACCACTTCTTGTTTATCTATCTAAATTTGATTGTAGTTTACATTGTTTTATCTGTTGACCTCTTAATTGATCTTTATATTGCTAGAGGTTTTTAAGAGATGCCCACTTTGATGGCACGTGAGCACTATCTATATCTTTGCTATGTTTCACCGATCTTGATATCTTAAGAGAGATCTCTTGTTGTAACTTCTGTTAGCATTGCTGCCTTCAGTAGATTCATTAATCTTGATATCCATATGATCCTACATATTAAATCTATTGACCCACATCCTTGGGTACGATGTAAACTGGAGATCATGTAGCTGGTTATAAATCATGCATGATCTACACTATCAAAATGATCTATAGTATAGGACTCACATATTGTATGGATGAAAGGTCATGTGTGGTTTCAACATTGTTAACTCATCCATCGACTGATGGGGAAATTAACGGGGGTTTATCATTAGTTGAAAAACTGTTTATTTTGTCATCACTTGATGGATGTGTTAGAATAATTAAAACCATAGGATTTTCCAATTATAGTTATTTTAAAACATATACATCACCCTGAATTGTGTGGATCATGCATCTTGATGTCTTATAGACCACTGCACGAGTGCGGGTCAATTGTCAGGATCCACACATTTGAATGTTGTGAATTAGCACCTTGAATTGTGTCGATCATGCATCTTGATGGCTTATAGACCACTACCTGAGCGTCGGTCGATGGCCTACAGACATTTGAATGTTGTTAGACTGCTAAATGATGTGCTGCACTTTTATACCATCCATGTTGGCTGAAGTAAATAAAGAGTTGGTATGTTGATTAAAATGAAAAAGTTGCATGGACATGGTGATATGATACAACAGTTCAATACATTATGTTACTGACATGGGGATACAACAATGCCAAAGAACTTTGAGGATATAACACAGCAATGACATGCCAATTTAATTTAATCTTCTTTCTCTTGAAAGTCTACATGTAATCCAATATGTCCTAGTTACTTCTTGGATACGTGTCCTAGAAGCAGGGTTTGTGTCCTAGAAGCAAGGTTTGAACTTTGAAGTATCTGTCGTACTGGTACACATTGGCCATATAGTATCACTTGTGCCGATCCGATACTGGCTAAATTTATCGGGGTCGGCCGATGCCAATTGGTATAAATCCAAAACTTTTGGTATCTGTCGATCCTCGATACGGTCCGACACTGAAATCGGGCTCTATTTACCAAGCAAGCCAACAATGAAAGTGAGGCGTTCAGAAAATAGTGCTGGCACAGTGATTGCGTTGTACTGAGGATCGACATGCTACAATGTGTCAATAATATTTCTTATAGGCAAACTATAAACATTACAGTTTGTTGGAAACTTCATGTTAAACAAAACCAAAGAAAAAGAAAGATGAAGAGAACCAAAGGAGTGAAGGATAGAGAACTACCTTTATTGATATTGTTCAATTGAATACTATATCGTGACTCTTGAGTAAGCGATTCAACAATGTTAAATATTCTTTCATTCAAAGCCAAAGGAAACATAAATAACATAAAGTTACGCCTAGATATATCGATTTTTTTATTGCCTTTTGGCTTTCTGAAACTGAAAACTCCAAAAACTCCTATTCAAAACTGTCAAAACTGTTGATACTGAAAATTATAAGGTCTGATTCCAATTTCGATACTACAATCCTTGGTTAGGAGAAGCATTTGACATTGCCGCATCTTGTGTTATATGATTCATGTGTCCAGATTATTTATCAGATACATGCATGCTTTTTTTAGTAGTACTCATACTTCGTACATCAAAAACACGTCTAATCAAAAGTATAAACATGCTATGAAGGGCCAGTAAATATATTTTTAATTATAAGATGGAAGTTCATTATGAAGAGACTTAAAATAAGGTTCAAAAATCGGCTGATAGGAATACATACTAGTCTTATTGTGTATAGCCTTAGTGGATCAGTTTTGAGCTGAATCAATCTGAAACCTCACACAAGTATCTATATTTGCCGAAAACGACAAATCTTGACAAGATTTTGATTTTGTATGGAGACGAATGAGACCCGCAGACAGTTTTTAATGGGTGTCCGCCTCGTCCCTTTAGGCACTTGTCTAGGCATTTCGGACACTTTGACGCCTAGGCAAGTAGTATTTAGGTAGCGAGATCATGAGGCAACCATCTTGGCACTTGAGGCAGCCGTCTTAGGCCGCCTAAGTTCACCTCAAGTGCCTTGACCCACCTTGACTTCAATGTTCGATGTAGGCAATGAAGTTTGGCGATGGAGAGGAGAAGAAAAAAAAGTTGGAGAAGAGAGAATATGAGAAATGAGATTGCAAGGACCTTTAACCCTAGGTTGTATCTCATGTATACTTATATTGATATGCAATACACCCACAATTACTATTATATCCTAATATGATAAATAACAAAATAAAATAACTCTAACACCCTCCCTCAAGCAGTAGCATATGGATCGGACATGTCCAGCTTGCTACATAAATCAGAAAATGGACCACGAACAAGTGCTTTGGTAAGGATATCACCTAATTGATCCTCTGACCGAACATAAGGAGTGACAATCTGTTTCTTCAGCAACAAATCACGATCAAAATGATAATCCACCTCGATATGCTTCGTGCGCTCATGAAACACCGGATTACTTGCGATAAACATTGCCGACTGATTAGGAATAGGAATCATAATCCCCATTTCATGAATAGGAATCATAATGATAGGAATCATAATCCCCATTGCCGACTGATTAGGAATAGGAATCATAAACACCGGATTACTTGCAACAAATCACGATCAAAATGATATCTCCATCAGAATAGGAATCATAATCCCCATTTCATGAAGAAGAGACTGCATCCACATCATCTCAGAAGCTGAATGAGTCACTGTACGGTACTCGGTCTCTGCACTAGAATGAGCCACAATATTCTACTTCTTACTACGCCATGTGGCAAGATTGCCACCCACAAATGTACAATAGCCAGAAGTAGACCTCCTATCAGTGCGACTGTCTGCCCAATCAGCATCACTGAATCCAGTCACCGTAAGCAACAAGGAAGGTTTGTACAACAAACCATTTCCAGGTGCACCCTTCAAGTATCGAATAATGCGAGAGATAGCCTCCCAATGTGGTTGCCGAGGGGCATGCATAAACTAACTACTCCAACTGCATATGTGATGTTTGGTCGAGTAACAGTAAGATATATAAGTTTGCCAACCAAACTTCTATAATATCCAACATCCTCAAATAACTCTCCCATGTCAGCATCATGCTTGTCATGATAATCCATAGGAGTCTTAATTGACCGACACTCGAACATCCCATTCTCGGAGAACAAGTCTAGAACATACTTGCGTTGTGACAAATACACACCCTTCTTAGATCGAGCAACCTCGATTCCAAAAAAAATCGAAGAAGACCCAAATCCTTAGTATAAAACTGACGACTAAGGTAGGCCTTCAAGTCCACAATCCCAGCATGATCACTCCCAGATACAATGATATCATCAACATAAACAATCAACACGATAATACCTGCTGAGGAAGAATGGCAAAATACTTAATGATCTGATGTGGTGGGCCGAAAGCCATACTGAATGAGAACTGAACTGAACTTGATAAACCAAGCACGATGTGACTGTTTCAGTCCATATAATGATTTCTTCAATCGACATACGAGTTTTTTATTTCCTACTACAATATATTCCGGTGGTTGATCCATATAAACCTTCTCTTGTAAGTCACCATGCAAGAAAGCATTTTTTATGTCCAGCTGATATATAGACCATTGGTGATTAACCGCCACAGAAATAAGAATTTGAACTGAATTCAGCCGAGCCACTGGAGAGAAAGTCTCCATATAATCCACATAATATGTTTGAGTATATCCTTTGGCAACCAACCGTGCCTTGAGGTGCTCAACAGACCTATCGGGATGATACTTAACAGTGTACACCCATCTACAATCCACTGTTTGCTTTCCAACAGGAAGTGATGTAAGCTCCCAAGTCTGATTTTGATGTAAAACATACATCTCCTCATCCATTGCACTTTTTCAAGCAGAAGATGACATATCCTGCTTGTAAGTTTTGGGAATGGAAATAGAAGACAATGAAACAGCAAATGCATGAAAAGATGATGAAGCGCGGTGTAATGAAACATAGTTAGAAATGTGATGCTTATTCTTTGTGGTTCAAAGACGTTTTCTTTTTCTGAGAGCAATAGGAAGATCATCTGGATTTATGGTGATGGGAGCAGAAACCTCAGACACAGAAGCTGATTGTTTGAGGGATAAATTTTGCAGAACCACTGACCTGTCCTTGGATCTCTGATAAACCTGTAAATGGGGAATAGAGACAGAAATTGATTTAGGAATGACCGAAAGTGGTATGGAAGATATCAAATATGTTGTAAAAGGAATACAACGGTCTTCTGAAGGAAAGAAAGGGGTAGACTCAAAGAATTTAACATTCACACTGACATAATATTTGCATGACTTTGGACTGTAATAACGATAACCTTTTTGAGTACGGGGATAACCAAGAAAGACACACTTCAGTGATCTAGGAGTCAATTTATCTCGATTATGTTCCAAGTTATGAATAAAAGCGACACACCCAAACACTCGAGGAGGTAAGAAAAAAGGTGCGACATCTGTATGTAATATGGTAAATAAAACTTTGTTATTTAATACGATGATGGCATGCGATTAATTAGATAACATGCAGTAAGAACGGCATCTGCCCAATACTGTTTAGGGACATGCATATTAAATATGAGAGTTCGAGCCACATCTAAAATGTGTTGATGTTTGCGTTCGGCTATACCATTTTGTTGAGAGGTGTGGACACAAATGGTTTGATGAATCATACCACGATCAACACAGAAACTGTTCACAGAAGATGAGTATACTCCAAAGCATTATCAAAACGCAAAATTTTGATACGTTTATCAAACTGAACATAGACTTCATTATAAAAGGCAGATAACACATTTGGAAACTCGGATCTTTCTTTCATTAAATAACACCAAGTCATTCTGGAATAATCATCAATAAAAATAACAAAATACTGAACTCCTTTCGGACTTTTGACTCTAGACGGACCCCAAATATCAGAATGAACAAAATCAAAAGACTCTAATTGACGACTCTCATTACGACGAGGGAAGGAACTACGGTGATGCTTGCCTAACTGACAAGCCTCACATTCAAGACTAGAAACATGACTCAAATTAGGAACAACTTGATGCAACTTAGCCAAAAACGGATGTCCCAAACGATAATGCCACTGTAACGGAGAAGTAGAAACATAAGTGAAGGCCTTTCCAGGTAGATCCAAGTAGTACATCCCATCTTTTTTATGCCCCGAACCAATCATCTTCTTCGTCCCGAGGTCCTAAAAAATACCCAAATTGGAAGAAAATATCACAGAACATTAAAGAGATTTGGTTAACTGGCTCACAAATAACAAATTAAATGAAAAATTAGGCACATATAATGAATCAAATAATGATAGTGATTGAGTAGAGTGAATGGCATATTTTTCAAGCACAGGACGAGTAGACCCATCAGCCAAGATAATATTATGTTTCATGGAACTACGATTATGAAATAGATGTCATACCAGACATATGAAAGCTTGCTCCTGAGTTGATGACCCAAGAGGTGGATTGTGACTGGGTTGTCACAAAAGCAGAATTACCTATATGTGTCATGGTTGCAGTATGTCGGGAGGTGGTTCTAGCAAGCGCGTTCAACTCTTGAATGATCTGTTCAAATGGAGATAGAGGTATCGGACGTTGAAGTCTGATTGAAACCCGAAGTATCATCTCTAGGAGAAGAAGTGGTGACCTGGGACTGCATATTTTCATCATGCACTATTGTCTTTACCACCACGGCCTCCTCCTCGACCATTTTAGATGTGGCTATTCTGGTTTGTCTCACTTGTCCCAATAATAGTCTGGTTTTCATTGATGTGCATATTCTGGTTTGTCCCACTTGTCCCAATAATAGTCTTCCATATGATCGAGCATTCCACAATAGTTACACTTCCGTGGTTGACCACGGCCACCACCACCACCGCGGCCACCACCACGACTATTGTCTCTACCACCACGGCCTCCTCCTCGACCAAAACTACGACCACCATCTCTACCACCACGTCTACTACCACGTCCACCACCACGTCCAACATCACTAGAAATTAGGGCAGAAGAGTCAGTACTCGGCACCACAGAACTATCCTAGAAAGGAACGATTAAGACGAGAGAAAGTAGCTGCCCCCGTAGGTAACTGCTCTCCAGCAAGGATTTGGGCATTATAAGGTTCTAGCGTAGGATCCAAGCCGGTTAGTATAAGTAAAACATGAAACTCTTCCTTCCGTCTCTGAGCTTCCTTCAAATCAGTAGTAATAGGATAATATTGAAGCAGTTCCTTCCACAAAGCCTTCTTTGAAGCCATATATTCATTCACAGGCTTCCTATTTTGCTTTGTATTAAACAATAACTCATACAACTCATAGATACGGGCAACGTTTCGCTTATGCGAATATGATTCTTCCAGAGATGCTTAAATCTGTTTGCTTGAATTACACTACTGAACATTAGCAGCGATATGTGGTTCTATACTATGCCACAACCACGACATAACGTATGCATCTGCACTCATCCAATCTCCTTACTCAGCGGAAGTTTCAGGAGGGGGTTCTTCGGTCAAAAACTTCAACTTTTTCTTCGCCCTTAACACCACTTTGATAGACTTGGACCAGGCAAGCTAGTTCGCACCATTGAGTTTCACCGCTGTATCGACTTTCCCAATTCATCATTATGAATAACAGTAAAATGAGAACCACCTCCGCTACCGCCACCACTATTAACCTCGCTAGAAGATTCGGTTTCTACCATACTTGCAGATGCAACAGAAAGACGAGGTCTTTGAAACCCTAGATCTCACAACGAACCTCGACCGACGACGAACAACCAACGGAGATATATAGAAACCCTAGATCTCATAAACGAACCATGAACGACCACGAACAACGAACGATGAACGACGAATCATGAAAAGTAGACAAAAAATAGCCGAACCCTGCAATCAGGGGCTACCGCCCCCGAACCCCTGTTGAACTCACGGCCGAGTTCGATCGGCCCTGTCGTTGATGGGATGTACGGTACTTTCAAATATATGCTCTGATACCAAGTGAAGTTTGGAGGTGGAGAGAAGGAAAAAAAAAGTAGGAAAAGAGAGGATATGAGAAAGAAGATTGCAAGGATCTTTAACCCTAGGTTGCATCTCATGTCTATTTATATTGATATGCAATACATCCATAATTACTATTATACCCTAAATAGCAAAATAAAATAACTCTAACATTGGCTAATTTATCTTATATTTTGAAATCTCACACTTGTCAAATAATTAAAGTTATTGATATTAATAATAATTTAATATAGCTATTAGATAATAGAAAGTAATGCCTTTCTATACCAGATTCGCTTATCCTCTTCTGGGCTTTTTATAAGGGCACTACCATATTTACTTGGGGCTAGCCCAGGATTGGGGTTAGCCTACTAAGAAGGAAACTTTACTTACACTAACCCATCATTTTACTCTTACTAGCCCACTACTCCCAAACCCTCCCAAACACTCATAAACCTTCCCCACCCCACCGGAGCTCTCCCCCTCCCGCCGGCCTTTCTCCAAAGTCTGTCCTCCTCCTCCTTGTCGATGGCTCCCAAAGTCTCGAAAGAACCAAGGTACAAATCATCATTCTCCTTGTGCTATTGTATTTGCAAAATTGTCCAAAAATTTTAAAAAAATTCTATTGCATTTTGAAAATTTTGAGTGATTTTCTTTCCATTCTTCAAATGAGGGCATACAAGTCCTTGGCGGAGTTTAGGATATAGTTTAGACGTTCAATCGGTCTTGTACACGATTTTAGGGCATACAATGTCGAGAATCGTCGACATTGTCGAGCAGTATCGGACGGGACTGTAGAATTTCCTACAGTCCCATATAGATTTAGGACTGTAGGAAAATCAACAGTCCTCTTTATATTAAGGACTGTCGAATTGTTTACAGTCCTAAATTTATATAGGACTGTAGGCATTTCAACAGTCCTAAAAAATTAGGACTGTTGAAAATTCTGCAGTCCTGTATACTTACAGGACTGTAGAAATTGCTACAATCCTGATTGTAAAATTAAATTATTATGTTAAAATAGAAATTAATTTTTTGTCTTATAGTCATGCCCCTGGAAAGGACACTGTGGATGAAGATATGAGAAGACGCCCTATTGCTTCGATGCGTAAGGAACGCACAGTTTCGCGTACTATTGAAGCAGGCATCACTATCCGCGAGCCCGAGGCACGCCCTGAAGTGAGGAAACATCGATTGACGAAGAAGACTGCCCTTCGTTCCAAGAGACGTGCTCCTCCTAGTTCTTCTTCCTCCTCCGATGAGGACATGCCAAATGTTCCAAATCGGCCTACTGATGGTTCAGGACCTTCTCAGCCTGCAGATAGTCCTGTCGAGAGTCTTCCACAAACTCTCGGAAACCGGACTACTGATGGTTCAGGACCTTCTGAGCAGGCAGATAGTCCAGTCGACACTCGTCCAAACGGTTGTTGTATGTTACCGTCGATCGAAAACCATATTGTATACCAAATATGGAACAATCCGGTAAGTACATTACGTTATGATAAATTTATATATAGTTGTAAGTTCAAAGTTCATTTTACATAGAGGTATAATTTCATCCAATTGTTGACTTTTTAGGAGAGTGGTCGTATGTTGACGGTGATCAACCACGGGAAAAAATGCAATACATGGAGGTATGAATTATTGGGAGATAATGTGAAGGCAAAAATCAGTCCCACCGGTCTATAATATTTGGGTAGCTACTCATATACGACGGTGGATAATGCACTGATTTCAGCATTTGTAGAACGGTGGCATCCAGAAACCAACACTTTCTATCTACCCAATGGGGAGTTGACGATTACCCTTGATGACGTCCATCATATATTGGGACTTAGGGTTGATGGTCGTCCCATGATGAATCAAACTTTTGATGAGTCGAGCATCAACTTTTATGACTATATTGTAGATTATGTATCATGGTGTCTGGGAGTTGATGCCACTAGTTTTACTAGTCTTCGAGAATTCAAGAAGTCCTACGGACTTCCTCTAAAATATTTGGAGAAGATATTCGCTGAGCCGGCCCCCGAAATTGATAATAGTAAAAATGTGGCCCGCGGATATATGCAGTTCATCTTAGGGGCTGTCGGCATTACCGATAAGTCTGGAACGTCCATAAATGCCAAATATCTCCTCAAATTGGACAACATTGACACGGTAGACGAAATTTCTTGGGGAAGCGATATACTGGCATACCTTTACCGCGAGCTTGGTGCGGCATCCCGTGTGGGTTCGAAGACAATATCCGGATGCCAGACTCTACTACATGTACAGATATATCTTTGTCAACTTGTATACATAAATTTAAATTGTGTTGTTTATTTTTGGACTAATATATTTTTAACCTGGTAACGTGAAGGCATGGATATACGAGCACTTTCCAACCCTGCAGCGGGCGAAACTGAACCGAGGGTATGACGAGAACCTGCCTAGAATGTGCCGATGGAAGCCAAGTAAGGAAGAGGCCAAACGTTCTCACACATTGGCCACCCTACGCCATGCACTCGAAGATACTCGGTGTTCGGCCGGGGGTGACGAAGTGTTGTCCGACAACCCCTATGCAACATAGATTGGATACTCGGTGTTCGGCCGGGGGGGCACACATTGGAAAGAAAGTATTGTTAATACCTTGTGAGATAATTATAATAGGTAACTTATACCTATTAGAGAATACGTAAGCAGCAGGCGGGACATACATGTAATGGTCTGGCCCGGTAACTATTTTCGTACAAGGTATGCCTGCCAACAAATCTCCAACAATTTTTTCGCCAAGTATCTGGCTATAGAATGCTAGTCGCGACTCCAACTCCTCGTACAGCTCTGCCCTAACCTGTCTCCATCCTGCTTCAACTGAATAACCTAGTTGTCTTGCTAGTGCATGGTATCCACAATGGCCATCCGCAGGAACATCAACAATAGACCAAATGAAATTTCGTATCTCTGGTAGGAAATTATCAATGTATAGACTATAAGAATCAGAAAAGTTATCAAAACCCTCCGTCGTGACTGCATCTATCATTTTATGTTTCTTCCCCCTTCGAATAGTTAGCTTACTCTTTTTCTGCGGAAATACCCCCCGATCCATTAAGGACTTTGCCTCCAAACTGCGTTCGATATGTTCAAACAAGGATGGATCTCTTTTAGTTGACTCCTCCTCCTTCTTTTTTGCTCTACTCTTTCTTGACGGTGGTCTTCCCTTAGGAGTTCGAACAACGGATGGCTCTTGCAATCGAGTTGTTGCCGGGACTGCAATCTCTTGGATTTTAAACTCAATGGATCTTCTCTCCGGTTCCGATGCGCCATACCACCTTGCGTGCAGTAGTTTCACTTGGGGCAACGCAAAAAAATTATCTTGCACTTCCACCATAGGCATTATCGACAACTATCGCCAACGTTGATCAACACCATCTATTGGAATAGGTATAGATTCACGACGATATTCGTTGATCTCATGTGCACACGAAAGTCCGAGTGAATGTCGATATGAACAACCGCAAATCTCGGGATCATAACCCACCGACTTCGACCTACGAATCTCCTCAAACAATAATCCCAAGGCCTTGTGAGATACCACATGGGTTAAACCATCCAAGAGGTATTCTTGCTTGTATTCATGCTTTGCAATATTGAGGCTCATCTCAAATGATGCTACAATATCGTTCACCGTGGCAATAGTCATCAAATGAATCGATTGCCAAACAGAGACAAAATTACCGACCGATGACCGTAGATATCTTTTTAAACATGAGTGTGCTCCTTCGACCCGGTTCGTAGTGATCGTGCCATAATGCTTCACCATGTTGGTCCATGCTAAGACGAATTGCTCTTTATGTGGTTCTAGCCAAGTATCTTTGATATAAGATATGCATGTCGGGTTACTCGTCTTCCACTTTTGTTGGAACATGTATCATGCTGTGTCGTAACTGTCTGTAGTACTTGCTCGCCATACAAGACTCCAATCACTGTAGAATTCTTCGAATCGAAGTATGTCAATTTTACCGTCCACATTTTTAAATTTTCTCTTGCATTGAGCTTGGATATTTCTATTTATATGCCAAGTGCATATTAGTCTATGCGCATGAGGAAATACAATATCTATAGTATTTATCAACGCATATTCTCTGTCAGTAACAAAAACAGACGGCTCTTTGTAACCTGTGTAAAGGGATTGTAGTTTCCTCAACGCCCATGTGTAATCCTCTACTGTCTCACTCTTCATAAAACAAAAAACGACTGTAAATGTTTTTCCCGTAGACGTAAACCCGACAACGTGAAAAAGAGGCATCTTGAACTTGTTGGTCTTATATGTACAATCAAGGACCAACACGTCTGCGAAGGACCGAGCCAAGTGTGTGCAATCAGGATGAGCCCAAAACAATGAAAGGAGTTCATCAGTTTGTGGATGTCTTCTATGGTACTCCACATAGTGATGCTCCCCAAGCAACTTCAATACTTGCTGCATCGCCATTCTTCCTTTCATACTATTGCATTTCGTACTGACCAAACTATTATAGATCGTCCTCATGGTAGACTTGTTCCCATCTTGTTTTTGTCGCACAGCAGAATAAATTTGTTTCGGTGCAACTCCTGAAAGGAACAATTCTTCAACCAACTTGTTCTCATCCTCCTTCAACCGTGCCACGTAGGCATGACCCGTAAGTGTCCCTGGAATAGGATGATTGTGTCTTTCATTCTTAACTTCGATTATCCACTTTATATCTTCAACTTTTACAATCAACACCTTCAATGGACAACCATATTTTCTCGTCCCAACGCTTTTCTTAGGGATTTCTTTTTCAACAATACCCTTTTTTTATGATGCTCCCTAAACACACCTCCTCTTTCGAATCCCAGCTCAAGATATTTTCGGCCTGGCCGAGATCTGATGGATCTTGTAATGACAATAACTACGTTATGTCGTCTCCCTACTTCTCTGCACCACTCTAATGCTTCTTCATGGCTTGCAAATTCAATATCCGTTGAGAAAATATCATCCACATCAACACCAACAGCAGGATGTAACACAATATCTGAACAAGGTTGGTCCTATAACCAATATAAAATAATATAAAAATTAATAACTTCATATAATTATCCAGGACTGTCACTATTTTTACAGTCCTATTTTTAAATAGGACTGTCCAAATTATGACAGTCCTACTTTTATATAGGACTGTCGAATTTTTGACAGTCCTCTATTAATTTAGGACTGTAGATTATTTGACAGTCCTATATTTATATAGGACTGTCTAATTTTTACAGTTCTAACTCGTGACTGTCGAATTAAGGTTGTCGTTTTACGTACCGTACGTGATTCGGAACAACCAACATGTTCTTCGGAACGTCCGGAGTACATATTTAATGAATTGGACGATCCGACTTCGTCATCGAACATTTTTTCATGCATTGTTCCTACAATAGTCAAAATAAACTAAATCTTTTTCGGACAATTGCAAAACTTATTCATCGTAGGTTATCGAAGACATACCAGAAGAATATTCCTTGGAGCATCACCAAAGTAAAATCCTCCTCCAACCACAACTAGCAATTTCCAATTTTAGGTTTGGGTTTGGTGGAATGAGGGTTTCTTCAAGTCTAGGTGGAATGCCAAAAATAGAAATAAATTTCACTTTTATACTTTGGTGTGGGCTAGCCCCAAGTAACTATGAGAGTGGCAAACTTGTAATTTTGGGAAATGTGTCAAAATTATAACAGTCCTAACAATTTTTAGGACTGTCAAAATTTTGACAGTCCTTCCAAGTGGTAGGACTGTCAAAATTTTGACAGTCCTGATTATAATAGTCCCGAGTTTGGGCTAGCCACAAGTAACTTTCATGATGGCAAACTTGTAATTTTTTATAAATTTTCAATGGATTAGCTCCGAGTAAAATGTATAGTGCCCTTATAATTTGCCCTCTTCTGTGTTTGTCCTAGCCCACCGAATATCTTCTCCATTTGTGAGTTTAACATTCATTGTTAGGCTTCATCATGTAAATCTCTATCTCCCTTGATCTTGCTTTTGAACTGATC
The DNA here is from genome assembly GCA_036927795.1 of Iris macrosiphon. Lineage (NCBI taxonomy): Eukaryota > Viridiplantae > Streptophyta > Magnoliopsida > Asparagales > Iridaceae > Iris > Iris macrosiphon. The sequence continues at coordinate 270,767,917 of JAYESA010000005.1, forward strand.
TACCCCCTACCCCCCCTCTCTCTCTCTCTCTCACTCTCTCTCTCTCTCTCTCTCTCTCTGTACTCTCTAGCAAAACTAACGAATCATGACACTGACCTTTGACTTCTGATCCTCCTACGCTTTTGATCTCTGTGGTAAGTCTATGTCGCTTTCCTTCTCTCGCACTTTCTTCCCTTTTTTTTTCAGTTTGGCAGTTTTTTTGCACGACGTTGACTCTTCTCACCTCCTTCACACCTATAGAACTTTTCAACCATTTACTTATAATGTATTAAGTATTGATTTATGATAAGAAAGATCCATAATAGTATTGTCTGTTTGTTTTTTGATTGAACACTTCGTCTGAATATGTGCATATGCTTAACAAGGTTTGCGTAGAACTGGAGCCCCAAAGAACAAGAGAATCTCATTCATGACCCACAAGCTTGTCTTATCTACTATACACTCCTAATTTTAGTCTCGAGGCCCCTGACCAGGCCTTTTGTCCCTGATACATAACTAGTTCATTTGCTGGATCCCGGGTCGTGCTTGGGCCAGATTTTGGTTGGCCCAACATAAGTTACAGACATGAGTAGAGGAAATGGAGAGCAGAGTAGAAGAAAAAGAGAGAGGGGTTTAGAAAGGATAGAAAAATGAAGCAAGGAGGTGGTTTTCTGTTTTCTTTTTTCCTTTTTGTTTACATCATATTTCACATTAGGCAACACCTAGTCTTGGATTCATGTCGATTGCAGAAATGTTGGTTCTTTTCATATTAGCGGCTTTGACGCTTTGACTTTCATGTTATGATAGTGTAGAAACCAGGTGTAGAGTTAATAGAATGCAAAATATTGAAGTTATCACATGCAATTGATCTTGTATCCTCATGTGCATGGTGGAATATCTCAGTTTGAAGTTATCACAAGTCAATTTCAAAAATGTTGGTTCTTTATATTAGTGGCTTTTCCTTCAATTGTTATGAGTGTAGAAACTAGGTGTTGAGTTCATGTAGTACAAAAGCATGAAGTTATCTCATGCAATTGATCTTGTATCATCCCGTGCAGGGTGGAATATCTCATTTTGGATGAAGCTGATAAGCTGTTGGAGCTTGGTTTTGTAGAACAAATTGATTCTGTTGTCAAAGCGTGCTCTAATCCTTCAATCACACATTCATTGTTTAGTGTCACTTTACCGAATCTGTTGAAGACCTTGCTCGCTCGACAATGCATGATGTAGTTGTTAGATTTATCTAAACTATATGATTCAACAAAGCACTCATTTCTTTTAGTCCCACATGGGAAAGGAGAAGTCATTCTCCTTTCCATATATTGCTTTACCCCTCTTAGTGGGTAAGTGGGCTTTATAGGGGATGGGCTTGATCTCATCCAACCCGCGAGCGGGTGCGTGATTTAATGCACATTTTTACGCGTTTATTATTCGCGCACTTAGTACGCTTGCGCGCCGCGGAACGGACACGGGTACAAAGGTAATTTCATAACTTATTTTATTTTATTTTTATTTCCGTTGATTTGGTCTGGTGGGTTGCTGGTCTTCCGCGGAACTGTTCTCACGTAATCCCGTTACGAAAAAAGTGGGAAAGGTTACATGAGGGATATATCCAGGACACGATCCTGAGATCTGAGAAAAACAGAAATCGGTTTTTCTTTTCTCTCTCTCTCGCTCTCTGTTCGGACGAAAGAACAATCTCACAGAGACAAAAAAGAAAAAAAAAATACCAGAACCAAAATTCCTCCAAAACTCCTCCGTCCAATCTCTAATTTTCGGGCAAGGTTGTGATCGTTCGTGGGATTCGCCACCGGGTGCACGGTGAAGTGAATAGAAGGATTCGTTGTATCTCGGGGATAGATCGCCAGGAACCCACTGCACTCTTCGTGGGGCAAAATTCTATTCTAAGGACAGCGTGTAACGTGCCTCGAATCCTCTACTATTTCTTGTCTTTAATTTCACATCTTCCTATTTGCATTTTTTAGGAATTTAACCAACAATCTTAGAATAGAATTTTTGTAGCTTCTATCTACTTTCTATTTTCTGGTTGAAAAAATTCCTATCTACATGATGAACACCGTAGAAGAACTGACCACGAACATTCATAACTCCTCCAAACCGGAGAAGTTTGATGGCCTGAATTTTAAGAGATGGCAACGTAGGATGACCTACTGGCTGACTTGTTTGAAACTGGTTAAGGTTCTCAAAGAACCAAAAATCCAACCTGACTTACACGAACCTGCCAGGACCTACGAATTAGAGTCCTACAACGAGACAGACTTTATCTGTCACGGTAAAATTCTTAGTTGTCTTTCTGAAACCCTCTATGATATATACTGCACTACCTCTACGTCCAGAGAGCTTTGGGAAGCTCTCGATAAAAAATACTCCAATGAAGGAGCGGGTTCTGAGATTTACATTGTTGACAGATTTTTAGAGTTTAAAATGGTAGATGAGAAGTCTGTTGTTGAACAGACTAATACCCTTCAAACTATCATACACGAGATGTCTCAGAAAGATATGCCATTTGCTGATAAGTTTTTAATTGCTGCTTTCATTAATAAACTTCCCCCATCCTGGAAGGAATTTGGTTTAAAACTAAAACATAATAAGGAACCCATGTCTTTAGACGACCTGTTTGTATCCTTCCGCATTGAGGAAGAAGGTAGAACTAGAGACAAGGAACCTCTAAGTACTAAATTTGAGTCAAAGTTACACATTGTTGAAACTAAGGGAAAGCCTAAGGGCTAACCCTATCAACAGAGGAACAACCCCCAGAACAGGAACCCTGCAAAGAAACAGTTTCTTAAGCCAAGAGATGTGATTGGAAAGACAACAGACCTAAGCGAAAATGTTACAACTGAGGTAAGCCTGGTCACTTTGCTAGGCAATGTCGCCACAGGAAGAAGGGTCAGGGATTTCAGAATCCTGATCGTCGAACTCCTGCAGACTCTACTGTTGTTCCACAGGCTCATGTTATCATAGCCGAGACCGAATCTATCGGTACCGATGATCAGAGGTTTGTAACCGTATGTTCTGTTTTTGAGTCATCGTATCATCCTACTGACTGGTGGGTTGATACATGGGCAAATATCGATGTATGCCCTAATATTGATTCATTTTCCTTCTACCGACAGGTTGAGGAAGGCGAATCAGTAGCTATGGGAAACTCGAGTGCTGCCAGAGTGCATGGAAAGGGAAGAGTGAACCTCAAGTTGTCTTCGGGCAAGATTCTCCCTTTGCATAATGTGCAGCACGTACCGGACGTAAACAAGAACTTAATTTCTGGTTATTTGCTAAATAAACATGGTTACAAACTGGTATTTGAGTCTGATCGAGTTGTAATCTCCCTGAACGGTAACTTTATTGGGAAAGGCTATGTATGTGGGGGTCTGTTTAAACTTTCTGTGGACATGCCTTGCAGTACATTAAATTCATGTTTAAATAATATTGTATCTACTTCTACTTCTGATTCATAAGCTCTCTTTTATAATACTGATAGTTGTGATGTTTGGCATGGTCGTTTGGGACATGTCAATTTTAACTCTTTAAAAAGAATGTCTAAGTTACAATTGATTCCTAAGATTGACATGAGCAGGAATGGAAAATGTGAGATATGTACACAAGCCAAACAACCCAGAAAATCCTTTCATTTCGTTGAAAGGAGTTCTCAGCTATTGGAGCTTATTCACAGCGATATCTGTGAATTGAACGGTATTCTCACTCGTAGTGGTAAACGGTATTTTATTACATTTATAGATGATTATTCAAAATACTGCCATGTTTACTTGCTTAGAACTAAAGATGAAGCTTTCAGTAAGTTTGTATCTTTTAAAGCTGAAGTTGAAAACCAACTTGAGAAAAAAATTAAAATTCTTAGGTCTGATCGTGGGGGTGAATACACCTCTGCTGAGTTTGACTCCTTTTGTGAATTACATGGCATTATACATGAGGTAACTGCTCCTTATGCTCCTCAACAGAATGGGGTAGCAGAAAGAAAAAATAGAACATTTCTTGATATGATTAATGCTATGTTAGGTAGCTCTGGTTTATCTGATTATTTGTGGGGGGAAGCCCTTCTTTCTGCATGTCACATCTTAAATAAAGTTTCTTTCAAAAAGACTGATAAGACCCCTTATGAACTTTGGAGAGGTAGAAAGCCATCTTTGAAATATTTCAAAGTGTGGGGGTGCCTTGCTAAAGTTTCTGTCCCTCCTACCAAGAAAGAAAATTGGGACCAAAGACCGTAGATTGTGTATTTCTGGGATATGCCAATAATAGTACTGCTTATAGATTTCTTGTAATTAAGAGTGAGGTAAATGGTATTGATGCTAACACAGTTATGGAATCTAGGGTTGCTACATTTTTTGAAAATATTTTTCCATTGAAAAATAGAATTTCTAGTTCTTCTATTTCTACACAAGTCCCTGTTGTAACCTCTAGTTCACAACCAGAGGAGATTATCCCAGTAGAACCCAGGAGAAGTAAAAGAACAAGATGAGAACCAAACCTAGGTGAAGGTTTTTTTACCTACCTCGTTGAAGAGGATCCTATATCTTATCAAGGGGCTATGTCCTCAATTGATTTCTTATTTTGGAAAGAGGCCATAAATAGTGAAATGGATTCTATTATATTAAATAGAACTTGGGATTTGGTTAACCTTCCTGCAGGTTGTAAACCAATAGGCTGCAAATGGATCTTCAGAAAGAAGTTAAGACCTGATGGGTCTATTGAGAAATTCAAAGCCAGGTTAGTGGCTAAAGGGTTCAAACAAAGAGAAGGGGTAGACTTTTTTGACACTTACTCTCCTGTTACAAGAATTTCTACAATTAGAATGTTGATAGCTATTGCATCTATTCATAAACTGTTCATTCATCAAATGGATGTAAAAACAGCATTTCTGAATGGAGATTTACAGGAAGAGATCTATATGGAACAACCTGAAGGGTTTGTTGTTCCAGGGCAAGAACGCAAGATATGCAAATTAATTAAATCTCTCTATGGGCTGAAATAAGCGCCAAAGCAATGGCATGATAAATTTGACAAGGTAATTCTATCATATGGTTTTGCTATTAATGATTCTGATAAATGTGTTTATAGCAAAACTATTGGTAGCACTTGTGTAATATTATGCCTGTATGTTGATGACATTCTTATTTTTGGTACTGACATGAATATTATTTATGATACCAAATAATTTCTGTCTCAAAATTTTGATATGAAAGATTTAGGACCTGCTGATGTAATTTTAGGACTTAAACTAAGTCGCACTTCTGAGGGAATTGGTATCTCCCAATCTCACTACATAGAAAAAGTTCTAAAAAGATTTAATTATTTTGATTCTAAACCTATGAGTACTCCATATGATGCAAGTATCAGGTTGAAGAAGAATAAAGGAGACAGTGTGGCTCAGTTGAAGTATTCTCAGCAAATTGGATGCCTGAACTATATTGCTAATCGTACCAGACCTGATATTTCCTACGCAGTAGGAAAGCTTAGTCGGTATACTAGCAATCCGAATAGTTCACATTGGACTGCCTTGGAACGGGTAATGAGATACCTAAAGGGCACGATATCCCATGTATTATTCTATGGAGGATACCCATCTGTATTAGAAGGGTATACTGATGCGAACTGGATCTCCGATACAGATGAGACCAAAGCCACAAGTGGATATGTATTCACATTGGGTGGAGCTGCTGTTGCGTGGAACTCTACCAGGCAGACCTGTATTTCTAGATCTACTATGGAGGCAGAATTTACAGCTCTTGACCTCACCAGTGAGGAAGCTGACTGGCTTAGGAATCTGGTAACAGATATTCCTCTGTGGAGCAAACCAGTTCATGCTATCCCTGTACACTGTGACAGCCAAGCTGCAATAGCAAAGGCTCAAAGGACAAGTTATAATGAAAAATCCAGACATATACGTCTGAGGTACAATCGGGTGAAGCAATTGCGATCCAGTAGAGTAATTACAATTGACTTCGTCAGATCAAAGAACAATCTAGCAGATCCTCTAACTAAAGGGCTCTCAAGGAGACTTGTGTTGGAGACGACAAGAGGAATGGGGTTAAAGCCCATAGATTGAGTCACCTCAAAGGCAACCCAACCTTTGATTGGAAGCACCAAGAAAAGGTTCAATGGGTAACAACAAAATTGATGTGTGACTGGAAACACTATATGATAGTAATTGTAAAGAACCATTCCTCTAATGTATAGTGTTGATCTGCAATAAATAAAAGGGTGATTATAAAATCTCAATAAATCTGTGGCTTGTAAAGCAGGGTATATAAATTGCAGAATACCTAAAAAGATTCACCTATTTAAGAGTGAAAGTGGGGCCGCTTTCTATGGGAACTCGGGCTGTTCTCTAGAGCTCTTAAGAAAACGAGATAGCACATGGCCGAAAAGTGCACAACTGTTGATACGATCAAATAACTACAATGTGTTTGTGTGTATGTTGAGTCTGTACAAGTAAGATCCTAAGTTCAAGACTTAAGTCACTTTGGGTCTGTATAGATGAGATGTATAAACACTAAGGGGAGGTTCAAGTCCGGAAGACACCTTCCCCTGATACACAGTATGATTGCCCATATCTTGTTTTCCTTCCTATATGTCCTATCGTGCTATACCTTCCTTTCTTCTTTTGTTGAATCATGTGGGGGATTGTTAGATTTATCTAAACTATATGATTCAACAAAGCACTCATTTCTTTTAGTCCCACATGGGAAAGGAGAAGTCATTCTCCTTTCCATATATTGCTTTACCCCTCTTAGTGGGTAAGTGGGCTTTATAGGGGATGGGCTTGATCTCATCCAACCCGCGAGCGGGTGCGTGATTTAATGCGCATTTTTACGCGTTTATTATTCGCGCACTTAGCACGCTTGCGCACCGCAGAACGGCCACGGGTACAAAGATAATTTCATAACTTATTTTATTTTATTTTTTATTTTCGTTGATTTGGTCTGGTGGGTTGCTGGTCTTCCGCGGAACTGTTCTCACGTAATCCCGTTACGGAAAAAGTGGGAAAGGTTACGTGAGGGATATATCCAGGACATGATCCTGAGATCTGAGAAAAACAGAAATCGGTTTTTCTTCTCTCTCTCTCGCTCTCTGTTCGGACGAAAGAACAATCTCACAGAGATGAAAAAGAAAAGAAAAAATACCAGAACCAAAATTCCTCCAAAACTCCTCCGTCCAATCTCTAATTTTCGGGCAAGGTTGTGATCGTTCGTGGGATTCGCCACCGGGTGCACGGTGAAGTGAATCGAAGGATTCGTTGTATCTCGGGGATAGATCGCCAGGAACCCACTGCACTGTTCGTGGGGCGAAATTCTATTCTAAGGACAGCGTGTAACGTGCCTCGAATCCTCTTCTATTTCTTGTCTTTAATTTTATATCTTCCTATTTGCATTTTTTAGAAATTTAACCAACAGTAGTTCGGGTGATTATAGGTAGAAAGTAAGTAAGAAAGTTGCTAGATGTTCTATTACATGAATGAATGAAAGCTGTGGACATTAATGAATGTGTTTTCATTTGGAAATGTTGACAGAAATTCTGCCTCGAAATTGATTAAGAAAAAAACTAGTATTTGTTGGAAGCGAAAAGGGAAAGCTGCTTGCTATACGTCAAAGCTTTGCAGAGGTACTCTAGTGCCCATTCTTGGCAATTTGTCAAAATTTTATTTGTGGGGAATTTAGACCTTTATCTGTGGGTACAAATTATTTTCTTGCTGCATATTCAGAGTTGAGCAAGATAAAATCACTTATGGTCTGTTTGGTTGCCTGTAAATGAAAATACCATGTAACAAATGTTGCATGCAGCATTTGTTGTGGTAAGTGGTATTGCAATTATATTGTTTGGTTTTCTTTAAATGTTGTTGCAGGAATCACAAATACGGTGTTTGGTTGCTTGCAAATGATGTAAATGGGGGAGTAATTATAGCAGCTTTGCTGACATGGTACTGTAATTATTATACTTTATTGCAGCATATGTTGCTGTAGTTGGAGTTGCAGCAAAATTGGCTGCATGATTTTAGGAAAGTATTGCAACATTTGTTGCAGCTATTACAATATTTACAGCAAACCAAACATTGGAAATGCTGCAACATTTGTTGCTTTATTTTCATTTACAAGCAACCAAACAGCCCCTTCATGTGACTCACCCATATTCTCTTCTTCTCAAACATGGTTACACTTTTATCTTATTTTTCTACTGATATTCTCTGGTAAAACTGTGTTCTTGAATTGCTATTTCAGTTAGCTATGACGAGACAAACACTTCTTCACACCGAACATAAGCTGAACTGTTGATATGGTATGTTGGGTGTCATATTTAAGTATAATATAAGCACATGGGAATATCCTGAGGACATATTTGGGATGCCAGAATATGTCACAGGATATTCCATTATGAGATTATTGTCATAATGATTGAGATCATTGTATCAATGACTATAAGGCTATATAATGCCAATGAGATAATCAATAAAATGATCAACTAATTTCAACATGGTATCAGAGCCAAGTTTTCACAAACCCTAGCCGTCACCAAGCTTCCACAAACCCACAGGAGGATTTCCTAGATCTCCTCCACCGAACTCTTCTACGCCCCCCTCCCCCCCTTCTTCCCTTCTCCGTCCTTCGCAGGCCGCCCTTCGCTGTTGCTGCCCCGTCCCGCTACTACTGCGGCTACTACTGCTGCTGCGGCTGTTGCGACTGCTGCTGCTGCTGCGACGGTGGCTGTGACATGCGTGCTACCGCCTCCTCCGCACCAGCATGAGACAGCGCCTAATAGGGATGCCTAGATCTGAAAAAAGGAGGGGCATGTTCGGATCTAGGAGCGGACGACGAGAACGAGCGTGAGTCGTGGAGCGGACGTGACGTGATTGGATAGACGACGCATCGATGAAGGAGATCATCAAGAAGCTAGATTCTGCAGAGGTGACGACGTTGATGAAGTTGTTGACGATGTCGGCTGGTGAGAACACGACACGAACGTCGCCAGAGTTGAAGCTTTCCTCTATCGATCTGAAATTAGATGGACCAGCCACATATCTGAGTTGGTCACGACGGATGAGAAGAACCCTCGCAGGAAAAAACATGGAGGGGTTCTTGACGGGCGAGGCGACAGAGCCGGACGAGGGCTCGACAGGACGCGACGAGTGGAAGTCCACTCATATGGTGATCTACATCTGGCTTCTCAACTCCTTAGTCCAGTCTATTGCCGCCACAGTAGACGGTATCGAGATGGTGAAAGATATGTGGGAGAAGTTGAGAAGGACCTATGATGGTGTGGGGAACAACTTACGGGTCTTCTAGATAAAGGAGAGATTGATGACACCGTACAGGGAGAGAAGATGCAGGAGTATGCCACAGAGTTGGTGCGTCTGTGGTTGGATTATGATCACTCCGCAGATCGGGCGAGCTGCGGGAACCCTAAGTGTAAGGAGAGACAGGTGTGTTTGCAGGAGAGAACGATGAAGTTCCTCAAAGGGCTGACTGCAGCTTTCGCACAGAGGACGGCCCTACTTCTAGCCCAACCAAAGATCCCTAGCCTTGAGGAGGCTATCTCAGCCATGATCCAGGAGGAGACACGAATCAGGCTGCAAGCCGGGACAGGTGGTCCCCCCCGAAGCAAAGCCAGCACTAGCGATCACCAGCTCAGGAAACACAGGATCTAAGGGAGAGCCTTGGCAGCATAACCGGCAGTGCTACAACTGTGGGGAGATGGGTCATCATCGGTATGCTTGTACCAAACCACCTAGGAAGGGAGATTCAGGTGGTGGACGAGGACCGTTCGGCGGACGAGGATATAATGGAGGACATGGTCGTGGTCGTGGTCGAGGGCGTAGACGAGGCGGCCGAGGAGGTTATCGGGCGAACCTCCTGATATCAGAAGGGAACGGAGAAGCTGATGGCACCTTTACTGTGGAGGACCAGGCACTGGGAGACATGAGGAGTATAACAGAGGAGGCGTCTACCTCATTCTTTGTTAGGGGCAACGCTGCCATGTATGCCCATCCATCAGAAGGTACTGACGAATCACTTGCCCTTGCGTCTATCTCTTCCCTTAAATCATCAGACTGGATTATCGACTCGGGAGCATCTCGACATGTGACGGGGAATGCTAGTGAGTTTTCTTCCTACACTCACCTAGCATCAGCAGACATCATTCAGACAGCTGATGGCACTTTCCAGCCAGTGGTCGGTAAGAGTACTGTTAATTATACAGGTTCAGTAAAATTATCCAATATTTTACATGCTCCATCCTTTCTAGTCAGTCTCTTGTCCATTAGTTCTATAATCCTCCAACTTAAATGTATTATTTCTTTTGATATTCCTAAGGTGACCTTCCAGGAGAAAGGGACAGGACGAAGACTTGGGACTGGCACTTGGCATGAGGGACTGTGGTACCTAGATCGAGAAGGACTGGACTCAGCATTGGTATCTATGGCAGAGAAGGCTGGCATGGAAGGACTGCAGCAGAGTACTGAGGATACCTTGATACTCCATCATCGGAGGATGGGACATTCTTCCTTTGATACTCTAAGTAAGTTGTATCCAGAGATTTATGCAAAAACAAATAAAGAAAAATTAGTATGTGATGCGTGCGAGTTAGAAAAACTTACTAGGAGCTCATATGTTGGCACGGGTCATTGGAGCACTTTTGCTTTTGAGGTAGTACATTCTGATGTCTGGGGTCCATGTGCTACTAACACTATGAATGGTTATAAGTACTTTGTTTCTTTCATTGAGTGTGCCTCTCGTGTTACCTGGTTATATTTGATAAAAAATAAGAATGATGTACCTGCTTATTTTCGGGATTTCCATAAGCATGTCCAGACTCAGTACAAAGCAGTTATAAAGGTACTGAGGTCTGTCAATGGAACGGAGTATACCAACAGGACGCTTGCAGAATACCTATCAGCATACGAAATACAACATCAGACCACCTGTGCATACACACCAGCAAAAAATGGAGTTGCAGAAAGGAAAAACAGACACCTTCTGGAGGTCGCAAGAAGTATGATGATCGACATGAATGTCCCACAGAGTCTGTGGGGGCATACAGTGTTGACAATAGCTCAACTCATCAACAGGATGCCCTCGAAGGTCCTCGGATGGAAGTCCCCATGTGAGGTATTGCAAGGCAATAATAGTGGGATACTCCCACTGAAGGTGTTTGGGTGTGTGTGTTTTGTGAAGGACAACAGGCCATCAGTTGGGAAACTTGACCCTAGAGCGGTCAAATACATCTTCGTAGGCTACTCGGCGACCCAGAAGGGGTATGTGTGCTGGAGTCCAGTAGAGAAGAAGAAGTTTGTCAGTATGGATGTCCACTTTCGGGAGCATGAGCCATACTACCGCTAGGACGAAACTTCACACAACACGCCTAATACTGCCAGTATTAGGCGAGAGGGGGAGATGGAGAACTTGGTGGTAACCGATTTAGAAGTTTGGCATGGAGGCACAGAGAAGGGACAAGAAAGTGAAGGTGTTAGGCCTACGGCTCAGGGAGAGTTACTGTCACGCCCCAGTCCCAAAATATCGAGGGACTGGACACGTGGCAATGGCCAGCAGCATGCACCGATGGACAAACCCAATTTAATGGATCCATCGGGCATACTTAAGCTGTATTACATCAGTCAGGGTTTTACTATTCTCATCCACAGATATAAGATAGCAATAACATCCAAAAGAAATATTAAACAACACAGTCAAAGTAAATAAAATCGGAGAACAATCCGATATTAAGTCTGTTTACACAAGTTCACAAAGACAGGAAATAAAGAGTTCAATTAAACAGAAATAAAGTTTATTTGCCATAAGACTGAGCATGGCGCAGCAATTGTTTAAGAGAAGTCCTCAGCGATCACCTCGTCGTCAGGTTCAGGTACTGCTCTGAGTAGTGCCCCTGTTCCGTACACCTCAGGGTAGATCTCGTCTGGTATAACTGGAGAACAAAACCAGGTCCTCAGAGGGACGTAACAAGGTACAGAAGAATACGAGCCATAATACAGTGAATGAACATGCAAGTCAACCAAGATGTTAAACTCAAGAGTAGCATCAGAAATTAATAAGTCTAAGACAGTAGCATGCCGATGTTGCTATCAAACAATTCTGGGTACATAATTAAACTAGCTAAGTGATCATGCAAGTTGAGAGTTATTAATCATACTTCAGGCTGAGACTACTACAGGATCAGTGACAAGAAACCATAGCAGTGTTTTCTCGAAGGGCCAGTACATGTGCCAAAGCTCTGTGTCAGAGACTAGGACACTTCCAGATAACAGTATATAATATATATTCAGCCTTGATATGGTAATACTCTCCCCACCCAATGAAATCTCACGTCACAGTTCTCAATGTTCATGTTACGCAAGATTAGAACTAATGCAGTCAGTCATTTATTAAGTTCTAAGAAAATAAGCTTAAATCATGAAATCTATATCCTATTATGAAACTCCTTAAAAATCAGGAAGATTCTATATCATGCTTTGTGTCAGGTGTCCTGGGTATAAAGTACTAGATAGGGCAAGTACAACAGTCACAGAAATTTAAAGCAAGAGAATCAAAGTGAATCAATAAACTGCATTTTATGGCAAGGTACACTTGCCTGGATTTCCGTCTCCAAGTGTAGCTCTGGCTTCAGCAGGGTTTGCAGGTAGTACTCCGGCTGCTGAAACAAATATCACCATCAGGTCCAGAACACTTCAATCAGCTAGGAACGCCTGTCCTTGAGTCCAATTTGGAGATAAGGGCAAAAACGTCATTTTCGGGTCAAGGCGGGGTCCAGATGTGGGCCGCTTTGCACCGAAAACTGAGTCAGGGTCAAAGGTCTCAAAATCAGTCCAACTTAGTGTCAACAGGCCAGGAACGATGATACGAACCCAACGGAATTTCCAGAATTGGATTCCGATGAGCCGTTCTCAAAATCGCCCGTCGGATAGAGCCTGTGGGGCCCACGACACGCGATTTTGTCAACGTTCTCAGAATCGAACCAAACTTGACCCACAGGACCAGCGTATTGCTACGAGTCCGATGGCGCAAGTTTCATCTCGATCTGACATGTGTACACTAAGTTACAGCGAGAATCAAAAGAGTCAGATACGGGGCGATGTTCGCGGATACGTACTGATTCCGGTGTGCACGCACATCCGAATCAGCTTCTGCAAAATCCTGCACGTCCGTATCAACGACACGCACGTATCGGTGAAGACCGTATGCGACCAAGTCGTCCCGTTTGGCGGGGCGTACTCGATTTCGGGGTGAAATAGGGCATAGATTTTTTCCTGTTTTGGATCGCGGTTCACGATCAACACAGGACGCGATACCCCGAGCGGTTTGCACGGGCACCGAGAGGGTCACGCAGGGTTCGCAACGCAACAAACAGAACTGAAATCAGAGCTACGAGCAAGAAATTATGGGTACCTGAACAGGGTCTGAAAACAGCGAGTCTTGTGTCCGACACGCGTCCGCGTCGCGTCAGGATACTGTGCTAGGGTTAGGGTTGTGTCCGTGTCGCGTCTAGGCTCCTGTGTCCGTGTCTAGGAGGCCAGAGTCGAGCCGGAGGAAGACTGGGCGGAGGCGGCCGGGGTACGTCGGCGTCGGCGCTGCGGGCGGGAAGCCGAGGCGGAGAGGGAGGCGGTGCTGGGTCGTGGCCGGCGTGGTGCTGAAGAGGGCGGCCGGAGCTCGAGCTCTGCGGGCAGGAAATGGGAGGAAGGAGGGCTGCGGTGCGGGGCGACGTCGTCGGCGAGGTCGGAGAGCAGCGCGGTGTCGGAGGAGCTCCGGCGGCGTGGAGGGATCGAGGTTTTGGCCGGAGGGGCGGGGGTCTCTGCGGGTTTATATAGAGAGGAGGCGGGAGGCGAATGGCCGGCGGTTGAACGGGGGAGGCGGCCGGACAGGGGAGCCAGAGCGGTGCTGGGTATTGAATGGGCGGCGGCGGCGGCCGTTCCCGGCGACGGAGCGGAAGAGGAAGGGTCGGGGAAGAGCGGTTGGGGGAGAGGAAATGGTAGCGGGTCGGGCGGCTGCGGGTTCGGGTCTGTTGGACCCGACCCGACCCGATAGCCCCACGGGCCGGGCTGGGTTTAAGTGGCTGGGCTGGGCCGGATGGGGTTTTATTGGGCCGGATTTAAAAGATAATTAAATCAATAAATTAAATAATAAATAATAATAATAGTTTTAGGTTTTTTTTTAAAATTAATCCGGGGTCCAATAAATTCCCGGAAAAATACCCTATGCTTGGTTTTTAATTTTACACTTGAAAATATAATTTTTATCATATTTTAATATTATTTAATCTCATTTAAAAATTCTTTAATTATAAAATACCTTGATTTAATTTCCAGAAAAATCCAAGAAAATTCCAGAAAATTCAGAAAAATCCAATTTAAAATTCTTTGAAAATCAGGGGGATTACAGTTACTTACCTACAGCAGGAGAGAGAAGCAAACTGCAGGACCAGTACCGACAGTGCCAGTGCCAAGTCCCTTGCCTGCGTTCGTCCCAACTCCTGAGGCACCGACACCAACCCCCCTTCAGGTGATACCCCCTCCTTCACAAGATATCATTTCTCTTACTTCTACTCCTCCCACACCACTATCTGTACGGAGGACCACTCGCAGCAATGCAGGAAATCCTCCAAACAGATATGGTTGGGATATTGCTCAGTTTGTTTCTTACGACCATATCCCTTCTTCTCATGGAACATTTATAGCATCTTTGGATAGTATTACTGTACCTAACAATTGGCAGGTTGCCAAGAACGATCCAAAGTGGAAAGCGGCAATGCACGAAGAGTTGGGAGCTTTGGAGAAGAATCACACTTGGGAGCTTGTGAGACTGCCAGAAGGGAAGAGAGCAGTTGGATGCAAGTGGGTCTTTACCGTGAAGCAGAACCCAGATGGATAGGTTGAGTGCTACAAATCTCGACCAGTAGCCAAAGGATACAGTCAGACGTACGGCATCGACTATGACGAGACCTTTGCACCAGTTGCAAAGATGAGCACTGTCAGAACTCTGATTTCTCTGGCAGCGAATGGTGGATGGAAGCTACACCAACTGGATGTGAAGAATGCGTTTCTTCACGAAGATCTAGTGGAGGAGGTGTACATGGAGATACCACCAGGATTTGGTACCAATCAGACAGTAGACAAGGTCTGCAGGTTGAAGAAGTCCCTCTATGGACAGAAGCAGTCTCCTCGAGCGTGGTTTGACAGATTCAGAAGGGCGATGATAGGGATGGGATATCAGCAGATCAATATTTATCATACTGTGTTCTTCCGTCGGAGTGGAGGCCACATCACCATGCTTGCGGTGTATGTGGACGATATGATTATCACAGAAGATGATGAGCAGGAGATCGCCCAACTCAAAGAAAAGCTTGGCAAGGAATTCGAGGTGAAGGATCTCGGCCTTCTTTGGTACTTCCTTGGGATTGAGATTGCTCGAGAAGCAGAGGGGATTGTTCTCTCTCAAAGTGTCACGCCCCGATCCCGAAAGGGTCTTTCGTCCTCGCCGGATCCTTTACGGAACCGATTCGTCCTTGCTAGGGGCGTGATGCCGTGCGAGCCTGGGATTACGCTCGCACAAGGCAAGAACTTGCAGTTTTAGGAACCCATTTTGAAACACAAATTATAAAACACATTCACAGAGATTTGAACACAAATGCGGAAGAAACATACTTTTTCATTGAATATTCAGAGTAATTTACATAGAGTTTACATTGATGCGCCTTCTCGGCTATTGAATTGCATTACAAAAGATAACTCAAAATGTAGGACGCGCTCCGTCAGATAGTCCACGTCGTTTGCACATTACGCCCTTGTATAGATTGAAGTCCATGCCTCCAAAATGAACTGACTCCAGCTATACTTCAAAATAGAGGTGCTCCTAACGCCTCCTCGCTAACGCACTAGCGTTGCACCGTCTGATTGCCTGAAATAGTTGCCCACAACGTGGGTCAGTACTCAACTTGTACTGGTGAGCGGGATGAATTCCACTCGACTAAATCGACACTAGCTTGTTAGGGGCGAGCATGCATTAAGATAGCTTCTATAAGGAAGCAAGTAAAATTAATTCATATCAGTTGCATGTTTTGATACGAATGAAAATAGCATTAAATCCAACCAGTACATCGATTGCTTACTCAATCGATGCACGCCTTCCCTGAAACGTAAACACAAGTATACTTACCATCTGTACAAGACAATAAGTTAGCATGCGTTCTATTCTATGCGGTCATTGGTGTGATCGACACCTTAGGGACATATTTCAAGCTTAGCGGCGTGCCCTATCAGCCCGGGTAGCAAGCCCTGCTGGAGGTCCCGCTAGGCATCGTGACGAGCACGAATCAAATATTTCCCTCCGGATCGATACGGTTCCAGTGCCCCGGAAAGCCGTTTCGAGAAAATGCCAAACCCTGTGCACAAGTTGTCCCAGACCATGCAAATGCATAAAATAATTCATATTACATACAATGCATCTAAGGAAACAGAAGAAGTTAAGCAGCAACATATATATATCTCATGCAACAGTTCATATTTCTCAAGCGGTGTTCCGATTCAGTTATCCCATAAGTCAAAACTCTATCCGAGGCACCAGGCCGCCACCAACAACCAACTCTTCCTTATAAACAAGCTCAAATTATAAGGTGTGCAAGCATATGATAAATTAGTCTACAAATCCCATGTTCCTTTCTTAGTGGCTGGCATGCCTTGTGTCTAAGGATTTCCTAGGCGTCCAACCGGGCATCATCGAGTGAACGATTGAAACTTAGAGATATTGGCATGAAGAAGTAGGAAAGAAGGGACCAAACCACTCACTAGTTAAGGAAAAGAGGCTGAAACTAGGAATCCCGCTTAGCAACGATCAAACGTCAGTTACGCGGACCTAAAACAGCACAAGCATCGAGTTAGAAATCTTGCCTATCCTTCCTTGCCGAACTCCCCAGAACCTCAAGTTCCAAACGATAAAACTAGCAGCGAAAACCAAGAAAATTGAAAGCAACAACAAATCCAAAACCTCAAAACGGCAATCAAGAAAACCAAGCAACCAAAACACGAAAACTATTGGACTCGTTTCAATAGAGTCATTTCCATGAGTTGGAAAGGATCATCGCATTTCGTCCGTGGCAAGAAGATGCCGAGATCTAAGTTATGACTCAGACGGACTAGCCACAAGCCCAATTACATAGTGCTCGTCCCGGTCGGATCGGGATTTGAGGCACTACATAATATACCACTAAGAAAAAGTTTTAACCCGAAACTTAAGAACAAGCCCTACCTCCGACTCAAAGAACAATGAAGGATACTTCTCCTTCATCTCCGATTCGACTTCCCAGGTTGATTCTCCAACTGTATGGTTTCGCCACAGCACGCGAACCAAGAACATCGTACGGTTGCGAAGTACTTTTTCCTTACGATCCAGAATCCGCACCGGCTCCTCCGAGTATGACAAATTCGTGTGCAATTCTAGCTGTTTGAAGCTAACTACATGACTCGAGTCATGCACATACTTTCGCAGTTGAGAAACATGGAATACGTATTGCACTCCAGCCAAGGCGGGAGGTAGTACAATTCGGTATGCCACAGCTGCCACCCGTTCTAGTATTTCAAAGGGGCCGACAAACCTGGGACTCAGCTTGCCCTTCACGCCGAAACTCATCACTCCACGCATCGGCGTCACTTTCAAGAAGACATGATCCCCGACCATGAACTCCAAGGGCCTACGATGAGTATCGGCATAGCTTTTCTGTCGGCTCTGCACAGTGCGGAGTCTTTCCCGAATCAAGCGAACTTTCTCGACTGCCTGCTCCACCAGCTCTGGCCCGAGTACCAGCCGCTCGCCGACTTCATCCTAATAGATTGGAGATCGACACTTGCGCCCATAGAGTGCTTCGTACGGCGCCATCTGGATGCTCGATTGGTAGCTGTTGTTGTACGCAAACTCCGCCAACGGAAGGTGCGTGTCCCAACTAGTCTTTAAATCGATCGCATACAGCCGTAACATATCTTCAAGTATCTGATTTGTCCTCTCTGTTTGGCCATCAGTCTGGGGGTGGTATGCGGTACTGAACTGTAGCTTGATTCCCAAAGCAGATTGTAGGCTAGTCCAGAAATGAGATAAGAAACGTCCGTCATGGTCAGAGACGATAGAAGCAGGCACTCCGTGTAATCGAACAATCTTGTCTATGTAGATCTGTGCTAAGCGATCAATGCTCCACGCAACTTTTATGGGAAGAAAGTGGGCTGATTTGGTCAAACGATCAACTATGACCCAAATTGCATCATGCCTCCGTGGCGTCTTCAGAAATCCTACAATGAAATCCATAGTGATGTTGTCACATTTCCACTCAGGAATAGCGAGGTTCTGTATCTCCCCGCCGGGCATCTGATGTTCAGCTTTCACCTGTTGGCAGGCCATGCACTGTGACACAAAGGTCGCCACATCCCGCTTTATACCTTGCCACCAGAAGGTACCGCGTAAGTCCTTGTACATCTTAGTGCTCCCCGGATGCAAAGAATACTTCGCGTAGTGCGCTTCCGCCATAATTTCCCTTCGGAGTTCAGGGTCGCTCGGGACGCATAGCCTTCCTTTCATCTGTAAGGCCCCATCTTCGCCTGCCACAAAGTCAGACGTCTTCTTTGCCGAGATCAATACTCGTACTTTCGCTAGGAACTGATCGCCCTCCTGAGCTGACTTGATTCTATCCTGTAAACTCGGTTCAAGATGGAGTGGTGCCAGCTGCATGCCTTGATGCCGAACTCGAAGCTCGATGCCCATCGCCTCAAGATCTCGAAGTAAACGATTGTTTATAGATAATGAGCCTACGTGCTTTCGACTCAGAGCATCAGCAACGACGTTTCCCTTGCCCGGAGTATACGCGATCCTTAGATCATAGTCCTTAATAAGTTCTAGCCAACGTCGCTGCCGGAGGTTCAATTCCCGTTGGGTGAATAGATACTTGTGGCTCTTATGATCTGTGAAGATTTTGCAAGCAACACCATAAAGATAATGCCTCCACAACTTCAATGCAAATACAATCGCCACCAATTCCAAATCGTGTGTCGAATAGTTTTTCTCGTGCGGCTTCAGTTGCCTGGAGGCGTACGATATTACCTTGTCCCGTTGCATGAGTACACATCCTAATACGAGTCCTGAAGCGTCACTGTATATCTGAAACTCTTCTACCCCATCCGAAAGTGCTAGAATCGGAGCTGAAACAAGACGCCGCTTCAATTCACTAAAGCTGGCTTCGCATTCATCACTCCAGTTGTATACAATCCCTTTCTGAGTAAGGCGAGTCAAAGGCGAGGCCAGTTTAGAGAAATCCTTCACGAACCTACGGTAGTATCCTGCTAGGCCGAGAAAGCTTCAAATTTTGCTGGCTGACGTAGGTTGTTTCCAGTCCACCACTGCCTCTATTTTCTTCGGGTCTACGGTGACGCCTTCTGCCGAGACGACATGACCAAGGAACGCCACGCTGTTCAACCAGAACTCGCACTTGCTGACCTTAGCGAACAACTTATGTTCTCGTAATGTCTGCAACACGATCTTCAGGTGTTCCTTGTGTTCCGCCTCGTTCTTGGAATATATCAGAATGTCGTCGATGAATACGACGACAAACTTGTCTACGTACGGCCGAAACACGCGGTTCATCAGATCCATGAAAGCTGCAGGGGCATTCGTTAAGCCGAACGACATCATGAGAAACTCATAGTGTCCGTAACGGGTTCTGAATGCAGATTTTTGAATGTCTTCTGGTCTGATTTTCAACTGGTGATACCCTGACCTGAGGTCAACTTTAGAGAAAACTGTTGCACCTTGCAGTTGATCAAATAAGTCATCTATCCTTGGCAAAGGGTACTGATTTCGAACGGTCGCCTTATTTAATTCTCGGTAGTCAATACACAGCCGCATGGATCCATCTTTCTTTTTCACGAACAGTACTGGAGCACCCCACGGAGAAACGCTTGGACGTATGTATCCTCGGTCCAACAGATCTTGCAACTGAACCTTAAGTTCTTTCAGCTCTGTTGGGGCCATTCGATAAGGTGCCTTCGATATCGGTCGCGCATCCAAAAATGTGTCGATGCTGAATTCGATCTCACGATCAGGAGGCATTCCAGGCAGCTTGTCCGAGAACACGTCGAGGAAATTTGCTATAACATCAGCCTGAGCTGCATTTGTACTTTCCTGTCGGGTGTCTCGAATTGAAGCTAAGTACCCTTCACAACCCGAATGCAGCATACGCCTAGCCAAAATTGTTGATATCACCATTGCCGTCTTCGGTGCAGCGCTGCACGAATAGTAGAAGTCTGCCTCGCCGGGTAGACAAAATATGACTCGCTTCTCCGCGCACTCGATTGTTGCATGGCGAGCACCCAACCAGTCCATCCCGAGAATAATATCGTAATCCTTAATGTCTAGTACAATGACATCTAAGGAAAGCTTTCTCCCTCCGATGCAAATATAACCATCCCTACAGATCGCACGGGCGGGCATGTCGACTCCCGAAGGTGTGCTTACGCAAAGATTCATAGTTAAGGGAGTAGAAGCTAATTTATGCTCAACAGTAAAATTAGCAGATATGAAACTATGCGTAGCACCTGAATCAAATAAGACTCTAGCGGGCAATTCTCTGAAAAGTAATGTACCTGTCATGACCGTTTCAGAGACAGATGCATCATCCCGAGTCAATGCATAGACTCGGCCTTGAGCACCCTGACGTTGCGGGTTTACTGGCACAACATTGGCATCACTTGCTGGAGGCCCTTTATTCTGATTATTCCAGTTGTTCTGATTCGGCTTACCCTCTCGGCAGTTAAATTGTTTATGGCCCAGACGACCATATTTGAAACATCCAGTAACATGACATTCGTTTACTCGATGCCCTGCTTTGCCGCACCTGGTACAGTTCGGTGCCTGAGTCTGACCCCTGTTATCCGACGTGTGCTGACGCTTATGTGCTCCAGACCCTCCCATTTCCTGAGGTCATTTATTGTTGTTGGTACGGAGGGTTTGCACTTCTGCCTTTGGGGGACAACGCCCAAAGATCCGCTCGCTGCCCAGGGCTGCTTCGTAGCATTCCCTGTAGGTTTGACATTTTTGATTGATGATATCCCTACGCAACTCATCATTCAAACCTTTTTGAAAGCGATAGCACCACGCCTGCTGGTTAGGCAGGAAGTGCCCCACAAACTTGGCCAGCTTAGCGAACACAGAATCATAATCGTCTACAAACAAACTTTCTTGGACCAGATTGTTGAAGTCGTCTTCCTTTTGTTGACGCATGGCCCTGGGAATGTATTATTTAATGAAGGATGATTTGAACATTTTCCAAGTTATTTTGCAGTTGGGATTGGCATCGTAAATCCCTTGCTTCGTTGCCTCCCACCAATCATGCACACGCAGTTCCAGCTAAACCGATGTACAGGCAACTCGCTTGGATCCCCGGATGCCAACCAGGTTGAAGAGTGCCTCCAGCTTAGCAATCCATCCCAATACAACGTCCGGTTCCGCTCGTCCGTTAAATGTCGGTGGATGCATCTTTGTGAACTCCGCTGCTCAGCAGGTGTTCCTAGCTGAATGTTGTATTTCTTCTGACTCATCTTCTACCGCCACGGCCGGCGGTGGGGAAGGAGTCACAGTGACAGTCCCGTTGCTCGGTACCAAGGATGCAATCAGTTGCATCATGGTATCCATTTGCTTCTGCTGAGAAGCAAATTATGCCTGTTGCGTAACGGCTTGTTGTTGCTGCACCTCCATGAGACGCATAAGCCGTTCTGCCATACCGGTTGAACCCGCTCCTCCGGATTATCCAGAACTTGTCGGATCGCTCTGGATAGGCTGAGCACTGCTTGCAGCGACAGTGTTTTTCTTAGCCATCGCTATAAAAGAGAGTAGCTTGTTAACACTCCAAAATCGATAGATTTTATATCTACGGGCTCATTGTATAGGCGACTCATTTGATGCAGCGGACGCCGAATGTAACTCAATTGAGAGGCGCATCAAACTCCTTTATATTCTTTGAAATCCCAAGGAAGTACAGTCGTGCTCTGATACCAATATGTCATGCCCCGATCCCGAAAGGGTCTTTCGTCCTCGCCGGATCCTTTACGGAACCGATTCATCCTCGCTAGGGGCGTGATGCCGTGCGAGCCTGGGATTGCGCTCGCACAAGGCAAGAACTTGCAGTTTTAGGAACCCATTTTGAAACACAAATTATAAAACACATTCACAGAGATTTGAACACAAATGCGGAAGAAACATGCTTTTTTATTGAATATTCAGAGTAATTTACATAGAGTTTACATTGATGCGCCTTCTCGGCTATTGAATTACATTACAAAAGATAACTCAAAATGCAGGGCGCGCTCCGTCAGATAGTCCACATCGTTTGCACATTACGCCCTTGTATAGATTGAAGTCCATGCCTCCAAAATGAACTAACTCCAACTATACTTCAAAATAGAGGTGCTCCTAATACCTCCTCGCTAACGCACTAGCGTTGCACCATCTGATTGCCTAAAATAGTTGCCCACAACGTAGGTCAGTACTCAACTTGTACTGGTGAGCGGGATGAATCCCACTCGACTAAATCGACACTAGCTTGTTAGGGGCGAGCATGCATTAAGATAGCTTCTATAAGGAAGCAAGTAAAATTAATTCATATCAGTTGCATATTTTGATACGAATAAAAATAGCATTGAATCCAACCAGTACATCGATTGCTTACTCAATCGATGCACGCCTTCCCTGAAACGTAAACACAAGTATACTTACCATCTGTACAAGACAATAAGTTAGCATGCGTTCTATTCTATGCGGTCATTGGTGTGATCGACACCTTAGGGACATATTTCAAGCTTAGCGGCGCGCCCTATCAGCCCGGGTAGCAAGCCCTGCTGGAGGTCCCGCTAGGCATCGTGACGAGCACGAATCAAATATTTCCCTCCGGATCGATACGGTTCCAGTGCCCCGGAAAGCCGTTTCGAGAAAATGCCAAACCCTGTGCACAAGTTGTCCCAGACCATGCAAATGCATGAAATAATTCATATTACATACAATGCATCTAAGAAAACAGAAGAAGTTAAGCAGCAACATATATATATCTCATGCAATAGTTCATATTTCTCAAGCGGTGTTCCGATTCAGTTATCCCATAAGTCCAAACTCTATCCGAGGCACCAGGCTGCCACCAACAACCAACTCTTCCTTATAAACAAGCTTAAATTATAAGGTGTACAAGCATATGATAAATTAGTCTACAAATCCCATTTTCCTTTCTTAGTGGCTGGTATGCCTTGTGTCTAAGGATTTCTTAGGCGTCCAACCGGGCATCATCGAGTGAACGATTGAAACTTAGAGATGTTGGCATGAAGAAGTAGGAAAGAAGGGACCAAACCACTCACTGGTTAAGGAAAAGAGGCTAAAACTAGGAATCCCGCTTAGCGACGATCAAACGTCAGTTACGCGAACCTAAAACAGCACAAGCACCGAGTTAGAAATCTTGCCTATCCTTCCTTGCCGAACTCCCCAGAACCTCAAGTTCCAAACGATAAAACCAGCAGCGAAAACCAAGCAAATCGAAAGCAACAACAAATCCAAAATCTCAAAATGGCAATCATGAAAACCAAGCAACCAAAACACGAAAACTATTGGACTCGTTTCAATAGAGTCCTTTCCATGAGTTGGAAAGGATCATCGCATTTTGTCCGTGGCAAGAAGATACCGAGATCTAAGTTATGACTCAGACGGACTAGCCACAAGCCCAATTACATAGTGCTCGTCCCGGTCGGATCGGGATTTGAGGCACTACATAATATACCACTAAGAAAAAGTTTCGACCCAAAACTTAATAACAAGCCCTCCCTCCAACTCAAAGAACAACGAAGGATACTTCTCCTTCATCTTCGATTCGACTTCCCAGGTTGATTCTCCAACTGTATGGTTCCGCCACAGCACGCGAACCAAGGACATCGTACGGTTGCGAATTACTTTTTCCTTACGATCCAAAATCCGTACCGGCTCCTCCGAGTATGACAAATCCGTGCGCAATTCTAGCTGTTCGAAGCTAACTACATGACTCGAGTCATGCACATACTTCCGCAGTTGAGAAACGTGGAATACGTCGTGCACTCCAGCCAAGGCGGGAGGTAGTAAAATTCGGTATGCCACAGCTGCCACCCGTTCTAGTATTTCAAAGGGGCCGACAAACCTGGGACTCAGCTTGCCCTTCACGCCGAAACGTATCACTCCACGCATCGGCATCGATTTCAAGAAGATATGATCCCCGACCATGAACTCCAAGGGCCTACGATGAGTATCGGCATAACTTTTCTGTCGACTCTGCGCAGTGCAGAGTCTTTCCCGAATCAAGCGAACTTTCTCGACTGCCTGCTCCACCAGCTCTGGCCCGAGTACCTGCCGCTCGCCGACTTTGTCCCAACAGATTAGAGATCGACACTTGCGCCCATAGAGTGCTTCATACGGTACCATCTAGATGCTCGATTGGTAGCTGTTGTTGTACGCAAACTCCGCCAACGGAAGGTGCGTGTCCCGAATAGTCTTTAAATCGATCGCACACAGCCGTAACATATCTTCAAGTATCTGATTTGTCCTCTTTGTTTGGCCATCAGTCTGGGGGTGGTATGCGGTACTGAACTGTAGCTTGGTTCCCAAAGCAGACTGTAGGCTAGTCCAGAAACGAGATAAGAAACGTCCGTCACGGTCAGAGACGATAGAAGCAGGCACTCCGTGTAATCGAAAAATCTCGTCTATGTAGATCTGTGCTAACCGATCGATGCTCCATGCAACTTTTATGGGAAGAAAGTGGGCTGATTTGGTCAAACGATCAACTATGACCCAAATCGTATCATGCCTCCGTGGCGTCTTCGGAAATCCCACAATGAAATCCATAGTGATGTTGTCCCATTTCCACTCGGGAATAGCGAGGTTCTGCAATCTCCCCGCCGGGCCTCTGATGTTCAGCTTTCACCTGTTGGCAGGCCATGCACTGTGACACAAAGGTTGCCACATCCCGCTTCATACCTTGCCACCAGAAGGTACCACATAAGTCCTTGTACATCTTAGTGCTCCCCGGATGCAAAGAATACTTCGCGTAGTGCGCTTCTGCCATAATTTCCCTTCGGAGTTCAGGGTCGCTCGGGACGCATAGCCTTTCTTTCATCTGTAAGGCCCCATCTTCGCCTGCCACAAAGTCATACGTCTTTCTTGCCGAGATCAATACTCGTACTTTCGCTAGGAACTGATCGCCCTTCTGAGCTGACTTGATTCTATCCCGTAAACTCGGTTCAAGATGGAGTGGTGCCAGCTGCATGCCTTAATGCCGAACTTGAAGCTCGATGCCCATCGCCTCAAGATCTCGAAGTAAACGGTTGTTTATAGATAACGAGCCTACGTGCTTTCGACTCAGAGCATCAGCAACGACGTTTCCCTTGCCCGGAGTATACGCGGTCGTTAGATCATAGTCCTTAATAAGTTCTAGCCAACGTCGCTGCCGGAGGTTCAATTCTTGTTGGGTGAATAGATACTTGAGGCTCTTGTGATCTGTAAAGATTTTGCAAGCAACACCATAAAGATAATGCCTCCACAACTTCAATGCAAATACAATCGCCGCCAGTTCCAAATCGTGTGTCGGGTAGTTTTCTCGTGCGGCTTCAGTTGCCTGGAGGCGTACGATATTACCTTGTCCCGTTACATGAGTACACATCCCAATCCGAGTCCTAAAGCGTCACTGTATATCTGAAACTCTTCTACCCCATCCGGAAGTGCTAGAATCGGAGCTGAAACAAGACGCCGCTTCAATTCACTAAAGCTGGCTTCGCATTCATTACTCCAGTTGTATACAATCCCTTTCTGAGTAAGGCGAGTCAAAGGCGAGGCCAGTTTAGAGAAATCCTTCAAGTTATATGTCTGGATTTTCCATTATAACTTGTACTTTGAGCCTTTGCTATTGCAGTTTGGCTGTCACAGTGTACAGGGATAGCATGAACTGGTTTGCTCCACAGAGGAATATCTGTTACCAGATTCCTGAGCCAGTCTGCTTCCTCACTGGTGAGGTCAAGAGCTATAAATTTGGCCTCCATAGTGGATCTAGAAATACAGGTCTGCCTGGTAGAGTTCCACGCAACAGCAGCTCCACCCAATGTGAATACATATCCACTTGTTGCTTTGGTTTCATCTGTATCGGAGATCCAGTTCGCATCAGTATACCCTTCTAATACAGATGGGTATCCTCCATAGAATAATCCATGGGATACCGTGCCCTTTAGGTATCTCATTACCCGTTCCAAGGCTGTCCAATGTGAACTATTCGGATTGCTAGTATACCGACTAAGCTTTCCTACTGCGTAGGAAATATCAGGTCTGGTACGATTAGCAATATAGTTCAGGAATCCGATTTGCTGAGAATACTTCAACTGAGCCACATTGTCTCCTTTATTCTTCTTTAACCTGATACTTGCATCATATGGAGTACTTACAGGTTTAGAATCAAAATAGTTAAATCTTTTTAGAACCTTTTCTATATAGTGAGATTGGGAGATACCAATTCCCTCAGAAGTACGACTTAGTTTAAGTCCTAAAATTACATCAGCAGGTCCTAAATCTTTCATATCAAATTTTTTTAAACAGAAATGATTTGATATCATAAATAATATCCATGTCAGTACCAAAAATAAGAATGTCATCAACATACAGGCATAATATTATACAAGAGCAGTAGGAACTGAACAAAGAGTCATGATCCCAAGTGTTTGGAAATAAGTGTTTTATTCTTAGGGGCATTTGGGACCCTAAATGGAATTACATGCAACATTCGTTGCTCAATTTACACTATTTCCAATGTTTGGTTTGATGTAAATGGTAGATTTGGTGTATTTTTTTTGCATGAACTCACCTAACTACCATAAGTTTTTCTTGCGGCCAACGACAAGATTCCTTGCACCATTTACATTATTTTACATAATTTTCTTTCATTCTCTCTTCAATCAAGTCTCTACCAAACAATGATATGAATTTTAAGAAGTGGAAGTTGCAACCAAGTATCCCAATTACATCAGAAAGCAATGCATTTGTAAACTCCACAACATCATTTACATGCAACCAAACAATATGTTTGCAACACCACTTACAACATCAAAAAGCTACATGCAATAAATGTTGCATTGTATTTCCATTTGCGGGCAATCAAACAACCCTTTTGGATTTTGAGGCTATCTGATATATAATATTCCTTGTTTTGGACTTGAAAATGCTAAAAAATTTATGATAACATCCAAAATATTTCGAGAAAATCATTGTTGTTTTCCATGAGGGGCATGTATGGTTTGAGAGAGTTTTAGAAATCTTAACTATGGAATTCAATCTATATTTGTTGTGTGATAAATAGGAAGTCGGAATTCGGGAATCATCACTTGTCAACTTTCCAAAGAAATTAGTTACGTGGAATTTTCTCACCAAAATTTTAAACGAGTTTCTTAAATCTAATTGTTGTACTAATCCTCATCTAGTGACCACTTGGATATCTGGTATGCTGTAAAACATAAAGAGAAAAGACAAGACATTGCATACTTAAAAATTGATAACATATATAACTTCTGCATAGGACATATTCATTAGTTTTGAGGTAATATAAAAGAGAATAAAAGTCATGCATCTGAAGTATTTGAAACCAAATATAAGAAATAATTTTTTTATAGAAAGACAACGAGCAAATACACTGCATTGGCATTTCTTACATTGTACTTTTGGTGTAAGTAGGCTAGGAAGTACCGAAGTGGAGAAAGTGGCATGACTGCGCCGTGTCTTTTCTTTTGGACTAGGAAGCAAGGACGCACCAAAAATGTGGGCTGTCTTGTCGGACACGTATTAGGCACAACACATACACTCCAAAACATACTAGGACATACCAAAATACGTGTCGTGTCCTTGTCGTGTCGTATCCGTGTCTGTGCAACATAGATTTTGGATATGGAGTATATGTCTTATCCATAAATGACCTGTTTTGGGCCTGCAGTCCTAAAGTTGTTCCAATATGTTCAGAAAATGTCTAAAAGACCGTTCTTGTTTATCATGTAGCATGCTTGGTTAATGGAATTGAAAATTTATGAATCTCGACTTGAGACTGTTGCTAATACTATCCAAGAATTAGACTATTGTTACACTAGATGCATCACTTGATACTGCTGCTAATACCATCCAAGAATTAGACTATTGTTATACTAGATGCATCACTTGTCAACATTATTTACAACATAGAGGATTGAAACATTCTAACCAAGTGTTTGAAAAAGTATTTTCTGAAATCTAACGCAATGATATCTGATCAAAACATGAAGGCGGCTTTTACTAGTAAAAAAGTCATTCTTTAGTTGACGATTGATCATTCCTTCCCTACATAGTCATCTCTTTTCGTCATTCGATTACTCTCTATCCTTGCTACTCGCTTTGGCCGCCTCAATTCAATTATTCACCTCACCCCGCTTGCCTTTTATTTTTGATAACATACTTTACTCATACAAAAGCTGCATAGACTTTTAGCTCGGGTCTATTTGACGTCATATTTGTCACGCCTCGATTTCGCGGAATCGATAGTCGTCCCCCGGGCGTGACCGTCGTGCGGGCCTAGGTTGTGCACCGCACAAGGCTAAGTATTTTTGTTTCGCATAGCGAGCACATATTCAGAGTACGCAGATAATTGAAACACATATTGAAACATGGAAAAGTTCTCTTTTATTGATAATATAAACATCTATTACAAACTCCTTGAACTGAGTCATAAGGATTGCCTCTATGGGCTTACAAAAGTGTTGACACAAAATGAGATAGCAGTCCTTTACATTACATCCTTTACTAAACTCAAAATATAAGACCTTGCGTCGGAACGACTGCTTTGCCACGAAGTTGCATGGTTGCTTGGTGGCTAGCTTCTATCTTCAAAATGCTTCTTCTTCTTCAAAATGCTTCAAAGGTTGGCACGGTCGAGGCGTGCCTACAGCTGGACTGGATTGGGGGTTTGTCTCCTACTCCTCGCTTGGCTCTCCTTAGCGCGGGGAATCTGTTTCAACGAGGGTCAGTACATCGAAACGTACTGGTGAAGGCAAGCTATCCCAACTATACCAATCAACACATTGTTTTAATGAAGCATGCATATTTGTGGGTTTCTATCTTGCCTTAGTTCATTTTACAGCAAGACATATATATAGTATCATTGAAATAACTCGCCACCGTTCGGTGACATTTACCTGCCCGTCTGAACCACCTGCATAATACTTACCTTGCCTTCCCTGCCAAGAAGACACAAGTTAGTAGCAACAGGTTTAAATATACGAGGGGATCACTGGCACGTTGCCATAATGGACGGGCTAGTCTCGGGACGGAATGGCGTGCGGCGCAGAGAACAGGAGGCGCCACAAGCCACTCGATCCGAAGCAGGCGACTATCGTGAGTTCCGTCCGGATCGGATCGGTGCCAGTGCCCCAGCGACCGTCCGCAGGAACTAAGACCTTGTGCACAAGTTGTCCGTGATCAACGCAGTACACTAAGTTAACATTTGAGGCAAATCAGGCACAGGGCAATAACAGGGCAAGATCTACTTTTGCATAGTCTTCCTGTTGAGTTATTGCATTGAAAATGAGTTCTATACATAGCACAGTTTTTAAGAAGAAATATACATTCTAACTTATATTTATGCATATGATGAACATTCCAAACGAGCAAGCATATAAGTAAGTAACCGTTCACAAGTTTTATTTGACAAGCAATATTTCCCAAGTCTATTCCCTTATTATCTTGATATCTTTTAGTTATTTACTTGGTATCGTTTGATCGGGCAAAACATGAACACAAGATTTAGATGTGAAGACTAGCAAGTAGGGCTAGCTAATCGGGTTGGTAGCCACTCACTTTGGTAGTTGGAAGAAAAAGGAAAGAAGTGCTTTAGGAGTCCGCTCGAGCGACGCCTACAGCTGGTTCACCTGTATTGACACGAACAGCTGATCAGTACTTCTTTCTCTCTTTCCCTTATCGGAATTGAAGTGCAGTCCTAAGAACGAAAGCAATGAAAACCATCAAAATCGTTCAAGAAAACCCAAGCAAATCCGAAAACCAACTCAAGGCACGAAAGCATCAAGCGACAGCGAAAACTAGGCAACAAAGAATGCAGCGGAGAGGTCCCTCCTGACTCTGCCGCTAAGTCGATCCTTGGGGCACGGTCCACTGAATATGGAAATCGATTCCGAAGAGACAAATCCATAACGAGGATGAGTTCTTGATTCAATCTATCCCGATCGAACGATACCGTCTAGTATTTCTTAGCCGCGCTCCCCGAATAGGGGGAACGGGGCACCACATCCTACCCAACTAATTGGAAGTTTCGTCCCAAAACTTAAGGAATAAAACCTACCACTAGGAAATAATGAGGGGAACCGTTCCCTCATATCGGATTCGAGCTCCCAAGTAGATTCTTCGACAGAGTGATTCCGCCAAAGCACGCGCACTAGAGGAACCGAACGGGTCCGAAGCAGCTTTTTTTTTCTATCCAAAATTTGTACCGACTGTTCTACATACGTCAAGTCGGGCTGAAGGTTCAGTTGTCCCAGGTCTACCACGTGGCTTGGATCGTACACATATTTTTTAAGTTGGGAAATATGGAATATATCATGTACGTCAGCTAGGGATGGTGGTAGAGCGATCTGATAAGCAACTGAAGCAACCCGCTTTAGTATTTCGAACGGGCCGACAAATCGTGGACTTAGCTTTCCCTTTGCTCCGAACCTGCTGACCCCTCGCATGGGCGAGACCTTGAGGAATACCCGGTCACCTACTTGAAACTCTAGCGGTCTCCGATGAACATCCGCATAACTCTTCTGACGACTTTGAGCTATCTTTAATCTGTCCCGAATCAGCCGAACCTTCTGGACGGTCTGCTCCACGAGCTCAGGGCCAAGTACTTGTCGCTTCCCGACTTTGTCCCAACAGATAGGAGATCTACACTTTCGCCCGTATAATGCCTCATACGGCGCCATTTGAATGCTTGATTGATAACTATTGTTGTAAGCAAATTCGGCTAGAGGTAGATGAAGGTCCCAACTAGTCTTCGTGTCCAAGGCGTAGAGTCGCAGCATGTCTTCGAGGATCTGGTTGACGCGCTCTATTTGGCCATCGGTCTGTGGATGGTAGGCGGAGCTGAATTTCAACTTCGTCCCCATTGCTGACTGCAGGCTTCCCCAGAAACGTGATATGAATCGACCATCTCGATCGGAGACTATGGTTACGGGCACGCCGTGGAGTCGGACGATTTCGTTAAGATATATCTGAGCCAGGCGGTCGGCACTCCAAGTAGATTTGATAGGCAGAAAGTGAGCTGACTTGGTGAGTCGATCGATGATAACCCAGACTGCATCATGTCCCCGTTGCGTCCTCGGCAAGCCAACAATAAAGTCCATCGTTATATTATCCCATTTTCACTCCGGAATAGCAAGGTTCTGAAGCTCTCCGCCTGGTTTCTGGTGTTCGGCCTTTACTCGTTGACAAGCCATGCAATGCGACACAAACTGTGCCACATCCCGTTTTAAGCCGTGCCACCAAAACGTCGTGCGAAGATTCCGATACATCTTAGTGCTACCCGGATGAGAAGTATAATTAGCATAGTGAGCTTCCGTGAGTATCTCTTATCTAAGGGCCGCGTCGTTCGGAACACATAGTCTTCCCTTTACTCGAAGCATCCCATCCGTGCTTACCGCAAAGTCGGACGCCTTTCCTGCCAAGATGAGGGTATGTATCTTCTGCAGGAACGGGTCGTCCTTCTGAGCGGCCTTCACTTTGTGTAACAAGTCGGGCTCGAGGCGCAGTTGAGCTACTTGCGCCCACTTCTTATATCTTATTTTCAGTGTAATACCCAGTGATTCAAGATCTCGGCACAGCCTATCATCAATAACCAAACTCCCTACAAACACTCGACTCAACGCGTCAGCTACTACGTTTCCCTTTCCAGGCGTGTATCTGATCGTGAGATCGAAGTCGCTCAGGAGTTCAAGCCATCGCCGCTGCCGAAGATTCAAATCCTTTTGAGTGTACAAATATTTCAAACTCTTATGGTCCGTATAAATCTCACACGGCACGCCATAAAGATAGTGACACCATAGCTTCAATGCAAACACTACCGCGGCAAGTTCAAGATCATGCGTTGGGTAATTCTGCTCGTGTGGCTTTAGCTGTCTAGAAGCGTAGGCTATCACCTTGTCGCGCTGCATTAGGACACATCCTAGACCCTTTCCTGAGGCATCACTATATATTTTAAAGTCATCCGGTCCGTTCGGCAGAGTGAGAATTGGGGCAGAGATGAGGCGCTGCTTTAACTCCGTAAACGAAGCTTCACAGTCCTCTGTCCAAGTAAACTTCGCACCCTTTCGTGTCAACTGAGTCAAGGGCGAAGCAATCCTAGCAATATTTTGTATAAATCTCCGGTAGTACCCTGCCAGACCAAGGAAACTTCGGATGTCGCTAGCTGACTCCGGTCGTTTCCACTGCATGATTGCTTCTATCTTCTTCGGATCAACTGAGATGCCTTCCGAGGAGATGATATGCCCCAAAAACGAGATACTGTCCAGCCAAAATTCTGATTTGCTTAATTTGGCATACAGCTTGTGGTCTCGAATGGGTTTGCAGCACCATCCGCATGTGTCCTGCGTGCTCATCCCTAGTCTTCGAGTACACTAAGATGTCATCGATAAACACCACCACGAATTTATCGATGAAGGGCCTAAAGACACGGTTCATCATATCCATGAATGCAGCAGGAGCATTCATCAGTCCAAACGGCATCACGAAAAACTCGTAATGGCCGTAGCGGGTTCTGAAAGCAGTCTTGGGCACGTCTTCTGGCTTAATCTTCAGCTGGTGGTAACCCGAGCGAAGATCAATTTTAGAAAATACCGTTGCCCCTTGTAACTGATCAAACAAGTCATCTATCCGTGGCAGAGGATATTTGTTCCTGATTGTGACTTTGTTTAATTCCCTATAGTCTATGCAGAGGCGTAGAGTTCCGTCCTTTTTCTTCACAAAGAGCACGGGAGCGCCCCAAGGAGACACGCTCGGACGGATGAACCCGTGATCAAGTAATTCCTGGAGTTGGCGCTTTAATTCATTCAGCTCTGCAGGTGCCATTCTGTACGGAGGCTTGAAAATTGGCTGTGTATTTGGAAATGTGTCGATAGTGAATTCAATCTCTCGGTCTGGCGGCATATCGGGTAGTTCGCTCGGGAACACATCGGGGAACTCTGCCTCAACGAAAGTTGACTCGATGTTTGCGTAGTCCTGCCGTGTGTCCCGAACCGATGCTAGGAATCCCTCGCAGCCTGTGTAGAGCATTCACCGAGCAGATTTTGCCGAAATCACCATGCAGGCCGTGGTCGTATTGTTCGCTGGACTACTGGTGTAACAGAACACGGCTTCTCCGGGCAGACGGAAAATGACTCGCTTCTCTGCACACTCAATAGTTGCCGCGCACGCGCCTAGCCAGTCCATTCCCAAAATGATATCATAGTCCCGTACATCAAGAACTAAAACATCAAGTGACAGCTTTCTCTCCCCAATACAGATATAACCGCCTAGGCATGCTGAACAGACAGGAATTTTTGTACCAGATGGGGTGCTAACGCTTAAATCTAAATGCAACGGAGTCATTTTAACATTGTTCTCTGTGGCAAAGTTTGTAGAAATAAAGCTATGGGTTGTACCTGAATCAAATAGAACGCGAGCAGGTATATTATTGAAAAGTAAGGTACCTGACACGACGGTATCCGAAGCTAGAGCTTCTTTCCGTGTCAAGGTGTAGACTCGGCCTTGAGCTTGATTATGCCCTGGCTGAGGCGCCGCTCGATTTGCCTGAGGAGCCAGAGTCTGATCTGGTTGTTGCGGTGTACGAAGTGGACAGCTGCTAATCTGATGGCCAGGATCGCCGCATCTGAGGCAAGTGCCGAGCCGCTTGCGACAGACATTCTTGGTGTGCCCTCTTCTGTTGTAGTAGGTGCAACGCTGCCCCTGGTTTTCTCGCTGACGACCGCCGTTATTTTGACGCTTTGCAGCGTTGTTTCCTCTATCGTTGCCTTGGCGTTTATGATTGGAAGGTTGCACAGCGCCGGCGGCAACGTGAGGATACTGCGGTTCGAGCGAAAGGGCGTGGTTTAATACTTCCCGCATCGTCTGATACTGCGGAACGGCTATGTGCCCGTGAATGCCAGGACGTAGCCCTTCTTCGAATCGTCTGGCACGACTCGCTGCATCCGGTAGATAAGCGGTAGCAAATTTGGCCAGTTTATTGAATTCTGTCGAGTATTGCTTCACCGTCATGCTGCCCTGCCGGAGTTGAACGAAATCGTTTTCCCGTTGACGTCGTAGTGGTGGGGGTATAAACTCCTCCTCGAACGCGGCACGAAAAGTCGTCCACGCGATCGCCTCCTCTCCATGGCCAAGTTGAAGAGATCGTCGATACACGTCCCACCAGTCGTGCGCGTTGAGGCGAAGCAATAGTTGGGCACAGGTGACGCGCTTGTCTTCTGGCACTTCTAGGAGAGAAAAATGATCTTCAAGCTCGGTGAGCCAATCTATGGCCACGATCGGGTCCTCAGTCCCATTAAACGGCGTGTTGCAGACCTTCTTGAAGTTGCCAAAGGGGAAGGCAGTCACTTCCCTCGTCCTTGGCACTAGCGGTGGTTCGACTTCAAGCACTGGCTGCTCCACTGGTGTAGCTGTCGTTGCGGCAGAATGGTTGGAGGCCAGGGTCTGAACAAGCTGCTGCAGGGTATCTACCTGCTTTTGTTGGACTGAGAGCCGGGCCTCTAGGTTGCTCTCGAACTTGGCTTGGCGGGCATCATCCCTCTGTCGTTGCTCCGTGAACATTTGCATCACCTGCTGAAGGAAATCTGATCTAGACATGTCCCGTTGGCTCCGAGAGCTTCCTGAAGTTCCGGAACTGCTCTCCTAAGTCCTTGTCTTGCCTGGCGCCAGCGCTGATAGTTGCGCTTGCGTCGTTCCTTGAAAGGAAGGTAATTTACATCAGGATCATAATATATTATGGACTTATTGCATGAACGTATCTCATTTTGGCCTTAACGAGTTCAGGAGTTCGCACAGGGATTTATCGTTAAGGAAACTTTTCCAGTTCAAGTCAAAGGAACTTTGAAGCTGTGCTCTGATACCAACATGTCACGCTCCGATTTCGCGGAATTGATAGTCGTCCCCCGGGCGTGACCGCCGTGCGGGCCTAGGTTGTGCACCGCACAAGGCTAAGTATTTTTGTTTCGCATAGCGAGCACATATTCAGAGTACGCAGATAACTGAAACACATATTGAAACATGGAAAAGTTCTCTTTTATTGATAATATGAACATCTATTACAAACTCCTTGAATTGAGTCATAAGGATTGCCTCTATGGGCTTACAAAAGTGTTGACACAAAATGAGATAGCAGTCCTTTACATTACATCCTTTACTAAACTCAAAATATAAGACCTTGCGTCGGAATGACTGCTTTGCCACGAAGTTGCATGGTTGCTTGGTGGCTAGCTTCTATCTTCAAAATGCTTCTTCTTCTTCAAAATGCTTCAAAGGTTGGCACGGTCGAGGCGTGCCTACAGCTGGACTGGATTGGGGGTTTGTCTCCTGCTCCTCGCTCGGCTCTCCTTAGCGCGGGGAACCTATTTCAACGAGGGTCAGTACATCGAAACGTACTGGTGAAGGCAAGCTATCCCAACTATACCAATCAACACGTTGTTTTAATGAAGCATGCATATTTGTGGGTTTTTATCTTGCCTTAGTTCATTTTACAGCAAGACATATATATAGTATCATTGAAATAACTCGCCACCGTTCGGTGACATTTACCTGCCCGTCTGAACCACCTGCATAATACTTACCTTGCCTTCCCTGCCAAGAAGACACAAGTTAGTAGCAACAGGTTTAAATATACGAGGGGATCACTGGCACGTTGCCATAATGGACGGGCTAGTCTCGGGACGGAATGGCGTGCGGCGCAGAGAACAGGAGGCGCCACAAGCCACTCGATCCGAAGCAGGCGACTATCGTGAGTTCCGTCCGGATCGGATCGGTGTCAGTGCCCCAGCGACCGTCCGCAGGAACTAAGACCTTGTGCACAAGTTGTCCGTGATCAACGCAGTACACTAAGTTAACATTTGAGGCAAATCAGGCACAGGGCAATAACAGGGCAAGATCTACTTTTGCATAGTCTTCCTGTTGAGTTATTGCATTGAAAATGAGTTCTATACATAGCACAGTTTTTAAGAAGAAATATACATTCTAACTTATATTTATGCATATGATGAACATTCCAAACGAGCAAGCATATAAGTAAGTAACCGTTCACAAGTTTTATTTGACAAGCAATATTTTCCAAGTCTATTCCCTTATTATCTTGATATCTTTTAGTTATTTACTTGGTATCGTTTGATCGGGCAAAGCACGAACACAAGATTTAGATGTGAAGACTAGCAAGTAGGGCTAGCTAATCGGGTTGGTAGCCACTCACTTTGGTAGTTGGAAGGAAAAGGAAAGAAGTGCTTTAGGAGTCCACTCGAGCGACGCCTACAGCTGGTTCACCTGTATTGACACGAACAGCTGATCAGTACTTCTTTCTCTCTTTCCCTTATCGGAATTGAAGTGCAGTCCTAAGAACGAAAGCAATGAAAACCATCGAAATCGTTCAAGAAAATCCAAGCAAATCCGAAAACCAACTCAAGGCACGAAAGCAACAAGCGACAGCGAAAACTAGGCAACAAAGAATGCAGCGGAGATGTCCCTCCTGACTCTGCCGCTAAGTCGATCCTTGGGGCACGGTCCACTGAATATGGGAATCGATTCCGAAGAGACAAATCCATAACGAGGATGAGTTCTTGATTCAATCTATCCCGATCGAACGATACCGTCTAGTATTTCTTAGCCGCGCTCCCCGAATAGGGGGAACGGGGCACCACAATATTAATCTGAAGTCGATCCTTTATGTCACAACATCAACTAGAGTTTTTACCTTGACCTATTCCCACATTTGTCTATTTCCAAAACTTCTCCATTATACTAATGACTAGAACTTTTGTAGAAAGCCTTGTTCTTTAAAGAATCTTCTTTCTTGTTTTATACTATTGAATGAAAACCTTATTTCCATTTTTCTATCAAAAAATTACATGAACTTTTTGTTCCCGACACTTTTCGACCATCGTAATCTTAAGTTCATCATTTATGTCACAACACCAGTTACAGTTTATATGTGAGTCTTATGTGGCTTTCGCCAACAAATAATTATCCTTGAGTTGATGATTGACTCTTCGCCATTCAATTAATCCCTACTCCTTATCATCACTATTCACTTTGGTTGTCTCGATTCGATTATTCAGTTCACTCTGGTCGCCTTCTATTTTTGATAACATTACTCGTACAAAAATTTCATGGATTTTTAGCTCGTTGCTCATTGTCGCCATCATAATCCGAAGTTTGTCCTATTCACAAGTTTGTCGATTTCTAGTTTTGTTTCATTATACTAATGATTATAACTTTCAAAGAAAGCCTTCTTGTTGAAAGATTTTTTTTTTCATGTTTTAGACTAGTGACTAAAAACCTTATTTTCAAATTCTATTTTTCTAATCCAAAAATTACACGAACATTTAGTTCCCAACTCCTTTTCACCATCGTAATCTTAAGTTCATCTTTTATGTCACAATACAAATTACAGTTTATACGTGAGTCTTAGGCAGCTTTCACCAACGAAGAAGGCTTTCTTTAGTTGACGATTGGCCATTCTTTCCCTGCCTAGCCATCTATCTTTGTAATTTGATTACTTCCTATCCTCACTGCTCCCATTTGTCGTCTCGATTTAGTTATTCAGATTACTCCGCTCGACTTTCATTTTTGATTACATATACTATTATCAAATTTGTCGATATTCGACTTTCATCCTTGAGTTATCAATTGACCATTCCTTTCCCCTACTGAGCTGCCTCTCTTCGTCATTTTATTCCTCGCTACTCTATCCTTGGTGCTCCCTTAGGTCATCTTCTCAATTGGATTATTCAGCTCACTCTGCTTACCATCCATTTCTTATAACATGCTTGTACGCAAGTTGCATGGACTTTTATAGCTCATGGTTATTTGTCGTCATCATAATCTAAAGTCGATCATTTATGTCACAACATAAACTATAGTTTTTATCTTGATCTAAATTTGCCCTATTCCCAAATTTTGTTGATTTTTTGAACTTTTCCATTTTACTAGTGACTAGAAAAAATATATCAATTTTCAAACTCCATTTTTTAACCAAAAAATATATCGAATTTTAGTTCCCGACTCTCTTTCACCATCACAATCTTAAGATCATCATTTATGTCACAACACTAATTTATGTCACAACACTAATTGATTGACTCTTCCTTCCCTATCCTTCCCTATCGAGCCGCCTCTGTAGGTCATTCGATTACTCCCTACTCTCTATCTTCACTACTCATATTGGTCGTCTCAATTTGATTATACAGCTCACTTGCTTGCCTTCCATTTTGATAACATACTTTACTCATACAAAACTACATGGACTTTTAGCTCGGATCTTTGTCGTCACAATTTGAAGTCGATCATTTATGGCATAACATCAACTAGAGTTTTTACCTTGTTCCAAATTTGACATTTTTCTAAATTTATTGATTTCCAAAACTTTTCCATTATACTAATGGCTTCAAGTTTCGAAGAAAGCCTTTTTCTTTAAAGATTCTTCTTTCACGTTTTATACTATTGACTGAAGACCTTATTTTCAAATTCTATTTTTCTATCCAAAAATTATATGGACTTTTATTAGTTTTCGACTCTTTTCCACCATCGCAATCTTAAGTTCATCATTTATGTCACAACACAAATTACAGTTTATACATGAGTCTCAGGCGGCTTTCAACAACAAAGAAGTGATCGATCAGTTGGCGATTGACTCTTCTTTCTCTACCGAGTTGTCTCTCTTCGTCATTCAATTTATCCTTATTCCCTATCGTCACTATTCACTTTTGTTGTCTGGATTTGATTATTCAATTCACTCCGGTCTCTTCCACTTTTGATAACATTATTCATACAAAACATTCATAGACTTTTAGCTCGTGGCTCTTTATCGCCATCACAATAAATCGATTCTTTATGTCAGAACATCAACTGTAGTTTTTACTTTGTTCAAAATTTGACCTATTCATAAGTTTGTTGATTTCCAATTTTTTTCATTATACTAATGACTAGAACTTTCGATGAAAGCCTTGTTCTTTAAAGATTATTCTTTCATGTTTTACACTATTGACTGAAAACCTTATTTTTAAATTCTATTTTTATATCCAAAAATTACATGGACATTTAGTTCCTGAATCTTTTAACCTCTGCAATCTTAAGTTCATCCTTTCATGTCACAAAAATTATGTGGACTTTTAGTTTGTCGTTATCTAACGTTCATCCTTTCGCTAACAAAGAAGTCATTCATGAGTTGACAATTGACCTTTCCTTCCCTACCAAGCCGTCTCTCTTCGTCATTCGATTACTCGCTACTCTCTATCCTTTCTGGTCCTTCTGGTCGTCTCATTTCAATTATTCAGCTTACTCCGCTCGCCTTTTTCTGATAACATACTTATATAAAACTTGTTTTTTAGTTGGCTATTTGTCGCCATAAGAATCTGAAGTCGATCATTAATGTCACAACTTCTACTACAATTTTTACCTTGTTCCAAATTTGACCTATTCCCAAATTTATTAATTTTCAATTTTCCCCCACTAATAGTAATGACTAAATTTTTTGAAGAAATTCTTTTTTTTAAAGATTCTTTCAAATTTTATACTATAGAGTAAAAACTTTATTTTCAAATTCTATTTTTCAATCCAAAGATTACATGAATTTCTAGTTTCTGCCTTTTTGATACAGTTGCTATCTTAAGTTCATCATTTGTGTCACAACATCAATACATGTTATACGTGAGTCTTAGGCGGCTTTCGCCAACAAAGAAGTCATTCTTGAGTTGACGATTGACCCTTCCTTCCATACCAAGTTGTCTCCCTTCGTCATTGGATTACTCTCTGCTCCTTATCCTCACTCCACCGTTTGGTAGTCTTAATTTGATTATTCGGCTCACTCCGCTCGCATTCTATTTTTGATAACATAACTCGTACTCGTTGCTTGTTGTTGCTCGAAGTCAATTATTTATGTCACAATATCAATTACAATTTTTGCCTTCTTCAAATTTGACATACCTACAAATTTGTCGATTTCCAATTTTTTTCATTATACTAATGACTAGAACTTTCAAAGAAAGCCTTGTTCTTTAAAGATTCTTTTTTTAATATTTTTACTATTGAAAAGCCTTATTCTTTAAAGATTCTTTTTTTAATATTTTTACTATTGACTGAAAACCTTATTTTTAAATTCTATTTTCTATCCAAATATTACATGGATATTTAGTTCTCAAATCTTTTCCATTATAGCAATCTTAGGCTTTCGCCAACAAAGAAGTCAACCTTAAGTTGATGATTGGCCATTCCTTCCCTACCTAACCGTCTCTCTTTATCATTCGATTACTCCCTATTCTCTATCTTCACTACTTCCTTTGGACGCCTTAGTTCGATTATTCTGCTCACTCCGCTTGCCTTTTATTTTTTATAACATACTTTATTCGTACGAAAGTTGCGTGGACTTTTTAGCTTGTGGTTCTTTGTTGTTATAACAAAAGCAATAAATCCATCGAAACCATTCAAGAAAATGCAAATTTGAAAACCAACTCGAAAGCACGAAAGTAACAATGCGACAGAGAAAACTAGGCAATAAAGCTTGCAGCGGAGAGGTTCCTCTTGACTCTGCCGCTTAGTCCATCCTTGGGACTCGGTCCACTGAATATGGGAATCGATTCCGAAGAAGACAATTCATAATGAGGAAAAGATCTTGATTCAATCTATCCTGATCAAACGATACCGAAAGTATTTCTTAGTCGCACACCCCGAAAAGGTGGAACGGGGCACCACATCAGTAAGGGGCATGTTGCGAAAGGCTTGTACCTGTTTGACGCACGTTTCTCTGTTGCTTGTGCCGGCGTGAATCACGATCCTTTTGAGCTACATTGTAGTTTGTGCCATCCATCTATCCAAGCTCTCCAGAAATTTTATCCATCTTTAGATATTCATGTTTCTTTTAATTGTTAGTCATATAATTTGGTAAACATCATCGGGTTTCTTATCCGATAAGTCAAAATAAATTTGCATCTTCTCCTTTCGAGTTGGTGCATTCTGATATATGGGAGACCATGTCCGGTTGACTCGATGATGGTTTTTAAGTTGTTTCACCATTTTCTTGCCTCATGAAATTAGTTGCTTCACCATTTCCCATCAACCCACTAATCTTATTCAAGAATTCGTTGGTTTTCTGTGAGATCTTAATTCTCTCCAACAAACTCGGCACAAGTTGAAGTTGAGCCAATTGTGCTTCCTGACCATGAATTCTTCCCATGCTTTTTAATATTCTAATATCCTGCTCGCTACTGAAAGTGAACCCACAAATTTTCAACTCAACACATCCGCCACCACATTCGCCTTCCTTAGAGTTTACGCAATCGTTAGGTCATAATCTTTATAAGTTCTAACCAACATCTCTGTCACAGGTTTAGATCCTTTTGTGTGAATATGTACTTCAAGCTCTTGTGACCGGTGAAGATTTCACAAGCCACTCCATAGAAGTAATGCTGAGTTAAATTTAAAAAAAACCCAATCTAGTTCTAGATCATGTGTTATGTAATTTTTCTCGTGCGACTTTAGCTGTCTGGAGGCATACTAGATTACATTGTCATTCTGCATGAGTACACATGCCAAGCCTAGTCCGGATGCATCGCTCTATATCTAAAATTCCTCAATACCATCTTGAAGCCTCGAAACGTAAGAATCTGAGCTGACAGGAGCCGCTATTTCAAATCTTGAAAACTATCTTCATAGTTTGCCTACGACATTACTTTGCCATTTTACATGAGTACACATCCCAAGTCTTGTCCGGATGAATAGTTGTATATCTGAAATCCCTCGGTACCATGTGGAAGCATAAGAATCGGAGGTAACACGAGCCGTTGTTTCAAATATTGAAAACTAGCTTTACAGTCGTTCCATTCGAATACCACTCTCTTATGGGCGAGTTAGAGGCGATGCCATAACCCGCCAAGCCGAGGAAACTACGAATCTCACTAGCTGATGTATGTTGTTTCTAGTCCACCACTGTCTTAATTTTCTCCGGGTCCACGACAACACCTTCAGCTGAGATAATATGTGGGCTTCCTTGTAAACACCTTCGGAATGACACACCTTCAGCTGAAGATCAAGCAGAGTTTGCTATACAATTCTTAAATGCTCCATGTGGGCTTCCTTGTTTTTTGAGTAGATCAAGATATCATCGATGAACAAGACCACAAACTTGTCCAAAAAGGGTCGTAAGTCTCTGTTCATCATATACATAAAGGCTGCTAGGGCATTGATAAAACCAAATGGCATAACTATAAACTTGTGTCCAGATCTTGTATGGAATACAGACTTAGGTACATCCCCAGGCTTGATCATCAGTTGATGTTAGTATGAAGGAAGATTAATCTTTGTAAACACACACGCCCCTTGTAGTTGATCAAACATGTCATCTATTCTTGGCCACCAGTATTTGTTTCAGATTGTAACTTTCTTCAGCTGGCTGTAGTCGACACATAGCCCCTTGTAGTTGATCAAATAATACCAGAGCTCCCCATGGTGAAACAATGTAGCGAATATTTCCACGATCCAACATTTTCTGTAGGTGGAACTTAAGTTTCTTTAATTCTATTATTGTCATTTTGTACGGAGCTCCCAAAATTGGCCACGTATTTGGAAAGTATCAATAGTGAATTCAATCTTCCGGTCTGGTGGCATTCCAGGTGTCTCATCTGAAACACATCAGGAAATTCTGCTATGACTTCAGTATAAATTGTCTACACAATCCTTGTATATGTCTCGCACAGAAGGCAAGTACCCTTCACAACCTAAATATAAAATTTGTGCGACCATTGTTACTAAAATCATCATCGATGCTTTCATCCACGTCGAGCCACACGGCTAGTGATTGGACAATATTCGGCCGGAATTGGCCTATAGGCGGCAACAGCGA
Source organism: Iris macrosiphon (assembly GCA_036927795.1). Lineage (NCBI taxonomy): Eukaryota > Viridiplantae > Streptophyta > Magnoliopsida > Asparagales > Iridaceae > Iris > Iris macrosiphon. Next base: position 270,811,108 of record JAYESA010000005.1, read on the forward strand.
AAATGCGGGTTTAGGCACATGCCTAGGTAGCGAGTCGGCCTCCTAGACACAAGTGGTCGGGGATAGAGACGGTCGCCTAGGGTTTTTTTGAATTTATTTTAAAGTTGGCGCTCGACTCGAAACACGACAACTCGCTTGGAGAAAAATTCATAAAATCAAGGGAGGCGTCCGCGTGAGGTAGCAGTAGCCGCTAGTTTTCTTCATCATCTTGTTCTTCTTCTCATGCTTCTTCTTCTTCTGAGAAGATTCTTCTCTAAGAAGAGTAAGCGATCTCAGACTTATATATATATATATATATATATATATATATATATATATATATATATATATATATATATATATATATATATATATATATATATATATATATCCGGTGGACGGGTACTTCTCCTAAAGTGGAGAGTCCGGGTAACATAGTTTGTAGGATGTCGTATCTCTAAGAAGAGTAAGAGATCTCAGACCAACACCTCCCTCCCTTTTAGGACGCAAAAACTCTTCCCAACTAATCGCATATATCCCTCCTTTCCATATAAAGTCAGCACACATAAGTTCAATATTTTTTATAGTACCTTTAGGGATCATGATAGCCTGGAACCAGTATAGAGCAATAGTCGAAATGATATTTCTAATAAGCTCAAAACGTCCCTCAAAGGACATGATATGTGTCTGCCAGCTCGCCAGTCTAGCTTGAGTATAGTTGAGGCCTCACAATCCGTATATAGTTGATAGACAAAGGTAAGCATAAGTATTTGACCGGAAGCATGCCCTCAGAGATGTCTATATTCTCCAACCACATCTCCTTTTGCCCACATGTCCAGTTCAAGAATATTAGGCTCTTATTTTTATTAAGCTGCAGACCTGACCACCTTTCTAGATTATCAAACATACTCTTAAGAGCCTCAAGCGACCTATTCAAATGTTCCACAAAAACTAACAAATCATCCGCATAAATCAAGTGAGAGACCATCGGTGCAATCTTCCTAAACAGAGGAGTAATATCTCCATCTATAACCGCCTTGTCTAGCACACAAGTGAGGAACTCTATCATAATAGCAAAGAGATAGGGTGACAGTGGATCACCCTGTCTAATGCTCCTAGAACTCTTAAAGAAACATTCTGGTTGACCTCGAATCAATATCGAGAAAGTGGGGGTGCCAACACACTCCCTCACCCTATCCACCCACCAATGGTCAAATCCCTTGCAAATCATGATGTGGCACAGGAATTTCCGATTCACCATATCATACGCTTTCCTTAGGTCTAATTTGATTCATGCTTTGTTTCTCCCTTGCTTGTTGAAGTCTATCACCAGTTTATGGGCTAACAAGCAGTCTCAGAGATCGACCGCCCTTTGATAAAGGCAATTTGGTTCGGCGAGATAAGCTTCTGTATAATCGCCCTCATCCGATCATACATAAGTTGGGTGATAATCTTGTATAAAAAATTGTGGCACGTTAAAGGCATGTAGTCACCTAGGGAGGTAGCTCCCTCAAACTTAGCAATCAATACCACAATGGTATGATTGAGTTCCTTGAGAAGTTTACCCGACTCAAAGAATTCCCTGTCCGCTTTCAGAATATTGGATTTGAGAAGGTTCCAGTGGTTCTTTAAAAATGCAGCTCCAAAACCATCCGGTCCTGGAGATTTAATCGGGTCTGCCTTCTTGACAATTTTCTCAATCTCTTCAATAGCGACCAGTTCCCGCAACACCTGATTACTATATTCCGTGACCAGTTTCTTAAACTCAAAGTGGGGGGAGGTAATAAGATCTTGGGAGAATCGGATCTCTTCATCACTAATAACCTTAGCCTCAGTCCCACTAGAGTCGAATATGCCGTTGAAGGCATTTCGATATTGTCTGGCTTTAACCGTAGCATGAAAAAACTTAGAACACATCTCCTTCTCTAACCAGTTGTATTTTGTCTGTTGACTAACTTAAATCTCATCCAAGAATCTCTCCCTATGCACCAGGTCCTGGAGAGCAACTTCCTCCTCAGTGAGGGCGTAGTTGAGAGGGTCAGCATGAACTCTATGTTGAATGTCAACAAGCTTGTCTTCAAGTTCCTAGAGAGGCGGAGAGGGTCTCTCCCTGTTCCAATCCTTAAGTCAAAGTTTAGTGGATTTAGGCTTAGAAACAAACCGAAATTAGGCAGAGCTGCGCACTACAGACATCCAACTAGATGAATTACTTCCTCGTATCCCTCCTTATGGATCCACACATTATTGAATCTAAACGGCCTCCCTTTAAAATCGGTTGGTCCGCCTATCTGATCACAGTAGGCGAGTGGTCACTGGTGGCAGGAGGCAGACATTCTGCTCTGCTAAATTAGAAAATATCGACCCATCTAGTTGAATGAAGATACGATTGAGAATAGCCCGATTGTTCCTCGTCCAGATATAACCGCACTTAGCCATGCAACTAAGCCCGAAGGATAAGACACTTTTGGAATTATGCGAGAATAACATCATGCACCGACCTTCCCCCTTTCTTTTCATTGGCATACATGATAGCGTTGAAGTCTCTCCCACTATGACTAACGACAATATGTCCCCCACCATGTTGCTGGTGTCAGTAATCTCTCTCCACAGCCACATCAGCTGTGTCCGGTCATTATGTCCATAAACCGCTCCAATCGCAATTTTAAGGCCACCCCTATTAGTGAATTTAATGGTGATCATTTGGTCCGAACATTGGAGCGTGTGAACTTGTCAAACCCTAGTGTCTTACATGATCCACACACAAGTCATATCTCCGTAATCCAAATTGTGGACGAAATCCCAATGCAACGGGGTTCTCCTCTTGATCTTGGAGATAGACTTGATCTTCGATTCCAAAATATTGATAATAGAGCTTTCGGATTTTTTAGCATAGTCCAAAATATTCCTCCACTACCTATCGAATTTGTCTCCCCTCACATTCCAGGTGAAAATCGTCATAAAAACGATGGGTTATTCCCTTGTTGTCATGTGAACTCTCCGTAAGGGGAGTGGAGAGTCCATCATGACGTCCTAACAGTTTTTTACCACACCCATTTTAGATTCCACTTTGGCCTGCTAGATCGGGTTGGGCACAACCAAAGGTTCTTGGCTAGAGCCTACCTCTGACATCTCAGTTGTTCCCGGGTTAGCCAAATTATTATGACCCGCCAACGGGGCAAAGTATAACACTCCCCCACTTCTCAGCCTTCTCCTAACTTTGACATGGTTCCCTTCTTGCCCGGATGCCTTAGCCCTAAAAATAACCATGTTGGAATCTACCGTCCCGAGCACGCCCTCTCCCTTGTTCCTCTGCCGAGTGTCTTCTACGTATACTACCATCATCCTCTGGTTCTCCATGCATCCTTCCCCACTCCTCTCTTCCACCTCTTGGACTGGTTGATCCGCTCCAACTTCATTCCTCTTCCCTAACACCGACGGTATAGGCGTCCTCTGGACCTCCCACTCCTTTGTTTCCATGTTGGTGGCCTCCACCATAGTAGCACTCTTCTTCCTATTATTGCTCGGAACCTTCAAGTTGGCATTTACCCTCACATGGGGATCTTCGCTTCCTGTCTAGAGCGAGGACCTTGCTGGTGATCATTACTAGTACCTTCGCATCCAGGCATTGAGAGATTATGTGGCCAAAACTCCTACAGATTCGGCAACATGGCCAAACCCATTCATATTCAACTTTCTGAAAGATAATGTCTTCTGTCGGTAGTTTAATCTCTAGTTTGTCCGGCAAAGCATCTGCTGCATTGATTTCGACGAAGACACTCGCAAAGCTCAAAAGTTCTCTGTTTGCGGTAGCTTTATCAATACATAGGGGCTTTCCTACGCTACTGGCCAATTTAATAATAGCCTTCGTGCACCATAGTTGGGGTGAGAGCCATGAAAATCTAATTCAGATCAGCACGGTAGCTAGTCAGTCTCTCTCAAAGTTGGAGGAGGGGTCTCACATTCTCATAACTACCAGTCTACCATCAAACGTCAACGGTCCATTCTAGATGACCCGCTCCAGATCCTCTGCATGCCCAAATTGATAAAGTAGAAAATATCGACCCATCTAGTTGAATGAAGATACGATTGAGAATGAACATTGAGATGTGCTATGTTCGGCCAAAAAATGTTCAAGGGAGGAAGGTGATTGGGATAGTGAATGATGATATTGCGGAGATGGAAGAGTATTGAAAGAACACCATAGTCCTCTTTGTCATGGGAGATAGACCGTAATTTGGTCAGCTTAAAGAATTTCCCTATGAATGTGGAGACCAAAAGGAAGCATGGAGATTTTCTCTAGAAAAAATGTTTAACACCTTGGGGGCATGATAGCTAGAAAGAGGAGTATGTGGCGTGGGGGATAGAGGAGGCTGGGAAAGAGGATGAGGGGGTTTTTGCCTCTGGGGGAGAGCCAACCCTTTCCTAGGAAGGGGTTTGCCTCTCCAACGGGGACCAACCGTGGTACAGCCCTCATTTGAAATGGAACCTTCATCAAAGGAAGGAGGAGAGGGAGAGGAAGGAATCGAAGAAGGGGAGGAGGAGAAGGAGGAAGGGGAGGGAGGGAAGAGGAGGTGGGCCTTGCGTCAGGAGGGTAAGGGGGGAAGGAAACACAGGCGCAAGAACACGTGAAGGAGGAGGCCTTATCATGCATGCAGATTTTTTTTCAACTTTCATCAATTGATATACGAAATAAATTAAAATGTGACTGTAGAAACTCTTCTTGGAACCTTATGCATACCAAATTTTCTTTTGCATGTTCGTGTCAGTGTTCCTAGTGGCTGGTATTTCCATTGTATCATTAAATGTACCAATTTGTTTTGGTAGAATTAAAATGGCCAACCTACATGGATGTTCAAAAGCCCTAGTAGAAGTTGTAATTTCTTTTTAGTTTATCTATTGAGATTTAGAGAAGAGAAGCCTATGAATTAGGCTTTATTTTGAACATGAAAATTAGAGACCGACTTGAAATTAATTTGGAAAATAGTTCCTAACCCTAACTTTCTCGTATTCGCTCTCTCCTAAATATTATAAATTTGAGATCATCGCCATCAGCGTTGCTATCGTCGACGTCGAGTTGAATTTCGAGTGCAAAATCCCCGAACATCAAGGTCCGACACGACACACACCATTTATTTTGACTATGCTTCTAGCATCATCACCATCATCTTCTTTGAGGTTGTCGTTGTCAACCACCATTCAAAAACTGCCGTCAAAATTGTCGACTGCAGATCTGTAGAAAATATAGGCTGCACTATTCGGCCAGTCAACCAACTCAGCGACCGTTTAGTTGACCGACTCATTGACCGGCTAGCGGACTAGAAATCTGAGCTTGTCCACTATGCATTAACAAAAAAATTGGTTAGTATTGGACTGTCAGCCATGTATCATCTGTATTTGCAACTTTTGACCAATTTTGAGCTATTTAGTGAATGTTTTGTCTGAATCAGTCCACGTCTGTCTATTAGCCATAACAACAATTTTTTACTAGCTTTCACCATATTTCAGTCTGTTCCCACCAAATTTAGCTAAACCTGGTCTATATTGGCCATTTATCAATCTGTGCTGGCCATGTATCGACTAACTGCAAGTTGTATCGAGTTTTTTTAATCACGTATTGGGTGTGTTCTGGAACCAGGCACATGAATGCCAACTGAAATCTTGTCGATATGTGTAATATTAGATGCCCATATGTTCTTTAAACATCCATATATGATAAAGTTGCTTAATATATAAATGAGTGTATAATGTTATTTTTAGCATGACTTTTTGAAATTATGAATTCAATAAAACAAAATTAGAGAAGAAACATATTACCACCAGCACCACCACAAGAAAGTGTGTCCAAGGATTTATATCGTGTATTTGTGCAAGATAGGTGACTACTTAAATAGGTTTAAGCAATGTGATGACTTTAAAATTTGTAAACTCTGATTGAAAGCGTAGAATGGCAGGAAACTGGCCTAAGCATGTTGACAATCTCATTAGCAAAGAAAAAAAAATGCAATATTCAATTTTAAATGCATGTATTTGTTAACTCAACTTTCTTTATGATTGGTGCACCTGAAAATAGTTTTCAAGCTAGATGGTCAATGGGAGGTTGAGAGCACTACTTGGTAAGTGCAAAGAATTACTCAACTGACAAATGGGTCAAAGAGGCTGATATCTTCCCACTGACAGCAACAATGTAGTCTAGATAGAAACATTATCTTCGACAACTTTCTAATCCTTGTGTTAACAAAGAAGAGAAAATTCAAATGTGCATTTTAACATCTACTTATTATGTAATTTACATACTGGTGTGACACGATCTTCATTCCCAAATTAGACATTGATCAGAACACCTAATAATGTCCTAATACTGATATATATTATAGATCAAGAAGAGATCCAAAATCTAGGTTAAAAAACTGGAAAATGATAAAATCTTTCAAAGGGGGAAGAATAGACATGCCAGACTTACTCTGGCTAACTGTTAGTTGATTATTTTGCTGCACTGTTAGTTGAAAAATGATGAAGATTAAAGTTTTTTCTGCTGCACTGTAATTGATTTTTCATTGCTGCTTCCTGGCAGGGCAGCTGATAACTGGTAGCTTTTGAAGGAGTTAGAGAAAGCAACAAAGGTCTACTGGAGTGCTAAAGATCGATTACCTCCTAGGGTACACACATGGTCAATTTGTTCAATTAGGATGCAATTTTGTGTGTCGATATAGTTCATCTCTTGATCCTTTGATTTCTAAAATTTGCAGTATTGTTCTTAATAAATTTATTCTTCATAATGATTATTGCTTGACATTGCAGACGGTCAAGATTGATATCAACATCGAGACAGATTTAGCTTATGCTCTTAAAGTCAAAGAATGCCCACAGCTATTGTTTCTAAAAGGAAACAAAATTTTGTACAGGGAGAAAGGTATGAGCTGTATGCAATGATAATATTTAAAACAATTATCAGTGATCATGACCTAATTCGCCGTCCATGTTTTTTCATCTGTAGAGTCTAGAACATCAAACGAACCGGTGCATATGATAGCACATTTCTACTATAATGCAAAGAGGCCTTCGTGGATAGATCCTACGGCAGTTGTGCCTCCATTTTGAATTGTTGATCTTCAGTTACTTATATCAAGTCAGTTGTATTCCATGATGCAGTTATTACAAATGCAATGATGTTATGACCTCAACATACTACCTCCAGCCTCTACCAATCATACCTCTTCTATCCTCCCTACTTCCCCAAATACACTTGCTGCCACCTTGGTTTCTATCTTCCCAATCAAATGCCTAAAACAGTCCTTAATCCACCTTGGGTATTAACTACCAAATTTACCTATTGGAAAAGATTTACTCGATGTTTCTTTTGGCAAAGAATGGATAAGATCTACCCATGCTTCCCCATCATCATCGGCTGTCGCATCTTCCACTGAGGTAATTTAGTTCCATCTAACAATGTCTTTCTTACTTCACTTCAGATTTCACTCCCTACTTCTAGTATATATTTAACTTATACCCACTTACATGTTTCTTCATGTTAATTTTCTTTTACTAATATGTTAGTTCTTATTGCTAAGGAAGAAATAGAATATCTGCAAGGATTCTTTTGTGACAGTTTTGATCCACTTTTATTGTTTCCTAGAGTATATTTGTTCAACCGAAGATGATAAAAGCACTCACTAGAAAGTACATATACCAAACTAAGACATGACGAACAATGAAATTTATAGCCGATGAAGTATACAGTTAAATATATCTTATGAAATTTGCCAAATTGAATAGCTTAAGCATTTACCAAAGAAATAGAATGGTAAAATAATTTTACTTTTCACACACAAAAGGTTGTATCCTAACTTCTTTGGGGAAATCCACATCTACTCCTAAGACTTTTACTTATCAGCTGAACAGTAACCAACAGAGTCAAATATAAATAAGTAGACTTTGCTCAAGTGTTTTAAGACTAGATTGTGGAGAAAAATAAAACAAGAGGTCCAGTACATATATGCAACATGCTAATAGTTTAGTCAATAAAAGACATTAAACAAGATATCAAGAGATGTTGTCTGACATGTCTAATTATTCAGCATCCTTTCGACTCGCAGATGTGGACAAAATTACTATAACCCTAACAAATAACAAGCAGTAATAGAATTTCATGGTAGATTATATTCAAGACAAACATTAATCTAAAGAAAAACCATTTGGACATATAATTACTGACCAATTAACTTGGCTTTCCTGAACCTACAATTGTGCCAAAAGGTTCAACAAGCACATATTAGAAGCCCATTTCAGTAATGTCCGGAAAGTTACGAGAATTTTAATTATTGACCAATTAACTCCTTACTGAACCTTTGTGCCAAAAGGTTCAACAAGCACGTATTAGAAGCCCATTTCAGTAAAGTCCGGAAAGCTACGAGAATTGTGTTAATAACTATAGCCATGCTATTGAAACACATAACTAACTAGAAGAACCATTTGATAATTACTGACCAATTAATCTAAAGCCATGCTATTGAAACACATAAGCTACGAGAACTTGTACTCAAGACAAACATTAATCTAAAGAAAAACCATTTGATAATTACTGACCAATTAACTTTGCCTTACTGAACCTACAATTGTGCCTAAAGGTTCAACAAGCACATATTAGAAGCCCATTTCAGTAAAGTCCGGAAAAGTTACGAGAATTGTCAATCTTCTAGTGAAAAATTTATAATCATTCTATTGAAACACATAACTAGAAGAACTTATAGGCATTCTATTGAACCATGTAGCAGTCGATTTACCTAGAGATACTTTTTAGCTTTAAATCTCCTGCTAAATCTTTTTATATCAAGTAGGAACTGAACAAAGAGTCATGATCCCAACTGTTTGGAAATAAGTGTTTTTCTTCTTAGGGGCATTTGGGACCCTAAATGAAATTACATGCAACATCCGTTGCTCAATTTACACCATTTTCAATGTTTGGTTTGATGTAAATGGTAGAGTCGGTGTAAAAAATATTGCATGAACTCACCTAACTACCAAAAGTTTTTCTTGCGGCCTACGACAAGATTCCTTGCACCATTTACATCATTTTACATCATTTTCTTTCATTCTCTCTTCAATCAAGTCTCTACCAAACAATGATATGTATTTATAGAAGTGGAAGTCGCAACCAAGCACCCCAATTACATCATTCTAAGCAAATGCATTTGTAAACCCCACAACATCATTTACATGCAACCAAACAATGTGTTTGCAACACCACTTACAACATCAAAAAGCTACATGCAATAAATGTTGCATTGTATTTCCATTTACGGGCAACCAAACAACCCTTTTGGATTATGTGGCTATCTGATATATAATATTCCCTGTTTTGGACTTGAAAATGCTAAAAATTTTCTGATAACATCCAAAATGTTTCCAGAAAATCATTGTTGTTTTCCATGAGGGGCATGTATGGTTTATGGGAGTTTTAGAAATCTTTACTATGGAATTCAATCTATATTTGTTGTGTGATAAATAGGAAGTAGGAATTCGGGAAACATCACTTGTCAACTTCCATAGAAATTAGTGACGTGGAATTTTCTCACCAAAATTTTGAAACGAGTTTATTAAATCTAATTGTTGTACTAATCCTTATCTAGTGACCACTTGGATATCTGGTATGCTGTAAAACATAAAGAGAAAAGACAAGACATTGCATACTTAGTAATTGATAACATATATAACTTCTGCATAGGATATATTCATTAGTTTTGAGGCAATATAAAAGAATAAAAGGCATGCATCTGAAGTATTGAAACCAAATATAAGAAAGAATTTTTTTTTATAGAAATTTTTTGCTCAAACACACTGCATTGGCACTACTTACATTGTACTTTTGGTGTAAGAAGGCTCGGAAGTGCCGAAGTGGACAAAGTGGCATGACTGCGCCGTGTCTTTTCTTTTGGACTAGGAAGCAAGGACGCACCAAAAATGTGGGCTGTGTCTTGTCGGACACGTATTGGACACAACCCGTACACTCCAAAACATACTAGGACACACCAAAATAGATGTTGTGTCGTATCCGTGTCTGTGCAACATAGCTTTTGGATATGGAGGATGTCTTATCCATATATGACCTATTTTGGGCCTACAATCTTGAAGTTGTTCCAATATGTTCAAAAAATTTCTAAAAGACAGTTATTGTTTCTCATGTAGCATGCTTGGTTAAAGGAATTGAAAATTTATGAATCTCGACTTGAGATTGATGCTAATACCATCCAAGAATTAGACTCTTACACTAGATGCATCACTTGTCAACATTATTTACAAAATAGAGGATTGAAACATTCTAACCAAGTGTTTGAAAAAGTATTTTCTGAAATCTAACACAATGATATCTGATCAAAACATGAAGTTGTTTGTTCAATCAAGTAGAATATGAATTAGAATTGCAATTAACCATGATTCTTATTTTCATTGACTATAACTACACGCAAACAAACATGCAATACATTTCACATTTGACATCCAAATTGGGGAGTATACTCAAATACATTGAATTTTGATTTAAAATATATTTAAAGTAATCGTCTTTTTGGCTTACAGATGAGTTCAGTTCTGAAAAGAAGCATGGAAAGGTTGGTCGAAGGGAATTAGAATAGCAAGAAACTCGAATGGAATAATTGTAATAAATTTGACATTTATGGAGTAATTGTAATAACTTTGACATTTTGTTCTCTGTAACAACTTATCAATACAAAGGAAATTGAATTTCTCAGGATGTAAACAATTTCATGGAGGTTGTAATCAATATATGTTGATGTTCTGTTGCCGGTTTTGATAGTAGAATAAAAAATGCAGAAGTAAACATTGGATTGTGATTCTGAGTTTATCATTCTATATTATCAAGTGATTCAATTTTGGGACATGTAAAATTCTTACAATTTTGAGCCATTTTCAAGGCTCCTTATAGATACAAGCAAGCCTCTGACATGTTACAACTTATAAGTGCACAACATACAAGTACACAAAACGGCTGAGGGCTGTGCTAATGGGCTGTACTCTGTGATTCATGAAATGGGCACGCATTTACATTCACACCATGTCAATTTGTATGATTTTGTGACTTGTCTCGCAAAGTATCGACAATATCAAGTAGTTCGATAATATTAATTGAATTTGGTATATATTTATTTATATATTAATTAGAATTTGTTATAGATATATTTATATTTTAATTAAGATTTGTATGATTTTGTGACTGTGGTCTCTTTTGACAAGTTATTAACCTCATGCATGCAAGGTCTCAAAGTAGATTCATAACTACCATTTGTAAATTAAAATCATAACTTCTTCACAAGGAAAGCAAACACAATCTTATAAGATGAGTATCTCAAAACAAAAAAACACACTTATAAGATGATTTATTAATGCAATAGTTGTTGCAGTACATAACTTGTGCAAAACTAATATGTGAAATTTCAAATTTTAGTCTCACAATTGCCAAGGACGGAGACATACCTACTATGGTACCTCAAGGTCACTAAATTTCTGTGAAAGTTCTGATGTTATGTACACATGTTGCCTTTGATGCGGGTCAAATTCCTCGTAACTGCCATTTTTTAACATTAGACTCGACGGACCAAAGCTTGAACAAGCATGACACTTGAATACGTGTGTGTTTAACATGACCATCTAGTCCATCACACTATTTGTGAGCTATGTATTTTTTTATAGACGTCTTCCAATTTTGCTAACACCAGTAAATCTTTCTCATATATATATATATATATATATATATATATATATATATATATATATATATATATATATATATATATATATATATATATATATTCTATAAGTCTAAGTCGTATGTCTGAATTAGTGTTGGCTTTGATGACTCAAGATGAATCTTAGGGAATGTAGAGGGAGGAGAAGAGGGCGTGCAAATTTAGAAGCAGTATATATCATCAATTAATTATTTAAAAAAACTAATATTACATAAAAAATTATTGAAAAAAATTCAAAAAAATTTGTTGTACAGAAAATATTTTTAAACAAATTAAGTAAAACGAAATAATTTGTAAAAAAAATTGAAATCAAGAAAGCTTTCGCCATCTCTGATGGCGAAAATATGAAATAATAATTTGGTTTTATATTTGTCAAATTTTTGCCAGCTGGGTTGGCGAAAATTTGGGTTTGCCAAATTTTCGCCAACCAAGTTGGCAAAAATCTGACAATGGTTTTTTTTTTGGTTTGTTTTTTTAGGTTTTTTGTGTTGGTTTTTTTGTGTTGGTTTTTTTGGATAGTTGGATTTGGTATTTTTGTGTATTAGTTTTATAAATAATTAACCAATAGATTTTATAACGACAATTTAAAATTAACTAAAATATTTTTTCTAATATTAGATACCACATCTATTGTCATTCAAAAAATAATTTTAGAAATAGCAACCGTTTGATTATTATCTATACTAATTTGTTATTATGTATACTAATATAATTTTGAAAATATAATATTATCTATAGTAATTTGTTATTATCTAACTAAACACACATTCAAATTTTAAAACATATATTTATGAGAAATTTTAATTAAAATAGATATCACAATTTAACAAATAACAAACTAATTATTTATTATCTATATAATTAATTATTTTAAATAAATTTTGTGTACAAATAATAATAAATTATCTTTTAGTGATATGAAAGAAAAATATAATATTGATAATAATATTAATCAATAGATTTTGTTATCATTCATATTAGTACAGATAATAACAAATTAATATAGATAATAAAAAAATTCAAAAATTAAATTACCGAAAGTAAAATTTGGAGGTCGAAACATTATTTTTTTTTGTGATTCTAAAATTTTTCAAAGTCCGTCAAACAGTGAAACGGTTTATCCTGTAGTACTTTTCGATACGGTCATTTTGGCACAAACTCGACCTTGTTTCGATCTCTCAGTCAAAAGTTATGATACTTTAATGTTTTAAATTTTATATTTTTGCCTGTAACATGTGCGTTTTGCTTCGGATGAAAATTTCTTCTACAAGAATTGTGTTACTCTCGTCGAAAACATACAAATTGACCTATTGTTTGACGAAATATGATTTCTAAACAAATAGTTATGGCCGCTCGAAGTCTGCTAGACGGCAGCCGTAATACTCTTGCGACAAATTTTTTTTTAGTTGTTCAATGATAGCATATTTTATTTTGGATGTTAAATTTTATTTTATTTCTAATTATTTAAAAAATTTATTGCTACAACAACTTTTTTTAAAAAGAACTAAACCTAAATAAAACTAAACAAAAGCAATTTTTTTTAAAAAAGAAAAAAAAACCAGAAAAAACCAAATCCAATTATCCAAAAAAAATCATCACAAAAAAAACATAAAAAACTAAACCAAAAGAAAAAAAAATCACCGTCAGATTTTCGCCAACCGAGTTGGCAAAAATTTGACAAATATAATTTTTCTTTTAATATTTTTACCGTCAGAGATGGCGAAACCTTTCGTGATTTCAAATTTTTTTAAAAATTGTTTCATTTTAGTTATTTTATTTAAAATATTTTCTGTACAGCAAATTTTCTGAAAAAATTTAAATATGTTTATAAATAACACTATATGGATTCGAACTCAGCCAACTAAGAAGTATACCTCCCACCTTAACCACATGAGTTACAAGAGATTTTTGTTTATAATTAGATAATATTACATAGCTAACCGTTTTCAGTACTCTTTATGAAAATTAGAAATATACTAACTATAATTAAAATATAATCAAATATACAACAAAATTTAGTTAAAATATAAAATATATAAATCAAATTTTAAAATAAATATTTAAATAATTTTATATTAATATCAAAATGAAAAAACTATTCTAAGTGCAACACATTTGAATTTAATTTTCTTGAAAAATCAAAGATACTAAGTAGTAATCGGGTCTTGGTCGAGGAGAAGAACTGAAGGGTAGATGAGTCACCCTAGTGCAAGCCAGATGTGTAACAGGAGGCCGAGTGAGTGTTCCCAATAGAGCAATGGAGGCAGATGGAAAAAGGAAATAATAGGAAAAGTGGAAGTGGGAGATGATACAAAATATAGTTAGTTATAAAGATTTTAAGATATTATTTTAATTGAGGGATAGAAGGATTTTAAAATTATTTTTATATTAATTACATGAGGATATACAAACAACTTACGCGGCCTTGATATTTATGTGCGAGGCAAGAAAAAAAAGAATTTTTTCTGATATAATTAAATAATTAGATAAAAATTAAAATTATATTAAAATAATTTTAATATAATTATAATTAAAAATTGTTATAAATATGTTTTTAGAATTTTGGATGTATATTTAGATAATATCATTTACTTGGTTTAAATATATTAAAATGGTTTAAATTATATAGAAATTTAAATTGAAAGAATTTTAAAAAAATTACGTGAAGGTGAAGGATATACACATGTGACATTTAAAAGGATTAAAAAAAATTAGGGTTGATGATTTACAAACGGTTTGGACGGCTCACTTTTGAGCCATTTTCAAGCCATATTATATATTAGATTAGTGGAAGTCACACATGTAGTTAGATAATATTAAATAGTTAAGCTATTAGTTATGATTTATCTTTTTAATTTTATATATGTTGAGGATATACATATGACTCGTAACTGACATATATACGACTTATAACTACCATTAGTAAGATGTAAAGTAAAATTTTCTAATATTATTATAAAATTGTTCAAATATTTAAATATATTTTAATTATAATTTATTATGGATATATTTTTACTCAAAAATGAGTCTTCTAAGTCGTATAGTGTTATTGAACGCACCCATATTTTCATTCTATTTACTAATTTATAATCTTTAGGCGTTTTTATCATCTTAATATTTTTTTATAAAAATTAACCTATTAGTCTACCCCCACAACTAATTTTTTTTATCGATAATAATGTCTAATTTAATTAGTTTAAAATGTAAAGCTGATAGTCCACACTTAAAAATAATCTAATCAATTTACACCTACATAAAGCTGATAAACATGTTTTAAAATATTTTAAAAGCTAAGTTGATAAACACGACATATTTTAAAATATTTTAAATGTAAAGTTGATAGAAATGTTCATATTTTAAACATATTTATGTAAATAGGCTATTATGTAAAGTTGATAGACATGTTTACTCCTACGTAAAGCTAATGAAATCGGTTTACTTCTACATAAAGATGTTTAAAATTAATCATACATATTTTTACATACAGATATTTATATACATTTTAAAAAAATTAATTAGGTTACTTCTCTTCATTATATTACATAAAGATAAGCATGTCTATCTAATTAAATTTTTTTCTTTTTTAGTGAACGAGATAATTATTTATAATATTTCTTCCTTAAACAAACTTTTTTTTTCCAAAACTTTCTCTTCATCCAATTTTCTAATTGCAATTTTCAATAAAAAGCAACATGTCAAATTTTTTGATGAGGATAATCTTGGAGAAGATGACCAATGGTTGTAAAAGCTTTGGAAGTTGAAAAATATAGAAGTATTATGGACGAAGGTGGCGCTGATAAAAAAAAGTTCATAGATGAAAGTTGTTTGATTCAATCTGAACATTCAAATGAATCAAACCTTAGTTTCTATCATGTACGTTTCTATTGCTACACTCATGAATTCATACTGCTAGCAATATCAAGCATTTAGTACCACCGACCCGTTAGTTAATGCAACAAGAGATATAACTAAATTCTTTCGTACAGGCTACTAGGTGCAAGTTTATTTTTATTTTTCCTCTCGTCTTTCTTTCTCTCCATTTTTATATTCAACTTTTCTAAATAGTTTTATTTTATTTGTCTGTCCAATATTATTTTCTATATTGCTAAATAAGTTTAGCGATTATTTAGGATCCTAAGCATATTGATATGTTTCTTTCTCTCCATTTTTTTATTCAACTTTGCTTATAAATAGTTTTATTTTCTTTGTCTCTCCAATATTATTTTCTATATTGCTAAATAAGTTTAGTGATTATTTAGGATGCTAAGCATGTTGATATGTTGAGTTCATAACAAATATTTGGTAGAAATTTTTTTAGTATTTAATAAATTATAGAATATATATAGCGGGTAAAGAGAAAGAAGGTAAACTAAAAAAAGAAGAAGGTAAACTTAATAAAGTAAAAAAAAGAGGTAAATAGAATGAAAATATGGGTGCATTTAGCAACACCCATATACATGATGTACTCTCACAACATTACTACAAATATATGTTCAAGTTAAAGCTAGAATCTGAAAGGATACAAAATTTAACTTTGAATGTTGCATAACATTTTAAAAATAAAATAACATTTTAAAAATAAAATAAAAGACATAATAGAAATAATATCCCTCATAGTAAATTCATGTGCAACGTACAAGTTTGTATTACACTTAACAAACAATAGTATTACTAAAAATTAAATAAAAATTTAAATTATATTAAAATATTTTAAATAAGAATTGAATATATTTTAATTATTATTTGATATAAAGATATTTATAAAATTTTGGATATGAAAGAGAATGGCCAATTGTGAAGAGAGACGGCTTGATAGGAAAGGAATGGTCAATTATGAACTCAATGATGACTTCTTTGTTGGCAAAAGTCGCCTAAGCCTCACGTATAAATTATGTAATGCCTCATTCCCCCTATTCGGGGAGCACGGCCAAGAAATACTTACGACCGTTCAATCGGGACAGATTGAATCAAGATCATTTTCTCGTTATGGATTGGTTTCTTCGGAATCAGGTCCCATATTCAACGGATCGTGCCTCAAGGAAGGACTCGGTGGCAGAGTCGAGAGGGGCCTTTCCGTTGTGCTGGTTTCCTTGCCCGTTTTTGTGCCGCTTAGTTGCTTTCTTGTTGGTTTTATGACTTGCGTTTTCTTGAACAGTTTTGATGGATTTCATTGCTTTCGTTCTTAGGATCTCACAATTTCATATCGAACCTCGGAGACCGAAGTAGGAGATATTGATCTTCTGTTGGTGCGTGCAGGTGATCGGGTAGACGACGCACGCGCGGAGTCTTGAAGTTCTCCCTTTTCTCTCCTAGTTCTCGAACTTGTGAGTGGCTTTATTTCGATTAGCACCCTTCTGCCAAGTCTTCACTCTAAATAATAATTGACTCATTATGCATCCCGCTCCAACGATATCATAACAAGAATAAAACTGAGTCAAAAGGAAGATGAGTTAGACTTGAAATACTTGAAATGCTTGTCACTTAGAATGCTCAAACGATCTCATTGATGCGTGCTTGTCCGCTATGCATTTATATATTCATGTTTCAGTTGTAGCTAGAACTTATTCTATATAACTGTACAGATGTATTGTGCAAACTATATTGAAATGCAATCACTTGGACAGGAAGACTATGCCAATGCACTATGCTAAAGTAGATGTATACATTCTTGTGGTTTGAATGCTTTATCTATTAATTTAGTGTAAATGCGTAGTTCGGTTGGACAACTTGTGCACAAGATTTAGTTTCTGCGAACGACGCCCGGGGCACTGGGGCCGATTTGTTCCGGGCGAAACTCGGATAGCTACGCTAGCGAGCCTAGCACGGGTAAGGCGGGGGAGGCCTTGTAGCGGGCTTGCTACCCGAGCTGCAAGGGTCACCGCTTACTGTAGCTATTGTCCACGGTGGCAATGATATACCATGACCCAATGTACATATATTTCTGCATTGCTTGCTCAAACTAATGGTGACTTCATGGCAGGGAAGAATATGGTAAGTGTTATGCAGGCAGTTCAGACGGGAAGGTAAAAGTTACCTAATGGTAGCACGTTTGCTCTGTAAATCGAATATATTCAATGCTTGCATGTAAATTGAACTAAGGCAAGATAGAAAGACCACAATAATATTGCATGTTTCATATAAACAAACTTGGATTTGGTTAGTTGGGTTAGCTCGCCCGCACCAGTACTTTTCATAGTACTGACCCTCGTTGCAGCAGGTTCCCCGAGCCCGAGCGACGCGGCGAGGAGCTGAAGCTTCTTCCTTCTCTAACCAGTCCAGTATCCGACGCATTCCGTTTGTGACTTTTGAAGCTTGTATAAAGCACTTGGAGCAAGCGCAACCCTTATATGCGGCTCCATGGCAAGGCGATAGCTTCGCCAGCAGGTGTCTATAATGTCTTTTGAAGTTTTAGTAAAAGGATGTGATGTATGGGAACGGCTATCTCATTTTGTATCTAAGTTGTAAGCCCGTGTGGCATTCTTCTTGTTTTGGGTCAAGAGTCTGTAAACAAATGTTCATTATCAATAAAAAGGAAACTTTGCTATGCCTCAATGTGTGTTATCTTATTTGCGTACTCTGTTGCATATGTTCTAAAGATCATTATTATACCTAGGCCTTGTGCACGCGTGCCCTACGTGTGCACGGCATCACGCCCGGGGGACGATTATCGATTGGGCGTGACAAATTATAATTAGTGTTATGACTACAATGGTGAAAGACCGTCTGGAACTATAAATCCATATAATTTTTTTTAGAAAAATGGACTTCGAAAATAAAGTTTTCATTCAATAGTATAAACACATGAAAGAAGGAATGGTCAATCATCAACTAAATGATGCTTTCTTTGTTGTTGAAATTCGCATAAGATGTAAACCCCCTCAATTAATATTTTAGGTATACTAGATAGGGTTAGAAATATTGTTGTAGCGTCAGGGTATTTGAGGTTTAGAATTATGTTGTAGTTGTCTGATTATTTATTTTAACCCTTGGTGCACCTTACCGTTGTTACAATATTCGGAGCCCAACAATAGCCCATAATTTTCAACAAATTATTGTACTCTTTACTTGACAAGTTAACCTAGGCACTGGACTTTTTCGTCACTCACAAACACAATCCCTTGTGCTCTAATTTAATTGCACAACTTTTCGGTCCCGAAATCAATTCTTTAATCATGTGTCGCGTACCTTTGTCGTTGTCATCAATTTGGGGACACAAAATCAACCCGTTTAGCCGAACCAATTAAAGGGTCCAAGACTGACACCAAGCCTACACCGTTTATGACCTTTGTGTTACTCCTAATTGAGACCCCATGTGCCTCCATTTAATTTAAGAGCACATGATATTTTATTTTAATTAAATTAGGGATGCCAACTTTGACTAATCCTAACTTAACCACAATTTAACACAATACCCCATTATTTAAGCCCATACAAAACACACAACACCTCCTCACCCTACATAACACCAAACACCACTTCCCACACCAAATCCCCATCATTTTACATGTATGTGAAAATACCCAAAAGTTAAGGGGCTTATTTGCAAATATGGTGATAGGTGTCACCACCCTAATTGTCAAGGCCAATGAAGAAACCCTCTCTTCCTCTCTTGACTGGTCAAATCAACCCTCTCTCTCCCCTTTTGATGTACACTTTCTTCATGTGAAATATGTACCCTCCATTCAAATGTAACCACCCATCCTCACCACACACTCACCTATATAATCACTCCTTACCCCTTTCCCAAGGAGCAGGCCCTAATCCCTAGGAACATAGAACCCCCCCCCCCTCTATCTCCTCCCTCTTTCCTTCACTTCTCAGCCGAACACCATCCCATTTCTCAATTTCTCTTCTTCTTCTTCTTCCTCTTTATTTCTCCTTCACCTTCCCCACGAGCCATCAACCCACCTCCAACCTCTACTCCGGCAAAGCAGCTAACACCTAACGCGTCTCCTCCGACCAATCCCGCTGCCACCATCACTATCTCTACTACCGGTTGGCCACCAATCTCGACGAGCTACCCTCACGACCTCAACTCCGGCGAGCCACCCTTAATGTCGACCCTACGTTTCTTCCGGTCGAGAACCTATAACACCTCCACCGGCCGCTCCCCACATGACCTCACAACCACCTTGTTGCTGCCATCCGTCCAACACCCACCCGCGCCACCGTCTCCCCCTTGACCACCACCACCTCTACGTTACTCCCTCGACCACCACCATTACTTGCACCAGCAGAGCCACCACCTCCATCACCATCTCCATGAACCACCCGTCCATCACCTTCTTTACCTTGCTGTCGACCATCCTCCGGCCAACCAACCTCCATGAACCACCGCCATCCCCGCTCCACTAAAACTCCGGCCAGCAACCTCCATGGGGTCGACGCTGCCACCACACGCCGCTACCGGGGTAACCCCTCACCCATCTCCTTGTTTAATGTAGTGTTGCTTATTGTTAATAGAACCTAGTTAGGGTTAGGGTTATAAATGATGCATATTGAGTTTTAGGGTAATAAATGATGCATATTGAGTTTTAGGGTTATGAATGCTAGATATGAGATCTTAGGATTTTATGTTATATTTGTTCCATACATTTTGATGGGTATTGAGGAGCAGGTTTATTTGTCGTGAAATGGTACTGTGATATCAAAACGTTGGTCACTAATTAAGAGTTGATAATTAATAATAAATTTATTTAAGGAGTAGCTATTTATTATAAAATGGTGAAACAATAACAAAATGATGGTTATATAACAAAAGGTTGGATAATTGATAAATATTTTATTTTGAGGATAGTATATTTAAAATGTGCATGATAATATTTGTGAATGCAAGGGTGAAATCTGAGGAATGAGCATAACTCGAACTACTAAAAACACCATGATAAATATAGGAGATTGAGGATTTGGTCTGATGATATTATACGAATGATTGATCGTATTAGATGCAACGTACCTCTAGTCAACCTTGGTCAACCCCCTAGCTTAGTGTCTATGTGAGCTTGTAACAAAGATTGAAGCCTATGCTAGACGTGTGTTACCTCTTATTTTAGCATTGTGATAGTTTATTGATTGAGCTTGTATCTCGTCTCTAGGTACTACGGGACCCGCGGACTTGGACGTTGTACCGGAGACCCACCTTCAGCAGCCGGAGCCAGGCAAGTGTACCTTGCCACCCTGTATTTCTGTTACCCAATTTCTATTTATTTATTATATGCATTATGCCTGCTTTGGATCAGAACCGTTACTTCACGTCCGGGTCATAACCGGGTGCAGACGTTCGTCGGTAACGTCTGGTAACAATTGATAGATGTTCGCAATACATTGATGTATACACTTGGTTACGTCACAACCCTAGGACACATTCAAACACCATCATCATGACAGATTTCCTGTATCCTAATAATGTTAGCATGACCAAAAACTGGGACGACTTTAGGGTCATGATCGTTGATAGTTACTTCAGGATGACGAGACTGTTAGATAGAGGTTCAGGTTCAGCGAACACTCGTTGACCGCTTTGAGAGAGAAAGACAGTTACTAGACGTTTGGGCTCCTCTGCACGCGCTATATATATGTATATGTCCTATTATGTAGTGTTCCTGAATCTGGAGTAGTAGTATCACCCGTGTGACTCTTTGCTCGGAGCTACGGTACGTCCCGTGTGTCTTCGTGTCAGGAGCTACGATTTTATTTTGGACAGCCCGTGCGTCGAACATTATCTTCAAAGTTGTGTCTCACTTAGGTGGTTATGCTAGATTATACCGGCGTTGCACTTGTTTTATTCTGTTATACTATGGTATGCTGTATTTTTGTACCTTGTTACGTCCCTCTGAGGACCTGGTTCCCTTCCAGGCTTAGGTGAGGAGGACTACCTGGAGGAGTACGGACCAGGTGCATATCCAGGAGTAGGACCTGTTGCAGAGGACGAGATCCTTCCCGAGGACTTCGTTTGATCTCTGGTAGTTACTTCACCCTGGGACGGTATTACTATCTAGCTTTCAGATACCATTCCTAGTTATCTTATGGTTTTCCTTCATTTCGGTATTGTATTAGCGGGTTTGTTCCCATGTGATTCTTCTCGTATTTGTACTATAATACATTTCCCGTGTTATTTCCCTTATGCACATTAGTAGTTATGTTCTTCTCTATGTGCTCTATATATTTGTTGTCTGTGGATGAGATTTAGTTTCACTGTCTATGTGTCTATGTGTTCGGGAAACATCATTTGTCAACTTTCCATAGAAATTAGTGACGTAGAATTTTCTCACTAAAATTTTGGAACGAGTTTCTTAAATCTAATTGTTGTACTAATCCTTATCTAGTGACCACTTGGATATCTGTTATGTTGTAAAACATAAAGAGAAAAGAAAAGACATTGCATACTTAGTAATGGATAACATATATAACTTCTGCATAGGACATATTCATTAGTTTTGAGGTAATATAAAAGAGAATAAAAGGCATGCATCTGAAGTATTTGATACCAAATATAAGAAATAATTTTTTTTATAGAAAGACAAAGAGCAAACACACACTGCATTGGCACTACTTACATTGTACTTTTGGTGTAAGTAGGCTAGGAAGTGCAAGTAGACAAAGTGGCATGACTGCGCCGGGTCTTTTCTTTTGGACTAGGAAACAAGGACGGACCAAAAATATGGGTTGTGTCTTGTCGGACATGTATTGGGCACAATCCGTACACTCAAAAACATACTAGGACACACCAAAATAGGTGCCGTGTCCATGTCGTATCGTTCCGTGTCTATGCAATATAGCTTTTGGATATGGAAGATATGTCTTATCTATATATGACCTGTTTTGGGCCTGCAATCCTGAAGTTGTTCCAATATGTTCAAAAAATTTCTAAAAGACCGTTCTTGTTTCTCATGTAGCATGCTTGGTTAAAGGAATTAGAAATTTATGAATCTCAACTTGAGACTGCTGCTAATACCATCCAAGAATTAGACTACTGTAATACTTGATGCATCACCTGTCAACGTTATTTACAAAATAGAGGATTGAAACAATCTAAACAAAGTGTTTGAAAAAGTATTTTCTGAATTCTAAACATTCTAACCAAGTGTTTGAAAAAGTATTTTCTGAACGCAATGATATCTGATCAAAACATGAAGTTGTTTGTCCAATCAAATAGAATATGAATTAGAATTATAATTAACCATGATTCTTATTTTCATCGACTATGACTACACGCAAACAAACTTGCAATATATTTCACATTTGACATCCAAATTGGGGAGTATACTAAAAAGCATTGAATTTTGATTTAAAATATATTTAAAGTTCTTTTTGGCTTACACATGAGTTCAGTTATAAATAGAAGCATGGAAAGGTTGGTCGAAGGGAATTATAGTAGCAGGAAACTCGAATGGAGTAATTGTAATTACTTCTCCATTTATGGAGTAATTGTAATAACTTCGACATTTTGTTTTCTGTAACAACTTATCAATACAAAGGAAATTGAATTTCTCAGGACGTAAACAAGTTCATGGAGGTTATAATTGATATTATGTTGATGTTCTGTTGCCGGTTTTGATAGTAGAAGAAAAAATGCAGAAGTAAATATTGGATTGTGGTTCTGAGTGGACCATTCTATATTATCAAGTGATTCAATTCCGGGACCTGTAAAATTCTCACAATTTTGAGCCATTTTCAAGGCTCCTTATAGATACAACCAAGCCTCCGACATGTTACAACTTACAACTGCACAACATACAAGTACACAAAAAGGCTGAGGGTTGTGCTAATGGGCTGTACTCTGGGATTCATGAAATGGACACGCATTTACGTTCACACCATGTCAATTTGTAGTCTCGCAAAGTATCAACAATATCAAGTAGTTCGATAATATTAATTAGATTTGATATATATTTATTATATATTAATTAGAATTTGCTATAGATATATTTATATTTTAACTAAGATTTGTATGATTTTGACTTGTCCCAACAACAATCTTGTGACTTGTCTCGCAAACATTTTCTTGTGTGTGGCTTTGATGACTCAAGATGAATCTTAGGGAATGGAGAGCGAGGAGAAGAGGGCGTGCAAATTTAGAAGCAGTATATATCATCAATTAATTATTTAAAAAAATAATATTACATAAAAAATTATTGAAAAAATTTCAAAAAATTTGTTGTACAGAAAATATTTTTAAACAAATTAAGTAAAACGAAATAATTTGTAAAAAAAATTGAAATCAAGAAAGCTTTCGCCATCTCTGATGGCAAAAATATGAAATTATAATTTTTTTTTATATTTGTCAAATTTTTGCCAGCTGGGTAGGGAAAATTTGGGTTTGCCAAATTTTCGCCAACCAAGTTGGCAAAAATATGACAATGGTTTTTTTTTTTTGATTTGTTTTTTTAGGTTTTTTGTGTTGGTTTTTTTGTGTTGGTTTTTTTGGATAGTTGGGTTTGGTATTTTTGTGTATTAGTTTTATAAATAATTAACCAATAGATTTTATAACGACAATTTAAAATTAACTAAAATATTTTTTCAAATATTAGATACCACACCTATTATCATTCAAAATATAATTTTAGAAATAGCAACCGTTTGATTATTATCTATACTAATTTGTTATTATGTATACTAATATAATTTTGAAAATATAATATTATCTTTAGTAATTTGTTATTATCTAACTAAACACACATTCAAAATTTAAAACATATATTTATGAGAATTATAATTAAAATAGATATCACAATTTAACAAATAACAAACTAATTATTTACTATCTATATAATTAATTATTTTAAATAAATTTTGTGTACAAATAATAATAAATTATCTTTTAGTGATATGAAAGAAAAATATAATATTGATAATAATATTAATTAATAGATTTTGTTATCATTCATATTAGTATAGATAATAACAAATTATTATAGATAATAAAAAAATTCGAAAATAAAATTATTGAAAGTAAAATTTGGAGGTCGAAACATCATTTTTTTTTGTGATTCTAAAAATTTTGAAAGTCCGTCAAACGGTGCAACGGTTTATCCTATAGTACTTTTCGATGCGGTCATTTGGCACAAACTGGACCTTGTTTCGATCTCTCAGTCAAAAGTTATGATACTTTAAAGTTTTAAATTTTATATTTTTGCCTGTAACATGTGTGTTTTGCTTCAGATGAAAATTTCTTCTACAAGAATTGTGTTACTCTCGTCGAAAACATACAAATTGATCTATTGTTTGACGAAATATGATTTTCAAACAAATAGTTATGGCCGCTTGAAGTCTGCTCGAAGGCAGACGTAATACTCTTGCGACAAATTTTTTTTTTAGTTGTTCAATGATAGCATATTTTATTGTGGATGTTAAATTTTATTTTATTTCTAATTATTTAAAAAATTTATTGCTACAACAACTTTTTTTAAAAAGAACTAAACCTAAATAAAACTAAACAAAAGCAAATTTTTTTAAAAAGAAAAAAACCAAATCCAATTATCCAAAAAAAATCATCACAAAAAAAACATAAAAAACCAAACCAAAATAAACCAAAAGAAAAAAAAATCACTATCAGATTTTCGCCAACCGAGTTGGCAAAAATTTGACAAGTATAATTTTTTTAAAACATTTTTGCCGTCAGAGATGGCGAAACCTTTCGTGATTTTAATTTTTTTTAAAATTGTTTCATTTTAGTTAATTTATTTAAAATATTTTCTGTACAGCAAATTTTCTGAAAAAATTTAAATATGTTTATAAGTAACACTATATGGATTCGAACTCAGCCAACTAAGAAGTATACCTCCCACCTTAACCATATGAGTTATAAGAGATTTTTGTTTATAATTAGATAATATTACATAGCTAACCGTTCTCAGTACTCTTTATGAAAAGTAGAAATATACTAACTATAATTAAAATATAATCAAATATACAACAAATTTTAGTTAAAATATAAAAATCAAAATTTAAATTAAATATATTTAAATATTTAAATAATTTTATATTAATATCAAAATGAAAAAAGTATTCTAAGTGCAACACATTTGAATTCAATTTTCTTGAAAAATCAAAGATACTAAGTAGTAATCGGGTCTTGGTCGAGGAGAAGAACTGAATGGTAGATGAGTCACCCTAATGCAAGCCAGATGAGTAAGAGAAGGCAGAGTGAGTGTTCGCAACAGAGACTACTCATCTAGACGAGTGAGTGTTCCCAATAGAGCAATAGAGGCAGATGGAAAAAGGAAATAATAGGAAAAGTGGAAGTGGGAGATGATACAAAATATAGTTAGTTATAAAGATTTTAAGATATTATTTTAATTGAGGGATAGAAGGATTTAAAATTATTTTTATATTAATTACATGAGGATATACAAACAACTTACACGGCCTTGATATTTATGTGCGAGGCAAGAAAAAAAGAATTTTTTCTGATATAATTAAATAATTAGATAAAAATTAAAATTATATTAAAATAATTTTAATATAATTATAATTAAAAATTGTTATAAATATGTTTTTAGAATTTTGGATGTATATTTAGATAATATCATTTACTTGGTTTAAATATATTAAAATGGTTTAAATTATATAGAAATTTAAATTGAAAGAATTTTTAAAAAAATTACGTGAAGGTGAAGGATATACACATGTGACATTTAAAAGGATTAAAAAAAATTAGGGTTGATGATTTACAAACGGTTTGGACGGCTCACTTTTGAGCCATTTTCAAGCCACATTATATATTAGATTAGTGGAAGTCACACATGTAGTTAGATAATATTAAATAGTTAAGCTATTAGTTATGATTTATCTTTTTAATTTTATATATGTTGAGGATATACATATGACTCGTAACTAACATATATACGACTTATAACTACCACTAGTAAGATGTAAAGTAAAATTTTCTAATATTATTATAAAATATTTTAAATATTTATATATTTTTTAATTATAATTTATTATGGATATATTTTTACTCAAAAATGAGTCTTCTAAGTCGTATAGTGTAATTGAACGCACCCATGTTTTCATTCTATTTACTACTTTATTATCTTTAGGTGTTTTATCATCTTAATATTTTTTTTTCTAAAAATTAACCTATTAGTCTACCCCAACAACTAATTTTTTTTATCGATAATAATGTCTAATTTAATTAGTTTAAAATGTAAAGCTGATAATCCACACTTAAAAAGAATCTAATCAATTTACACCTACATAAAGCTAATAAACATGTTTTAAAATATTTTAAAAGCGAAGTTGATAAACACGACATATTTTAAAATATTTTAAATGTAAAGTTGATAGAAATGTTCATATTTTAAACATATTTATGTAAATAGGCTATTATGTAAAGTTGATAGACATGTTTACTCGTACGTAAAGATAATGTAATCGGTTTACTTCTACATAAAGATGTTTAAAATTAATCATACATATTTTTACATACAGATATTTATATACATTTAAAAAAAATTAATCAGGTTACTTCTCTTCATCATATTACATAAAGATAAGCATGTCTATCTAATTAATTTTTTTTCTTTTTTAGTGAACGAGATAATTATTTATAATATTTCTTCCTTAAACAAACTTTTTTTTCCTAAACTTTCTCTTCATCCAATTTTCTAATTGCAATTTTCAATAAAAAGCAAGATGTCAAAATTTTTGATGAGGATAATCTTGGAGAAGATGACCAAGGGTTGTATAAAGGTTTGGAAGTTGAAAAATATAGAAGTATTATGGACGAAGGTGGCGCTGATAAAAAAAGTTCATAGATGAAAGTGGTTTGATTCAATCTGAACATTCAAATGAATCAAACCTTAGTTTCTATCATGTACGTTTCTATTGCTACACTCATGAATTCATACTTCTAGCAATATCAAGCATTTAGTACCACCGACCCGTTAGTTATTGCAACAAGAGATATAACTAAATTCTTTCGTACAGGCTACCGGGTGCAAGTTTATTTTTATTTTTCCTCTCGTCTTTCTTTCTCTCCATTTTTATATTCAACTTTGCTAAATAGTTTTATTTTATTTGCCTGTCCAATATTATTTTTAATATTGCTAAATAAGTTTAGCGATTATTTAGGATCCTAAGCATATTGATATGTTTCTTTCTTTCCATTTTTATATTCAACTTTGCTTATAAATAGTTTTATTTTCTTTGTCTCTCCAATATTATTTTCTATATTGCTAAATAAGTTTAGTGATTATTTAGGATGCTAAGCATGTTGATATGTTGAGTTCATAACAAATATTTGGTAGAAATTTTTTTAGTATTTAATAAATTATAGAATATATATAGCGGGTAAAGAGAAAGAAGGTAAACTAAAAAAAATTAAAAGGTAAACTTAATAAAGTAAAAAAAAGAGGTAAATAGAATGAAAATATGGGTGCATTTAGCAACACCCATATACATGATGTACTCTCACAGCATTACTACAAATATATGTTCAAGTTAAAGCTAGAATCTGAAGGATACAAAATTTAACTTTGAATGTTGCATAACATTTTAAAAATAAAATAACATTTTAAAAATAAAATAAAAGACATAATAGAAATAATATCCCTCATAGTAAATTCATGTGCAACGTACAAGTTTGTATTACACTTAACAAACAATAATATTACTAAAAATTAAATAAAAATTTAAATTATATTAAAATATTTTAAATAAGATTTGAATATATTTTAATTATTATTTGATATAAAGATATTTTTAAAATTTTGGATATGAAAGAGAATGGCTAATTGTGAAGAGAGACGGCTTGATAGGAAAGGAATGGTCAATTATGAACTCAATAATGACTTCTTTGTTGGCAAAAGTCGCCTAAGACTCACGTATAAATTATGTAATGCCTCATTCCCCCTATTCGGGGAGCGCGGCCAAGAAATACTTATGACCGTTCGATCGGGACAGATTGAATCAAGATCATTTTCTCGTTATGGATTGGTTTCTTCGGAATCAGGTCCCATATTCAACGGATCGTGCCTCAAGGAAGGACTCGGTGGCAGAGTCGAAAGGGGCCTTTCCGTTGCGCTGGTTTCCTTGCCCATTTTTGTGCCGCTTAGTTGCTTTCTTGTTGGTTTTATGACTTGCGTTTTCTTGAACGGTTTCGATAGATTTCATTGTTTTGGTTCTTAGGATCTCGCAATTTCATATCGAACCTCGGAGACCGAAGCAGGAGATATGGATCATCTGTTGGTGCGTGCAGGTGATCAGGTAGACGACGCACGCGCGGAGTCTTGAAGTTCTCCTTTTTCTCTCCTAGTTCTCCAACTTGTGAGTGGCTTTATTTCGATTAGCACCCTTCTGCCAAGTCTTCACTCTAAATAATAATTGACTCATTATGCATCCCGCTCCAACGATATCATAACAAGAATAAAACTGAGTCAAAAGGAAGATGAGTTAGACTTGAAACACTTGAAATGCTTGTCACTTAGAATGCTCAAACGATCTCATTGATGCGTGCTTGTCCGCTATGCATTTATATATTCATGTTTCAGTTGTAGCTAGAACATATTCTATATAACTGTACGGATGTATTGTGCAAACTATATTGAAATACAATCACTTGGACAGGAAGACTATGCCAATGCACTATGCTAAAGTAGATGTATACATTCTTGTGGTTTGAATGCTTTATCTATTAATTTAGTGTAAATGCGTAGTTTGGTCGGACAACTTGTGCACAAGGTTTAGTTTCTGCGAACGGCGCCCGGGGCACTGGGGCCGATTTGTTCCGGGCGGAACTCGGATAGCTACGCTAGCGAGCCTAGCACGGGTAAGGCGGGGGAGGCCTTGTAGTGGGCTTGCTACCCGAGCTGCAAGGGTCACCGCTTACTGTAGCTATTGTCCACAGTGGCAATGATATGCCATGACCCAATGTACATATATTTCTGCATTGCTTGCTCAAACTAATGGTGTCTTCGTGGCAGGGAAGAATATAGTAAGTGTTATACAGGCAGTTCAGACGGGAAGGTAAAAGTTACCTAACGATAGCACGTTTGCTTTGTAAATCGAATATATTTAATGCTTGCATATAAATTGAACTAAGGCAAGATAGAAAGACTACAATAATATTGCATGTTTCATATAAACAAACTTGGATTTGGTTAGTTGGTTTAGCTCGCCCTCACCAGTACTTTTCATAGTACTGACCCTCGTTGCAGCAGGTTCCCCGAGCCCGAGCGACGCGGCGAGGAGCTGAAGCTTCTTCCTTCTCCCACCAGTCCAGTATCCGACGTATTCCGTTCGTGACTTTTGAAGCTTGTACAAAGCACTTGGAGCTAGCGCAACCCTTATATGCGGCTCCATGGCAAGGCGATGGCTTCGCCAGCAGGTGTCTATAATGTCTTTTAAAGTTTTAGTAAAAGGATGAGATATATGGGAACGACTATCCTATTTTGTATCCAAGTTGTAAGCCCGTGTGGCATCCTTCTCATTTTGGGTCAAGAGTCTATAAACAGATGTTCATTATCAATAAAAAGAAAACTTTTCTATGCCTCAATATGTGTTATCTTATTTGCGTACTCTGTTGAATATGTTCTAAAGATCATCATTATACATAGGCCTTGTGCACGCGTGCCCTATATGTGCACGGCATCACGTCCGGGGGACGATTATCGATTGGGCGTGATAGAATTATAATTAGTGTTATGACTACAATGGTGAAAGAGCGTCTGGAACTATAAATCCATATAATTTCTTTTAGAAAAATAGACTTTGAAAAAAAGTTTTCATTCAATAGTATAAACACATGAAAGAAGGAATGGTCAATCATCAACCAAATAATGCTTTCTTTGTTGTCAAAAGTCGCCTAAGATGTAAACCCCCTCAAATAATATTTTAGGTAGACTAGATAGGGTTAGAAATATTGTTGTGGCGTTAGGGTATTTGAGGTTTAGAATTATGTTGCAGTTGTCTGATTATTTATTTTAACCCTTGGTGCACCTTACCGTTGTTACAATATTCAGAGCCCAACAATAGCCCATAATTTTCAACAAATTATTGTACTCTTGACTTGACAAGCTAACCTAGGCACTGGACTTTTCTGTCACTCACAAACACAACCATTGTGCTTTAATTTAATTGCACAACTTCCCGGTCCCAAAATTAATTCTTTAATCCTGTGTCGCGTACCATTGTCGTTGCCATCAATTTTGGGACATAAACTCAACCCGTTTAGCCGAACGAATTAAAGGGTCCGAGACTGACACCAAGCCTATACCGTTCATGACCTTTGTGTCACTCCTAATTGAGACCCCATGTGCCTCCATTTAATTTAAGAGCACATGATATTTTATTTTAATTAAATTAGGGATGCCAACTTTGACTAATCCCAACTTAATCCCAATTTAACACAATACCCCATTCTTTAAGCCCATACAAAACACACAACACCTTCTCACCCTACATAACACCAAATACCACTTCCCACACCAAATTCCCATTATTTTACATGCATGTACAAATACCCAAAAGTTAAGGGGCTTATTTGCAAATATGGTGATAGGTGTCACCACCCTATTGGTCAAGGCTAATGAAGAAACCCTCTCTTCCTCTCTTGACCGGTCAAATCAACCCTCTCTCTCCCCTTTTGATGTACACTTTCTTCATGTGAAATCTGGACCCTCCATTCAAATGTAACCACTCATCCTCACCACACACTCACCTATATAATCACTCCTTACCCCTTTCCCAAGGAGCAGGCCCTAATCCCTAGGAACATAGAACCCCCCTCTCTCTCTCTCCTCCCTCTTTCCTTCACTTCCCAGCCGAACACCATCCCATTTCTCCATTTCTCTTCTTCTTCTTCTTCCTCTTCATTTCTTCTTCACCTTCCCCACGAGCCATCGACCCACCTCCAACCTCTACTCCGGCCAAGCAGCTAACACCTAATGCGTCTCCTCCGACCAATCCCGCTGCCACCACCATCACTATCTCTACTACCGGCTGGCCACCAATCTCGACAAGCTACCCTCACGACCTCAACTCCGGAGAGCCACCCTTAATGTCAACCCCATGTTTCCTCCGGCCGAGAACCCATAACACCACCAGCGACCGCTCTCCATACGACCTCACAACCACCTTGCTGCTGCCATCTGGCCAACACCCACCCACGCCACCGTCTCCCCCTTGACCACCACCACCTCCACGTTACTCCCTCGACCACCACTATCACTTGCACCAGCAGAGCCACCACCTCTATCACCATCTCCACGAACCACCCGTCCATTACCTTCTCCACCTTGCTGTCGACTGTCACGTCCCGATCTCCCGCAGGCTAGATCGGTCATTTCCGCTAGGCGAGAATCACCGTGCCAGCGCTCTTGCGGAACGATCGCTTTATAACCCATCTGGGCGTGATGCCGCACAAGCGTGAGCCACGCCCGTACAAGGTCATGGTTCATTGGCTGACGGTAAGAGTTCTAAACCACAGAGTCGCACAGATTGTCCGAGTACAGCAGAGTCATAAACGCATAGCGATTTGGTAACAGGTTCACTGAGTTGACAATATAGCGAAAGCATTGAAACACAAGTTGAAGTAAAGCAACTCTTTATTTGATATAAAATTGTGTTACAGGCAGCGCATAGCCGAGATTACAAGTCTCTCAAGCCTCTCTCTGAAACAGTAAAAGCATGCCAAGTGGCTACAATGGTGGAATGATTGTACAGGATATGATCAGGTAATGTTCACAACATTATGTCTTGTATATGTGCTTCAGTCCGGATACAGCGCTGCTTCGGAGTGATCTCCATATCTTAGCACGCACGAAGGAGCATCCGCACCGAACGAGGTTCTCCCGCACCTTGCATGCAAACTGGTGGATTATCAGTACATTGAATGCACTGGTGGGGAAGCTACTCGCCCGCTCGACAAATCCAAACATGTAATATAAGTTTCGTGCACCAACTATTAAGTTGTCTTTCTAGTTGCCTTAGGATCAGTTTCATGCAAAATTTGAATAGCCTAACTCGTGTGGTAGTGCGCCGTGCGACATGAGAGGAAACACGACGAGACTTACCAACTTACCATTTGTCCTTCCCTGTCCAAGAAAAATATTATTTATTTAAGCACGGGCAAGTATAAACATTCAGGGGCATTCATAATAATGAAAACCAAGCAATAGCATATGCAACACGAGAGTCGTTATGTCTAGATCGTTCAGGTGTTCAGGTGTTCATTGATGTGATGCAATGACTCGCATGCGGATAGCCGCTAAGTGAGGATGACTTATCTATATGAACATGAGTCGCTGGCATAGCCATAAAGGACCGTTATTGTAGTGTCAAGGTCGAGGATAAAGTGCAAGCAATAGAACGATGGGCATTGCACTTATCCCGCCGATACAGACTGTAGCACCCCGTTCCGCTCAAGCGGACTGCCGTTTCAAACGGCAATAGTGCAGCTGTCCCGACCCGCTTTGCCTCAAAGAGAAGCAAATGATATCCAGACTTGTCCCTACAGGAATTCAGCTTAGGCTTTCAGAGACTCGCTTGACGTATCGCTCTACCGAGGCGAATCATCGCTAAGGTGGGTGGCTACCGTAAACTTGTCTTTGCTTAACCAGCACACATAAAATCTGGAATGTTCATGCTAGTCGCTAGGTGAATAACCCCCTGCATGCTAATAAATCCAACGCACCTAGCTAAGGAATAATCCCAACTTGTATTGCTATGCTAGAACATGGAAAATGAAATACTGCTTATATATGTTCAGAACCTCGCATGCTAAGTCCCTAACGGTTTTATCTCTCGGCTTACCTTCGGGCCCGAGCAAATGTGTTGCTTATGTTCCTTAGAACGCATGCTTGTCTGCTTGTACGTTGCCTTGACTCAATACTTGTAACATAAGCCAGACCAACACCCTGTTATACAGGATATTGTTTATAACGACTATGAGAATGGAAATCAGGCAATGCCTCTTGTCTTGTACTATTGTTGCCTCAACAGCAATGACTCTTGTCTTGTACTCTTGTCTTGTACTCTTGTTGCCCCAACCAAGGCCCCGTTCGATCATGGACAACCAGTGCACAGGGTAACGATCTCGCGGGCGATGCTGGGGCACTGGCATCGACCCGGTCCGGGCGAGACAATTGTTCTTAGTCTCTTGTTCGGCGGAATGGCTTGCAGCGCCTCTTGTACTTTCGTTGCACACCATTCTCGTCAAAGACTAAATAGTCTCTTGTTCGACGGAGTGGTTTGCAGTGCCTCTTGTACTTCGTTGCATACCATTCTCGTCAAGACTATACCGTCCATTATGGCATACGCCAGTGATCGCCTTGTATTTAACTTGTTGCATGCTTGCTTGTAAATGAAAGATAAACAAATTATCCTTGCTTAGCGGCTATCCGCGTGCGAGATACTGTATCGCATGAAACAAATTAACTAAACACCTGAACGATCTTGAAATAAATACTCGTGTTTGCATATGCTATGCCTCCTGAATATTTATACATGCTCCTGCTTGAAATAACAATGTTTGCCTTGGACAGGGAAGGACAAATGGTAAGTTGGTAAGTCTCGTCGTGTTTCCTCTCATATCGCACGATGCACTGCCACACGTATTAGGCTATTCAATATTTGCATGAAACTGATCCTAAGGCAACTAGAAAGACAACTTAATAGTTGTGCACGAAACCTGTATTACGTGTTTGGATTTGTCGAGCGAGCGAGTAGCTTCCCCACCAGTGCATTCAATATATTGATAATCCACCAGTTTGTATGCAGGGTGCGGGATAACCTCGTTCGGTGCGGATGCCTCCAACGTGCGTGCTAAGGCGTGAACATCACTCCGAAGCAACAGTGCGTCCGGAACAGAAGCACATATACGAGACAGAATATTGGAACATAGCCCGAACTCGCCTGAACATTCGCCTGTACAATCATTCCACAGTTGTAGCCACTTGGCACGTTTTTACTGTTTCAGAGAGAGAGGCTTGAGCGACTTATAATCACGGCTATACGCCGCCTGTAACACTTGTTCATATCAATAAAAAGAGCTTGCTTTACTTCAACTTATGTTTCAATGCTTCCGCTATATTGTCGACTCAGTGAACCTGTTACCAAATCGCTATGCGTTCATGACTCCGCTGCACTCGGACAATCTGTGCGACTCTGTGGCTTAGAACTCTTACTGTTAGCCAATGAATCACGGCCTTATACGGGCGCGGTTCATGCTCGTGCGGCATCACGCCCGGATGGGTCAAGCGATCGTTCCGCAGGAGCGCTGGCTAGGGTGATCCCCGCCTACCGGGAATAGCTGAATTGTCTGCGGGAGATCGGGGCATGACACAGACGACTACCGTTTGTAGTCTCAAGGTCGAGGATGAAGTGCAAGCAATAGAAACGATGGGCATTGTACTTATCCAGCCGAAACAGACGACTACCAGAAGTTCCGTCTAGACCGGGTCGGCCCCAGTGCCCCGGTGACCGCCCGCGGAACGAGATCCAAAGATCACCTTTTACAAGTTATCCGCGACATGCAGGTCAGGGTCTCAGGTCAAGTACAGAAACAAGTTTGAGGTAGAATATATATATATATATATATAAAGAACAAGTCCGGTATGGAATGAGTTAGAGACAGAATATATATATATAACTTGTTGAGACAGGATTCAGTAGTTTGCTCCTTGAGCTGTGATTCAGGGATTCATTCATTCTTGGTGCATATTCCATGGTTCAGAATTTTCCTTGGTGACCTAATGGTCCCGGATACTTGCAGGTTCATTCAGGCACGGAATGACTACTTAGTAGTCTTTCGGGATTTGGATGAAAACAAGGCAACATACAAGCAGACAAGCATGCATTTGTATAAACATAAACATTCATGTTAGCTCAGGCCCGAAGGTAAGCCGAGGAGTGAGATCGTTAGGGGACTTCCTGAGCGACACGTTCTAGGGTAGCATGCGAGGGTCTGAACATATATATAAACAATGTTTCATTTTCATGTTCTAGCATAAGCAATACAAGTTAGGATTATTTCCTTAGCTAGGTGCGTTGGATTCTTATTAGCATGCAAGGGGTGATTCACCTAGCGACTAGCATGTATCATTCCAGATTTTATGTGTTCTGGCTAAGCAAAGACAAGTTCACCGTAGCCACCCACCTTAGTGATGATTCGCCTCGGTCGAGCGATACGTCAAGCGAGCCTCTGAAAGCCTAAGCAGGATTCCTGTAGGGACAAGTCTGGATATCTTTTGCTTCTCGTTTGAGGCAAAGCGGGTCGGGACATGCACTTTTGCCGTTTGAGTCGGCAATCCGTTTGAACGGAACAGGGTGTTACATCGACCATCCTCCGGCCAACCAACCTCCATGAACCACCGCCATCCCCGCTCCACTAAAACTCCGGCCAGCAACCTCCATGGGGTCGACGCTGCCACCACACGCCGCTACCGGGGTAACCCCTCACCCATCTCCTTGTTTAATGTAGTGTTGCTTATTGTTAATAGAACCTAGTTAGGGTTAGGGTTATAAATGATGCATATTGAGTTTTAGGGTAATAAATGATGCATATTGAGTTTTAGGGTTATGAATGCTAGATATGAGATCTTAGGGTTTTATGTTATATTTGTTCCATACATTTTGATGGTTATTGAGGAGCAGGTTTATTTGTTGTGAAATGGTGTTGTGATATCAAAACATTGGTCACTTATTAAGAGTTGATAATTAATAATGAATTTATTTGAGGAGTAGCTATTTATTGTGAAATGGTGAAAGAATAACAAAATGATGGTTATATAACGAAAAGTTGGATAATTGATAAATATTTTATTTTGAGGATAGTATATTTAAAATGTGCATGATAATATTTGTGAATGCAAAGGTGAAATCTAAGGAATGAGCATAACTCGAACTACTGAAAACACCATGATAAATATAGGGGATTGAGGATTTGGTCTGATGATATTATACGAATGATAGATCGTATTAGATGCAACGTACCTCTAGTCAACCTTGGTCAACCCCCTAGCTTAGTGTCTATGTGAGCTTGTAACAAAGATTGAAGCCTATGCTAGACGTGTGTCACCTCTTATTTTAGCATCGTGATAGTTTATTGATTGAGCTTGTATCTCGTCTCTAGGTACTACGGGATCCGCGGACTTGGACGTTGTACCAGAGACCCACCTTCAGCAGTCGGAGCCAGGCAAGTGTACCTTGTCGCCCTATATTTCAGTTACCCAATTTCTATTTATTTATTATATGCATTGTGCGCGCTTTGGATCAGAACCGTTACTTCGCGTCCGGGTCATAACCGGGTGCAGACGTTCGTCGGTAACGTATGGTAACAATTGATAGATGTTTGCAATACCTTGATGTATACACTTGGTTACATCATAACCCTAGGACATATTCACACACCGTTATCGTGCCAGATTTCCTGTATCCTGATAATGTCAACATGACCAAAAACTGGGACGACTTTAGGGTCATGATCGTTGATAGTTACTTCAGGATGACGAGACTGTTAGATAGAGGTTCAGGTTCAGCGAACACTCGTTGACCGCTTTGAGAGAGAAAGACAGTTACTAGACGTTTGGGCTCCTCTACACGCGCTATATATATGTATATGTCCTATTATGTAGTGTTCATGAATCTGGAGTAGTAGTATCACCCGTGTGACTCTTTGCTCGGAGCTACGGTACGTCCCGTGTGTCTCCGTGTCCGGAGCTACGATTTTATTTTGGACAGCCCGTGCGTCGAACATTGTCTTCAAAGTTGTGTCTCACTTAGGTGGTTATGCTAGATTACACCAGCGTTGCACTTGTTTCATTCTGTTATACTATGGTATGCTGTATTTTTGTACCTTGTTACGTCCCTCTGAGGACCTGGTTCCCTTCCAGGTTTAGGTGAGGAGGACTATCCAGAGGAGTACGGACCAGGTGCATATCCAGGAGCAGGACCTGTTGCAGAGGACGAGATCCTTCCCAAGGACTTCGTTTGATCTCTGGTAGTGACTTCACCCTGGGACGATATTACTATCTAGCTTTCAGATACCGTTCCTAGTTATCTTACGGTTTTCCTTCATTTCGGTATTGTATTAGCGGGTTTGTTCCCATGTGATTCTTCTCATATTTGTACTATAATATATTTCTCGTGTTATTTCCCTTATGCACATTAGTAGTTATGTTCTTCTCTATGTGCTCTATATATTTGTTGTCTGTGGATGAGATTTAGTTTCACTGTCTATGTGTCTATGTGTTCAGGAAACATCACTTGTCAACTTCCCATAGAAATTAGTGACGTAGAATTTTCTCACTAAAATTTTGAAACAAGTTTCTTAAATCTAATTGTTGTACTAATCCTTATCTAGTGACCACTTGGATATCTGGTATGTTGTAAAACATAAAGAGAAAAGAAAAGACATTGCATACTTAGTAATGGATAACATATATAACTTTTGCATAGGACATATTCATTAGTTTTGAGGTAATATAAAAGAGAATAAAAGGCATGCATCTGAAGTATTTGAAACCAAATATAAGAAATAATTTTTTTTATAGAAAGACAAAGAGCAAACACACACTGCATTGACACTACTTACATTGTACTTTTGGTGTAAGTAGGCTAGGAAGTGCAAGTGGACAAAGTTGTATGACTGCGCCGGGTCTTTTCTTTTGGACTAGGAAACAAGGACGGACCAAAAATGTAGGTTGTGTCTTGTCGGACATGTATTGGGCACAATCCGTAACTCCAAAACATACTAGGACACACAAAAATATGTGTCGTATCCATGTCGTATCGTTCCGTGTCTGTGCAACATAGCTTTTGGATATGGAAGATATGTCTTATTTATATATGACCTGTTTTAGGCCTGCAATCCTGAAGTTGTTCCAATATGTTCAGAAAATTTCTAAAAGACCGTTCTTGTTTCTCATGTAGCATGCTTGGTTAAAGGAATTAGAAATTTATGAATCCCAACTTGAGACTGCTGCTAATACCATCCAAGAATTAGACTACTGTTATACTAGATGCATCACATGTCAACGTTATTTACAAAATAGAGGATTGAAACATTCTAACCAAAGTGTTTGAAAAAGTATTTTCTGAATTCTAAACATTCTAACCAAGTGTTTGAAAAAGTATTTTCTGAACGCAATGATATCTGATCAAAACATGAAGTTGTTTGTCCAATCAAATAGAATATGAATTAGAATTGAAATTAACCATGATTCTTATTTTCATCGACTATGACTACACGCAAACAAACTTGCAATATATTTCACATTTGACATCCAAATTGGGGAGTATACTAAAAAGCATTGAATTTTGATTTAAAATATATTTAAAGTTCTTTTTGGCTTACAGATGAGTTCAGTTCTGAAAAGAAGCATGGAAAGGTTGGTCTAAGGGAATTATAGTAGCAGGAAACTCGAATGGAGTAATTGTAATTACTTCTCCATTTATGGAGTAATTGTAATAACTTCGACATTTTGTTCTCTGTAACAACTTATCAATACAAAGGAAATTGAATTTCTCAGGACGTAAACAAGTTCATGGAGGTTGTAATTGATATTATGTTGATGTTCTGTTGCCGGTTTTGATAGTAGAAGAAAAAATGCAGAAGTAAACATTGGATTGTGGTTCTGAGTGGACCATTCTATATTATCAAGTGATTCAATTTCGGGACCTGTAAAATTCTCACAATTTTGAGCCATTTTCAAGGCTCCTTATAGATACAAGCAAGCCTTCGACACGTTACAACTTACAAGTGCACAACATACAAGTACACAAAAAGGCTGAGGGTTGTGCTAATGGGCTATACTCTGGGATTCATGAAATGGACACACATTTCCGTTCACACCATGTCAATTTGTAGTCTCGCAAAGTATAGACAATATCAAGTAGTTCGATAATATTAATTAGATTTGATGTATATTTATTATATATTAATTAGAATTTGTTATAGATATATTTATATTTTAACTAAGATTTGTATGATTTTGTGACTTGTCCCAACAACAATCTTGTGACTTGTCTCGCAAACATTTTCTTGTGTGTGGTCTCTTTTGACAAGTCATTAACCTCATGCATGCAAGGTCTCAAAGTAGATTCATAACTACCATTTTGTAAATTAAAATCATAACTTCGTCACAAGGAAAGCAAACACAATCTTATAAGATGAGCATCTCAAAACAAAAAAACACACTTATAAGATGATTTATTAATGCAATAGTTGTTGCAGTACATAACTTGTGCAAAACTAATATGTGAAATTTCAAATTTTAGTCTCACAATTGCCAAGGACGGAACATACCTACTATGGTACCTCAAGGTCACTAAATTTCTGTGAAAGTTCTGATGTTATGTACACATGTTAGCTTTGAATACATGTGTTTAACATGACCATCAAGTCCATCACACTATTTGTGAGCTATGTATTTTTTATAGACGTCTTCCAATTTTGCTAACACCAGTAAATCTTTCTCTCTCTCATATATATATATATATATATATATATATATATATATATATATATATATATATATATATATATATATATATATATATATATATTCCATAAGTTTAAGTCGTAGAGGGCGGTGCAACTTTAGAAGAAGTTATATATCATCAATTAATTACTTTTAAAAAATTAATATTACATAAAAAATTATTGAAATTTTTTAAATATGTTATAAGTAACACTATATGGATTCAAACTCAGCCAACCAGAAAGTATATCTCCCACCTTAACCACATGAATTACAAGAGATTTTTGTTCATATTTAGATAATATTACATAGTTAACTGTTTTCAGTACTCTTTATGAAAAGCAGAAATATACTAACTATAATTAAAATATAATCAAATATATAACAAATTTTAATTAAAAAACAAATTTTAAATTAAATATATTTAAATATTTAAATAATTTTATATTAATGCCAAAATGAAAAAAATTATTCTAAGTGCAACACATTTGAATTTAATTTTCTTGAAAAATCAATGATACTACCGATCTTGGTCGAGGAGAAGAACTGAAGGCTAGATGAGTCGCCCTAGTATAAGTCAGATGAGTAACAGGAGGCCGAGTGAGTGTTCGCAAAGATGAGTCGCCCCAGGTGCAAGCCAGATGAGTAACAGGAGGCCGACTGAGTGTTCCCAATAGAGCAATAGAGACAGATGGAAAAATGAAATAATAGGGAAAATGGAAGTGGGAGATGATACAAAATATAGTTAGTTAAAAAGATTTTAAGATATTATTTTAATTGAGGGATAGAAGGATTTTAGAATTTTTTTTATATTAATTACATGAGGATATACAAACAACTTACACGGCCTTGATATTTACGTGCGATGCAAGAAAAAAAAGAATTTTTTTTGATATAATTAAATAATTATATAAAAATTAAAATTATATTAAAATAATTATAATTAAAAATTATTATAAATATATTTTTAGAATTTTGGATATATATTAAGATAATATCATTTAGTTGGTTTAAATATATTAAAATGATTTAAATTATATAGAAATTTAACTATATTTAGATAAGTAGACAAAATTAAGGAGCTGGCATGGGAAGGGCTGCCAGAGAGGAGGTGATTTAGGCTAAGATTTCGAGGGTTGGTCGGCTAAGCTATAGAATGAGGAGGGCGTGGCAGTATATAGCATTGTAGAGGTGAGCTAGCTGTTTGGTTAGAAAGGTTAATTTGCACGGAAATGGAAACATGCATGCAGAGCTAGGGTGGACTGAGTTTTCATGGAAATTAGACATGAAAAGGGTAAAGGAGTTTAGCCAGGAGATGGAGTACGGATGCACAGTATTGCTGCTGAGGGAACGTTGCATAAGAATGGAAAGAAAACCATGCAGTCAAAAGACATGATAAAGGTCGCTTAGCTATTTGCTCTCTCTTTGCAAAAAGGTAAGTGGGAGCAGGATATTCAGAAGAAAACAGTGTTAAATGAAATTGGAAGGGTGCATGACTTGGAAAGAAAACGTTGGGAGTGTTAAAGTAACGTTGATTCCAACATGGTTCTCAAACAATAATACAGATTATAAAATTAAATTCTAGATGATAAAATAAATACTGTATTATATATAAATCCCAAGTTGTATTTATACGTATGATATAAACTACGTACAATCAAACAATATTTCTCTATATAAGATTGTTATATCTATATATAAGATTGTCATATGATAGTTTTTCATTATTAGGCAATTTAAATCACAGATTTATAAGTAACTCTTAATGATCTGCTTGGCAGTTGTGGGAGTATCGGTTATGAGGTATTTTTAGAATACCGGTTATGAACGGTTTTGAGGGATCCGGTTTTGTGTGGTTTTAAGTAGACACTTTTAAACCAATCAAATCCATGCTTGATAACGAGCGATTTTGGAAGTTTTTTTTCAAGAATGAATGAAATAAAATAATAAAACTTCCTCAAAACCGACTAATTTTGGGTATTTATAAAGCCACCAAAATTATATTACACCGATTTTGGGGGATTTTTGAGCCGACCAAAACTAGTGCCTCATAAAAATTACCAAGCAGAGGTTTTCATAAACGGTCGGTTCAAAAATACCCCAAAATCGATGAAAACACCATTACCAAGCAGACCCAAAGTGTTGAGTCCGTTTTTTAGCATGAATCAATTTTTGAACGCAAACGTAGACATCCAAAATATCCGGCAGCATCATGGTTCTCTTCTTGCTTAGCATTGTTGAATCTGTACTAAAATAAGATTCTGATGCTATTGTAGACTCCGAGTCCAATAGAAGATCACGTGCTAAAGAATAAAGTATGCGATAAGTTTTTTCGTGTCTTTTTCACCATTCTAAAATTGAAAAATACGATCCATAATCATCATCATCTTCATTATAACACTTTAGATACAAAGACAATTTTTGAGTTGGTAGGGATAAAAAATTTCGTGTCTTTACCACCATTCTTGTAATTCCCATTTTTTAATATTAGACTCGATCATAAAATAAAAACAAGGCTCGAACAAGCCTGACACTTTAGTACATGTGTATTTAACATGACAAGTCCATCACACTAGTTGTGTGTGTTATGTACTTATTTTATGGACGGGTTCCAATTTTTCTAACACCAGTAAATCTTTCTTATATATATATATATAACAACAATCTTTCTCATTTCTATTTTCTTTTTATAAATAATGATTGAGATATAGGAGAAAATAAAAAAGATTGCTATTAAATTAAATTCTCTTCAGAAATCACGTTCAATATTAGTAATCGAGCTAGCAACGGAACAAATATTGCGACCGTTTCCTCCGTCGTCGCACTCAAGTCACAACAGGTGCTCGGTTGGTGGAGGCACCTATACTTCGTCGTGGTTATTATCTAGGCCATCCTTCGATGATCACATGTTGGAGTTGTTGTCATCGTTGTAGGCAGAGTGAGATCTCACGTTGGAGTTGTTGTCATCGTTGGAGGCAGAGTCAGTACTCGGTGATAGACAGAGTTAGTCCACGGTGATCAGAGAGCGGCATGGAAAATTGATCTCCATCTTGGTTCTCCAAATTCACAGCCTTTTAATAAAAATTCTTTTATTATATTTGTTAGGAAATTGGGATTCACCTTCATCCCTATGTTTATGTTTTGAATTTGGGATCGTTTTAGAGAATTGGAATACTCCTCCACCCTAACAAAATTTGTCTTCAAATTTTGACATATTTTCATTAAAAAATTATTATTATATAGTTTATACTTCACTAACTTATAATTATGCAATACACCAGTACAATGTATTTAGACTCAATTTGAATACGTTTAGTTTGGACCTGTTTAGGGTAAGTTCAAAGTTGTCTTGGATTGACGTCTTGTGTAGGAATGGTGTAG
Organism: Iris macrosiphon; assembly: GCA_036927795.1. Taxonomy (NCBI): domain Eukaryota; kingdom Viridiplantae; phylum Streptophyta; class Magnoliopsida; order Asparagales; family Iridaceae; genus Iris; species Iris macrosiphon. The sequence continues at coordinate 270,854,648 of JAYESA010000005.1, forward strand.
GAATAGACGACATCGGTGTTTGTCAGATTAATCCTTGCGAAACTATGGTCAAAAAAGCTCACGGTGAACAACGACAATGAGTTGTGTGTCCGATGTTGGCGGAATCTACGGTCGGAAAAAGCCCACTGTTAGCAACGACAAGCGTTTAACGAGGACAAGGTCGTTGGTGTCGGGCCTGCATCATGTGCCCAATGTTGTCGGAAACTACTGTCAAGGAAAGCTCACTGTCAGCGACGACAATGTATCGTGTGTCCGATGTTGGCGGAGTCTATGGTCGAAAAAAGCTCACAACCAGCAATGACAACGGTGATGTCGCGGGTCTCGCGGTGGGTTTATATGTGAGAAGAGTGTCAATTTTTTTCTATCTCCGGGCGGTGTTTGACGACTACAAGGTCGTTGGTGTCGGACCTGCGTCGTGTGTCTGATGCTGGTGAAACTACAATTGGAAAAAGCTCATGGTTAACGACGTAAAGTTCATGGTCGACAATGGGTTGTGTGTCCGATGTTGGTGGAATCTACGGTAGGGGAAAGCTCACGGTCAGCGACGACAAGTGTTTGACGAGGACAAGGCCATTGGTGCCGGGTCTGCGTCGTGTGTGTGATGTTAGTGAAACTACGGTCGAGAAAAGCTCACGGTCAACGACTACAATGGATCGTGTGTCCGATGTTGGCGGAATACACAATCAGGGAAAGCTCAGGGTCAGCGACGACAATGATGAAGGCGTAGGTCTCGAGGTGGGTTTATATATGAAACGAGAATCGATTTCTTTTCGTCCGTACGAAGGTGGCTGGGTGTAGCATGGTCACGGTGGCGTGGTGTAGCGTTTGTAATGAGAATCAACGAGGCAAAGTACAAAGAGTTGGGAGAGATGATGAGAGCCATAAAGATTATACCCTCCTATATTAAAAATATAATTTAAATATGATTTGAATATATTTGAATTAATTTTTTTATAGATATATTTGTCGAACGTTGGATATATGTTTAGATAATATCATATAATTAGTTTAAATACAATTTGAATGCTGAATATATTTTAATTTAGATTTTTAAGTTGTGCTTTTATATCCAAAAATTACATGGACATTTAGTTCCCGATTCTTTTAACCTTCGGAATCTTAAGATCAACCTTTCATGTCACAAAACAAATTATAATTTATACATGAGTCTTAGGCGGCTATCGACAACAAAGAAAGTATCCTTTAGTTGACGATTGACCATTCCTTCCCTAGCTAGCCGTATCTCTTCGTCATTTAGTTACTCCCTACTCCCTATCCTCACCGTTCCCTTTGGTCGGCTCAATTCGATTATTAACCTCACCTCGTTTGTCGCCCATTTTTGATAATATACTACACTAATACAAATGTTGCATGGACTTCTAGCTCGTGGCTCTTTGTCTTCATAATCTGAAAAACTGATCCTTTATTTCACAACATCAACTAGAGCTTTTAGCTTGTTCCAAATTTGACCTATTCCCAAATTTGTCGATTTCCAAAAATTTTCAATTATACATTAGTCTAGGACTTTCGAAGAAAGCCATCTTCAAAGATTATTCTTTTGAAAAAAAAACTATTGACTGAAAACCTTATTTTCGAATTTCATTTTTCTATCCCAAAATTATGTGACTTTCTATTCCCGACTCATTTCCACAATCGCAATCTTAAGTTCATCCTTTATGTCGCAACTCTAATTACAGTTTATTATTAAGTTCATCCTTGATTTAACGATTGACCATTTTTTTCTTACCGAGCCGGCTCTCTTTGTTATTTAATTACTCTTTTTTCTCACAGTTCTCTTTGGTCGTCTCGATTCGATTATACAGCTTACTCCACTTGACATTCATTTTTGTTAATGCATACTATTCCCAAATTTGTCAATTTTTGAAAAAATTTCATAAGAAAGTACTGTGTTTTAAAGATTCTTCTTTCATATTTTATACTATTGAAAGAAAACTTTATTTTCAAAGTCCATTTTTCTAAAACAAAATTATATGAATTTATAGTTCCCGATGCTCTTTCACCATTGTAGTCACAACACTAATTATAATTTATACTTGAGACTTAGACGACTTTCGCCAACAAAGAAGTGATCATTGAGTTCATAATTGACCATTGCTTTCCTATCAAACCGTCTCTCTTCACAATTGGCCATTCTCTTTCATATCCAAAATTAAAAAAATATCTTTAGATCAAATAATAATTAAAATATATTCAAATCTTATTTAAAATATTTTAATATTATTTAAATTTTTATTTAATTTTTAGTAATATTCTTGTTTGTTATGTGTAATACAAACTTTTACGTTGCACATGAATTTACTATTAGGGATATTATTTCTATTATGTCTTTTATTTTATTTTTAAAATGTTATGCAGCATTCAAAGTTAAATTTTGTATCCTTTCAGATTCTAGCTTTAACTTTGAACATATATTTGTAGTAATGCTGTGAGAATACATCATGTATATGGGTGTTGCTAAATGCACCCATATTTTCATTCTGTTTACCTTTTTTTTTTTGCTTTATTAAGTTTGCCTTTAAATTTTTTTAGTTTACCTTCTTTCTCTTTACCCCCTATATATATTCTATAATTTATTAAATACTAAAAATTTTCCTACCAAATATTTGTTATGAACTCAACATATCAACATGCTTATAGCATCCTAAATAATCACTAAACTTATTTAGCAATATAGAAAATAATATTGGAGAGACAAAGAAAATAAAACTATTTATAAGCAAAGTTGAATATAAAAATGGAAAGAAAAAACATATCAACATGCTTAGCATCCTAAATAATCACTAAACTTATTTAGCAATATAGAAAATAATATTGGACAGACAAAGAAAATAAAACTATTTAGCAAAGTTGAATATAAAAATGGAGAGAAAGAAAGGGGAGAGAAAAAATAAAAATAAACTTGCACCGGTAGCCTGTACGAAATAATTTATTTATATCTCTTGTTGCATTAACTAACGAGTTAGTGGTACTAAATGCTTGATATTGCTAGCAGCATGAATTCATGCGTGTAGCAATATAAACGTACCTGATAGAAACTAGGGTTTGATTCATTTGAATGTTCAGATTGATCAAACCACTTTAATCTATGAATTTTTTTTATCAACGTAACCTTCGTCCTTTCAAGATATAGCAGAACAACAAATAATTGATTAACTTTTAGTTCGTCAAGTTCCCGTTGTAATTGTTGCAAATTCACTACCAAGTTTGAAAAATAATGGTCCACTATTGTATTTGTGCTCAATATGTGATTCTATTTTTTTATATGAAAAAAATCGACCATAATGTAGGACATAAACTTAAATATATTGGTTGTTACAAACAATATTTTTTAATGCTAAATCTCAATTAGAGGAAGTTTGGTACACATATTTTATATTTTTTCCCGGACAAATTTTGCATGAAAAATTTTATTTCCTTGTTTGATTTGGCTTATAAAAGTTTATTTCTGAAAATTGTGAATGTCCGGATAAATAATTTATCCACAAAACATAAAAATCCTATCCCTTAAGAATATATGGGTATATTTATTTTTCTCCGGATAAAGCTTTTTTTTCCTATACTTTTTTCATTTTTTTTCATTTGTATTTAAGATTTATTTATTTATTTTGTTACTTTTTTCTTTCTTTTCTTTTAAATTAATTTTAATTTTGAAAAAAATAAATATATGTTTCTATACTTTTTTGAAGTTTCTCTCTCTCTCTCTCTCTCCCTCTTTGTTTTAAAATCTTTTTTCATTTGTTTTTAATATTTTTTGTTTTTGTTTTTGTTTTTCCTTTTTTGGGTTTTTTTCTTCCTTTTATATTATTTTTTTTTAAAAATTCTTTTTTGTTTGATTTTTCTAGTTTTTATAAAGTTTTTTTTTCTTCTTTTTCCTTTTTTGAAAAGCATTTTTTTCTTCTTTTTTTAATCGTTATTTTTTAGAGCTATGCTATGACTACAACCAAATGTCGACAACCCTCTTACAACTGCCACGTGACGCCCACGTGGCGACCGTCCATTTGAGGAGGGGGGAGAGGTGGGATCCGGTGGCTGCCCGAGTGGTCGCCACGTGGCCGGAATGCCACGTGGCGGTCGTTCATTGGGGGAGAGGTGGGTCCGGAGGTGGGCCACATAGTATGGGGTGAGAGGGTTGTAAGCATTTGGTAGTAAACTTAGCATTATTGTATTTTTTATATACTTCTTTTATAAGTTTTATTCATTTATTATATTTTCTTTTTCTTTTGTTTTTTTAATCGTTATTTTTGATTAATCGGTCTAGGTCTAATTCGGTCAAATTATTGTTGAGGCATTTTGTCCGAATGTGGTCCGGACCTAGAATGGATACAATCCAATCTAGCTTTGACTTATTCTACTCAAGTCGTAGACCCAACCTTGGTTTAAATATTTTGGTCAAAATTCGGCCCGACCCATTGAACACTTTAAAATCTAGGTGTTTTATAAGTTGGTAGTAATCACAAGATTTTTTGTTCATATTTTTACAATTGTTTGGATAAAACATAAAAAAAAATTACTTAATTTTTTACATAGCCTTATTTGGATAGATTCAAAAATTTTAAGCTATAAAATTTACCATGAAACGTTCATTGCTTTGCATGTTGATCCGTTTTGAATCATGTCCTGTGCAAATAATTCTGGTCCAAACTCTAAAGTATGTCCAATTCCAAAGAGTATAGTAGATAGAAATCTTTTGTACAAAATTTTGAAATATTTTTTCTTTTTTTGGTTTGTTTAATTCTGATACGGTAGAAATTATTTTAAATTTTTTGGTTGATGAAACAAGCAATCCTTTTAATTAACTTCTCTGACCGTTTGACCAAGCTGTTGGTTTCTAAATATAGGTAAATGGCGTTCTCGTCTCCTTTCCCGTCTCTTATACTGAAGTAGGGGTCCGGTCTATATGATAGAAAAAGGAAAAGAGAGAAAAAGAAAGAGAGAGAGAGAGAGAAGAGGTTAGGGTTTTTCTCTTCCTCCTTCTTGGCCCTGATTTCGGCTGCTCCGATGGAAGACCCTAAACCCTAACTTCCCTTCCCCAAACTCCTCCTCCCACAACGGCCTTCGTTTCCTCTGCTCCACCCTTTCCTACTCTAGCTCCTCCCACAACGACCGGACCAGCGATGCTCTCCGACCCAGCGGAGCGAGAGGAGGAGGAGGACTTTGTCCGGAGGCAGAACGCCGAGGTTCTGGAAGGGAAGGAGGAGGCAGGGGCTGTGGTGGAGTGGCCGGTGGACGCAGACGTCCGGCTGGGGTGCGGGCGTCGGAGTACTTCGAGCGACATCCGATAAGGAACGTGGTGCAGGCGGAGGACGGGGTGGAGATCGACTGGGAGGGGGAGACCGTTGATTGTTCTGGTCTTCGACCGCTATTAATAGGTATAATTTCCATTTTTGTTACTTCTCTTTCATTATTTGTAATTTCTTTTTTCCTACGAATTAGGCTTTGTTTTCAACATGAAAAATAAGGAGATACCGACTTGAAATTAAATTGGAAAAGAGTTCCACCCCTAATTTTTCTCATATTCGCTTTCTCTCCCAAATATTATAAGTTTGAGATCATCGCCATCAGCTTTGCTATCGTTGACGTCGGGTTGGATTTCGAGTGCAAAAATCCGAACATCAAGATCCGACACGACACACACCATTTTCTTCGACTATGCTTCATTATCAGCCATTTATCAATCTGTGCTGGCCATGTATCAACTAACTACAAGTTGTATCGACTTTTTTTCTTTCTTTCACGTATTGGGTCTGTTTTGGAACCAGGCACATGAATGCCAAGTACTGAAATCTTTTCCTTGTGTGTGTAGTGTTAGATTACCATCACTTCTTTAAACATCTATTCATGACTGTCTAATGTTATTTTTAGCAAGACATTTTGAAATTATGGGTCTGTTTTGGAACCAGCCAAATGAATGCCAACTGAAATCGTTTCTATGTGTGTAGTGTTGCTGTGTTAGGTTCTCATCACTTCTTTAAACATCTACATATGATAAAGTTGCTCAACGTATACATGAGTGTCCAATGTTATTTTTAGCAAGACATTTTGAAATTAATTATGGGTCTGTTTTGTGATACAGTTGCTCAACATATAAATGAGTGTATAATGTTATTTTTAGCAAGACATTTTGAAATTAATTATGGGTCTGTTTTGTGATCAGAACACCTAATAATCTTTCCTAATACTGATATCCATTATAGATCAAGAAGAGATCCAAAATCTGGATTAAAAAACTTGAAAATGATAAAGATCTTCCTTTTGTGCTCAGTGTGTCATCCTATTTCAATATGGAAAAAAGTAATGATAATGTAGGAGAGTAACTTTAATAGATTGGTTGTTACAAACAATACCTTTTATTGCTAAACGATAGTGCTAAATCTCAATTGGAAGTCTTGTCTGCTATACATCACTGATAAATGACCGACAAATGTTCTAGTGCCGAGATTTGATTCTGTTTTGAACACGACGCTGTCAGAAAAGATTGTCAGTAGGTTTGTAGCCAGTTCCCAAGGTTTGGTCATGCCTTCAGGAGATTTGTGCTCTGTATATGACCCAGTTTTGTCTAGAGAAGAGCTCATATAATCTAGTTGTTGTATAGGTTCCCTGTCATCACACGATTCCCTATTCATATAGAAAGTATGAACTTTTAGTGTATTTTTCGATATAACGCTAACTTCCACTCCTCTTCCTCCTCCAGACTGCTGCTGCTCCTCCTCCCACAATGACCAGACCGCAGATGCTCTCCTCCCCAACGCCTCTGTCCTCTTCTTCGGCAGCACCCCCATCCTCCTAACCCAACGACCAAACCAGCGATGCTCTGCCTCCTCTGTCTCTCTCCATTGCCTCTCAGTTGCCACCACTATGCTGATGCAGATGATCGTCGAGGCAGCGACGTGACCAATGCACAGCCACCAATTTCTTGCACAGGAGAAGATCGATAGGCGGAACATAAGAGAGGTAAACTATATGTCTAATTGGTTTTAATAGGTTGGTTCTAATTTCTAGTGTAATTCAATTTAAGTTAATTTTTTTTCTTCTAATGACAGCTACTCTCAAGCAACGGATGATCATGAGTGGAGTAGAAATTCAGGGCCGTCATCTGCCTCCCAATGGCCTTGTGCTGGTACCTGGTACGGATGATGTTGAGGCAGCTGTGGAGCGGCGTCCTAATGTTGGAGCAGCCACCAACTTCACTACGGAGGTAATACTTGGACGAACAAATTTCTAATTGATTGCTTTTGGTAGGTTGCTTCTAATTATCGCTCCTTCTCTGAATTATTGCTCCTAGAATTTAATTTATTCTTTTCTAATGATAGCTGCTCGAGTATTGTCAAACTCAGTTTGCATATATGCTGTTGGTGCTTTTTCTTTTTCTTTTCCACTTAATGTTCTGCTTCTGGGATTATTCATCATAGAGATTTGCTTTTTTATTTTGGATATTAAGTCTGACTGACCATAACTACCCACCATTGTATTGGTCACCAAAAGAAGGAAACCAAAATAACTAAATCAAGATTATTCTCCTAGCTAGAGAGGTAGAGGCAAGAAGGAAGAAGTTGTGCTAGAAATAAATGAAAACAATTATCTCTTCAAAAGAGTATTGTTATTAATGGGTGAATTCTTAACTAGCATTCCAGCCTATTAATAGTCTGCAGATCATTGCTAATGGCCTTATAATTAGGATTCAAGTTCTTCAATGATATTGGTTCCTAGCATATGTTAAGTAGTCCTAAATGAACTAGATCTCTAATGCGGTTTTACCAAATTGACAGTCTCCATTGATTATAATTTCAATAATTTATCAAGAAAGTTACAATGGTCCACACTAGTTATTCCCATTATGTTTTCAGTGTTTGACTTGGATTATTAAACAATATAGTGCATTTATTGAGTTGATCTATATCTGAATAATTTTACTCACGATGTGTGAGAGTGTATCCGTCGATCAGTATCTCATGGCATGTGTATACCCTTCCCTAAAATGTACATGATCTTTCTTAGTGGGTATGTTCTCCCTTCGACTTTTTGATTCTTTTTACTCTATTTCAATTCTCAAGTCTTTTTCCTAGTGTATTTCGTCTTCTGATCTCTTTTCTTAAACAAAATTCATTTTTTAATGTCATGTATTTTTAAACTTGAAAAAAAATATTTTCTCCTTTTATTGAAATTTTGTTTTAAGTTTTTGGTCTTTTTTGTACCCATCTCGATTCTTAGTCTCTTACACCACTGACACACTTGACCGTTCTTCCTATTGATCATTCTTCATTTTTCCCCCAATCCTGCAATCCAAGCTCCCTTTCCAAATTTCAACCACCGGCACATAGCCAATGTCCGGTCCGAGTCCGATCCGTCCGAACAAGTCTATTGAGCCAAACACGAACCTAGTTAATTTCTAACGGACCGGACCTGAACATCGATATTTGGGTCCGATCTGGACCAAGCCGGGCTTGGGTCCGTCCGAGTTCAATTTCGGCACGAACTTGAGCATGAGGTTGTTCAAGTCCGTGACGTACACTCCTATTCTTAAGTTTTATCCATTATGTCACAGCATTAGTTACAGATAGTTTATACGTGAGTCTTATGCGGCTTCTGCCAACAAAGAAATTATCCTTGAGTTTATAATTGACCATTAATCCTTCCCTATTGAGTCGCTTCTCTTCGTCATTCGATTACTCTATACTCCCTATCCCCACTGCTTCCTTTTGGTTGCCTCGATTATAGCTTACTTTGCTCGTCTTTTTTTTGATAATATACTTTACTTATACATAAGTTACATGCACTTTTATCTCGTGGCTCTATCGCCATCACAATCTGAAGTCGAGCCTTTATGTCACAACATCAATTAGAGTTTTTACCTTGTTCCAAGTTTGACCTATTCCCAAATTTGTCTATTTACAGAAAATTTTCGCTATACTAAAGTCTAGAACTTTCAAAGAAAACTTTGTTCTTTAAAGATTCTTCTTTCACATTTTGTACTATAGACTAACAACCTTATTTTCAAACTTTATTTTTCTATCAAAAAATTACATTAGACTTTTAATTCTTGGCTCTTTTCCACCAACGCAATTATACGTTCATCTTTTATGCCACAACACTAATTACAATTTATACATGAGTATTAGGCTTTGGCGGCTTTAGCCAACAAAGAAGTCATTCTTAAGTTGAAGATTGACCATTCCCTCCTATCGAGACACTCCTTTTGTCATTCGATTATTCTTTCTATCCTCATTGCTCCCTTTGGTAGTCTCGATTCGATTACTCAATTCATTTCATTCGTTTTTTCTTCTTCTAAGAACATATTTTACTCATACAAAGGCTACATGGACTTTTAGCTCGTGACTCTGTTGGCATCACAATATGAAGTCGGGCCTTTGTGTCACAACATCAACTAGAGTTTTTGTTTTGTTCCAAGTTTGACCTATTCCCAAATTTTCTGATTTAATTTATTTTTTCACTAAAGCCTAGAACTTTCAAAGAAAATCTTCTTGTTTAAATATTCTTCTTTCACGTTTTATACTTTTGACTAACAACCTTTATTTTCAAACTTTATTTTTCTATCAAAAAATTACATTAGACTTTTAGTTCGTGGCCTCTTTTCCACCAGCGCAAGCACAATCTTACGTTCACCCTTTATCAAAAATAAATTATATCTATTAGTTTGTGGCACCATTGCAATTTTACGTTCATCCTTTATGTCACAACACTAATTACAGTTTGTACATGAGTCTTAGGCAGCTTTAGCCAACAAAGAAGTCATCATTGAGTTGACGATTGTCTAATCCTTCCCTACCAGAAGACGTCTCTTTTCGTCATTCAATTACTCCTTACTCTCTATCATCACTAACTCCCTTTGGTCATCTCGATTCGATTATTCAACTCACACCACTCGTCTTTTTTTGATAACACACTTTACTCGTACAAAAGCCGCATGTACTTTTAGCTCGTGGCTCCATTGCAATTACAATATGAAGTTGATCTTTTATGTGAGACTACATCAACTATAGCTTTTGCCTTTTTCAAATTTGATCTATTTCCAAATTTGTCGATGTATAATTATTTTCCACTTCTGGAGATTTCGAAGAAACCCTTGTTCTTTAAATGATTCTTCTTTCACGTTTTGTACTATTGACGAAAAACCTTATTTGCAAATTTTATTTCTATCCAAAATTACGTGGACTTCTAATTTCTGGCTCCTTGTCAGCATCACAATATTCATCATTTATGTCACAACACCAATTACAGTTTATACGTAAGTCTTAGGCGGCTTTTGCCAATAAAGAATTCATCCATGACTTGACGATTGACCACTCCTTCTCTACCGAGCCGCCTCTCTTCGATTACTCCCTATAGCCCTTATCCTCATTGCTCCCTTTGGTCGTCTCAATTTGATTTTTCAGCTCATTCCACATGCCTTCCATTTTTATAACATACTTTAAATCATAAAAAAGATTCATGGACTTTTAACTAATGACTCTTAGTCGCAATCACAATTTGAAGTCGATCATTTACGTCGCAACATCAACTAAATTTGATATATTACCAAATTTGTTGATTTCAAAATTTTCCCACTACTATTCTAATGACAAAATCTTGTTCTTTAAAGATTTTTTTTCACGTTTGATACTATTGATTGACTAAAAGCCTTATTTTCAAATTCTATTTTTTTACATTGACTTTTAGTTCCCCGTTCTTCGTCACAATCACAATCTTAAGTTCATCTATTATGTCACAACATCAGTTAGAATTTATACACGAGTCTTTTGAAGAAGTCATCCTTGAGTTGACGATTGACTATTCCTTCCCTTCCAAGCCACCTCTCTCCTTATTCTTACTGCTCCCTTTGGTTGCCCCAATTTGATTATTCAACTTACTTTGCGTGCCTTCTATTTTTGATAACATACTTTACTCGTATAAAACTGCATGGACTTTTAGCTCGTGGTTCGTTGTCATCTCAATCTGAAGTCTGAAGTCGATCCTTTATGCCACAACATCAACTACAATTTTTTTACTTTGTTCAAAATTTGACATATTTCCAATTTTTTTTCCTCTATACTAATGACTGATTAGAACTTTCGAAGAAAACCTTGTTCTTTAAAGATTCTTCTTTCACGTTTTATATTATTGACTGAAAACCTTAATTTTAAATTCTATTTTTCTATCATTCAAATTCTCAAGTTTTTGCCACCATCGCAATCATCCTTTATGTCACAACACAAATTAAGTTTGTATGCGAGTCTTAGGCAGCTTTTGCTAGCAATAATGATCCTTGAATTGATGATTGACTATTGCTTCCCTACCAACCCGTTTCTTTTGGTAATTTGATTACTCCCTACCTCCCTATTCTCACTACTCCCTTTGGTCGTCTTAATTCGATTATTCAACTAACTACATTTGTCTTCTATTTTTGATAACAAACTTTACTACAAAAACTACATTTATTTCGCCTGCCTTTTATTTTTGATAACTCGTGGCTCTTTGTCGCCAGCACAATCTGAAATCGATCCTTTTATGTCACAACATCAACTAAAGTTTTTACCTTGTTCCAAATTTGACGTATTCCTAAATTTCTTGATTTCTAAAATTTTCAACAATATTGATGACTAGGGTTTTCGATCAAAACCTTGTTCTTTAAATATTCTTCTTTCATGATTTATACTATTGATTGAAAACCTTGTTATCAAATATATACTTATGTCAAAAAATTACATGGACTTTTAGTTCCCAGCTCTTTGCCACCATCGCAATCTTAAAGTTCATCATTTATGTCACAATACCAATTACAGTTTATACGTTGCTTGTGGTAGCTTTTTCCAACAAAGAAGTCATCATTAAGTTGACGATTCACCATTCTTTCTCTACCGAGCCACCTGTTTTCGTCTTTCGATTATGCCCTACTGCCTATCCTCACTTCTCCCTTTGGTTGCCTTAATTCGTTTATTCAGCTCACTCTGCTAGTAAAGTTTTGTTTATTATAGATTATTCTTTCACATTTTATACTATTAACTGAAAACCTTTAGCTCATGGTTCTTTGATCTTAAGTTCATCTATTATGTCACAACACTAGTTACAATTTATACGTGAGTCTTATGCGGGCTTTCGCCAACAAAAAGTTATCATTGAGTTGACGAAAAATTCCCTATCTAGGCTCTTTTTTTCATTTGATTAGTCATTTACTCCCTATCCTCACTGCTTTCTTTGGTTGTCTCGATTCAATTATTCAGCTTACTCCGTTTGTCTTCCATTTTTTAATAATATACTTTTACTCATACAAAAGCTGAATAGACTTTTAGCTCGTAGCTCTTTGTCGCCATCAAAATATAAAGTTGATCTGTTGTGTCACAACATCAACTGGAGTTTTTTTCTTGTTCCAAATTTGACCTATTACAAAATTTGTCAATTTCCAGATTTTTTCCACTATGCTAATGTCTAGAACTTTTGAAGATAATCTTGTTCTATAAAAAATTTTCTTTAACATTCTATGCTAGACTGAAAACCTTATTTTGAAATTCTATTTTTTATACAAAATTTACATGGACATAGTTCATGACTTTTTTTTTGCCACCATCACAAACTTAAGTTCATCTTTTATTTTACAACACCAACTTCAGTTTATAAGTAGACTTAGGCGGTTTTCGCCAACAAAGAAGTCATTCTTGAGTTGACGATTGATCATTCCTTTCCTACCGATCCGCCTCTCTTCATCATTCGATTACTCAATACTCCCTATCCTCACTGCTCCCTTTGGTCGCCTCAATTCGATTATTCAGTTCACTCTGCTCGACTTCGAGTTTTCAACATACTTTACTCATACACAAAAGCTGCATTGACTTTTGCTCGTGGCTTTTTGTCGCCATTACATTCTGAAGTCGATACTTTTATGTCACAACAACAACTAGAGTTTTTACCTTTATTTCAAGTTTGACATATTCCCAAATTTGTCGATGTCTACATTTTTTCTACTATACTAATTGCTAGAGCTTTCAAAGAAAACCTTGTTCTTTAAAGATTCTTCTATCATGTTTTATACGAGAAAATTTATTTTCAAATTATATTTTTCTATCAAAAATTACAAGGGCTTTGAGTTTATGGTTCTTTGCCATCATCACAATTTTAAGTTCATCATTTATGTTACAACATCAATTACAGTTTATTCATAAGTCTTAGGTTGCTTTCGCCAACATAGAAGTCATCAATGAGTTGACGATTGACCATTCCTTCTCTACTGAGTTGCCTCTCTTTGTCGTTCGATTACTCCCTACTCCCTATCCTCAATGGTCCCTTTGGTCATCTCAATTGTCTCAATTCGATTATTAATCTCACTCTGCATGCTTTTATTTTTTTATAAAATACTTTATTCATACAAAAGCTTCATGGACTTTTAGCTCATTGCTCTCTGTCGCCATCACAATATGAAGTTAATCCTTTATGTCGCAACATCAACTATACTTTTTACCTCAAAATTTGATCTGTATCCAAATTTGTTGATCTCCAAATTTTTTTCATTATACTAATGACTAGAACTTTCGAAGAAAATATTGTTCTTTATAGATTTTTCTTTCCTGTTTTATGAAAATCTTATTTTCAAATTTTAATTTTGTATCCAAAAGTTACATGTACTTTTAGTTCCTGGTTCTTTGCTACCATCGCAATCTTAAGTTCATCCATTATGTCACAACATCTGTTAGAGTTATACGCGAGTCTTGTGCGACTTTCATCAACAAAGTCATCCTTAAGTTGTCGATTGACCATTCCTTCCCTACTGAACAGTCTCTTTTCGTCATTCGATTATCCCCTACTCCCTATTCTCACTCCTACGTTTGGTCGCCTCAATTCGATTATTCAACTCATTCTGCTTGCCTTCCGTTTTTGATAATATATGTTACTAGTGCAACTTTAATGTTGTATGGACTTTTAGTTTGTGGTTCTTTGTCGCCATCACAATATAAAATCGATCCTTGTGTCACAACATAAACTATAGTTCTTACCTTGTTCCAAATTTGACTTATTATCAAATTTGCCGATTTCCAAAATTTTTCTACTGTACTAATGACTAGAAGTTTCGAAGATTAAGTTCATCATTTACACGGAATATCATTTACATGTTTTACACGGAACTAATTACATGAACTTTTAGTTTCTGACTTTTTATGTCACAACAACGAAGTCATCCTTTAGTTGATGATTGACCATTCCTTTCCTACCTATCCGTCTCTTTTTGTTTTTCGGTTGCTCCCTACTCCATATCCTCACTGCTCCCTTTGGTTGCCTCGATTTGATTATTTAGCTCACTCCGTTTGACTTTTATTTTTGATGACATACTATTCCTAAATTTGTCGAATTTTGAAATATTTTCCTTACACTAATGACTAGAATTTTCGAAGAAAGCATTGTGTTTTGAAGATTCTTCTTTCACATTTTATATTGTTGACCGAAAACCTTATTTTCAAACTCCATTTTTTAACAAAAAAATATATCGATTTTTAGTTCCCGACTCTCTTTCACCATCACAATCTTAAGATCATCCTTTATGTCACAACACTAATTGATTGACTCTTCCTTCCCTATCCTTCCCTATCGAGCCACCTCTGTAGGTCATTCGATTACTCCCTACTCTCTATCCTCACTACTCATATTGGTCATCTCAATTCGATTATACAACTTACTTGCTTGCCTTCCATTTTTGATAACATAATTTACTCATACAAAAGCTTAAGTTCATCTTTTATTTTACAACACCTACTTCAGTTTATAAGTTAGACTTAGGCGGTTTTCGCCAACAAAGAAGTCATTCTTGAGTTGACGATTGATCATTCCTTTCCTACCGATCCGCCTCTCTTCGTCATTCGATTACTCAATACTCCCTATCCTCACTGCTCCCTTTGGTCGCCTCAATTCGATTATTCAGTTCACTCTGCTCGACTTCGAGTTTTCAACATACTTTACTCATACAAAAGCTGCATGGACTTTTGCTCGTGGCTTTTTGTAGCCATTACATTCTGAAGTCGATCCTTTTATGTCACAAAAACAACTAGAGTTTTTACCTTTATTTCAAGTTTGACATATTCCCAAATTTGTCGATGTCTACATTTTTTCTACTATACTAATTGCTAGAGCTTTCAAAGAAAACCTTGTTCTTTAAAGATTCTTCTTTCATGTTTTATACGATTGATTGAAAATTTATTTTCAAATTATATTTTTCTATCAAAAATTACAAGGGCTTTGAGTTTATGGTTCTTTGCCATCATCACAATTTTAAGTTCATCATTTATGTTACAACATCAATTACAATTTATTCATAAGTCTTAGGTTGCTTTCGCCAACATAGAAGTCTTAGGTTGCTTTCATCACAATTTTAAGTTCATCATTTATGTTACAACATCAATTACAATTTATTCATAAGTCTTAGGTTGCTTTCGCCAACATAGAAGTCATCAATGAGTTGACGATTGACCATTCCTTCTCTACTGAGCTGCCTCTCTTTGTCGTTCGATTACTCCCTACTCCCTATCCTCAATGGTCCCTTTGGTCGTCTCAATTGTCTCAATTCGATTATTAAGCTCACTCTGCATGCTTTTATTTTTTTATAAAATACTTTATTCATACAAAAGCTTCATGGACTTTTAGCTCATTGCTCTCTGTCGCCATCACAAGCTGAAGTTAATCCTTTATGTCGCAACATCAACTATACTTTTTACCTCAAAATTTGATCTGTATCCAAATTTGTTGATCTCCAATTTTTTTTTATTATACTAATGACTAGAACTTTCGAAGAAAATATTGTTCTTTATAGATTTTTCTTTCCTGTTTTATGAAAATCTTATTTTCAAATTTTAATTTTGTATCCAAAAGTTACAAGTACTTTTAGTTCCTGGTTCTTTGCTACCATCGCAATCTTAAGTTCATCCATTATGTCACAACATCTGTTAGAGTTATGCGCGAGTCTTGTCCGACTTTCATCAACAAAGTCATCCTTAAGTTGTCGATTGACCATTCCTTCCCTACTGAACAGTCTCTTTTCGTCATTCGAGTATCCCCTACTCCCTATTCTCACTCCTACGTTTGGTCGCCTCAATTCGATTATTCAACTCATTCTGCTTGCCTTTCGTTTTTGATAATATATGTTACTAGTGCAACTTTAATGTTGCATGGACTTTTAGTTTGTGGTTCTTTGTCGCCATCACAATATAAAATCGATCCTTATGTCACAACATAAACTATAGTTCTTACCTTGTTCCAAATTTGACCTATTATCAAATTTGCCGATTTCCAAATTTTTTCTACTGTACTAATGACTAGAAGTTTCGAAGATTAAGTTCATCATTTACACGGAATATCATTTACATGTTTTACACGGAACTAATTACATGAACTTTTAGTTTCTGACTTTTTATGTCACAACAACGAAGTCATCCTTTAGTTGATGATTGACCATTCCTTTCCTACCTATCCGTCTCTTTTTGTTTTTCGGTTGCTCCCTACTCTATATCCTCACTGCTCCCTTTGGTTGCCTCGATTTGATTATTTAGCTCACTCCGTTTGACTTTTATTTTTGATGACATACTATTCCTAAATTTGTCGAATTTTGAAATATTTTCCTTACACTAATGACTAGAATTTTCGAAGAAAGCATTGTGTTTTGAAGATTCTTCTTTCACATTTTATATTGTTGACCGAAAACCATATTTTCAAACTCCATTTTTTAACAAAAAAATATATCGATTTTTAGTTCCTGACTCTCTTTCACCATCACAATCTTAAGATCATCCTTTATGTCACAACACTAATTTATGTCACAACACTAATTGATTGACTCTTCCTTCCCTATCCTTCCCTATCGAGCCACCTCTGTAGGTCATTCGATTACTCCCTACTCTCTATCCTCACTACTCATATTGGTCATCTCAATTCGATTATACAACTTACTTGCTTGCCTTCCATTTTTGATAACATAATTTACTCATACAAAAGCTTAAGTTCATCTTTTATTTTACAACACCTACTTCAGTTTATAAGTTAGACTTAGGCGGTTTTCGCCAACAAAGAAGTCATTCTTGAGTTGACGATTGATCATTCCTTTCCTACCGATCCGCCTCTCTTCGTCATTCGATTACTCAATACTCCCTATCCTCACTGCTCCCTTTGGTCGCCTCAATTCGATTATTCAGTTCACTCTGCTCGACTTCGAGTTTTCAACATACTTTACTCATACAAAAGCTGCATGGACTTTTGCTCGTGGCTTTTTGTAGCCATTACATTCTGAAGTCGATCCTTTTATGTCACAAAAACAACTAGAGTTTTTACCTTTATTTCAAGTTTGACATATTCCCAAATTTGTCGATGTCTACATTTTTTCTACTATACTAATTGCTAGAGCTTTCAAAGAAAACCTTGTTCTTTAAAGATTCTTCTTTCATGTTTTATACGATTGATTGAAAATTTATTTTCAAATTATATTTTTCTATCAAAAATTACAAGGGCTTTGAGTTTATGGTTCTTTGCCATCATCACAATTTTAAGTTCATCATTTATGTTACAACATCAATTACAATTTATTCATAAGTCTTAGGTTGCTTTCGCCAACATAGAAGTCTTAGGTTGCTTTCATCACAATTTTAAGTTCATCATTTATGTTACAACATCAATTACAATTTATTTATAAGTCTTAGGTTGCTTTCGCCAACATAGAAGTCATCAATGAGTTGACGATTGACCATTCCTTCTCTACTGAGCTGCCTCTCTTTGTCGTTCGATTACTCCCTACTCCCTATCCTCAATGGTCCCTTTGGTCGTCTCAATTGTCTCAATTCGATTATTAAGCTCACTCTGCATGCTTTTATTTTTTTATAAAATACTTTATTCATACAAAAGCTTCATGGACTTTTAGCTCATTGCTCTCTGTCGCCATCACAAGCTGAAGTTAATCCTTTATGTCGCAACATCAACTATACTTTTTACCTCAAAATTTGATCTGTATCCAAATTTGTTGATCTCCAATTTTTTTTTATTATACTAATGACTAGAACTTTCGAAGAAAATATTGTTCTTTATAGATTTTTCTTTCCTGTTTTATGAAAATCTTATTTTCAAATTTTAATTTTGTATCCAAAAGTTACAAGTACTTTTAGTTCCTGGTTCTTTGCTACCATCGCAATCTTAAGTTCATCCATTATGTCACAACATCTGTTAGAGTTATGCGCGAGTCTTGTCCGACTTTCATCAACAAAGTCATCCTTAAGTTGTCGATTGACCATTCCTTCCCTACTGAACAGTCTCTTTTCGTCATTCGAGTATCCCCTACTCCCTATTCTCACTCCTACGTTTGGTCGCCTCAATTCGATTATTCAACTCATTCTGCTTGCCTTTCGTTTTTGATAATATATGTTACTAGTGCAACTTTAATGTTGCATGGACTTTTAGTTTGTGGTTCTTTGTCGCCATCACAATATAAAATCGATCCTTATGTCACAACATAAACTATAGTTCTTACCTTGTTCCAAATTTGACCTATTATCAAATTTGCCGATTTCCAAATTTTTTCTACTGTACTAATGACTAGAAGTTTCGAAGATTAAGTTCATCATTTACACGGAATATCATTTACATGTTTTACACGGAACTAATTACATGAACTTTTAGTTTCTGACTTTTTATGTCACAACAACGAAGTCATCCTTTAGTTGATGATTGACCATTCCTTTCCTACCTATCCGTCTCTTTTTGTTTTTCGGTTGCTCCCTACTCTATATCCTCACTGCTCCCTTTGGTTGCCTCGATTTGATTATTTAGCTCACTCCGTTTGACTTTTATTTTTGATGACATACTATTCCTAAATTTGTCGAATTTTGAAATATTTTCCTTACACTAATGACTAGAATTTTCGAAGAAAGCATTGTGTTTTGAAGATTCTTCTTTCACATTTTATATTGTTGACCGAAAACCATATTTTCAAACTCCATTTTTTAACAAAAAAATATATCGATTTTTAGTTCCCGACTCTCTTTCACCATCACAATCTTAAGATCATCCTTTATGTCACAACACTAATTTATGTCACAACACTAATTGATTGACTCTTCCTTCCCTATCCTTCCCTATCGAGCCACCTCTGTAGGTCATTCGATTACTCCCTACTCTCTATCCTCACTACTCATATTGGTCATCTCAATTCGATTATACAACTTACTTGCTTGCCTTCCATTTTTGATAACATACTTTACTCATACAAAAGCTTAAGTTCATCTTTTATTTTACAACACCTACTTCAGTTTATAAGTTAGACTTAGGCGGTTTTCGCCAACAAAGAAGTCATTCTTGAGTTGACGATTGATCATTCCTTTCCTACCGATCCGCCTCTCTTCGTCATTCGATTACTCAATACTCCCTATCCTCACTGCTCCCTTTGGTCGCCTCAATTCGATTATTCAGTTCACTCTGCTCGACTTCGAGTTTTCAACATACTTTACTCATACATAAGCTGCATGGACTTTTGCTCGTGGCTTTTTGTAGTCATTACATTCTGAAGTCGATCCTTTTATGTCACAACAACAACTAGAGTTTTTACCTTTATTTCAAGTTTGACATATTCCCAAATTTGTCGATGTCTACATTTTTTCTACTATACTAATTGCTAGAGCTTTCAAAGAAAACCTTGTTCTTTAAAGATTCTTCTTTCATGTTTTATACGATTGATTGAAAATTTATTTTCAAATTATATTTTTCTATCAAAAATTACAAGGGCTTTGAGTTTATGGTTCTTTGCCATCATCACAATTTTAAGTTCATCATTTATGTTACAACATCAATTACAATTTATTCATAAGTCTTAGGTTGCTTTCGCCAACATAGAAGTCTTAGGTTGCTTTCATCACAATTTTAAGTTCATCATTTATGTTCCAACATCAATTACAATTTATTCATAAGTCTTAGGTTGCTTTCGCCAACATAGAAGTCATCAATGAGTTGACGATTGACCATTCCTTCTCTACTGAGCTGTCTCTCTTTGTCGTTCGATTACTCCCTACTCCCTATCCTCAATGGTCCCTTTGGTCGTCTCAATTGTCTCAATTCGATTATTAAGCTCACTCTGCATGCTTTTATTTTTTTATAAAATACTTTATTCATACAAAAGCTTCATGGACTTTTAGCTCATTGCTCTCTGTCGCCATCACAATCTGAAGTTAATCCTTTATGTCGCAACATCAACTATACTTTTTACCTCAAAATTTGATCTGTATCCAAATTTGTTGATCTCCAAATTTTTTTCATTATACTAATGACTAGAACTTTCGAAGAAAATATTGTTCTTTATAGATTTTTCTTTCCTGTTTTATGAAAATCTTATTTTCAAATTTTAATTTTGTATCCAAAAGTTACATGTACTTTTAGTTCCTGGTTCTTTGCTACCATCGCAATCTTAAGTTCATCCATTATGTCACAACATCTGTTAGAGTTATACGCGAGACTTGTGCGACTTTCATCAACAAAGTCATCCTTAAGTTGTCGATTGACCATTCTTTCCCTACTGAACAGTCTCTTTTCGTCATTCGATTATCCCCTACTCCCTATTCTCACTCCTACGTTTGGTCGCCTCAATTCGATTATTCAACTCATTCTGCTTGCCTTCCGTTTTTGATAATATATGTTACTAGTGCAACTTTAATGTTGCATGGACTTTTAGTTTGTGGTTCTTTGTCGCCATCACAATATAAAATCGATCCTTATGTCACAACATAAACTATAGTTCTCACCTTGTTCCAAATTTGACCTATTATCAAATTTGTCGATTTCCAAAATTTTTCTACTGTACTAATGACTAGAAGTTTCGAAGATTAAGTTCATCATTTACACGGAATATCATTTACATCTTTTACACGGAATATCATTTACATCTTTTACACGGAACTAATTACATGAACTTTTAGTTTCTGACTTTTATGTCACAACAACGAAGTCATCCTTTAGTTGATGATTGACCATTCCTTTCCTACCTATCCGTCTCTTTTTGTTTTTCGGTTGCTCCCTACTCCATATCCTCACTGCTCCCTTTGGTTGCCTCGATTTGATTATTTAGCTCACTCCGTTTGACTTTTATTTTTGATGACATACTATTCCTAAATTTGTCGAATTTTGAAATATTTTCCTTACACTAATGACTAGAATTTTCGAAGAAAGCATTGTGTTTTGAAGATTCTTCTTTCACATTTTATATTGTTGACCGAAAACCTTATTTTCAAACTCCATTTTTTAACAAAAAAATATATCGATTTTTAGTTCCCGACTCTCTTTCACCATCACAATCTTAAGATTATCCTTTATGTCACAACACTAATTTATGTCACAACACTAATTGATTGACTCTTCCTTCCCTATCCTTCCCTATCGAGCCACCTCTGTAGGTCATTCGATTACTCCCTACTCTCTATCCTCACTACTCATATTGGTCATCTCAATTCGATTATACAACTTACTTGCTTGCCTTCCATTTTTGATAACATACTTTACTCATACAAAAGCTGCATGAACTTTTAGCTCGGATCTTTGTCGTCACAATTTGAAGTCGATCATTTATGGCATAACATCAACTAGAGTTTTTACCTTGTTCCAAATTTGACATTTTTCCAAATTTATTGATTTTCAAAACTTTTCCATTATACTAATGGCTTCAAGTTTCGAAGAAAGCTTTTTTCTTTAAAGATTCTTCTTTCACGTTTTATACTATTGACTGAAGACCTTATTTTCAAATTCCATTTTTCTATCCAAAAATTATATGGACTTTTATTAGTTTTCGACTCTTTTCCACCATCACAATCTTAAGTTCATCATTTATGTCACAACACAAATTACAGTTTATACATGAGTCTCAGGCAGCTTTCAACAACAAAGAAGTGATCGATCAGTTGGCGATTGACTCTTCTTTCTCTACCGAGCTCTCTCTTCGTCATTCAATTTATCCTTATTCCCTATCGTCACTATTCACTTTGGTTGTCTGGATTTGATTATTCAGTTCACTCCGATCCTTTCTACTTTTGATAACATTATTCATACAAAACATTCATAGATTTTTAGCTCGTGGCTCTTTGTCGCCATCACAATAAGTCGATTCTTTATGTCAGAACATCAACTGTAGTTTTTATTTTGTTCAAAATTTGACCTATTCGTAAATTTGTTGATTTCCAATTTTTTTTTCATTATACTAATGACTAGAACTTTCGATGAAACCCTTGTTCTTTAAAGATTATTCTTTCATGTTTTACACTATTGACTGGAAACCTTATTTTTAAATTCTATTTTTATATCCAAAAATTATATGGACATTTAGTTCCTGAATCTTTTAACCTCTGCAATCTTAAGTTCATCCTTTCATGTCACAAAAATTATATGGACTTTTAGTTTGTCGTTATCTAATGTTCATCCTTTTGCTAACAAAGAAGTCATCCATGAGTTGACAATTGACCATTCCTTCTCTACCAAGCCGTCTCTCTTCGTCATTCGATTACTCACTACTCTCTATCCTTACTGGTCCTTTTGATCGTCTCGTTTCAATTATTCATCTCACTCGGCATAACATACTTAAACAAAACTTGTTTTTAGTTGGCTATTTGTCGCCATGAGAATCTGAAGTCTCGATCATTCATGTCACAACTTCTACTACAATTTTTACCTTGTTCCAAATTTGACCTATTTCCAAATTTATCAATTTTTAATTTTCCCCCACTAATAGTAATGACTAGAACTTTCGAAGAAAATCTTGTTTTTTTAAGATTCTTCTTTCACGTATTATACTATAGAGTAAAAACTTTATTTTCAAATTCTATTTTTCAATCCAAAGATTACATGAATTTCTAGTTTTTGCTTTTTTGATACAGTTGCTATCTTAAGTTCATCATTTATGTCACAACATCAATACATGTTATACGTGAGTCTTAGGCGGATTTCGCCAACAAAGAAGTTATTCTTGAGTTGACGATCGACCCTTCCTTCCATACCAAGCTGTCTCCCTTCGTCATTGGATTACTCTCTACTTCTTATCCTCACTCCACCGTTTGGTAGTCTCGATTTGATTATTCGGCTCACTCCGCTCGCATTCTATTTTTGATAACATCACTCACATTTGTTGCTTGTTGTTGCTCGAAGTCAATTATTTATGTCACAATATCAATTACAATTTTTGCCTTCATCAAAATTTGACATACCTACAAATTTGTCGATTTTTAATTTTTTTCCATTATACTAATGACTAGAACTTTCAAAGAAAGCCTTGTTCTTTAAAGATTCTTTTTTCATATTTTTTACTATTGACTGAAAACCTTATGTTTAAATTCTATTTTTCTATCCAAAAATTACATGGATATTTAGTTCTCGACTCTTTTACATTATAGCAATCTTAGGCTTTCGCCAACAAAGAAGTCAACCTTAAGTTGATGATTGGCCATTCCTTCCCTACCTAACCGTCTCTCTTTATCATTCGATTACTCCCTATTCCCTATCTTCACTACTTCCTTTGGTCGCCTTAGTTTGATTATTCTGCTCACTCCGCTTGCCTTTCATTTTTGATAACATACTTTATTCGTACGAAAGTTGCATGGACTTTTTAGCTTGTGGTTCTTTGTTGTTATCACAATATGAAGTCGATCCTCTATGTCACAACATTAGCTAGAGTTTTTATCTTGTTCGAAATTTGATCTATCCCCAAATTTGTCGATTTCCAAATCTTTTCCGTTGTACTAATGACTAGAGCTTTTGAAGAAATCCTTGTTCATTAAAGATTCTTCTTTCACGTTTTATACTCTATTGACCGAAAACCTTATTTTCAAATTTCATTTTCTAGCCAAAAATTACATGGTTTTTTTAATTCTCAACTCTTTTACCACCATCGCAATCTTATGTTCATATTTTATGTCACAACACTAATTATTTATTCGTGAATATTAGGTGGCTTTAACCAACATAGAAGTCATCCTTGAGTTGACGATTGACCATCCTTTCCTACCAAGACGCTTCTCTTCGTCATTCAATTACTCCCTACTCACTTTCCTTACTACTCTCTTTTGTCGTCTCAATTCGATTATTCTGCTTACATCGCTCGACTTTCATTTTTGATAACATACACTATTCCCAAATTTGACGATTTTCGAAAATTTTCTATTATATTAATGACTAGAACTTTCGAAGAATTGTGTTTCAAGGGTTCTTTTTTCACGTTTTATATTGTTGACTGAAACCTTATTCTCAAATTCCATTTTTACTATCTAAATAATATATGGACTTTTTAGTTCCGGAATCTCATTCACTATCGCAATCTTAAGTTTATACTTTGTCACAATTTTAATTACAATTTATATTGGAGTCTTAGGCGATTTTGCTGACAAAGAAGTCATACTTGAGTTGACCATCGACCATTCCTTCTCTACCGAGCTGCCCCTCTTTGTCATTCAATTACTCTTTATCCTCACTATTAAGTTTGGTCGTCTCGATTCTATTATTCAACTTACTCTGCCCGCCTTCTTTTTCTTATAACATATTTTATTCTTACAAAATTTTGATGGACTTTTAGCTCAAGGCACTTTGTCTTCATCACAATTTGAAGTTGATACTTTATGTCACAACATCAACTACATTTTTTTCCTTGCTCCAAATTTGACATTCCCAAATTTCTCGATTTCAATTTTTTCACTATATTTATCACTAGAACTTTCGAAGAAAGCCTTTTTCTTTAATGATTCTTCTTTCACGTTTTGTACTATTAATTGAAAACCTTATTTTAAAATTCTATTTGTTATTCATAAATTACATGGACTTTTAGTTCCTACTCTTTAGGCGGCTTTTGCCAACAAAGAAGTCATCCTTGAGTTGATAATTGACCCTTCCTTCCCAACCGAGCCGCCTCTCTTCATCATTCGATTAAACCCAACTCCATATCCTCACCTGCTCCCTTTGATTGTCTCGATTCGATTGTTCTGTTCACTCCGCTTGCCTTTTATTTTTGATAAACATTACTCATACAAAATTTTTATTGACTTTTAGCTCATGGCTCATTGTCGCCATCACAATCTGAAGTCGATCCTTTATTTCACAACATCAACTACAATTTTACTTTGTTCAAATTTTGACTTTTAGCTTTTCTTTCAGGTTTTATATTATTGGCTGAAAAACCTTATTTCCAAACTCCATTTTTCAATCCAAAAATTACATGGACATTTAGTTCCGGTCTCTTTTCACCATCGCAATATTAACTCCATCTTTTATGTCACAACAATAATTATAGTTTATATGTGAGCCTTAGGCGGCTTTCACCAGTAAAAAAGCCAATTCTTTAGTTGACGATTGATCATTCCTTCCCTACATAGTCATCTCTTTTCGTCATTCGATTACTCTCTATCCTTGCTACTCGCTTTGGCCGCCTCAATTCGATTATTCACCTCAACCCGCTTGCCTTTTATTTTTGATAACATACTTTACTCATACAAAAGCTGCATAGACTTTTAGCTCGGGTCTATTTATCGTCATCTTAATCTGAAGTCGATCCTTTATGTCACAACATCAACTAGAGTTTTTACCTTGACCTATTCCCACATTTGTCTATTTCCAAAACTTCTCCATTATACTAATGACTAGAACTTTTGTACAAAGCCTTCTTTAAAGAATCTTCTTTCTTGTTTTATACTATTGAATGAAAACCTTATTTCCATTTTTCTATCAAAAAATTACATGAACTTTTTGTTCCCGACACTTTTCGACCATCTCAATCTTAAGCTCATCATTTATGTCACAACACCAGTTACAGTTTATATGTGAGTCTTATGTGGCTTTCGCCAATAAATAATCATCCTTGAGTTGATGATTGACTCTTCGTCATTCGATTAATCCCTACTCCTTATCGTTACTATTCACTTTGGTTGTCTCGATTCGATTATTCAGTTCACTCTGGCTGCCTTCTATTTTTGATAACATTACTCATACAAAAATTTCATGGATTTTTAGCTCGTTGCTCATTGTCGCCATTACAATCCGAAGTCGATCCACCACTTCAACTACAATTTTTTTTACCATGTTCAAAATTTGACCTATTCACAAGTTTGTCGATTTCTAGTTTTGTTTCATTATACTAATGACTAGAACTTTCGAAGAAAGCCTTCTTGTTGAAAGATTTTTTTTTTCATGTTTTAGACTACTGACTAAAAACCTTATTTTTAAATTCCATTTTTCTAATACAAAAATTACACGAACATTTAGTTCCCAACTCATTTTCACCATCGTAATCTTAAGTTCATCTTTTATGTCACAATACAAATTACAGTTTATACGTGAGTCTTAGGCAGCTTTCACCAACGAAGAAGGCTTCCTTTAGTTGACGATTGGCCATTCTTTCCCTGCCTAGCCATCTATCTTTGTAATTCGATTACTCCCTATCCTCACTGCTCCCATTGGTCGTCTCGATTTAGTTATTCAGATTACTCCGCTCAACTTTCATTTTTGATTACATACACTATTATCAAATTTGTCGATTTTCGACTTTCATCCTTGAGTTATCAACTGACCATTCCTTTCCCCTACTGAGCTGCCTCTCTTCGTCATTTTATTCCTCGCTACTCTATCCTTAGTGCTCCCTTAGGTCGTCTTCTCAATTCGATTATTCAGCTCACTCTGCTTACCATCCATTTCTGATAACATGTTTGTACGCAAGTTGCATGGACTTTTATAGCTCATGCATGGTTCTTTGTCGTCATCACAATCTAAAGTCGATCCTTTATGTCACGACATAAACTACAGTTTTTATCTTGATCCAAATTTGCCATATTCCCAAATTTTGTTGATTTTTTGAACTTTTCCATTATACTAGTGACTAGAACTTTCGAACAAAGCCTTGTTTCCAAATTCTATTTTTCTATCCAAAAATTACAAGGATATTTAGTCCGGTCTCTTTTAACCATCGCAATCTTAAGTTCAGCTTTTATGTCATAACACTAATTACAATTTATTCATGAGTCTTAGGTGGCTTTTGCCAACAAAGAAGTCATCATTGAGTTGATGATTGATCATTCCTTCTCTACTCGCCGTCTCGTCATTCGATTACTCTCTACTCACTATCCTCACTTCCCCTTTGGCTGGCTCGATTCAATTATTCACCTCACTTCGCTCAACTTCCATTTTTTGATAACATACACTATTCCCAAATTTGGCGATTTTCGAAAAGTTTCCGTTATTACTAATGACTAGAACTTCCGAAGAAAGAATGGTTTGTTAAAGATTCTTCTTTCCCGTTTTATATTATTGACTTGTATTGCTTATGCTAGAACATGGAAATTAAAATACTGCTTATATTCAGACCCTCGCTTGCTAAGTCCCTTACGGTTTCATCTCTCGGCTTACCTTCGGGTCCGAGCAAACGTGCTACTTATGTTCCTTAGAAACGCGTGCTTGTCTGCTTGAATGTTACTGTAGCGCCCCGTTCTCCCGATGCGGAGAGCGCGGCTAAGAAACACAAGACGGTATCGTTCGATCGGAATAGATTGAATTAAGAACTCGTCCTCGTTATGGATTTGTTTCTTCGGAATCGATTCCCATATTCAGTGGACTGCGCCCCAAGGATCGGCTTAGCGGCAGAGTCAGGAGGGACCTCTCCGCTGCTATCTTTTATTGCCTCGGTTTTCGATGTCGCTTGTTGCTTTCGTGCTTTGAGTTGGTTTTGGGATTCGCTTGTTTTCCTTGAACGGTTTCGATGGTTTTCATTGTTTTCGTTCATTGACTTGCACTTCTATTCCGAGATTGGAAAGAGAGGAAGAAGTATTAATCGAGCTGTTCGTGTGCAGGTGAACGAGCAGTAGGCGGCTTGCGAGCGGAGTCGTGAAGCGCCTCTTTCCTTCTTCTTTCCAAAAATCTAAGTGAGTGGCTACCAACCCGATTAGCTAGCCCTGCTTCCAAATTTCACTCATTTGCCCCGATCAAACGATACCAAGTAATAACTAAAAGAAACCAAGATAAAAGAGAATATTCTTGGTACTTATGCTTGTCAATGAAACTTGTGAACGGTTATATCTTTGCATGCTTGTTCGTTCGGAAATGTTCATCAAATGCATAGATACAAGTTTAAACGTATATCCTGATGCATGAATATAACGTAGTTGCAATGTAAAATGAATCATGCAATACCGCTTGTCTTGTACTCACGTAGCCTCCGGGCGAATGCTTGTTAACGTAGCCTCCGGGCGAATGTTTGTCAACGTAGCCTCCGGGCGAATGATTATTAGTGTGCGATCACGGACAACTTGTGCACAAGGTATAGTTCCTGCGGGCGGCTGCTGGGGCACTGGCACCGTTCCGGCTCCGGACGGAACTAACGTTTAGTCTCACGTACTAGGACAGGGTGGTATGCGGCGCCTAACGTTCTTGCACGTAGCAAACCATCTTCGTCACAGACTAGTGTCCATTATGGCAATCAAGCCAGTGATCATCGTGTATATTTAAACCTGTTGCATACTAACTTGTGTCTTCGTGGCAGGGAAGGCAGGGTAAGTATTGTGCAGGTAATTCAGACGGTCAGGTAAAATCCACCTAACGGTGGCACGTTCATTTCAGTAAATTCAATATGCTGCTTGTAAATGAACTAAGGCAAGATAGAAACCCACAAAAATATGCATGCTTCACTAAACAATGTGTTGATTGGTATAGTCAGGCTAGCTCGCCTTCACCAGCATGTTTCGATATGCTGACCCTCGTTGAAACAGGTTCTCCGCACCAAGGCGAACCGAGCGAGGAGCCGAAGTCGTCTACCCGATCCAGTCCAACTGTTGGCGCATCTTCACCGCTCCCCCTGAAGCATTTGAAGACAGGAGCTGCAACTCTTCATACACAAATGCAGCTCCGTGGCAAAGCCGTCCTCCAGCCTGGAGGTCTTTATCGTTTTGAGTTTATAAAAGGATGTAATGTACAGGACTGCTATCTCATTTTGAGTCATCTCTTTTGTAAGCCGTTCGGCATATTAGCTAACTCGTTCAAGAGTTTGTAATAGATGTTCATTATCAATAAAGAGAACTTTTCTATGTTTCAAATCTGTGTTTCAATTTATCTGCGTACTCTGAATATGTGCTTGCTATGCAAATCATTAAAGCCTTCTGCGGGCGCAACCCCAGGCCCGCACGGCGGTCACGATTCGGGGGACGCCTCGGGGCGTGACATAGTGGTATCAGAGCACAGATTCAAAGTTCCTTAGACTTCGTGCTGGAAAAGTTCCTTTAACGATCAAAAATTCCTGTGCGAACTCTTGAACTCGCTAGGCCAAAATGAGATACGTTCATGCAATAAGTCCATAATACATTATGATCCTAATGTAATTTACCTTCTTTTGAAGGAATGACTCCAGCGCAATCTGCAGCGCAAACTCCGGACGAAACGCAAGGCCAAGAAAGTAGTTCGGATACTTCGGGAAGTTCAAAGAGCCAGCGAGCCGTGCCAAGCATCGATCCCGTCCAACGAATGTTGCAGATGTTGGAGGCAAACCAACAAAGGGACGAGGCTCGCTATGAACGGGCCGAGAAGCGGGTGGAAGAGAGTCAGCTCAAGTTTCAAGACAATATAGAAGCACGATTCTCAGTCCAACAAAAGCAGGTAGATACCTTGCAGCAGATCGTTCAGACTTTGGCATCCAACCAGTCCGCGGCAACGCCAGCGACTCCGGTGGAACAGCCCGTACTTGAAGTAGAGACGCCGCAAATTCCAAGGACGAGGGACGTGATTGCCTTCGACTTTGGCCACTTCAAGAAAGTCTGCAACACCCCATTCAACGGGACTGAGGACCCAGTCGTAGCTCTAGATTGGTTGGCCGAACTTGAAGATCACTTCGCTCTGCTAGAGGTCCCCGAAGATAAGCGCGTCTCCTGCGCGCAACTACAGCTCCGCCTCAACGCGCACGATTGGTGGGACGTGCATCGACGATCTCTCCAATTTGATCACGGAGAGGAGGCGATCTCGTGGACGACTTTTCGTGCTGCTTTCGAAGAGGAGTTCGTACCCCCTCCAGTACAACGTCAAATGGAAAACGAGTTCGTGCAGCTGCGGCAAGGCAGCATGACAGTTAAGGAGTACTCCGCCGAATTCAACCGACTCTCCAAATTCGCTAGGGCCTATTTACCTGATGCAGCGAGTCGAGCTAGAAGGTTTGAAGGTGGACTACGCCCTGCCATCCATTCGCACGTAGCCGTTCTTCAATATCGTACGATGCGTGAAGTCATGAATCACACCCTGTCGCTCGAACCACTCTATCCTCATATTGCTGCCGGCGCTGTGCATACATCCAGTCACAAACGCCAAAGCAACGAAGGAGGAAACACCGCTACAAAGCGCCGCAACAACGGTGGTCCGCAGAGAGGGCAGCTATGTCACTTCTGTAGGAGGCCAGGGCACCTGGTCAACGAATGTCGTCTGAAACAAGGATTATGCCTCATCTGTGGCGATGCAAACCACAGAATTCGTGACTGCCCCAAATACTCTGCTAAACATCCCCAACGTAACGTTCCTTGATGGTAGGTCCTGTTCTTAAGTTTCGGGACGAAACTTCCAATTAGTTGGGTAGGATGTAGCGCCCCATTCTCCCGATGCGGAGAGCGCGGCTAAGAAACACAAGACGGTATCGTTCGATCGGGATAGATTGAATTAAGAACTCGTCCTCGTTATGGATTTGTTTCTTCGGAATCGATTCCCATATTCAGTGGACTGCGCCCCAAGGATCGGCTTAGCGGCAGAGTCAGGAGGGACCTCTCCGCTGCTATCTTTTATTGCCTCGGTTTTCGATGTCGCTTGTTGCTTTCGTGCTTTGAGTTGGTTTTGGGATTCGCTTGTTTTCCTTGAACGGTTTCGATGGTTTTCATTGTTTTCGTTCATTGACTTGCACTTCTATTCGGAGATTGGAAAGAGAGAAAGAAGTATTAATCGAGCTGTTCGTGTGCAGGTGAACGAGCAGTAGGCGGCTTGCGAGCGGAGTCGTGAAGCGCCTCTTTCCTTCTTCTTTCCAAAAATCTAAGTGAGTGGCTACCAACCCGATTAGCTAGCCCTGCTTCCAAGCTTCACTCCTTTGCCCCGATCAAACGATACCAAGTAATAACTAAAAGAAACCAAGATAAAAGAGAATAGACTTGGTACTTATGCTTGTCAATGAAACTTGTGAATGGTTATATCTTTGCATGCTTGTTCGTTCGGAAATGTTCATCAAATGCATAGATACAAGTTTAAACGTATATCCTGATGCATGAATATAACGTAGTTGCAATGTAAAATGAATCATGCAATACCGCTTGTCTTGTACTCACGTAGCCTCCGGGCGAATGCTTGTTAACGTAGCCTCCGGGCGAATGTTTGTCAACGTAGCCTCCGGGCGAATGATTATTAGTGTGCGATCACGGACAACTTGTGCACAAGGTATAGTTCCTGCGGGCGGCTGCTGGGGCACTGGCACCGTTCCGGCTCCGGACGGAACTAACGTTTAGTCTCACGTACTAGGACAGGGTGGTATGCGGCGCCTAACGTTCTTGCACGTAGCAAACCATCTTCGTCACAGACTAGTGTCCATTATGGCAATCAAGCCAGTGATCATCGTGTATATTTAAACCTGTTGTATACTAACTTGTGTCTTCGTGGCAGGGAAGGCAGGGTAAGTATTGTGCAGGTAATTCAGACGGTCAGGTAAAATCCACCTAACGGTGACACGTTCATTTCAGTAAATTCAATATGCTGCTTACTTGTAAATGAACTAAGGCAAGATAGAAACCCACAAAAATATGCATGCTTCACTAAACAATGTGTTGATTGGTATAGTCAGGCTAGCTCGCCTTCACCAGCATGTTTCGATATGCTGACCCTCGTTGAAACAGGTTCTCCGCACCAAGGCGAACCGAGCGAGGAGCCGAAGTCGTCTACCCGATCCAGTCCAACTGTTGGCGCATCTTCACCGCGCCCCCTGAAGCATTTGAAGACAGGAGCTGCAACTCTTCATACACAAATGCAGCTCCGTGGCAAAGCCGTCCTCCAGCCTGGAGGTCTTTATCGTTTTGAGTTTATAAAAGGATGTAATGTACAGGACTGCTATCTCATTTTGAGTCATCTCTTTTGTAAGCCGTTCGGCATATTAGCTAACTCGTTCAAGAGTTTGTAATAGATGTTCATTATCAATAAAGAGAACTTTTCTATGTTTCAAATCTGTGTTTCAATTTATCTGCGTACTCTGAATATGTGCTTGCTATGCAAATCATTAAAGCCTTCTGCGGGCGCAACCCCAGGCCCGCACGGCGGTCACGATTCGGGGGACGCCTCGGGGCGTGACAGTTACCATGTTTTCATCCAAACCTCGGAGACTACTAAGTAGTCGTTCCGTGCATGATTGAACCTGCAAGTATCCGGGACCGTTAGGTCTCACCCAAGGCAGCCCCGAACCAGGGGAATGCATCAAGGCAAGTCACTCATTGAACGTAGAATCATGGTTCAAGTATATCGTGTACTCGTGTTGCCTGAAATTGGTCAAATAAATCGTGTACTCGTGTTGCCTGAAATTGGTCAAATAAATCACGTACTCGTGTTGCCTGAAATTGGATTGACCTTGACTTGCATGTCGCGGACAACTCGGAAATGAGGCATAGTTCCACGGACGGTCACCGTGGTACTGGGGCCGCTCCGATCCAGATGGAACTTCAAGTGTGGTCCATCGTGTGCAGGCAAGTTGTTTGCAGCATATCGTGTACTTGGTTGCATTCCACTTGGCCTAGGACCACATCATGTGTAGTCTATCGTGTGCTGGCGAGATGGTTTGCAGCATATCGTGTACTTGGTTGCATTCCATCTTGGCCTTGGACTACATGTGCAATCCATCGTGTACGGGCGAAATGGTTCGTAGCGCATCGTGTGCTCTCGTTGCGTTCCATTCTCGTCTGGGATTAGTCCTTAATGGCTATGTCAGCGACTCATGTTCATATAGATAAGTCATCCTCGCTTAGCGGCTATCCGCGTGCGAGTCATTGCATCGCATCAATGAACAACTGAGCACACCAAATATTGTCCCGTTCAATGACTCTCGTGTTGCATATGTTATTGCCTTGGTTTTCATTATGAATGCCCCAGAATGTTTATACTTGCCCGTGCTTGAATTAACAATGTTTGCCTTGGACAGGGAAGGCCAAAGGGTAAGTCTCGCCGTGTTTCCTCTCATGTCGCACGGCGCACTGCCACACGAATTAGGCTATTCAACGTTTGCATGAAACTGATCCTAAGGCAACTAGAAAGACAACGTAATAGTTGTTGCACGGAACTTATATTACGTGTTTGGATTTGTCGAGCGGGCGAGTATCTTCCCCACCAGTGCATTCAATGTACTGATTATCCACCAGTTTGTATGCAGGGTGCGGGAGAACCTCGTTCAGTGCGGATGCCTCCTTCGTGCGTGCTAAGGCGTGAAGATCACTCCGAAGCAACGGTGCGTCCGGGACTGAAGCACATATACAAGACATAATGTTGGAACTTGCTTGAACATCGCCTGTACAATCATTCCACAATTGTAACCACTTGGCACGCTTTTACTGTTTGAGAGAGAGGCTTGAGCGACTTGTAATCTCGGCTATACGCCGCCTGTAACACTTGTTCATATCAATAAAAGAGCTTGCTTTACTTCAACTTGTGTTTCAATGCTAACGCTATATTGTCAACTCAGTGAATCTGTTATCGATCGCCTATACGTTCATGACTCCGCTGCACTCGGACAATCTGTGCGACTCTGTGGCTTAGAACTCTTACCGCCAGCCAATGAATCACGGCCTTGCACGGGCGCGGTTCACGCTCGTACGGCATCACGTCTGGATGGGTCAAGCGATCGTTCCACGGGAGGGCTGGCGAGGGTGATTCCCGCCTAGCGGGAACGGCCGATTTGTTTGTGGGAGATCGGGGCGTGACATAGTGGTATCAGAGCCTGGCTTCTACGCCTTTGGAATTCATTTCGATATCTCTGTTTCGAAAGCTCGTTCGTGGGTTATGTCCACGCTCTCTCTCAATGCCTCGATGGGATGTTCCAACAATAAGTCTAAATACTTTCAAAATGCTTTTTGATTGATATGCTTGCTTGTATGGTTGTGTGCTGCGAGTGGCCTTTGTGCCAACCTGTGCGAACCCTTGAGAGTATCGCTAGTAGCTTGTCCGAATTTCACTAACTCTAAGTTTGGTTGAATGCATCTATTCGAGGGACGCCTTGAACTAGTGCACCATCCAAGACTTAAGAAAAAGTGGAACTCGAGTGCTGAGACTTCGCTATCACTAAGCTGGTTGACGTGTTCACGCTAGAGGGGCCCTTCGAAAGTGCGCACGATCCAGTCTAAGCGATATGCTGATTTCGACGCTTGTGCAAGTGAATATCCATATGAACAAGTGCAACGACTTGTCTAGGATTGCCTCAACCCTAGATTACTGTTTGTCCTCAGTAAAGTCTCGAGGACGAGACTTTTTCTGAGTTGGGTAGGATGTAACGCCCCGTTCCGCTCAAGCGGACTGCCGTTTCAAACGGCAATAGTGCAACTGTCCCGACCCGCCTTGCCTCAAACAAGAAGCAAAAGATATCCAGATTTGTTCCTACAGGAATTCAGCTTAGGCTTTCAGAGGCTCGCTTGACGTATCGCTCTACCGAGGCGAATCATCGCTAAGGTGGGTGGCTACGGTGAACTTGTCTTTGCTTAGCCAGCACACATAAAATGTGGAATATTCATGCTAGTCGCTAGGTGAATCACCCCTGCATGCTAATGAATCCAATGCATCTAGCTAAGGGAATAATCCCAACTTGTATTGCTTATGCTAGAACATGGAAATTGAAATACTGCTTATATTCAGACCCTCGCATGCTAAGTCCCTTACGGTTTCATCTCTCGGCTTACCTTCGGGTCCGAGCAAACGTGCTACTTATGTTCCTTAGAAACGCGTGCTTGTCTGCTTGAATGTTACCATGTTTTCATCCAAACCTCGGAGACTACTAAGTAGTCGTTCCGTGCATGATTGAACCTGCAAGTATCCGGGACCGTTAGGTCTCACCCAAGGCAGCCCCGAACCAGGGGAATGCATCACGGCAAGTCACTCATTGAACGTAGAATCATGGTTCAAGTATATCGTGTACTCGTGTTGCCTGAAATTGGTCAAATAAATCGTGTACTCGTGTTGCCTGAAATTGGTCAAATAAATCACGTACTCGTGTTGCCTGAAATTGGATTGACCCTGACTTGCATGTCGCGGACAACTCGGAAACGAGGCATAGTTCCAAGGACGGTCATCGTGGCACTGGGGCCTCTCCGATCCGGATGGAACTTCAAGTGTGGTCCATCGTGTGCAGGCGAGTGGTTTGCAGCATATCGTGTACTTGGTTGCATTCCACTTGGCCTAGGACCACATCATGTGTAGTCTATCGTGTGCTGGCGAGATGGTTTGCAGCATATCGTGTACTTGGTTGCATTCCATCTTGGCCTTGGATTACATGTGCAATCCATCGTGTACGGGCGAAATGGTTCGTAGCGCATCGTGTGCTCTCGTTGCGTTCCATTCTCGTCTGGGATTAGTCCTTAATGGCTATACCAGCGACTCATGTTCATATAGATAAGTCATCCTCGCTTAGCGGCTATCCGCGTGCGAGTCATTGCATCGCATCAATGAACAACTGAGCACACTAAATATTGTCCCGTTCAATGACTCTCGTGTTGCATATGTTATTGCCTTGGTTTTCATTATGAATGTCCCAGAATGTTTATACTTGCCCGTGCTTGAATTACCAATGTTTGCCTTGGATAGGGAAGGCCAAAGGGTAAGTCTCGCCGTGTTTCCTCTCATGTCGCACGGCGCACTGCCACACGAATTAGGCTATTCAACGTTTGCATGAAACTGATCCTAAGGCAACTAGAAAGACAACGTAATAGTTGGTGCACGGAACTTATATTACCTGTTTGGATTTGTCGAGCGGGCGAGTAGCTTCCCCACCAGTGCATTCAATGTACTGATAATCCACCAGTTTGTATGCAGGGTGCGGGAGAACCTCGTTCAGTGCGGATGCCTCCTTCGTGCGTGCTAAGGCGTGAAGATCACTCCGAAGCAACGGTGCGTCCGGGACTGAAGCACATATACAAGACATAATGTTGGAACTTGCTTGAACATCGCCTGTACAATCATTCCACAATTGTAACCACTTAGCACGCTTTTACTGTTTGAGAGAGAGGCTTGAGCGACTTGTAATCTCGGCTATACGCCGCCTGTAACACTTGTTCATATCAATAAAAGAGCTTGCTTTACTTTAACTTGTGTTTCAATGCTAACGCTATGTTGTCAACTCAGTGAACCTGTTATCGATCGTCTATACGTTCATGACTCCGCTGCACTCGGACAATCTGTGCGACTATGTGGCTTAGAACTCTTACCGCCAGCCAATGAATCACGGCCTTGCACGGGCGCGGTTCACGCTCGTGCGGCATCACGCCCGGATGGGTCAAGCGATCGTTCCGCGGGAGCGCTGGCAAGGGTGATTCCCGTCTAGCGGGAACGGCCGATTTGCCTGCGGGAGATCGGGGCGTGACATAGTGGTATCAGAGCCTGGCTTCTACGCCTTTGGAATTCATTTCGATATCTCTGTTTCGAAAGCTCGTTCGTTGGTTATGTCCACGCTCTCTCTCAATGCCTCGATGGGATGTTCCAACAATAAGTCTAAATACTTTCAAAATGCATTTTGATTGATATGCTTGCTTGTATGGTTGTGTGCTGCGAGTGGCCTTTGTGCCAACCTGTGCGAACCCTTGAGAGTATCGCTAGTAGCTTGTCCGAATTTCACTAACTCTAAGTTTGGTTGAATGCATCTATTCGAGGGACGCCTTGAACTAGTGCACCATCTAAGACTTAAGAAAAAGTGGAACTCGAGTGCTGAGACTTCGCTATCACTAAGCTGGTTGACGTGTTCACGCTAGAGGGGCCCTTCGAAAGTGCGCACGATCCAGTCTAAGCGATATGCTGATTTCGACGCTTGTGCAAGTGAATATCCATATGAACAAGTGCAACGACTTGTCTAGGATTGCCTCAACCCTAGATTACTGCTTGTCCTCAGTAAAGTCTCGAGGACGAGACTTTTTCTGAGTTGGGTAGGATGTAACGCCCCGTTCCACTCAAGCGGACTGCCGTTTCAAACGGCAATAGTGCAACTGTCCCGACCCGCCTTGCCTCAAACAAGAAGCAAAAGATATCCAGACTTGTCCCTACAGGAATTCAGCTTAGGCTTTCAGAGGCTCGCTTGACGTATCGCTCTACTGAGGCGAATCATCGCTAAGGTGGGTGGCTACGGTGAACTTGTCTTTGCTTAGCCAGCACACATAAAATGTGGAATATTCATGCTAGTCGCTAGGTGAATCACCCCTGCATGCTAATGAATCCAACGCACCTAGCTAAGGGAATAATCCCAACTTATATTGCTTATGCTAGAACATGGAAATTGAAATACTGCTTATATTCAGACCCTCGCATGCTAAGTCCCTTACGGTTTCATCTCTCGGCTTACCTTCGGGTCCGAGCAAACGTGCTACTTATGTTCCTTTGAAACGCGTGCTTGTCTGCTTGAATGTTACCATGTTTTCATCGATCCAAACCTCGGAGACTACTAAGTAGTCGTTCCGTGCATGATTGAACATGTAAGTATCCGGGACCGTTAGGTCTCACCCAAGGCAGCCCCGAACCAGGGGAATGCATCAAGGCAAGTCACTCATTGAACGTAGAATCATGGTTCAAGTATATCGTGTACTCGTGTTGCCTGAAATTGGTCAAATAAATCGTGTACTCGTGTTGCCTGAAATTGGTCAAATAAATCACGTACTCGTGTTGCCTGAAATTGGATTGACCCTGACTTGCATGTTGCGGAACGAGGCATAGTTCCACGGACGGTCACCGTGGCACTGGGGCCGCTCCGATCCGGATGGAACTTCAAGTGTGGTCCATCGTGTGCAGGCGAAATGGTTCGTAGCGCATCGTGTGCTCTCGTTGTGTTCCATTCTCATCTGGGATTAGTCCTTAATGGCTATGCCAGCGACTCATGTTCATATAGATAAGTCATCCTCGCTTAGCGGCTATCCGCGTGCGAGTCATTGCATCGCATCAATGAACAACTGAGCACACCAAATATTGTCCCGTTCAATGACTCTCGTGTTGCATATGTTATTGCCTTGGTTTTCATTATGAATGCCCCAGAATGTTTATACTTGTCCGTGCTTGAATTAACAATGTTTGCCTTGGACAGGGAAGGCCAAAGGGTAAATCTTGCCGTGTTTCCTCTCATGTCGCACGGCGCACTGCCACACGAATTAGGCTATTTAACGTTTGTATGAAACTGATCCTAAGGCAACTAGAAAGACAACGTAATAGTTGGTGCACGGAATTTATATTACGTGTTTGGATTTGTCGAGCGGGCGAGTACCTTCCCCACCAGTGCATTCAATGTACTGATAATCCACCAGTTTGTATGCAGGGTGCGGGAGAACCTCGTTCAGTGCGGATGCCTCCTTCGTGAATGCTAAGGCGTGGAGATCACTCCGAAGCAACGGTGCGTCCGGGACTGAAGCACATATACAAGACATAATGTTGGAACTTGCCTGAACATCGCCTGTACATTCATTCCACAATTGTAACCACTTGGCACGCTTTTACTGTTTGAGAGAGAGGCTTGAGCGACTTGTAATCTCGGCTATACGCCGCCTGTAACACTTGTTCATATCAATAAAAGAGCTTGCTTTACTTCAACTTGTGTTTCAATGCTAACGCTATATTGTCAACTCAGTGAACCTGTTATCGATCGCCTATGCGTTCATGACTCCGCTGCACTCGGACAATCTGTGCGACTCTGTGGCTTAGAACTCTTACCGCCAGCCAATGAATCACGGCATTGCACGGGCGCGGTTCACGCTCGTGCGGCATCACGTCCGGATGGGTCAAGCGATCGTTCCGCGGGAGCGCTGGCGAGGGTGATTCCCGCCTAGCGGGAACGGCCGATTTGCCTGCGGGAGATCGGGGCGTGACAACCTGCTCCCTTTGATTGTCTCGATTCGACTGTTCAGTTCACTCCGCTTGCCTTTTATTTTTGATAAACATTACTTGTACAAAAATTTGATTGACTTTTAGCTCATGGCTCTTTGTCGCCTTCACAATCTGAAGTCGATCCTTTATTTCACAACATCAACTACAGTTTTACCTTGTTCAAATTTTGACTTTTACCTTTTCTTTCAGGTTTTATATTATTGGCTGAAAACCTTATTTTAAAACTCCATTTTTCAATCCAAAAATTACATGGACATTTAGTTCCGGTCTCTTTCACCATCGCAATATTAACTTCATCCTTTATGTCACAACAATAATTATCGTTTATATGTGAGCCTCAGGCGGCTTTCACCAGTAAAAAGTCATTCTTTAGTTGACGATTGATCATTCCTTCCCTACATAGTCATCTCTTTTCGTCATTCGATTACTCTCTATCCTTGCTACTCGCTTTGGCCTCCTCAATTCGATTATTCACTTCACCCCGCTTGCCTTTTATTTTTGATAACATACTTTACTCATACAAAAGCTGCATAGACTTTTAGCTCGGGTCTATTTGACGTCATATTAATCTGAAGTCGATCTTTTATGTCACAACATCAACTAGAGTTTTTACCTTAACCTATTCCCACATTTGTCTATTTCCAAAACTTCTCCATTATACTAATGACTAGAACTTTTGTAGAAAGCCTTGTTCTTTAAAGAATCTTCTTTCTTGTTTTATACTATTGAATGAAAACCTTATTTCCATTTTTCTATCAAACAATTACATGAACTTTTTGTTCCCGACACTTTTCGACCATCGCAATCTTAAGTTCATCATTTATGCTACAACACCAGTTACAGTTTATACGTGAGTTTTATGTGGCTTTCGCCAACAAATAATCATCCTTGAGTTGATGATTGACTCTTCGTCATTCGATTAATCCCTACTCCTTATCATCACTATTCACTTTGGTTGTCTCGATTCGATTATTCAGTTCACTCTGGTCGACTTCTATTTTTGATAACATTACTCATACAAAAATTTCATGAATTTTTAGCTCGTTGCTCATTGTCGCCATCACAATCCGAAGTCGATCCACCACTTAAACTACAATTTTTTTTACCATGTTCAAAATTTGACCTATTCAGAAGTTTGTCGATTCTAGTTTTGTTTCATTATACTAATGACTAGAACTTTCGAAGAAAGCCTTCTTGTTGAAATATTTTTTTTTCTT
The DNA here is from genome assembly GCA_036927795.1 of Iris macrosiphon. Classification (NCBI taxonomy): domain Eukaryota; kingdom Viridiplantae; phylum Streptophyta; class Magnoliopsida; order Asparagales; family Iridaceae; genus Iris; species Iris macrosiphon. The sequence goes on from JAYESA010000005.1 coordinate 270,894,946, forward strand.
GTTTTAGACTAGTGACAAAACCTTATTTTCAAATTCCATTTTTCTAATCCAAAAATTACACGAACATTTAGTTCCCAACTCCTTTTCACCATCGTAATCTTAAGTTCATCTTTTATGTCACAATACAAATTATAGTTTATACGTGAGTATTAGGCATCTTTCACCAACGAAGATGGCTTCCTTTAGTTGACGATTGGCCATTCTTTCCCTGCCTAGCCATCTATCATTGTAATTCGATTACTCCCTATCCTCACTGCTCCCATTGCTCGTCTCGATTTAGTTATTCAGATTACTCCGCTCGACTTTCATTTTTGATTACATACACTATTCTCAAATTTGTCGATATTCGACTTTCATCCTTGAGAGTTATCAACTGGCCATTCCTTCCCCCTATTGAGCTGCCTCTCTTTATCATTTTTTTCCTCGCTACTCTATCCTTAGTGCTCCCTTAGGTAGTCTTCTCAATTCGATTATTCAGCTCACTCTGCTTACCATCCATTTCTGATAACATGCTTGTACGTAAGTTGCATGGACTTTTATAGCTCATGGTTCTTTGTCGTCATCACAATCTAAAGTCGATTCTTTATGTCACAACATAAACTACAGTTTTTATCTTGATCCAAATTTGCCCTATTCCCAAATTTTGTCGATTTTTTGAACTTTTCCATTATACTAGTGACTAGAACTTTCGAACAAAGCCTTGTTTTCAAATTCCATTTTTCTATCCAAAAATTACAAGGATATTTGTTCGGACTCTTTTAACCATTGCAATCTTAAGTTCAGCTTTTATGTCACAACACTAATTACAATTTATTCATGAGTCTTAGGTGGCTTTTGCCAACAAAGAAGTCATCCTTGAGTTGATGATTGATCATTCCTTCTCTACCGTGCCGTCTCGTCATTCGATTACTCTCTACTCACTATCCTCACTTCCCCTTTGGCTGGCTCGATTCGATTATTCACCTCACTTCACTCGACTTCATTTTTTTGATAAGGTACACTATTCCCAAATTTGGCGATTTTTGAAAAGTTTCCATTATTACTAATGACTAGAACTTCCGAAGAAAGAATGGTTTGTTAAAGATTCTCCTTTCCCGTTTTATATTGTTGACTTGTTGGCTGAAAACTTTATTTTCAAATTCCATTTTTCTATCAAAAAATTATTTGGACTTTTAGTTCCCGACTTCTTTTGCCATCACAATCTTAAATTGATCCTTTATATCACAATTCTAGTTACATTTTATACTTGAGTCTTATGAGGCTTTCTTGAGTTGAGCATCGACCATTCCTTCCCAAATGAGCTGCCTCTGTTCGTTGTTCGATTACTCTCTATCCTCATTGTCATCTCGATTCAATTATTCATCGTACTTTTTTTTAATAACATAATTTACTAATGCAAAAACTCCATAGATTTTTAGCACGTGCCTCTTTGTGTTGTCATCACAATCTGAAGCCGATCCTTTATGTAATAACCTTAACTACAATTTTACCTTTCCAAATTTGACATCCCAAAATTTGTGATTTCCAAAAAAATTCTACTATACTAATGACTAGAACTTTCGAAGAAAACCTTGTTCTTTAAAAATTCTTCTTTAACCTTTTCTACAATTGACTGAAAACCTTATTTTCAATATCTATTTTTCTGTCAAAAAATTACATTGACTTTTAGTTCCTAGCTCTTTTGCCACCATCGCAATATTAAGTTCGTCATTTATGTCACAACAACAATTGTAGTTTAAACATGAGTCTTAGGCGAATTTCGCCAACTGAGAAGTCATCTTTGAGTTTACGATTGACCTTTCCTTCCCTATCCAACTGCCTCTCTTTATCGTTCGATTACTCCCTACTCTCACTGCTCCCTCATCTTGATTTGATTATTTAGCTTATTCTGCTTGCCTTCTTTTTTATTACAATACTCGTACAAAATTACATGCATTAAGCCCAAATTTATAGATTTTGAATTTTTTTCCACTTATATTAATGACTAGAACTATCGAAGAAAACCTTGTTCTTTAAAGATTCTTCTTGTTATCAAATTTCATTTTTCTATCAAAAAATTGTATGGACTTTTATTTCTTGGCTCTTTTCTACCATTCCAATGTTAAGTTCATCCTTTTGTCACAACATAGTGAGTCTTAGGCTACTTTTGCCAACAGACAAGTCATTCTTGAGTTGATGATTGACCATTCTTTCTCTATTGAGCTGCATCTCTTCGTCATTCGATTACTCCTACTCCCTATCCTCACTACTCCCTTTGATCATCTGAAATCGATTATTCTGGTCACTCCGCTCGCCTTCTTTTTTGATAACATAGTTTCACTATACTAATGACTAAGAACTTTCGATGAAAGCTTTGTTTAAAGATTCTTCTTTCATGTTTTATACTATTACTAAAGACCTTATTTTTAAATTCTATTTTTCTATCCAAATATTACATGGATATTTAGTTCTCGACTCTTTTACATTATAGCAATCTTAGGCTTACGCCAACAAAGAAGTCAACCTTAAGTTGATGATTGGCCTTTCCTTCACTACCTAATCGTCTATCTTTAGCATTCGATTACTCTCTATTCCCTATCTTGACTACTTCCTTTGGTCGCCTTAGTTCGATTATTCTGCTCACTCCGCTTGCCTTTCGTTTTTGATAACATACTTTATTCGTATGAAAGTTGCGTGGACTTTTTAGCTTGTGGTTCTTTGTTGTTATCACAATATGAAGTCGATCCTCTTTGTCACAACATTAGCTAGAGTTTTTATCTTGTTCGAAATTTGATCTATTCCCAAATTTTTCGATTTCCAAATCTTTTCCATTGTACTAATGACTAGAGCTTTTGAAGAAATCCTTGTTCATTAAAGATTCTTCTTACACGTTTTATACTCTATTGACCGAAAACCTTATTTTTAAATTTCACTTTCTTGCCAAAAATTACATGGATTTTTAATTCTCGACTCTTTTACCACCATCGCAATCTTATGTTCATCTTTTATGTCACAACACTAATTATTTATTCGTGAATCCTAGGTGGCTTTCGCCAACAAAGAAGTCATCATTGAGTTGACGATTGACCATCCTTTCCTACCAAGACGCTTCTCTTCGCCATTCAATTACTCCCTACTAACTTTCCTTACTACTCTCTTTGGTCGTCTCAATTCGATTATTCTGCTTACTTCGCTCGACTTTTATTTTTGATAACATACACTATTCCCAAATTTGACGATTTTCGAAAATTTTCTATTATATTAATGACTAGAACTTTCGAAGAAAGAATTGTGTTTCAAAGGTTCTTCTTTCACGTTTTATATTGTTGACTGAAACCTTATTCTCAAATTCCATTTTTACTATCTAAATAATATATGGACTTTTAGTTCCGGAATCTCATTCACCATCGCAATCTTAAGTTTATACTTTGTCACAATTTTAATTACAGTTTATACGGGAGTCTTAGGCGATTTCGCTGACAAAGAAGTCATACTTGAGTTGACCATCGGCAATTCCTTCCCTACCGAGCTGCCCCTCTTCGTCGTTCGATTACTCTCTATCCTCACTATTCAGTTTGGTCATCTCGATTCTATTATTCAGCTTACTCTTTTTGCCTTCTTTTTTTTATAACATAATTTACTCTTACAAAATTTTGATGGGCTTTTAGCTCCAGGTACTTTGTCTCCATCACAATTTGAAGTTAATACTTTATGTCACAACATCAACTACATTTGTTTTCCTTGTTCTAAATTTGACATTCCCAAATTTCTCGATTTCAATTTTTTTTCACTATATTTATCACTAGAACTTTCGAAGAAAACCTTGTTCTTTAATGATTCTTCTTTCACGTTTTATACTATTAATTGAAACCTTATTTTTAAATTCTGTTTTTTATCCAAAAATTACATAGACTTTTAGTTCCTACTCTTTAGGCGGCTTTTGCCAACAAAGAAGTCATCCTTGAGTTGATAATTGACCCTTCCTTCCCAACCGAGCTGCCTCTCTTCATCATTCGATTAAACCCTACTCCATATCCTCACCTGCTCCCTTTGATTGTCTCGATTCGATTGTTCAGTTCACTCCGCTTGCCTTTTATTTTTGATAAACATTACTTATACAAAAATTTTATTGACTTTTAGCTTATGGTTCTTTGTCGCCATCACAATCTGAAGTCGATCCTTTATTTCACAACATCAACTACAATTTTACCTTGTTCAAATTTTGACTTTTAGCTTTTCTTCCAGGTTTTTATATTATTGGCTGAAAACCTTATTTTCAAACTCCATTTTTCAATCCAAAAATTACATGGACATTTAGTTCCGGTCTCTTTTCACCATCGCAATATTAACTTCATCCTTTATGTCACAACAATAATTATCGTTTATATGTGAGCCTCAGGCGGCTTTCACCAGTAAAAAAGTCATTCTTTAGTTGACGATTGATCATTCCTTCCCTACATAGTCATCTCTTTTCGTCATTCGATTACTCTCTATCCTTGCTACTCGCTTTGGCCTCCTCAATTCGATTATTCACTTCACCCCGCTTGCCTTTTATTTTTGATAACATAATTTACTCATACAAAAGCTTATATGTGAGCCTTAGGCGGCTTTCACCAGTAAAAAAGTCTTCTTTAGTTGACGATTGATCATTCCTTCCCTACATAGTCATCTCTTTTCGTCATTCGATTACTCTCTATCCTTGCTACTCGCTTTGGCCACCTCAATTCGATTATTCATTTCACCCCGCTTGCCTTTTATTTTTGATAACATACTTTACTCATACAAAAGCTGCATAGACTTTTAGCTCGGGTCTATTTGACGTCATATTAATCTGAAGTCGATCTTTTATGTCACAACATCAACTAGAGTTTTTACCTTGACCTATTCCCACATTTGTCTATTTCCAAAACTTCTCCATTATACTAATGACTAGAACTTTTGTAGAAAGCCTTGTTCTTTAAAGAATCTTCTTTCTTGTTTTATACTATTGAATGAAAACCTTATTTCCATTTTTCTATCAAAAAATAACATGAACTTTTTGTTCCCGACACTTTTCGACCATCGCAATCTTAAGTTCATCATTTATGCCACAACACCGGTTACAGTTTATACGTGAGTCTTATGTGGCTTTCGCCAACAAATAATCATCCTTGAGTTGATGATTGACTCTTCGTCATTCGATTAATCCCTACTCCTTATCATTACTATTTACTTTGGTTGTCTCGATTCGATTATTCAGTTCACTCTGGCCGCCTTCTATTTTTGATAACATTACTCATACAAAAATTTCATGGATTTTTAGCTCGTTGCTCATTGTCGCCATTACAATCGGAAGTCGAACCACCACTTCAACTACAATTTTTTTTACCATGTTCAAAGTTTGACCTATTCACAAGTTTGTCGATTTCTAGTTTTGTTTCATTATACTAATGACTAGAACTTTCGAAGAAAGCCTTCTTGTTGAAAGATTTTTTTTTTCATGTTTTAGACCCGTGACTAAAAACCTTATTTTCAAATTCCATTTTTCTAATCCAAAAATTACATGAACATTTAGTTCCCAACTCATTTTCACCATCGTAATCTTAAGTTCATCTTTTATGTCACAATACAAATTACAGTTTATACGTGAGTCTTAGGCAGCTTTCACCAACGAAGAAGACTTCCTTTAGTTGACGATTGGCCATTCTTTCCCTGCCTAGCCATCTATCTTTGTAATTCGATTACTCCCTATCCTCACTGCTCCCATTGGTCGTCTCGATTTAGTTATTCAGATTACTCCGCTCAACTTTCATTTTTGATTACATACACTATTCTCAAATTTGTCGATATTCGACTTTCATCCTTGAGTTATCAACTGACCATTCCTTTCCCCTACTGAGCTTCCTCTCTTCGTCATTTTATTCCTCGCTACTCTATCCTTAGTGCTCCCTTTGGTCGTCTTCTCAATTCAATTATTCAGCTCACTCTACTTACTATCCATTTCTGATAACATGCTTGTACGCAAGTTGCATGAACTTTTATAGCTCATGGTTCTTTGTCGTCATCACAATCTAAAGTCGATCCTTTATGTCAGGACATAAACTACAGTTTTTATCTTGATCCAAATTTGCCCTATTCCCAAATTTTGTCGATTTTTTGAACTTTTCCATTATAGTAGTGACTAGAACTTTCGAACAAAGCCTTGTTTCCAAATTCTATTTTTCTATCCAAAAATTACAAGGATATTTAGTCCGGTCTCTTTTAACCATCGCAATCTTAAGTTCAGCTTTTATGTCACAACACTAATTACAATTTATTCATGAGTCTTAGGTGGTTTTGCCAACAAAGAAGTCATCATTGAGTTGATGATTGATCATTCCTTCTCTACTCGCCGTCTCGTCATTCGATTACTCTCTACTCACTATCATCACTTCCCCTTTGGCTGTCTCGATTCAATTATTCACCTCACTTCGCTCGACTTCCATTTTTTGATAACATACACTATTCCCAAATTTGGCGATTTTCGAAAAGTTTCCATTATTACTAATGACTATAACTTCCGAAGAAAGAATGGTTCTTTCCCGTTTTATATTGTTGACTTGTTGGCTGATAACTTTATTTTCAAATTCCATTTTTCTATCAAAAAATTATTTGGACTTTTAGTTCCCGACTTCTTTGCAATCACATTCTTAAATTGATCCTTTATATCACAATTCTAGTTACATTTTATACTTGAGTCTTATGAGGCTTTCTTGTGTTGAGCATCGACCATTCCTTCCCAAATGAGCTGCCTCTGTTCGTTGTTCGATTACTCTCTATCCTCATTGTCATCTCGATTCAATTATTCATCGTATTTTTTTTTTAATAACATAATTTACTAATGCAAAAACTCCATAGATTTTTAGCACGTGCCTCTTTGTGTTGTCATCATAATCTGAAATCGATCCTTTATGTAATAACCTTAACTACAATTTTACCTTTCCAAATTTGACATCCCAAATTTTTTGATTTCCAAAAAACGGTCCACTATACTAATGACTAGAACTTTCGAAGAAAACCTTGTTCTTTAAAAATTCTTCTTTCACATTTTCTACAATTGACTGAAAACCTTATTTTCAATATCTATTTTTCTGTCAAAAAATTACATTGACTTTTAGTTCCTAGTTCTTTTGCCACCATCGCAATATTAAGTTCGTCTTTTATGTCACAACAACAATTGTAGTTTAAACATGAGTCTTAGGCGAATTTCGCCAACATGGAAGTCTTAGGCGAGTTTTCGATTTCCAAATCTTTTCCATTGTACTAATGACTAGAGCTTTTGAAGAAATTCTTGTTCATTAAAGATTCTTCTTTCACGTTTTATACTCTATTGACCGAAAACCTTATTTTTAAATTTCATTTTCTAGCCAAAAATTAACATGGATTTTTAATTCTCAACTTTTTTACCACCATCGCAATCTTATGTTCATCTTTTATGTCACAACACTAATTATTTATTCGTGAATCCTAGGTAGCTTTCGCCAACAAAGAAGTCATCCTTGAGTTGACGATTGACCATCCTTTCCTACCAAGATGCTTCTCTTCGTCATTCAATTACTCCCTACTAACTTTCCTTACTACTCTCTTTGGTCGTCTCAATTCGATTATTCTGCTTACTTCGCTCGACTTTTATTTTTGATAACATACACTATTCCCAAATTTGACGATTTTCGAAAATTTTCTATTATATTAATGACTAGAACTTTCGAAGAAAGAATTGTGTTTCAAAGGTTCTTCTTTCACGTTTTATATTGCTGACTGAAACCTTATTCTCAAATTCCATTTTTACTATCTAAATAATATATGGACTTTTAGTTCCGGAATCTCATTCACCATCGCAATCTTAAGTTTATACTTTGTCACAATTTTAATTAGAGTTTATACTGGAGTCTTAGGCTATTTTGCTGACAAAGAAGTCATACTTGATTCGACCATCGGCAATTCCTTCCCTACTGAGCTGCCCCTCTTCGTCGTTCGATTACTCTCTATCCTCACTTTTCAGTTTGGTCGTCTCGATTCTATTATTCAACTTATTCTGTTTGCCTTCTTTTTTTTATAACATAATTTACTCTTACAAAATTTTGATTGACTTTTAGATCAAGGCACTTTGTCTCCATCACAATTTGAAGTTAATACTTTATGTCACAACATCAACTACATTTTTTTCCTTGTTCCAAATTTGACATTCCCAAATTTCTCGATTTCAATTTTTTTCCACTATATTTATCACTAGAACTTTCGAAGAAAACCTTGTTCTTTAATGATTCTTCTTTCACGTTTTATACTATTAATTGAAACCTTATTTTTAAATTCTGTTTTTATCCAAAAATTACATAGACTTTTAGTTCCTACTCTTTAGGCGGCTTTTGCCAACAAAGTCATCCTTGAGTTGATAATTGACCCTTCCTTCCCAACCGAGCCGCCTCTTTTCATCATTCGATTAAACCCTACTCCATATCCTCACCTGCCCCCTTTGATTGTCTAGATTCCATTGTTCAGTTCACTCCGCTTGCCTTTTATTTTTTATAAACATTACTTATACAAAAATTTCATTGAGTTTTAAGTCATGGCTCTTTGTCGCCATCACAATCTGAAGTCGATCCTTTATTTCACAACATCAACTACAGTTTTACCTTGTTCAAATTTTGACTTTTAGCTTTTCTTTCTGGTTTTATATTATTGGCTTAAAACCTTATTTTCAAACTCCATTTTTCAATCCAAAAATTACATGGACATTTAGTTCCGGTCTCTTTTCACCATCGCAATATTAACTTCATCCTTTCTGTCACAACAATAATTATCGTTTATATGTGAGCCTCATGCGGCTTTCACCCGTAAAAAAGTCATTCTTTAGTTGACGATTGATCATTCCTTCCCTACATAGTTATCTCTTTTCGTCATTCGATTACTCCCTATCCTTGCTACTCTCTTTGGCTGCCTCAATTCGATTTTCACCTCATCCCGATTGTCTTTTATTTTTGATAACATACTTTACTCATACAAAAGCTGCATTAACTTTTAGCTCGGGTCTATTTGTCGTTATCTTAATATGAAGTCGATCCTTTATGTCACAACATCAACTAGAGTTTTTCCTTGACCTATTCCCACATTTGTCTATTTCCAAAACTTCTCCATTATACTAATGACTAGAACTTTTGTAGAAAGCCTTGGTTCTTTAAAGAATCTTCTTTCTTGTTTTATACTATTGAAGGAAATCCTTATTTCCATTTTTCTATCAAAAAATTACATGAACTTTTTGTTTCCGACACTTTTCGACCATCGCAATCTTAAGTTCATCATTTATGTCACAACACTATTTACAGTTTATACGTGAGTCTTATGTGGCTTTCGCCAACAAATAATCATCCTTGAGTTGATGATTGACTTTTCGTCATTCGATTAATCCCTTCTCCTTATCATCACTATTCACTTTGGCTGTCTCGATTCGATTATTCAGTTCACTCTGGCCGCCTTCTATTTTTGATAACATTACTCATACAAAAATTTCATGGATTTTTAGCTCGTTGCTCGTTGTCGCCATCACAATCCGAAGTCGATCCACCACTTCAACTACAAATTTTTTTACCATGTTCAAAATTTGACCTATTCACAAGTTTGTCGATTTCTAGTTTGTTTCATTATACTAATGACTAGAACTTTCGAAGAAAGCCTTCTTGTTGAAAGATTTTTTTTTTTCATGTTTTAGACTAGTGACTAAAAATCTTATTTTCAAATTCTATTTTTCTAATCCAAAAATTACACGAACATTTAGTTCCCAACTCCTTTTCACCATCTTTATCTTAAGTTCATCTTTTATGTCACAATACAAATTACAGTTTATACGTGAGTCTAAGGCAGCTTTCACCAACGAAGAAGGCTTCCTTTAGTTGACGATTGGCCATTCTTTCCCTGCCTAGCCATCTATCTTTGTAATTCGATTACTCCCTATCCTCACTGCTCCCATTGGTCGTCTCGATTTAGTTATTCAGATTACTCCGCCCGACTTTCATTTTTGATTACATATACTATTCTTAAATTTGTCGATATTCGACTTTCATCCTTGAGTTATCGATTGACCATTCCTTTTCCCTACTGAGCTGCCTCTCTTCGTCATTTTATTCCTCGCTACTCTATCCTTACTGCTCCCTTAGGTCATCTTCCCAATTCGATTATTCAGCTCACTACAATTTGCCTTCCATATTTGATAACATACTTTACTCATACGAATGTTGCATGGACTTTTAGTTGTAGCTCTCACAATCTGAAGTCGATCATTTACCTTGTTCCAAATTTGACATATTCCCAAATTTATTGATTTCCAAAACTTTTTCATTATACTAATGACGAACTTTCGAAGAAAGCCTTGTACTTTAAAGATTCTTCTTTAAGGTTTTAAACTATTGATCGAAAACCTTATTTCCATTTTTTAATAAAAAAATTATATGGACTTGTAGTTCCCGACACTTTTCGACCATCGCGCTCTTAAGTTCATTATTTATGTTACAACACTAGCTAGTTACAATCTATACGTGAGTGATATAGGCTCGCCAACAAATAAGTCATCCTTGAGTTGATAATTAACTCTTCCTTCTCTCTTCGTCATTCGATTAAAACCCTACTCCCTATCGTTACTATTCACTTTGGTTGTCTCGATTCGATCTTGTCGTCTTCTAAATTTGATAATATTACTCGTACAAAAATTTAATAGATTTTTATCTCGTGGCTCATTGTCGCCATCACAACGATTCTTCTTTTAGGTTTTAAACTATTGATCGAAAACCTTATTTCCATATAATTTTTAATCAAAAAATTATATGGACTTGTAGTTCCCGACTCTTTTCGACCATCGCAAATCATTTGTGTTACAACACTAGCTACAGTTTATACATGAGTGATATTGGCTTTCGCCAACAAATAAGTCATCCTTGAGTTGATGATTGACTCTTCCTTCTCTACCATCTCTCTTCATCATTCGATTAAATCCCTACCTCCCTATTGTTACTATTCACTTTGGTTGTCTCGATTCGCTCTTGTCGTCTTCTAATTTTGATAATGTTACTCGTACACAAATTTCATAGATTTTTAGCTCGTGGCTCATTGTCACCATCACAGTTATTCCACCACTTCAACTTTTTTACCTTGTTCAAAATTTGACTTATTCACATATTTATCGATATCCAATTTTTTTTCATTATACTAATGACTAAAAGTTTCGAATTCTTCTTTAAAATTCTTCTTTCTTTTTTTATACTGTGACTAAAAACCTTACTTTCAAATTCTATTTTTCTATCAAAAAATTACATAAACATTTAGTTCCCGACTCCTTTTCACTATCACAATCTCAAGTTCATCTTTTATTTCACAATATAAATTACAGTTTATACGTGTCTTAGGCGGCTTTCAACAAAGAAGAAGTCATCATTTAATTGACGATTGGCCAGTCCTTCCCCTACCTAGCTCTCTCTCTTCATCATTCGGTTACTCCCTATTCCCTATCCTCACTGCTCCCTTTTCGTTTATTTACCTCACCTCGCTTGTCTATTTTTTCATAACATACTTTACTATTACAAATGTTGGATGGACTTTTACTCGTGGCTCTTTGTCGTCATTATAATATAAAGCCTATCCTTTATGTCACAATATCAACTAGAGTTTTTACCTTGTTCCAAATTTGACCTATTCCCAAGTTTGTCGCTTTCCAAAACTATACAATGTCTAGAACTTTCGAAGAAAGGTTTGTTCTTTAAAGATTCTTCTTTCACGTTCTATATTATGGATCAAAAACTTTATTATCAAATATTTGATTCGTGCTAGTCACGATGCATTGCGGGACCTCCAGCAGGGCTTGCTACACGGACTGATAGGGCGCGCCGCTAATGCTTGGAATATGTCCCTAAGGTGTCGATCACACCAATGACCGCATAGAATAGAACACGTGCTAACTTATTGTCTTGTGCAGATGGTAAGTATACTTGTGTTTCGTTGCAGGGAAGGCGTGCATCGGTTGAGTAAGCAATCGGTTTACTGGTTGTATTCTATGCTATTTTCATTCCTATCAAAACATGCAACTGATATGAATTGATTTCACTTGCTTCCTTATAGAAGATCATCTTAATGCATGCTCGCCCCTAATAAGCTAGTGTCGATTTAGTCGAGTGGGTTCATCCCGCTCACCAGTACAAGTTGAGTACTGACCCACGTTGTGGGCAACTATTTCAGGCACTCAGACGGTGCAACGCTAGTGCATAGCGAGGAGGCGTTAGGAGCACCTCTATTTTGAAGTATAGCTGGAGTCAGTTCATTTTGGAGGCATGGACTTCAATCTATACAAGGGCGTAATGTACAAACGATGTGGACTATCTAATGGAGCGCGCCCTGCATTTTGAGTTATCCTTTGTAATGCAATTCAAATAGCCGAGAAGGCGCATCAATGTAAACTCTATGTATATTACTCTGAATTATCAATGAAAAAGCATGTTTCTTCCTGCATTTGTGTTCAAATCTCTGTGAATGTGTTTTCTAAATTGTGTTTCAAAAATGGGTTCATATAACTGCAAGTTCTTGCCTTGTGCGAGCGCAACTCCAGGCTCGCACGGCATCACGCCCCAGCAAGGACGAATCGGTTCCGTAAATGATCCGGCGAGGACGAATGACCCTTTCGGGATCGGGGCGTGACAGATTTGACAATTGACCATTCCTTCCCTACCGAGCTGCTTCTCTTTGTAATTCGATTACATTCTACTTCCTATCCTCACAGTTCCCTTTGGTCGCCTCGATTCGATTATTTGGCTTACTCTGCTTGACTTTCATTTTTTGATAACATGCACTATTGCCAATTTTGTCGATTTTCCAAAGTCTTCCATAAGAAAGCATTATGTTTTAAAGATTTTTCGTTCATGTTTTATACTGTTGAATGAAAACCTTATTTTCAAAGGAAATAAATACACTAACCATCCCTCTGCTTTATAAAAAAAAAGACGTATGAGTGGTTAGTGTTATAACTCTCTATAGAAAATATAAAACATAGGGTTGGTCCGTGTAATTAGTTTCAACGTAGGTGTAGTAGTGTAATAAGTATGATCATAGGGGTAGTTAACGTAAAGTGCCCTTTTCAGTCCATTAGTCGAACAAAAAAATATATGGATTTATAGTTCCCGACTATTTCACCATTGCAATCTTAAGTTCATCCTTAATGTCACAACATTAATTACAGTTTATACATAAGTATTAGACGGCTTTCGCAAATAAAGAAGTCGTCCTTGAGTCGACAATTGGTCATTCCTTCCCTACCGAGTCCTTCCTAACTGAGCCTCCCTACCGAGTCCTTCCTTACTGAGCCTCCTTTCTTTGTTATTCGATTACTCTCTACTCTCTATTCCTACTGGTCCCTTTGGTCGTCTCGTTTCAATTATTCAGCTCACTCCATTCACATTCTTTTTTTGATAATACATATTTTACTCATACAAAATCTTCATGGACTTTTAGCTTGTGGCTTTTTGTAATCCTCAGAATCTGAAGTCGATCCTTTATGTCACAACTTCAACTACAAATTTTACCTTGTTCCAAGTTTGACCTATTCCCAAATTTGTCAATTTTCAAATATCTTTTACTATACTAATGACTAGAACTTTCGAAAAAAACCTTGTTATTTAAAGATTATTACTTTATATTTTCAAATTATAGTTTTTATTCCCAAAATTACATGGTCTTCTAGATCCTGGCTCTTTGCCACAATTGCAATCTTAACTTCATCCTTTATATCACAACATCAATTACACTTTATACGTGAGTTTGTCTTTTGCCAACAAAGATGTCATCCTTGAGTTGACGATTGATCCTTCCATTCCTACCAAGGTCTCTCTTCGTCATTCGATTACTCTCTACTCCCTATCCTCACTCCTTTCGTCATCTCTCGATTATGTAGCTCACTTCGTCCACCTTCTATTTTTATAACATAACTCAGAGAAAAATTTCATGGACTTGTCGCCATTACGACCTGTAGTCGATCATTTATGTCACAATATCAACTACAATTTTTACCTTGTTCGAAATTTGCCCTATTTACAAATTTGTTGATTTCCAATTTTTTTTTCATTATAAGAATGACTAGAAGAAAGCCTTGATTTTGAAAGATTTTTTCTTCACATTTTTTTACTATTGACTGAAAATATTATTTTCAAATTCCATTTTTCTTTCCAAAAATTACATGAAAATTTATTTCCAAACTGTTTTCCATCACCGCAATCTTAAGTTTATTTTTTTTATGTCAAAACACTAATTATAGTTTATATATACTTAGGCGGCTTTCACAAACAAATAAGTCATTCTTAAGTTGACGATTAACCATTCTTTTCCTATATAGCCGTCTTTCTTTGTCATTCAATTATTCCCTACTCTTTATATTCACTGTTCTCTTTGGTCGTCTCAATTCGATTATTCAGCTCACTCCGCTTACCATCCATTTCTGATAACATGCTTGTACGAAAGTTGCATGGACATTTATAGCTCATGATTCTTTGTCGTCATCACAATCTAAAGTCGATCCTTTATGTCACAACATAAACTACGGTTTTTATCTTGATCCAAATTTGCCCTATTCCCAAATTTTGTCGATTTTTTGAACTTTTCCATTATACTAGTGACTAGAACTTTCGAACAAAGCCTTGTTTTCAAATTCCATTTTTCTATCCAAAAATTACAAGGATTTTTAGTCCTGACTCTTTTAACCATCGCAATCTTAAGTTCAGCTTTTATGTCACAACACTAGTTACAATTTATTCATGAGTCTTAGGTGGCTTTTGCCAACAAAGAAGTCATCCTTGAGTTGATGATTGATCATTCCTTCTCTACCATGCCGTCTCATCATTCGATTACTCTCTACTCACTATCCTAACTTCCCCTTTGGCTGGCTCGATTCGATTATTCACCTCACTTCGCTCAACTTCCATTTTTTGATAACATACACTATTCCCAAATTTGGCGGTTTTCGAAAAGTTTCCATTATTACTAATGACTAGAACTTCCGAAGAAAGAATGATTTGTTAAAGATTCTTCTTTTCCATTTTATATTGTTGGCTTGTTGGCTGAAAACTTTATTTTCAAATTCCATTTTCTATCAAAAAATTATATGGACTTTTAGTTCCGGACTCTCTTTTGCAATCACAATATTAAATTCATCCTTTATATCACAATTCTAATTACAGTTTATACTTGAGTCTTATGAGGCTTTCTTGAGTTGAGCATCGACCATTCCTTCCCTATTGAGTCGTTTGAGTTTATAATTTCTTACTGATTAGAACTTTCGAAGAAAACCTTGTTCTTTAAAGATTCTTCTTCTTTTACGTTTTATATTATTGACTGAAAACCTTAATTTTAAATTCTATTTTTCTATCATTCAAATTCTCAAGTTCCTTTTTGCCACCATTGCAATCATCCTTTATGTCACAACACAAATTAAGTTTGTATGCGAGTCTTAGGCAGCTTTTGCTAGCAATAATGATCCTTGAATTGACGATTGACTATTGCTTCCCTACCAACCCGTTTCTTTTGGTAATTCGATTACTCCCTACCTCCCTATTCTCACTACTCCATTTGGTCGTCTTAATTTGATTATTCAACTAACTACATTTGTCTTCTATTTTTGATAACATACTTTACTCATACAAAAACTACATTGACTTCGCTTGCCTTTTATTTTTGATAACTCGTGGCTCTTTGTCGCCAGCACAATCTGAAATCGATCCTTTTATGTCACAACATCAACTAAAGTTTTTATCTTGTTCCAAATTTGACATATTCCTAAATTTCTTGATTTCTAAAATTTTCAACAATATTGATGACTAGGGTTTTCGAACAAAACCTTGTTCTTTAAATATTCTTCTTTCATGATTTATACTATTGATTGAAAACCTTGTTATCAAATTCATCCCGCACACCGCACATGTCATCAGGATGACGGTTGTACATCCACGAACGATGACGCAGATAGTAATTCATATCCATTTCTATATACTTCTGTAAAAATAACAGTATGTATCCTATAAATCATTACATACAGTGTGATTCTCTGGAGGAAGGTAAGAACCGCTCTAACTTGATACACAAAGTCCTGTGTGTGTACTAATGGTTTGAATAAAAACCCTAGTTCTTTCCTAATTTAGTTCTTTGTTTCTTTACAATTTATTCAGTTTTCTTGGCTAAGTGTGATCGTTCTCCTCCAATTCCTGACCAGATGGGAAAAGGACCCATGAATTTGGTATCAATTTTGCTAGCTCCTGGGCTTCAAAATACTTCAAAATAAGGTACGATCATGACATGCCGACAACTGGACTGGATTGGGAACCTGTTTCAACGAGGGTCATTACATCGAAACGTACTGGTGAAGGCGAGCTAACCCAACTATACCAATCAACACGTTGTTTATATGAAGTATGCATATTATTTGTGGTCTTTCTATCTTGCCTTCATTTTACAAGCAAGCATGATATGAAAATTTATTGAATAAACTTACCACCGTTCGGTGACTTTTACCTGCCCGTCTGAACCACCTGCACAATACTTACCATGTCCTTCCCTCCTACGAAGACACAAGTTAGCTTGCATAGGTTTAAATCTGCGTTGGGATCAATGGCACGTTGCCATAATGGATGGTTCTAGTCTCAGTACGGAATACCATGCAACGCATAGTTCAGGGCGTCACAGGCCATTTTGTCCTATAGCAGGCCACTATCAGGAGTTTCGTCCGGACAAGATCGGTGCCAGTGTCCCAGCAACCGTCCGCAAGAACTAAGACTTTGTACACAAGTTGTCCGTGATCAAGCGTAGTCTACTAAGTTATCAATTGAGGCAATTCAGGACACTTACAGGCACATGACAAGTAACAGGGCAAGATCTAGTTTTGCATAGTCTTCCTGTTCATGAAACTAATAAGGTAGGAGGATGTCCTTCTTTTCACTTTTGTGTCAACTTTTGTAAGCCCGTGCGGCAAAGAGCCACCTTATTATAATTCCTTCATGAAACTAAAGAGCCACATTATTCCTTCATGAAACTAAAGACTATCAGGAGAAAGAAAGAATTAATACAGAAAATTGAATCTCCACTAAAGCGCCACCAAGGAAACTCTGAATATCGCTAGCTGACTTAGGTCGTTTCCAGTTCACGATGGCTTATATTTTCTCTGGGTCAACTGAGATGCCTGTTGCAGAAATAAAATGCCCGAGAAAGGCTATGTTGTCCAACCAGAACTCACACTTACTAAGCTTTGCATACAACTTATTGTCTCGAAGGGTTTGAAGCCATCCGCAGGTGTCCTGCATATTCATCCTTATTCTTCGAGTACACTAAGATGTCTTTTACAAAAAAGACCACAAATTTAATTAGAAAGGATCGGAACACACGGTTCATCAAATCCATAAAAGCGGCAGGGGCGTTCATCAGTCCAAACGGCATAAAAGAAAACTCGTAGTGCCTATAGCGGGTTCGGAATGTAGACTTGTGCATGTCCTCTGGCTTAATCTTCAGCTGGTGGTAGCCCGAACGAAGATCAATTTTCGAGAATACCGTTGCCCCTTGCAGCTGATCAAAGAGGTCATCTATCCTGGGCAGAAGATACTTGTTTCTGATGGTGACCTTATTCAACTCCCGATAATCGATGTAGTGTCGCAACGTTCCGTCTTTCTTCTTTACGAAGAGTACAGGCGCGGCCCAAGGAGACACGCTCGGACGGATAATCCCACGATCCAGCAGTTCTTGCAGTTGGTACTTCAACTCCTTCAGTTCAGCAGGGGCCATTCTGTACGGAGCCTTGAAAATTGGTTGAGTATTTGGGAATGTGTCAATGGTGAACTCGATCTCTCGGTCAGGTGGCATGCCGGGTAGTTCGTTCGGAAACACATCAGGGAACTCCGTTTCAACGAAAGAAGACTCAACGTTTGCGTAATCTAGCTGCGTGTCCCGAACCGACGCTAGGTATCCCTCACTGCCAGAGTATAGCATCCGCCGAGCAGATATCGCTGAAATCACCATGCAAGTCCTGGACGCATCAGTTGCTGGACTACTCGTGTAGCAGAATTCGGCTTCTCCAGGTAGGCGGAAGACGACTCGTTTCTCTGTACATTCGATAGTTGCCGAGCAAGCGTCGAGCCAATCCATCTCCAAAATGATGTCATAATCTCGAACATCTAGGACTAAAACATCGAGCGAGAGCTTCCTTCCTCCGATACAGACGTAACCGCCTCGACATACTGAACGGACATATATTTTCGTGCCTGACGGGGTGCTAACACTAAGGTCTAGATACAATGGTATCATTTCTATATTGTTTTTCACGGCAAAATTCGTGGATATAAAGCTATGCGTTGCACCAGAATCAAATAGCACACGTGCAGGTATGTTATTAAAAAGCAAAATACCTGACACAACGGTGTCCGAGGCCAGGGCTTCTTCTCGTGTCATAGTGTACACCCTTCCTTGAGCTTGGCGACGCTCTTGCTGAGGCGCGGCTCGATTGGCTTGGGATGCAGTGGCAGGATTTGGATGTTGAGAGCGATGATTGGAGGGGAGCTGACAGACATCAATCTTATGGGTTGGATCACCACAACGGAGGCATGTCCCAAGCTTCTTACGACAGTCATTTTCGGTGTGCCCCAGCTTCCTACAGAAGTTACAGGTTGGGAATGAATTTCCTTTCTGCTGACCACCGTTATTTTGACGCTTTGCAGCGTTATTTCCTCTTTCGTTGCTATGGCGCTTGTAATTGGAAGTGTGCACAGTGCCGGCAACAACGTGAGGATACTGCGGTTCAAAAGAAAGGGCATGGTTGAGAACTTCCCGCATCGTCTGGTACTGGAGAACGACCACGTGCGCATGGATGGCAGGTCGCAGGCCTCCTTCAAATCGTCTGGCAACTAATACCAATACGAGGGTCAAAGGAACTTGAAAAGGGTCAAGAGTTCAAGAGTTCGCATAAGGATTAGATCGTTAAAAGAACTTTTCCAATACGAGGGTTAAAGGAACTTGAAGCTGCGCTCTGATACCAATATGTCACGTCCCGATTCCGTGGAATCGATAGTCGTCTCCGGGTGTGACGTCGTGCGGGCCTAGATTGCGCACCGCACAATACTAAGGTATTTTGTATAATGAGCACATATTCAGAGTACGCAGATAATTGAAACACAAAGTTGAAACGTGGAAAAGTTCTCTTTATTGATAATGAACATCTTTTATAAACTCTTGAACGAGTCCGAAGGTTGCCGCACGGGCTTACAAAAGTTGACACAAAATGAGATAGTTGTCCTGTACATTACATCCTTTACTAAAACTTCAAAATAAGAGATCTCCAGGCGGGACAATGGCTTTTCCTCTGAGCTGCATGAGTCAAAGTTTGCTAGCTCCTAGGCTTCAAAATACTTCAAAATAAGGTACGATCATGACGTGCCGACAACTAAACTGGATTGGGAAGTGACTTCAGCTCCTCGCAGGATTTCCTTGGTGCGGGAAACCTATTTCAATGAGGGTCAGTACATTGAAACGTACTGGTGAATGCGAGCTAACCCAACTATACCAATCAACACGTTGTTTATATGAAGCATGCATATTATTTATGGTCTTTCTATCTTGCCTTAGTTCATTTTATAAGCAAGCAATGATATGAAAATTTATTGAATAAACTTGCCACTGTTCGGTGACTTTTACTTGCTCGTCTGAACCACCTGTACAATACTTACCATGTTCTTCCCTCCCACGAAGACACAAGTTAGCTTGCACAGGTTTAAATCTACATGGGGATCACTGACACGTTGCCATAATGGACGGTTCTAGTCTTAGTACGGAATGTCATGCAACACATAGTTCAGGGCGTCACAGGCCATTCTGTCCTATAGCAGGCGACTATCAGGAGTTCGGTCCGGACAAGATCGGTGTCAGTGCCCCAGCAACCGTCTGCAGGAACTAAGACATTGTGCACAAGTTGTCCGTGATCAAGCGTAGTCTACTAAGTTATCAATTGATGCAATTCAGGACAGTTACAGGCACAGGACAAGTAACAGGGCAAGATCTAGTTTTGCATAGTCTTTCTGTTCATGAAACTAATAAGGTAGGAGGATGTCCTTCTTTTCACTTTTGTGTCAACTTTTCTAAGCCCGTGCGGCAAAGAGCCACCATATTATAGTTCCTTCATGAAACTAAAGACTATCAGGAGAAAGAAAGAATTAATACAGAAAATTGAATCTTCACCAAAGAGCCACCTTATTATAATTCAAAATAAGGTACGATCATGACGTGCCGACAGCTGGACTGGACTGGGAAGTGACTTCAGCTCCTCGCAGGATCTCCTTGGTACGTGTCACGCCCCGATCTCCCGCAGGCAATCGGCCGTTCCCGCTAGGCGGGAATCACCCTCGCCAGCGCTCCCGCGGAACGATCGCTTAACCCATCCGGGCGTGATGCCGCACGAGCGTGAGCTACGCCCGTGCAAGGCCATGGTTCATTGGCTGGCGGTTAGAGTTCTAAGCCACAGAGTCGCACAGATTGTCCGAGTGCAGCGGAGTCATGAACGCATAGGCGATCGGTAACAGGTTCACTGAGTTGACAAATATAGCGGAAGCATTGAAACACAAGTAAAGTAATCTCTTTATTGATATGAACAAGTATTACAGGCGGCGTATAGCCGAGATTACAAGTCGCTCAAGCCTCTCTCTCTGAAACAGTAAAAGCGTGCCAAGTGGCTACAATTTGGAATGATTGTACAGGCGATGGTCAGGCGATGTTCACAACTTATGTCTTGTATATGTGCTTCAGTCCCGGATGCACCGTTGCAAGGCTTCAGAGGGAACTCCTGGCCTTAGCACGCACGAAGGAGGCGTCCGCACCGCACGAGGTTCTCCCGCACCCTGCATATCAAACTGGTGGATTATCAGTACATTGAATGCACTGGTGGGGAAGCTACTCGCCCGCTCGACAAATCCAAACACGTAATACAGGTTCGTGCACAACTATTAAGTTGTCTTTCTAGTTGCCTTAGGATCAGTTTCATGCAAACATTGAATAGCTTATCGTGTCGGGCAGTGCGCCGTGCGATGTTAGAGGAACACGGCGTGACTTACCAACTTACCATTTCCTTCCCTGTCCAAGGCAAACATGATTAATTCATGCACGGGCATGTATAAGCATTCAGGAGGCAAGCATATGCAAACAGGAGGGTCGTTTTAACATGATCGTTCAGGTGTTTAGTTGTTCTTGATGCGATGTAGTGACTCGCACGCGGATAGCCGCTAAGCGAGGATGACTTATCTATATGAACAGGAGTCGCTGGCACAGCCATAAAGGACAGGTGTAGCACATGAAAGAGAATGAAATGCAACGCACGGATCAGGAGCGCTACACGTCATTCCTTCCGAGTCAGGCGGCTACTTAGTCTAAGAGCAAGAATGGCGTGAAGGAAAAGTTAACAGGGCTACACGCCATTCTGCCCGAAACAGGCAGACTAACAGGGGTTCCTGTCCGGATCGGATCGGCCCGGTGCCCCGGAGACCGTCCGCAGGAACAGAGATCAGGAGAATCTCACTTGAAACAAGTTGTCCGCGACATGCAGGTCAGGGTCAGGTTCAGGAACAAGTTCTTGACAGGATATATATATATGAACAAGTTATATGGAACAAGTTCGAGTCAGGATATATATATATGGAACTTGTTGAAGCAAGATTGTTGATTCAGTAGTTTGCTCCACGAGATGTGATTCAGTGATTTTATTCAGTCAGGGTGCATATTCCCTGGTTCGGGAATTGCCTTGGTGACCTAACGGTCCCGAATACTTTCAGGTTCTTCCATGTGCGGAACGACTACTTAGTAGTCTCCCGGGGTTTGGATGAAAACATGGCAACATTCAAGCAGACAAGCATGCGTTTCTAAAGGAACATAAGCAGGCACGTTGCTCGGACCCGAAGGTAAGCCGAGAAGTGAAACCGTTAAAGGACTTAGCATGCGAGGGTCTGAATATAAGCAGTATTTCCATTTTCCATGTTCTAGCAAGCAATACAAGTTGGGATTATTCTCTTAGCTAGGTGCGTTGGATTTATTAGCATGCAGGGGGTGAATCACCTAGCGACTAGCATAAATATTCCAGATTTTATATGTGTGCTGGCTAAGCAAAGACAAGTTCACCGTAGCCACCCACCTTAGCGATGATTCGCCTCGGTAGAGCGATACGTCTGAGCGAGCCTCTGAAAGTCCAAGCCGGATTCCTGTAGGGGCAAGTCTGGATATCCTTTGCTTCTTGATCGAGGCAAAGCGGGTCGGGACAGTTGCACGATTGCCGATTGAGTCGGCAGTCCGCTTGAGCGGAACGGGGTGTTACATCCTACCCAACTTAGAAAAAGTCTCGTCCTCGAGACTTACTAAGGACAAGCAGTAATCTAGGGTTTGAGGCAATCCTAGACAAGTCGTTTGTACTTGTTCATTTGGATCTTCACTTGCACAAGCTTCGAAATCAGCATACCGCTTAGACTGGATCGTGTGCACTTTCGAAGGTACCCTCTAGCGTGAACACGTCAACCAGCTCAGTGATAGCGAAGTCTTAGCACTCGAGCTTCACCTTTTCCTAAGTCTTGGATGGTGCACTAGTTCAAGGCGTCCCTCGAATAGATGCATTCAACCAAACTTAAAGTTAGTGAAAATCGGACAAGCTACTAGCGATACTCTCGAAGGGTTCGCACAGGTTGGCACAAAGGCCACTCGCAGCATACAACCAGACAAGCAAGCATATCATTCAAAACGCATTTTGAAAGTATTTAGACTTATTGTTGGAACATCCCATCGAGGCATTGAGAGAGCGTGCACATAACCCACGAACGAGCTTTCGAAACAGAGATATCGAATCGAAGTCCAAAGGCGTAGAAGCCAGGCTCTGATACCAACATGTCACGCCCCGATCTCCCGCAGGCAATCGGCCGTTCCCGCTAGGCGGGAATCACCCTCGCCAGCGCTCCCGCGGAACGATCGCTTAACCCATCCGGGCGTGATGCCGCACGAGCGTGAGCCACGCCCGTGCAAGGCCATGGTTCATTGGCTGGCGGTTAGAGTTCTAAGCCACAGAGTCGCACAGATTGTCCGAGTGCAGCGGAGTCATGAACGCATAGGCGATCGGTAACAGGTTCACTGAGTTGACAAATATAGCGGAAGCATTGAAACACAAGTAAAGTAATCTCTTTATTGATATGAACAAGTATTACAGGCGGCGTATAGCTGCTAAGCGAGGATGACTTATCTATATGAACAGGAGTCGCTGGCATAGCCATAAAGGACAGGTGTAGCACATGAAAGAGAATGAAATGCAACGCACGGATCAGGAGCGCTACACGTCATTCCTTCCGAGTCAGGCGGCTACTTAGTCTAAGAGCAAGAATGGCGTGAAGGAAAAGTTAACAGGGCTACACGCCATTCTGCCCGAAACAGGCAGACTAACAGGGGTTCCTGTCCGGATCGGATCGGCCCGGTGCCCCGGAGACCGTCCGCAGGAACAGAGATCAGGAGAATCTCACTTGAAACAAGTTGTCCGCGACATGCAGGTCAGGGTCAGGTTCAGGAACAAGTTCTTGACAGGATATATATATATGAACAAGTTATATGGAACAAGTTCGAGTCAGGATATATATATATGGAACTTGTTGAAGCAAGATTGTTGATTCAGTAGTTTGCTCCACGAGCTGTGATTCAGTGATTTTATTCAGTCAGGGTGCATATTCCCTGGTTCGGGAATTGCCTTGGTGACCTAACGGTCCCGAATACTTTCAGGTTCTTCCATGTGCGGAACGACTACTTAGTAGTCTCCCGGGGTTTGGATGAAAACATGGCAACATTCAAGCAGACAAGCATGCGTTTCTAAAGGAACATAAGCAGGCACGTTGCTCGGACCCGAAGGTAAGCCGAGAAGTGAAACCGTTAAAGGACTTAGCATGCGAGGGTCTGAATATAAGCAGTATTTCCATTTTCCATGTTCTAGCAAGCAATACAAGTTGGGATTATTCCCTTAGCTAGGTGCGTTGGATTTATTAGCATGCAGGGGGTGAATCACCTAGCGACTAGCATAAATATTCCAGATTTTATATGTGTGCTGGCTAAGCAAAGACAAGTTCACCGTAGCCACCCACCTTAGCGATGATTCGCCTCGGTAGAGCGATACGTCTGAGCGAGCCTCTGAAAGTCCAAGCCGGATTCCTGTAGGGGCAAGTCTGGATATCCTTTGCTTCTTGATCGAGGCAAAGCGGGTCGGGACAGTTGCACGATTGCCGATTGAGTCGGCAGTCCGCTTGAGCGGAACGAGGTGTTACAGTACGGGGAACCTGTTTCAACGAGGGTCAGTACATCGAAACGTACTGGTAAAGGCAAGCTAACCCAACTATACCAATCGACACGTTTATATGAAGCATGCTTATTATTTGTGGTCTTTCTATCTTGCCTTAGTTTATTTTACAAGCAAGCAATGATATAAAAATTTACTGAATAAACTTGCCACTGTTTGGTGACTTTTACCTGCTCGTCTGAACCATCTGCACAATACTTACCATGTCCTTCCCTCCCACGAAGACACAAGTTAGCTTGCACAGGTTTAAATCTACGTGGGGATCACTGGCACGTTGCCATAATGGACGGTTCTAGTCTCAGTACGAAATGTCATGCAACGCATAGTTCAGGGCGTCACAGACAATTCCGTCCTATAGCAGGCGACTATCAGTAGTTCTGTCCGGACCAGATCGGTGCAAGTGGCCCAGCGACCATCCGCAGGAACTAAGACCTTGTGCACAAGTTGTCCGTGATCAAGCGTAGTCTACTAAGTTATCAATTGAGGCAATTCAGGACAATTACAGGCACAGGACAAGTAACAGGGCAATATCTAGTTTTGCATAGTCTTCCTGTTCATGAAACTAATAAGGTAGGAGGATGTCCTTCTTTTCACTTTTGTGTCAACTTTTGTAAGCCCGTGCGGCAAAGAGCCACCTTATTATAATTCTTTCATGAAACTAAAGAGCGACCTTATTCCTTCATGAAACTAAAGACTATCAGGAGAAAGAAAGAATTAATACAGAAAATTGAATCTCCACCAAAGAGCCACCTTATTATAATTCCTTCATGAAACTAATAAGGTAGGTGGATGTCCTTCTTTTCACTTTTCTTTGTATCATTATTCCTTTTCTTCTTTTTTATGTTAAAGCTCTATGAGGCTTCAGATGGAAGAACTATCAGGTCATAAAGTTTGAATAGTTATACAAGACCCAAATCTGATATTTGCATTTGGATTTAGATTTGAATTATCAGTACTTCAAGACATGGTTTACAGAATCGACATCGGACCACTCCTATGAGTATCAGGATTGGCGGTTTCGGATTGGAGTTTTGAATTTTTTTTGGTATTGGAAATCAAATAATTAACTTTTAGAAAGTATATTTTATACATTTAGCATAATTTAAAGTATTTTCAGTTTGTTTTTTAGCTGTTTTAAAATTGAAGGAAATAGTAGTTACCATTGTCATGATTTACATGTGATTACGTTTCTTCTTTTATATGCTTTTACAATCTTACTATTTTTTACATCCTTGGTGATTGGTCATTTTCGTTCAATTTTCTTTGTCGAATTAACCTAATGTCACTATTGGTCATTATCAAATATCGGTCGTTATCGGATTGGGACATACCAAACTGTATCGGCATCGGCGGTATCGGATCGGTATTAGCTGATACTGCAAATTATGCTTCAAGATAAGCGATCATCTTACTGCTCCCCGTACTCTTTCCTACTCTAGAGAACAAGGTCCACTCCTTGTTTGCTTGTTTGCATGGCTTATATCGGAAAATGTTATGGTAATGTCAATGTTCTTAAGTGGCATGTTATGCCAAAACCATCAGTGTGGCTTGTTATGCCAAAACCATCTGTGTTCACTGATAACACTCGATACTAGCAAATACTTTCCTGTATTTTTTTTCCAACGTATCAGAAATTAACAGTGTCAATCAGTGAACAGTACTGGTATGTCAAACATCTTTTTTTTCCCCTTGTTTAGCCTTTTTTAGGCATTGAATGTATGGTAAGCTACTGATACAATTAGGCTGGTTATGTTATATACTATTCGAATGCAGGATTTGTTTCAACTGGTCTTCAGCTTCCAGGTTATAAATACTCTTATGATTAACTGATTTCACTTCCATAGATCTAGGAGACATTACAAAATCGGAGCCGCGTTGTTGGTTTGGAATTGATTCCATGCATATCCATCCAGGAGAAACTCCAAAATTGGTATTGTATTTGAATCGGACACAAAACGGGTACACATAAATATATAAAATCTGTGCAAAGCAACTCGGTTGCAACATTAATATAAATGGAACGCCCAAATCAATGTCACATCCATGACACCATATTGATACCTATCTTGCTGCATGCATAATTTGCATCTCCGTGCAACATAGATGGAAATACATCACATAATCATATATATATTTTAGAAGCATGCTGGCCTGGGAAGCTTAATCAAGAAAGGCTATTTATGGCATCATTCATTGAATTATCAGTCTCGTAGAAGGCTTGCTATTGGCCGTTCCATTTATATTAACAACAATTCCGTTTTCCAAAGTCAATGCTATTTATGTCCTAGTGAATTATCATTATTTTTTCCATTTATTCGAGAAAAGTGAAGTTTCTACAGTTTTTTATGCTTGAATCAGAATTAGTGTGTATTTTATTTTGTCGCATATATACACGCAAAAATGCCGTCTTGATCATGGAACAAATAAATGTCGTGTCTGTTCGCCGTATCTGTATCAGTATCTGTTGCTGCACAGCCTCATATTGTGAAATAGCTAAAGTGGCAAGCAGTTTTATGTTCGATCAAATGCAAAGATCCACATTTACAACATAAGTGTCACACATTTTACATAATTGAATCTTTCACGAATCTTCAATTTAACTCATTTACATTTGACTGTGCATATAATGACATCAAAAACAATACTTCAACCCAACAGCTTCTGATGATCCTTCCCTTCCCACGTATCAAGTAACTCCACGGGGATGGCACATCCTTGTTGAGGACGGTCACTTTCCATTATGTCCAAGGAAATTGAGGGTTTATTTTTGGAATCCAAAGCCGTGGATGACATTTGATTCTTAGTAGAGGTGATACTCATTTTATGTTTAAGAACCATTAATAAATAATAAGATAACTGTATACCGTATTGTGCTTGACCTAAGTATATGTTTTGCATTTCACATGTTTATGTGAGAAATTTGAGAAACATCTCTAGAATATGCTTCTAAAAATGAAAAAGTTGACACAAAATGAGATAGTTGTCCTGTATATTACATCATTTACTAAAACTTCAAAATAGGAAATCTCCAGGCGGGATGATGGCTTTTCCTCTAAGCTGCATGAGTCAAGTTTGCTAGCTCGTGGGCTTCAAAATACTTCAAAATAAGGTACGATCATGACGTGCCGACAACTGGACTGGATTGGGAAGTAACTTCAACTCCTCGCAGGATTTCCTTGGTGCAGGAAACCTATTTCAACGAGGGTCAGTACATCGAAACGTACTGGTGAAGGCGAGCTAACCCAACTATACCAATCAACACGTTGTTTATATGAACCATGCATATTATTTGTGGTCTTTCTATCTTGCCTTAGTTTATTTTACAAGCAAGCAATGAAATGAAAATTTATTGAATAAACTTGCCACCGTTCGGTGACTTTTACCTGCTGGTCTGAACCACCTGCACAATACTTACCATGTCCTTCCCTCCCACGAAGACATAAGTTAGCTTGCACAGGTTTAAATCTACGTGGGGATCACTGGCACGTTGCCATAATGGACGGTTCTAGTCTCAGTACGGAATGTCATGCAACGCATAGTTCAGGGCGTCACAGGCCATTCTGTCCTATAGCAGGCGACTATCAGGAGTTCGGTCTGGACAAGATCGGTGCCAGTGCCCTAGCAACCGTCTGCAGGAACTAAGACCTTGTGCACAAGTTGTCCGTAATCAAGCGTAGTCTACTAAGTTATCAATGGAGGCAATTCAGGACAGTTACAGGCGCAAGACAAGTAACAGGACAAGATCTAGTTTTGCATAGTCTTCCTGTTCATGAAACTAATAAGGTAGGAGGATGTCCTTCTTTTCACTTTTGTGTCAACTTTTGTAAGCCTGTGCGTCAAAGAGCCATCTTATTATAATTCCTTCATGAAATTAAAGAGCTACCTTATTCCTTCATGAAACTAAAGACTATCAGGAGAAAGAAAGAATTAATACAGAAAATTGAATCTCCACCAAAGAGCCACCTTATTATAATTCCTTCATGAAACTAATAAGGTAGGAGGATGTCCTTCTTTTCACTTTTCTTTGTATCATTATTCCTTCTCTTCTTTTATATGTTAAAGCTCTATGAGGCTTCAGATGGAAGAACTATATGGTCATAAAGTTTGAATAGTTATACTAGACCCAAATCTGATTTTGCATTTGGATTTAGATCTGAATTATCAGTACTTCAAGACATGGTTTACAGTATCGACATCGGACCACTCCTATGAGTATCGGGATTGGCGGTTTCAGATTGGAGTTTTGGATTTTTTTGGTATTGGAAATCAAATAATTAACTTTTAGAAAGTATATTTTATACATTTAGCATAATTTTAAATATTTTCAGCAGTTTTAGCATTATGGACTCATTGTATGAAAGTATCTCATTTTGGCCTAACGAGTTCAAGAGTTCGCATATGGATTAGATCGTTAAAAGAACTTTTCCAATACGAGGGTCAAAGAAACTTGAAGCTGCGCTCTGATACCAATATGTCACGCCCCGATTCCGTGAAATCGATAGTCGTCCCCCTGGCGTGATGCCGTGTGGGTCTAGATTGCGCACTGCACAAGGCTAAGGTATTTTGCATAACGAGCACATATTCAGAGTACACAAATAATTGAAACACAAAGTTGAAACATGGAAAAGTTCTCTTTATTGATAATGAACATATTTTATAAACTCTTGAACGAGTCAGAAGGTTGCCGCACGGGCTTACAAAAGTTGACACAAAATGAGATAGTTGTCGTGTTCATTACATCATTTACTAAAACTTTAAAATAAGAGACCTCCAAGCGGGACAATGGCTTTTTCTTTGAGCTGCATGAGTTAAGTTTGCTCGCTCCAGGGCTTCAAAATACTTCAAAATAAGGTACGATCATGACGTGCCGACAGCTGGACTGGATTGGGAAGTGCCTTTAGCTCCTCGTAGGATCTCCATGGTGCGGGGAACCTGTTTCAACGAGGGTCAGTACATCAAAACATACTGGTGAAGGCGAGCTAACCCAACTATACCAATCAACACGTTGTTTATATGAAGCATGCATATTATTTGTGGTCTTTGTTTCTTACCTTAGTTCATTTTACAAGCAAGCAATGATACGAAAATATACTGAATAAACTTGCCACTGTTCGGTGACTTTTACCTGTCCGTCTGAACTACCTCCACAATACTTACCATGTCCTTCCCTTCCACGAAGACACAAGTTAGTTTGTACAGGTTTAAATCTACGTGGGGATCACTGGCACGTTGCCATAATGGACGGTTCTAGTCTCAGTACGGAATATCATGCAACGCATAGTTCAGGGCGTCACAGGTCATTCCGTCCTATAGCAGGAAACTATCAGGAGTTCCGTTCGGACCGGATCGGTGCAAGTGCCCCAGCGACCATCCGCAGGAACTAAGACCTTGTGCACAAGTTGTCCGTGATCAAGCGTAGTCTACTAAGTTATCAATTGAGGCAATTCAGGACAGTTTCAGGCACAGGACAAGTAACAGGGCAAGATCTAGTTTTGCATAGTCTTTATGTTCATGAAATTAATAAGGTAGGAGGATGTCCTTCTTTTCACTTTTGTGTCAACTTTTGTAAGCCCGTGCGGCAAAGAGCCACCTTATTATAATTCCTTCATGAAACTAAAGAGCCACATTATTCCTTCATGAAACTAAAGACTATCAGGAGAAAGAAAGAATTAATACAGAAAATTGAATCTCCACCAAAGAGCCACCTTATTATAATTCCTTCATGAAACTAATAAGGTAGGAGGATGTCCTTCTTTTCACTTTTCTTTGTATCATTATTCCTTCTCTTCTTTTTTAGTTATACAAGACCCAAATCTGATTTTTGCATTTGGATTTAGATCTTAGTTTATCCCTACTTCAAGACATGGTTTACAATATCGACATCGGACCACTCCTATGAGTATCAGGATTGGCGGTTTCGGATTGGAGTTTTGGATTTTTTTGGTATTGGAAATCAAATAATTAACTTTTAGAAAGTATATTTTATACATTTAGCATAATTTTCAGTGTTTTTTTTTAGCAGTTTTAGCATTATGGACTCATTGTATGAACGTATCTCATTTTGGCCTAACGAGTTCAAGAGTTCGCATAGGGATTAGATCATTAAAAGAACTTTTCCAATACTAGGGTCGAAGAAACTTGAAGCTGCGCTCTGATACCAATATGTCACACCCCGATTCCGTGGAATCGATAGTCGTCCCCCGGGCGTGATGCTGTGCGGGTCTAGATTGTGCACCGGACAAGGCTAAGGTATTTTGCATAACGATCACATATTCAGAGTACGCAGATAATTGAAACACAAAGTTGAAACATGAAAAAGTTCTCTTTATTGATAATGAACATCTTTTATAAACTCTTGAACGAGTCAGATGATTGCCGCACGGGCTTACAAAAGTTGACACAAAATAAGATAGTTGTCATGTTCATTACATCCTTTACTAAAACTTCAAAATAAGAGACCTCCAGGCGGGACAATGGCTTTTCCTCTGAGCTGCATGAGTTAAGTTTGCTAGCTCCTGGGCTTCAAAATACTTCAAAATAGGGTACGATCATGACGTGCCGACAGCTGGACTGGATTGGGAAGTGACTTCAGCTCCTCGCAGGATCTCCTTGGTACGGAGAACCTGTTTCAACGAGGGTCAGTACATCGAAACGTAGTGGTGACTTTTATAAGCCCGTACGGCAAAGAGCCACCTTATTATAATTCCTTCATGAAACTAAAGAGCCACATTATTCCTTCATGAAACTAAAGACTATCAGGAGAAAGAAAGAATTAATACAGAAAATTGAATCTCCACCAAAGAGCCACCTTATTATAATTCCTTCAAGATTAGCGATCATCTTACTGCTCCCCGTACTCTTTCCTACTCTAGAGAACAAGGTCCACTCCTTGTTTGCTTGTTTGCATGGCTTATATCGGAAAATGTTATGGTAATGTCAATGTTCTTAAGTGGCATGTTATGCCAAAACCATCAGTGTGGCTTGTTATGCCAAAACCATCTGTGTTCACTGATAACACTCGATACTAGCAAATACTTTTCTGTATTTTTTTTTCCAACATATCAGAAATTAACAGTGTCAATCAGTGAACAGTACTGGTATGTCAAACATCTTTTTTTTTCCCCTTGTTTAGCCTTTTTTAGGCATTGAATGTATGGTAAGCTACTGATACAATTAGGCTGGTTATGTTATATACTATACGAATGCAGGATTTGTTTCAACTGGTCTTCAGCTTCCAGGTTATAAATACTCTTATGATTAACTGATTTCACTTCCATAGATCTAGGAGACATTACAAAATCGGAGCCGCGTTGTTGGTTTGGAATTGATTCCATGCATATCTATCCAGGAGAAACTCCAAAATTGGTATTGTATTTGAATCGGACACAAAACGGGTACAAATAAATATATAGGGACCAAAATCAGTGCAAAGCAACTCGGTTGCAACATTAATATAAATGGAACGCCAAAATCAATGTCACATCCATGACACCATATTGATACCTATCTTGCTGCATGCATAATTTGCATCTCCGTGCAACATAGATGGAAATACATCACATAATCATATATATATATTAGAAGCATGCTGGCCTGGGAAGCTTAATCAAGAAAGGCTATTTATTGCATCATTCATTGAATTATCAGTCTCGTAGAAGTCTTGCTATTGGCCGTTCCATTTATATTAACAACAATACCGTTTTCCAAAGTCAATGCTATTTATATCCTAGTGAATTATCATTCTCTTTTCCATTTACTCGAGAAAAGTGAAGTTTCTACAGTTTTTTATGCTTGAATCAGAATTAGTGTGTATTTTATTTTGTTGCATATATACACGCAAAAATGCCCTGTCTTGATCATGGAACAAATAAATGTCGTGTCTGTTCGCCGTATCTGTATCAGTATCTGTTGCTGCACAGCCTCATATTGTGAAATAGCTAAAGTGGCAAGCAGTTTTATGTTCTATCAAATGCAAAGATCCACATTTACAACATAAGTGTCACACATTTTACATAATTGGATCTTTCATGAATCTTCAATTTAACTCATTTACATTTGACTGTGCATATAATGACATCAAAAACAATACTTCAACCCAACAGCTTCTGATGATCCTTCCCTTCCCACGTATCAAGTAACTCCACGGGGATGGCACATCCTTGTTGAGGACGGTCACTTTCCATTATGTCCAAGGAAATTGAGGGTTTATTTTTGGAATCCAAAGCCGTGGATGACATTTGATTCTTAGTAGAGGTGATACTCATTTTATGTTTAAGAACCATTAATACATAATAAGATAGCTGTATACTGTATTGTGCTTGACCTAAGTATATGTTTTGCATTTCACATGTTTATGTGAGAAATTTGAGAAGCATCTCTAGAATATGCTTCTAGAAATTGTCTCTTCTTCGTGCATCTAATGCACCAGGGGTTATTTGCTGTTATGGAAGCTACGCACACAGCACTTTGTTGCTCTGTTTGCGAAAAATTAAGTCTTGTATGTGATAGTATGTAACATTTGGTTCATAATCCTTATTGTGGAAAATAGTCTTATATGTGATAGCATTTGACATTTGATTCTCTAGTTACTGCACAAAAAGTTGACATTTGCTTAACCAGAGCAAAAGTCATAAATAGTAAAATTTTCCCAAACTATCATGCACTTCATCTTTTCCCAAACCCAAATTTGACAGGGTTTGACTTGGTCAGAGTTTAGCCAGCCCGGTCTTGAGCAGCTGGTCGGGTCGGGCTAGGCTCGAGACCAAAACCCAAAATCCAGCCTGGGCCCAGACCTGGGTAGCGTCATGTCAAACTGGGCAAGAACTGTTTCAAGCCACGTGGATGAGATCATAACTCTAATCCTATTTGCAGGTCCTCTTGGCACAGTAACATAATCATCCACTATCGTATTCCCTTGCTCTAAATGCAGGAACTGATCATAAAGGGAATCTCTGACAGTAGCTGAAAATTACTTCTTGTTGAAAATCTCTTTGAGTTCCTCTAAGTCTTGTCTAAGTCCCAGTCGACACTCCTCTCCTTCCCACCAATGATGAGCATTGTCTTTTAATTGTAGTCTTAACTGTTGGCATCCATAAATTTGCTGATAGTTGGGAAGCCAGTTTGTAACCTCGGTGCAGTCTTTAGTACCTTTGAAGGTTTGGGGGCTTCATGGTACAGAACACCTCTATGGTCCCCCCCCCCCCCCCCCCCCCCCCACACACACACACACACACACACACACATGAGACTAAGGTGCTCGGTTCAGAGTTGACTCCAAACTCTGCCCGATAAACTCATTCTGTTGCAATTAGGCCTGCATCATGCCTTGAAAGAACTGACTCGTCTAACTGGCTAGCGGACTAGAAATCCGAGCTTGTCCATTATGCATTAACAAAAAAATGGTTAGTATTGGACTGTCAGCCATGTATGATCTATGTTTGGAACTTTTGACCAATTTTCAGTTATTTAGTGAATGTTTTGTCTGAATCAGTCCACGTCCGTGTCTGAATCAGTCCACGTTAGTGAATGTTTTGTCTGAATGAGTATTGGACTGTCAGCCATGTATTATCTATGTTTTGACCAAAATTTTAGTCTGTTCCCACCAAATTTGGCTTAAACCTGCTCTAAATCAGCGATTTATTGGCCATGTATCGACTAACTGCAAGTTGTATCGTCTTTTTTTAATCACGTATTGGTGTGTTCTGGAACCAGGCACATGAATGCCAACTGAAATCTTGTCGATATGTGTGTAATGTTAGATGCCCATCAGTTCTTTAAACATCCATATATGATAAAGTTGCTCAACATATAAATGAGTGTATAATGTTATTTTTAGCATGACTTTTTGAAAATATGAATTCAATAAACCAAAAGTAGAGAAGAACCATATTACCACCAGCACCACCACAATAAATTGTGTCCAAGGATTTATATCGTGTATTTGTGCAAGATAGATGACTACTTAAATAGGTTTTAGCAATGTGATGACTTAAAATTTTGTAAACACTGATTAAAAGCGCAGAATGGCAGGAAATTGACCTAAGCATGTTTAAAATCTCATTGGCAAGAAAAGAAAAAAATGCACTATTCAATTTTAAATGCATGTATTTGTGAACTCAACTTTCTTTATGATTGGTGCACCTGAAAATAGTTTTCAAGGTAGATGGTCAATGGGAGGTTGAGAGCACTACTTGATCAGTGCAGAGAAGTACTCAACTGACAAATGGGTCAAAGAGGCTGATATCTGCTCTTATATACACATATTAGTCTCTGACAGCAACAATGTAGTTCAGACAGAAACATTTACTTACAACTTTTTAATCCTTGTGTTAACAAAGATGAGAAAAATCAAATGTGCATTTTAACATTACTTATTATGTAATTTACATACTACACGATGTTCATTCCCATATTAGACATTGATCAGAACACCTAATATATTTCCTAATACTGATATACATTATAGATCAAGAAGAGATCCAAAATCTAGATTAAAAAACTTTAAAATCATAAAGATCTTCTAGAGGAGGAAGAATAGGCATGCCAGACTTACACTGGCTAACTGTTAGTTGATTGTTTTGCGGCACTGTTAGTTGAAAATTGATAAAGATTAATGTTTGTTTTTTCTACTGCACTGTAATTGATTTTTCATTGCTGTTTCCTGGCAGGTCAGCTGATAACTGGAAGCTTTTGAAGGAGTTAGAGAAAGATTGATTATTGCAGTGTTCTTCTTAATAAATTTATTCTTCATAATGGTTATTGCTCGACATTGCAGACGGTCAATATTGATATCACCATCGAGACAGATTTAGTTTATGCTCTTAAAGTCAAAGGACGCCCTCAGCTATTATTTCTAAAAGGAAACAAAATTTTGTACAGGGAGAAAGGTATGAGCTATATGCATTAGTAATATCAAACAATTATCGGTGATCATGACCTAATTCACCGTCCGTGTTTTTCATCTGTAGAGTCTAGAACAGTCGACGAACTGGTGCCCCCATTTTGAATTGTCGTTCTCCAGTTACTTGTATCAAGAGTTGTATTCCATGATGCAGTTATTACAAATGCAATGATGTTATAACCTCAACATACTATCTCCAGCCTATACAAATCGTACCTCTTCTATCCTCCCTACTTCCCCCAATACACTTGCTACCACCTTCCTAATCAAATCCCCAAATCAGTCCTGAATCCACCTTGGTTATTAGCCGCCAAATTCACCTGTTGGCCAAATTCACCTGTTGGAAAAGATTTACCCGATGTTTCTCTTGGGAAAGAATGGATAAGATCCACCCATGCTTCCCCATCATCACCAGCTGTCGCATCTTCCACTCTTGATGTAATTTGGTTCCATCTAACAATGTCTTTTTTACTTCACTTCAGATTTCACTCCCTACTTCTAGTATATATAGAACTTATACCACTTGCAGGTTTTTTCATGAATGGTTAATTTTCTTTTACCAATATGTTAGTTTCTTATTGCTGAAGGAAGAAATATAGAATATCTGCAAGGATTCTTTTCTGAAAGTTTTGATCCACTTTTATTGTTTCCATATTTGCTCAACCGAAGATGATGAAAGCACTCACTAAAAAGTACCTATATCAAACTAAGACAGATGAACAATGAGAAGTATGCAGTTAAATATATCATATGAAACTTTCCAAATTGAATAGCTTAAGCAATTACCAAAGAAATAGAATGGTAAAATAGTTTTACTTTTCACACACAAAAGGTTGTATCCTAACTTCTTTGGGGAAATCCACATCCACCGCTTGAAAGTCCTAAGACTTTTACTAATCAGCTTAACACTAACCAACATAGTCAAATATAAATAAATAGACTTTGCTCAAGTGTTTTAAGACTAGATTGTGGAGAAAAATAAAACAAGAGGTCCAGTACATGTATGCAACATGTTAACAGTTCAATAAAAGACATTAAACAAGATATCAAGCGATGCTTTCTGACAAGTCTACTTCTTCAACATCCTTTATTGTTTCCTAGAGTATATTTGCTCAACCAAAGATGATGAAAGCACTTACGGAAAAAGTACATATATCAAACAAGACACATGAACAATGAAATTTATAGTTGAATGAAGTATGCACTTAAATATAACACTACAAAAATACAGCAAAATAGCGACGGAAATATCCGTCGTTATTTTGTACTTTTATGTTGCTAAACAGTAATAGCGACAGAAAAGCCATAGACTAGACATCTTGTTTATTCTTTTACAATGAACATGTCCTAATCTATTACACAACTCAATAGGATAACCAGAAGAAGAGACTGCATTGACATTTTGAATGGGAGTAACAAGCTCAATCTTGAACATCCCTTCAGTACAGTAGCTTAGTGATGGAACTTTTCCCGTCTTTCGTCGTTGATCCGTCACAGAAACGTCTTTAGTCCGTCGCTTGGTTAAACTTTCCAGTTTTTTGTCGTTGATCTGTCGCGTATGCATCGATGGTCCGTCGCTGCTTGGATATTTTTTCCAGAAATTAATATTTTTGGCTAACTGTTAGTTGATTGTTTTGCGGCACTGTTAGTTGAAAATTGATAAAGATTAATGTTTGGTTTTCTACTGCACTGTAATTGATTTTTCATTGCTGTTTCCTGGCAGGTCAGCTGATAACTGGAAGCTTTTGAAGGAGTTAGAGAAAGATAGATTATTGCAGTGTTCTTCTTAATAAATTTATTCTTCATAATGGTTATTGCTCGACATTGCAGACGGTCAATATTGATATCACCATCGAGACAGATTTAGTTTATGCTGTTAAAGTCAAAGAACGCCCTCAGCTATTATTTCTAAAAGGAAACAAAATTTTGTACAGGGAGAAAGGTATGAGCTATATGCATTAGTAATATCAAACAATTATCGGTGATCATGACCTAATTCACCGTCCGTGTTTTTCATCTGTAGAGTCTAGAACAGTCGACGAACTGGTGCCTCCATTTTGAATTGTCGTTCTCCAGTTACTTATATCAAGAGTTGTATTCCATGATGCAGTTATTACAAATGCAATGATGTTATAACCTCAACATACTATCTCCAGCCTATACAAATCGTACCTCTTCTATCCTCCCTACTTCCCCCAGTACACTTGCTACCACCTTCCTAATCAAATCCCCAAATCAGTCCTGAATCCGCCTTGGTTATTAGCCGCCAAATTCACCTGTTGGAAAAGATTTACCCGATGTTTCTCTTGGGAAAGAATGGATAAGATCCACCCATGCTTCCCCATCATCACCAGCTGTCGCATCTTCCACTCTTGAGGTAATTTGGTTCCATCTAACAATGTCTTTCTTACTTCACTTCAGATTTCACTCCCTACTTCTAGTATATATAGAACTTATACCACTTGCAGGTTTTTTCATGAATGGTTAATTTTCTTTTACCAATATGTTAGTTTCTTATTGCTGAAGGAAGAAATATAGAATATCTGCAAGGATTCTTTTCTGAAAGTTTTGATCCACTTTTATTGTTTCCATATTTGCTCAACCGAAGATGATGAAAGCACTCACTAAAAAGTACCTATATCAAACTAAGACAGATGAACAATGAGAAGTATGCAGTTAAATATATCATATGAAACTTTCCAAATTGAATAGCTTAAGCAATTACCAAAGAAATAGAATGGTAAAATAGTTTTACTTTTCACACACAAAAGGTTGTATCCTAACTTCTTTGGGGAAATCCACATCCACCGCTTGAAAGTCCTAAGACTTTTACTAATCAGCTTAACACTAACCAACATAGTCAAATATAAATAAATAGACTTTGCTCAAGTGTTTTAAGACTAGATTGTGGAGAAAAATAAAACAAGAGGTCCAGTACATGTATGCAACATGTTAACAGTTCAGTCAATAAAAGACATTAAACAAGATATCAAGCGATGCTTTCTGACAAGTCTACTTCTTCAACATCCTTTATTGTTTCCTAGAGTATATTTGCTCAACCAAAGATGATGAAAGCACTTACGGAAAAAGTACATATATCAAACAAGACACATGAACAATGAAATTTATAGTTGAATGAAGTATGCACTTAAATATAACACTACAAAAATACAGCAAAATAGCGACGGAAATATCCGTCGTTATTTTGTACTTTTATGTTGCTAAACAGTAATAGCGACAGAAAAGCCATAGACTAGACATCTTGTTTATTCTTTTACAATGAACATGTCCTAATCTATTACACAACTCAATAGGATAACCAGAAGAAGAGACTGCATTGACATTTTGAATGGGAGTTACAAGCTCAATCTTGAACATCCCTTCAGTACAGTAGCTTAGTGATGGAACTTTTCCCGTCTTTCGTCGTTGATCCGTCACAGAAACGTCTTTAGTCCGTCGCTTGGTTAAATTTTCCAGTTTTTTGTCGTTGATCTGTCGCGTATGCATCGATGGTCCGTCGCTGCTTGGATATTTTTTCCAGAAATTAATATTTTTGGCTAACTGTTAGTTGATTGTTTTGCGGCACTGTTAGTTGAAAATTGATAAAGATTAATGTTTGGTTTTCTACTGCACTGTAATTGATTTTTCATTGCTGTTTCCTGGCAGGTCAGCTGATAACTGGAAGCTTTTGAAGGAGTTAGAGAAAGATTGATTATTGCAGTGTTCTTCTTAATAAATTTATTCTTCATAATGGTTATTGCTCGACATTGCAGACGGTCAATATTGATATCACCATCGAGACAGATTTAGTTTATGCTGTTAAAGTCAAAGAACGTCCTCAGCTATTATTTCTAAAAGGAAACAAAATTTTGTACAGGGAGAAAGGTATGAGCTATATGCATTAGTAATATCAAACAATTATCGGTGATCATGACCTAATTCACCGTCCGTGTTTTTCATCTGTAGAGTCTAGAACAGTCGACGAACTGGTGCCTCCATTTTGAATTGTCGTTCTCCAGTTACTTATATCAAGAGTTGTATTCCATGATGCAGTTATTACAAATGCAATGATGTTATAACCTCAACATACTATCTCCAGCCTATACAAATCGTACCTCTTCTATCCTCCCTACTTCCCCCAATACACTTGCTACCACCTTCCTAATCAAATCCCCAAATCAGTCCTGAATCCGCCTTGGTTATTAGCCGCCAAATTCACCTGTTGGAAAAGATTTACCCGATGTTTCTCTTGGGAAAGAATGGATAAGATCCACCCATGCTTCCCCATCATCACCAGCTGTCGCATCTTCCACTCTTGAGGTAATTTGGTTCCATCTAACAATGTCTTTCTTACTTCACTTCAGATTTCACTCCCTACTTCTAGTATATATAGAACTTATACCACTTGCAGGTTTTTTCATGAATGGTTAATTTTCTTTTACCAATATGTTAGTTTCTTATTGCTGAAGGAAGAAATATAGAATATCTGCAAGGATTCTTTTCTGAAAGTTTTGATCCACTTTTATTGTTTCCATATTTGCTCAACCGAAGATGATGAAAGCACTCACTAAAAAGTACCTATATCAAACTAAGACAGATGAACAATGAGAAGTATGCAGTTAAATATATCATATGAAACTTTCCAAATTGAATAGCTTAAGCAATTACCAAAGAAATAGAATGGTAAAATAGTTTTACTTTTCACACACAAAAGGTTGTATCCTAACTTCTTTGGGGAAATCCACATCCACCGCTTGAAAGTCCTAAGACTTTTACTAATCAGCTTAACACTAACCAACATAGTCAAATATAAATAAATAGACTTTGCTCAAGTGTTTTAAGACTAGATTGTGGAGAAAAATAAAACAAGAGGTCCAGTACATGTATGCAACATGTTAACAGTTCAGTCAATAAAAGACATTAAACAAGATATCAAGCGATGCTTTCTGACAAGTCTACTTCTTCAACATCCTTTATTGTTTCCTAGAGTATATTTGCTCAACCAAAGATGATGAAAGCACTTACGGAAAAAGTACATATATCAAACAAGACACATGAACAATGAAATTTATAGTTGAATGAAGTATGCACTTAAATATAACACTACAAAAATACAGCAAAATAACGACGGAAATATCCGTCGTTATTTTGTACTTTTATGTTGCTAAACAGTAATAGCGACAAAAAAGCGATGAAAAAACTTCGTCACTGACACAATTGTTGCTGTTTACATTATGTCGCTAATCCGTCATTTTTGCGACAACTCGGTGACGGATACATTAAGCAAAATAGTGACGACAAAGCAACGTATGTATCCGTCGCTAAACTCATCGACGAAAATAGCGACGGATGAACGATTATTTCTTATAATCTTTAAGTATCATACGGTAGCTTAATGACAAAACTTTTCCCGTCTTCTGTCGTTGATCCGTCGCAGAAACTTCTTTAGTCCGTCGCTTGGTTAAATTTTTCAGTTTTTCGTCGTTGATCCGTTACGTATACATCGATGGTCCGTCGCTGCTTGGATATTTTTTCCAGAAATTAATATTTTTGGCTACACCCATCTAACACAAAATAACATTCAAAATCCCAAAAAATATCCATATCCATATCCCAACATGTAACACAATAATCACAAATTTAGACTATATAAAACCCAAAAACATATCAACAATATTAAGAACATCCAATATATATATATAACACAAAAAAATATATCAACAAACAATATTAAACACATCCAATAGATATATAAAACATCTATTGGTCCATAATCTATCAACAGTACCAGTGTCATAATAATACAATAGTACAGTACAATGACTATAATACATCCATCATCAATAATGTCCAAATGATCTTTATTCTCAGGATAACATCAGCATCCCCCAAGTCCTTCATACTGAACTTGGACAAGTGGAACAGTACTGGTATGTCAAACATCTTTTTTTTCCTTGTTTAGCCTTTTTTAGGCATTGAATGTATGGTAAGCTACTGATACAACTAGCAAATACTTTCCTGTTTATCTTCGAAATCCTTCTGCCTCCTCACTCGCTTTATCGACGATTCTGCGAGTTCTGGTTCAAATGTTGCCTTTTCAATGACAACCTCTTCTTGGATTGCATCTTTGTTGGAAGCGACTGTCTCCTCTGCACCAATACTATTCCTCGGAATGTCCATGAGATAATGTTCTTGTGCCTTGCAAATTTATCTTCAATGAATTCTGCGTTACGAGGTTCAATGATATGAATAGATTCAATATCAAGAAATCTCATAGCATCACTCTTTTCGGCATTTATCCGAAGAATATGGTCTTCGTAGTCCTCGTTTTCATATTCGGAAGCTTCACATACGTCAGACATCCCGATACTCTAATGCCATTCATGTTGGGTCTGACCTTGAACCAGAGTCGATGAAGAGTAATGTCAGAAGTTGCGTGCGGTACTTTATTGAGAATGAAGGTAGCCATAACCGCAGCTTCTCCCCAAAAGCAATTTGGAAGTCCCGTAGTCAACAACATGGAGTTTATCATCTCTGTCAACGTTATATTCTTCCTTTATGCAACTCCATTGGATTAAGGAGAATACGGAGCACTATTCTCACTGATAATTTTATGTTCTTTGCAGACTGATGCGAATTCAAAAGAACGATACTCTCCGTCTCGAACGCTTCTTCGTCTCTTGAGTTGTCCGATTTGACGCTCTCCTTCAGCTTTGAAGTCTTTGAATTTCTCGAATGCTTCTTCTTTCGACTTAAGTCGATAGACGAACGCGTATTTTGAGAAGTTGTCGATGAAAGTAATGAAGTACATCATCCCGTACTTTATGGAGAATTGCTTGAAGTCACAAATATCTGAGTTCACTAACTCTAGAAGATCTCTGCTTCGGTTCAACCATTTGAATAGTTTTCTAACAATCTTCGTCTGCGCACAGGCTTCGCACTTCTCCATCAACTTACTCCCATATTTGGAGATAAGCCATAGACTAGACATCTTGTTTATTCTTTTACAATGAACATGTCCTAGTCTATTACACAACTCAATAGGATAACCAGAAGAAGATACTGCATTGACATTTTGAATGGGAGTTACAAGCTCAATCTTGAACATCCCTTCAGTACAGTAGCTTAGTGACGGAACTTTTCCCGTCTTTCGTCGTTGATCCGTCACAGAAACGTCTTTAGTCCGTCGCTTGGTTAAATTTTCCATTTTTTCGTCGTTGATATGTCACGTATGCATCGATGGTCCGTCGCTGCTTGGATATTTTTTCCAGAAATTAATATTTTTGGCTACACCCATCTAACACAAAATAACATTCAAAATCCCAAAAAATATCCATATCCATATCCCAACACGTAACACAATAATCACATATTTACACTATAAAACCCAAAAAACAT
Source organism: Iris macrosiphon (assembly GCA_036927795.1). Classification (NCBI taxonomy): domain Eukaryota; kingdom Viridiplantae; phylum Streptophyta; class Magnoliopsida; order Asparagales; family Iridaceae; genus Iris; species Iris macrosiphon. The sequence continues at coordinate 270,937,596 of JAYESA010000005.1, forward strand.
ATCAACAAACAATATTAAGAACATCCAATATATATATAAAAGACAAAAAACATATCAACAAACAATATTAAACACATCCAATAGATGTATAAAACATGTATTGGTCCCATAATCTATCAACAGTACCAAAGTGTCATAATAATACAATAGTACAGTACAGTCAAAGACTACAATACATCCATCATCAATACTGTCCAAATGATCTTTATTCTCAGGATAACATCAGCATCCCCCAAGTCCTTCATACTGAACTTGGACAAATGAAATTTCTTCATCTCTGTAACACATTCTAGATCCGTATCCAGGATTAGCTTATTGTCCACATAAAGACAAACTATGACTCCTCCCATCAACGAACTTAGTGTAAAAATATGTATCCATCTCGCTGACTCTATAGCCGTTTGATCTAATGACTTTATCAAACTTCTCATGCTACATCTTGGGGGCTTGCTTCAAACCGTACGATGATTTTACCAACTTGCAGACTTTGGCTTCAAGACCCTTGACGACAAATCCTTCTGGTTGTTGCATGTAAATCTCTTCGGTCAGATCTTCAATCAGGAACATCATTTTTACATCTATATGATGAATCACCAGCTTGTGAATTGCACCCAGAGCAATAAGCATCCTGATGGTTGTCATCTGCGCAACTGGAGCATACGTATCAAAATAATCGATCCCTACTTTTGAGAAAATTCCTTGGCTACCAGTCTTGCCTTGAACTTATCAACAGTTTCGTGCCTTTATTTTCTTCTTGAAGATCCATTTACATCCGATGGATTTTTCTCCTTCAAGTATATCGACTAACTTCCAAGTGTTGTTGGAGGTTATTGAGTCAAACTCATCGTTGACAGCCTCCTTCCAAAAGATTGCATCTCTAATTTTCGTCGTCTCGTCATAGGTAAGAGAATCTGCTTCCACATGATAGGTGACAAAATTATCTTCGAAATCCTTCTGCCTTCTCACTCGCTTAATCGACGATTCTGCGAGTTCTGGTTCAAATGTTGCCTTTTCAATGACAACCTCTTCTTGGATTGCCTCTTTGTTGGAAGCGACTGTCTCCTCTGCACCAATACTATTCTTCGGAATGTCCATGAGATAATGTTCTTGTGCCTTACAAATTTATCTTCAATGAATTCTGCGTTACGAGGTTCAATGATATGATTAGATTCAATATCAAGAAATCTCATAGCATCACTCTTTTCGGCATTTATCCCAAGAATATGGTCTTCGTAGTCCTCGTTTTCATATTTTGAATTTTCATATTCGGAAGCTTCACATACGCCAGATATCCAGATACTCGAATGCCATTCATGTTGGGTCTGACCTTGAACCAGAGTTCATGAAGAGTAATGTCAGAAATTGCGTGTGGTACTTTATTGAGAATGAAGGTAGCCATAAGCGTAGCTTCTCCCCAAAAGCAATTTGGAAGTCCCGTAGTCAACAACATGGAGTTTATCATCTTTGTCAACGTTATATTCTTCCTTTATGCAACTTCATTGGATTGAGGAGAATACAGAGCACTATTCTCACTGATAATTTCATGTTCTTTGCAGACTGATGCGAATTCAAAAGAACGATACTCTCCGTCTCGATCGCTTCTTCGTCTCTTGAGTTGTCCGATTTAACGCTCTTCTTCAACTTTGAAGTCTTTGAATTTCTCGAATGCTTCTTCTTTCGACTTAAGTTGATAGACGAACGCGTATTTCGAGAAGTTATCGATGAAAGTAATGAAGTACATCATCCCGTACTTTATAGAGATTTGTTTGAAGTCACAAATATCTGAGTTCATCAACTCTAGAAGATCTCTGCTTCAGTTCAACCATTTGAATAGTTTTCTAACAATCTTCGTCTGCGCACAGGTTTCGCACTTCTTTACCATCTTACTCCCATATTTGGAGATAAGCCATAGACTAGACATCTTGTTTATTCTTTTACAATGAACATGTCATAGTCTATTACACAACTCAATAGGATAACCAGAAGAAGAGACTGCATTGACATTTTGAATGGGAGTTACAAGCTCAATTCTTGAACATCCCTTTAGTACAAAATATTTTTTCGAATTTTTTTTCTTTATATGACATCACCATCTGACCAGTGTTGATGTTTATCCTCAAGCCTGCGTTACACATCAGACTTTCTGAGATCATGTTTTTTCTATCACTGGTACATGCTTCACATCATGTAGCATCAGCGACTTCTCCAAAGTTAGATTCAACACCACCGTTCCGATCCCATGTACTTCAGTTTGTGACTTGTTTGTGATAGAAAACTTTTCAGAAGTAGGCTTGTATGTGGTGAACAACTCACTCTTTGAGCACACATGGCAGGACGCACCATTGTCCACCTACCAGTCAGTGTCGACACCAATTGAGTCAACATGTGCAATCATAGCAACCTTGTTAGGTTTATCTTGCTCATTTGGTTTAAGCTTGGATCTGCAGTCCTTCTTGTAGTGGCATTTCTTGCCATAGTTGAAGCAAGTCACGTCAGACTTGGGCTTTGGCTTGAACAAAGCCGACTTGACCTTCAGATGGTTGAAGTTCTTTTTGTTGTTATAGGAAGCCTTCTGCTTCCCTTAGAGTCTCCAGCATGCACCATGTTGACTTTGGCCAATTGCTTGGATAGAGTATCCACCTTGAGCATAGGAGTTCTAGATGGATCCTAATGGAATAGGAGTTCTAGATCGACCTCTATCTTCTTGCGGTACATGTCCGTAATGAACGTGTTCCACCTAGAAGGGAGCTTGGAGACAATACCCCCCACAATGAATTTGTCTTCTAGGGTCATGCCTTTATCCCAGTGTTCTAAATATCGCCCAATTCGGGCGCCTAAGCGCCGCCTAGCCGCCAGGCGGAGCCAAAATGAACCGAAATATGCAAAATCGGTTCATCAAATCCCAAATCGGAGCAAGTCGGACCAGTTCGGCCCAATTCGGAGCAAGTCGGACCAGTTCGGCCCAAATCGGACCAAGTCGGGTCAGTTCGGTGTACAGTAAAGGGCCACTGAACCGACGGTTTGGGAAAAAAAAACCCTAATTTCCACGCCCCGCACTCGATTCACACAACTGCAGAACAGAAGAAAGAAAAAAAAGAAAAGGGGGGAGGAAAACCCTAATCCCACCGTCACGACTCACCGTCGTCGACTCCGTCGTTCTTCACCGTCCTCCACCGTCGTCGTCTTCACTTCACCTCTCCACAGTGTCGAGCCCTCTTCAGATCTCCTTCCCGTGTCGACTCCAGGATCTCGTGTCGACTCCAGGGATCTCGTGTCGACTCCACGACCTCGTGTCGACTTCAGCTGCCCTCTTCAGTTCTCGTGTCGACTCCAGGACCTCAACTCAGGTATGAATCATTCTCTTTCCTCGATTTTTCCTTGTGTAATTTTTTTTTGTGGGGTTATATGTTCTGTAGTCGTGAGTCTCGTGACTCTGTCGTACAGAAAAAAGAGTGAACATTGAACAGTACACTGTTGTTTTTCTGAACTGAACACTCAAGTATTGTAACTGGACTATGAACACTGTTGTTTTTCTGTTGTTTTTCTGAACTGAACACTGAATTACTGAACTGAACTATCAGAAGATTTCTCCTTCCTTCTACTATTAGTGATTTAATTTTTGAATTTTTCTGAACTCTGTAATTTGTAACTGTCACTGATTTCTTTTTCTGTCAGTGTGTCACACTGTCACTAGATTCATAACTGTCAGTGTGTCACTGATTCACTAATTTTAATTTGTTTTTCTGTACTGAACAATGAAACAATCTGGAAATCTGAACTAACTAACTAGTAACTAGTAGATCATTCATTCATTTGTAAATTTTTTTATCTAAATCTCTGTTTGTGAATTTGGCAATTTGTGATTCAATTGTTTAGATGATTTAATTTTGGTCATTGACTGACTCGGTGACTCCTTGGTTTCTTTCTTAATTTTTTTTGCAGTTTTGACAAATTATGTCCTCTACGGCAGCCTCTGGCTCGGCTAGTGTGGATAGTGTTGCTGCCCAACCCTCATCCGAGTCCGCCACAATACTTAAACGAAAATCAAATGATATCGGATGGAATTATGGAATGCTAGTTGATCCAATGAATGTGGATAGAGTGCAATGTAAATTGTGTTTGAAGATAATGTCCGGAGGAGCTTATAGGATAAAGGAACACATTGCCCATATTTCTGGGAATGTGTCTGCATGTCCGAAGTCTACACCAGATGATAAAGTTAAATGTAAGAATGCAATAGCCGAGGGAAAGAACAAGAAAAAAAATAAGAGAATGGAAGAAGAGGTGATGAGATCGGAGGTGAATATTACGAAGGGAGGGGATGGTGAAGAAGAAGTTGAAGTGCTAGGAAGCTCGAGACAACCTCATCCTCTTGGCCCAATGGATAAATTTGCATCTTCCATCAACCCTTCAGCTTCTTTGAGTGTGGGAAAGACACAAAGACAACAAAATATCAGTGAAGCTCTATTTAAAGAAAGAACACATGCTGTGAGAAGATATTGTGCGAGATGGGTGTATGAAGCGGGTATACCTTTTCATGCTATTGATAATGATAGCTTCAAAATGTTGGTTGAGGCGGTCGGTCAATTTGGATCCGGTTTTAAACCTCCTAGTCAATACGAACTGAGAGAGCCATTATTGAAGGAAGAGGTTGAGAGAACTAAAAATCTAATGAAGGAACATGAAGAAGAATGGGACCTAAATGGGTGCTCCATAATGACAGATGCTTGGACTGACAGAAAAAGAAGGAGCATCATGAACTTATGTGTGAATTCGAGGGTGGGTACTATTTTTCTTTCCTCTAAGGAATCTTCGGATGAGGCACATACAAGTGAAGTCATTTTTGAGTATATTGACAAATGCATTGAAGAAGTTGGGGTTCCAAAAGTGATTCAAATAGTAACAGACAATGCTGCTAACAATATGGGAGCTGCCAAGTTATTGAAAGATAAGAGGCCAAATATATTTTGGACCTCATGTGCTACTCACACTATCAATCTCATGCTTGAAAGCATTGGAAAACTGTCTAAGTACAAGAAAATCATTGATCAAGCCAAGACATTCACTATCTTCATATATGCACACCATAAGACCTTAGCCTTAATGAGGTCATTTACCAAGAAGAGGGACATAGTCAGACCTGGAGTCACCAGATTTGCTTCTTCCTTCCTCACTTTGCAGAGTTTGGTAGAGAAAAAGGGCCAATTGAGAGCAATGTTTACTAGCAGTGAATGGGAGAATTGTAAATGGTCCAAGACTGTCAAGGGAAAAAGTGCCTACTCTACCGTGTTGAGCATGAGCTTCTGGAATGGTGTGACATTATGTTTGAAGGTTTTTGCACCTCTAGTTAGAGTACTCAGAATTGTTAATGGGGATAGAAAGCCATCCATGGGCTTTTTATACGGAGAGCTTTTGCGGGCGAAGTAAGATATAAAAGAAGTCTCAAATAATCTTGAGAGAAACTATCAAGTTGTTTGGGATATTATTAATGCACGAATTGCTAATAGGCTAGATAGTCCATTACATTTGATGGCCTACCTCTTGAATCCTTATTACTTTTACAAGGATAACAACATTCAATTTGATGAAGTTGTCACAGAAGGGGTTCTAAACTGTGTGGAGACTTTTTTTACTGATGATATTGACATGCAAAATCAGCTTATAAATGTGGAGTTGCCAAAATATAAGAATAGAGAGGGAGCTTTTCGTAAAGCTTTGGCATTAAAAGGATGTCAAGAAAATTATGAAGCTTTTGATCCAGGTAAAAAATTTGAAATTTGAAATTTGTATAGTCAAATTTGAAATTTGTATACTGAGTCACTGACTATACTGACCCTGATATCTTCATTATTCTAAGCAGCAAACTGGTGGTCAAATTTTGGACATCAAACGCCTAATTTGCAAAGGCTTGCTAGAAGAATCTTGTGGTTAACCACTAGTTCATCTGGGTGTGAAAGAAACTGGAGCACTTTTGAAGGGGTTCGTACTTCGTAGTGTTCAAATATTTATTTCATTATTCACATATTTAATTTTGTTCTAACTAAGTTCTAACTAGTAACCACTTATTGACTTTTGTAGATACATACGAAGAAAAGGAATAGACTAGATGTTAATCGATTGAACAATCTAGTTTATGTCCAATTTAATGCAAAATTGACGAACAAGCACAAAAGGGAGCAAGAGAAGAAAGTTGATGTGCTTCTAGCAAGTGATGCTAGTAGTGCACAGGCATGGATTGTTGACGGGGGTGATGATGATGAAGCTGAGCCTGGAACTGGTCTTACTTGGCAAACGGTCGGTGATGCATCCAGAGCTGACGAAATGCTACAACTCCGTAGAAGTTCTAGAGTGAGGGAACTTCATGAAGATGATTTTGAATCAGAAGATGAGGAGGATCCAATCAATGTTGAATTTGAGTCCGATGAAGAGCATGTGTTGGAAAATTATGGAGAGGAGGAGTTCGACTTCGATGTTTAGAACTTAGAAATTTTAATGTGTTGGTAGACTGGTAGTTGTGAATCTCATCTTGTTGGATATGTTATGTTTTGGTGCTTTTGGTTTTGGATATGTTTTAATGTGTTAATGGTGGATGTTAGTATGTCCAGTGGCTGTTTTTGAAGTTCATCACCAGGCTGTTTTTGAAGCCTGATTATTATTGGGGACCTTACATATTTCTCCACTTTCAGAGCCAGTTCCAAAATAGCATTCCTGGGTTCTGTTCTATGTATGCTTTATTATCTGTCTTTGTTATATTTTTCTTGTAACTCAGTGGTACATCACTGCACCTATATTGAATGACTTACTGTGAGTTAAATGGAAGATAAGGTTTCATGAGATCACCCCCGATATTTGGAATAATGGTTGTGTTGTTGTTTCTTTTATATGCTGTGAAAATGGAACATTAGCACTTAGCAGCTTAATGTATGCATACTTATATTTCTTTGTATTTATTGTTTCTTACACATGATATCAGGAATTAAAGTTTTGTTGCGAATTGTTATGAAGTATTACTCTATATGAACTTGTTGTTTGTACTTTTTGTTGGTTTACTTGTGACAATTCACTTGCAGTTAAACTAATGTTGAAGTCCAGATTAATAACCAGTCTTCGTGAGTAGATTGGACCTTGCTTCCATTTTTATTTTTGATTAAATTTCTCATACATTTTTTACGTTGCAACTTGTACTGCATCTAAGTTTAGTTTAATTGACTATGTAATTCTGCAGAGAGATTGAAAGCAAGGAGTTTAAAAAAGTAATGGCATGGATGCGGTCTCATAACAGACAGGGGGCTCATAGCAATGGGCTACGTTTTGGTCTTAGAGCTCACAAGTCTGTTGAAAGAGCAGGTGTACTTGAGTACTTCTTCGACAAGGATGGAAAGCAAAGGATCAAGTATGAGAAGTTTGTTCAATTTTTGAGGGATTTGCATGAGGAGGTAATTTCATTTCTTTAGTGATTTGATTTTAAGTATGTATAAACAGGAGGGTTGGAGTTGTTCATTTGACTTGAACTATCAAATGTTAATTGAGAGGCTATACACACTCAGGCACTTGCACACTGTGGCAAATTGGTATATGATTTGTAATGGCTTTCTAGTTGTGGGGAATTACATTTAACTTTTTTGGACAAACAGAAGGCTAATATATGGTCTAAGAGAGAAGTAAGGGAATGTCATATGGAACCAAGCACTTAAATGTCTCTCATATTTAGTTATTTACAACAGTCTCTTATATTTACAGTCTCTCATATCATATGTAAGGAACACTTGAATTGTTGCAACCAAGCACTTCTCAAGCTCCTCCACCTTCGAACTGTAGTTCAAAAAAGAAATCAAACTCATATTAGTTTAAAAAAAAACTTAAATTTCAGAGTATGAGAAAAAAAAAAAAAAAAATTAAATCCAGTTCGGCGCCTAGGCGCCGCCTAGGCGCCCTAGGCGCTAGGCGCTCCAAAAACGAACCGACTACGCCTAGCGCAATTTAGAACACTGCTTTATCCTCAAGTTTTTTGTTGTAACTTGAGAAATTCTTCTTTAACTTGAGACAACATCACCATGTCATCCTCAAATTACATCTTGAAGAACTTGTCAATGATGTGAATCTTGGATCTCTTCTCATCAGATTTGTAGTGCTTCTCCAGATATTCTCATACGTCCTTAGCATGGACCATCTTGTTGTATGATTCCGCCATTGAGTCTTCTATGGTGTTTAGAATCAACAGTTTGTAGAGGTTGTTCTCTCTCTTCCACTTCTGTTGCAAAGTCGTGGCTTTAGCAATCCTCCGAGCATTAACACTATCCGGAAGAGTAGGTTCAGGATCTGTCAACATGTAATCAACGTTCACGAGTTGAAGATTGAGACTAGTTTTTCTTTTCCAAATATTGTAGTGCTCTTCGGCAAACTTCTCAAGTTTGTTAAAACTTGTGTCGAGAAAACTTGCACAGTTGTTCTCCATCTTTATCAGATATTGTCTTAAGATTGTTATTCTCGAGGTAGATCAAAGATGGATCACAGAGGTCAGGAACAAAGATTCACCCCAAATTTTGCAGTATGTTCTGTGTTTGATCCTGAAGTTGTAGTCGAGTCTCAGAGATTTACGTAAACAAGTTTGCTATATGAAAAAACTCGATTCCAACAAAAAATTTAATAACTTCATATTACAACTTTCTTAGATTACAAACCTGACGAAAAAGTTATTCGTTCTTCCTTGTAAACGCAGCTGCAATTGAGACAAAATGTTTACAAGTTAGAAGAGAAAAGAATATGAAGATAGTAGAACAACTCTTACTGGGGTGATGACGTCCACCCTTGCTCAAAGCCAGATTCGCCCTCTAGACGATCTGAGTAAGTTCACAAGAGAACTTATGGAACGTTCATAGTTACCTTTGTTGCTGACTCTTGGACTTCGGTGGTGGCCTCAACAATATCTCTTCTGTCACTCAATTTTGTAGTATGCTCTCAAAGGAGGCATGGAGAGACTAATTATAGAGTAGGGAGGAAACCCTAACCCTTATCCTGGCTGCCATCAAAATCTAGAAAGATTACAATCAAATAAAAATCGAATTCCAAAAAATCAAGATTGATTTAATTCGATTTATATTCCATAACTGTCCAAATCTCGCAATCGAGGAATCTGTGGAGTATTCGTGCAACCTGCACTGTCTGCGCATATGCACATACGAGTAAACTCGCATGCACTCATGCGCACAACAACACAATCGCTCATGCGCTCATATACGCACCAGCGTACCAGCGCATTACCTCATGCGTGCATAGCCTATGCATAACTTGTGCATAGCCTGTGCAACACTTGCGCACGAGCGTCATACGACCAATGCGGACGTGCGAAGTACAAAGTGTGCCATCAAAACGCCACTTTGCGCCCTTCGCCCGAGCTCGAGTCCGAGTCGCTAAATCCCTTCGGGACTTAGCTCCTAAGAAATTTTTTCCTAGAGATAAAAAACATAAATGCTTTCTTGAGAAGTTTAAACTTAATCCCTCTAGAAAAATACCCCCGCATGGCACCCCCATGTGCCCCCACAACCCATGTGCATACCTCAATACTAACTGAAGCTTTATATTGAGATACTCACTTGGAATTGTAGCCAATGTGGGACTATTCTTACTAGTTGAGCAAAGAAGGCTCCAACATTCAAGACAAACATTAATCTAAAGAAAAACCTGTTGAAATTAGTTGATAATTTTATTGATTGTCTCATTGGCATTATATAGCCTTACAGTCATTAATACAATGATCTCAATCATTATGACAATAATCTCATAATGGAATATCCTGTGACATATTCTGGCATCCCAAATATGTCCTCAGGATATTCCCATGTGCTTATACTATACTTAAATATGACACCCAACATACCATATCAACACTCCCCCTCAAGATGGGTGAAAGATATTCACTAAGCCCATCTTGTCACATCCTCTAATCATGCTCACTGAGGCGAGTCCCTTGGTTAGTCCATCTGCTACTTGATCCCTAGTTGGAACATGGCCAAGCTCCAGTAATCCACTATCCAACTTCTCTTTGATGAAGAATCTATCAGTCTCGATGTGTTTGGTCCTGTCATGCTGTACTGGATTGTTGGCGATACTAATAGCTGACTGTCACACCACAGCTTCATCTTGGCTCCTTGATCCAGCTTCAGCTCCACCAGCATATTCTTCAACCATAGCAGCTCTGCAACTCCCAAGGCCATAGCTCTGTACTCTGCTTCAGCTGTCGATCTGGCCACCACAGACTGCTTCTTACTCCTCCAGGAGACCAAGTTACCTCCTACAAATATGCAATATCCCGAGGTAGACCTCCTGTCATCAGCACAACTAGCCCAGTCAGAATCACAGTAGCTCTCGATGCTCACGTGATTGTTCTTCCTGAATATTAGTCCCTTTCCGGGAGCACCTTTCAAGTACCTCAGAATCTGGTACACTGCATCCATATGACCCTTCCGTGGGTCATGCATGTAGCGGCTCACCACACTTACTGCAAAGCAGATATCAGGACGTGTGTGACTCAAATAGATCAACTTGCCAACCAGTCTCTGGTATCTGTCCCGATCAACTGGTTCTCCAGCCTCAGCATCAATCTTGAACCTCTAATCTATTGGTGTCGTTGCAGGTTTGCACCCCAACATCCCAGTTTCTGTGAGAAGGTCCAGTGCATACTTCCTTTGAGAGAGAACAATCCCCTCTGCTTCTCGAGCAATCTCAATCCCAAGTACCGAAGAAAGCCGAGATCCTTCACCTCGAATTCTTTGCCAAGCTTTCCTTTGAGTTGGGCGATCTCCTGCTCATCATCTCCTGTGATAATCATATCGTCCACATACACCGCAAGCATGGTGATGTGGCCTCCACTCCGACGGAAGAACACAGTATGATCAGCATTGATCTGCTGATATCCCATCCCTATCATCGTCCTTCTGAATCTGTCAAACCACGCTCGAGGAGACTTCTTCAGTCCATAGAGGGACTTCTTCAACCTGCAGACCTTGCTTACTGTCTGATTGGTGCCAAATCCTGGTGGTATCTCCATGTACACCTCCTCCACTAGATCTCCGTGAAGAAACGCATTCTTCACATCCAGTTGGTGTAGCTTCCATCCACCATTCGCTGCCAGAGAAATCAGAGTCCTGACAGTGCTCATCTTTGCAACTGGTGCAAAGGTCTCGTCATAGTCGATGCCGTACGTCTGACTGTATCCTTATGCTACTAGTCGAGCTTTGTAGCGCTCAACCTGTCCATCTGGGTTCTGCTTCACGGTAAAGACCCACTTGCATCCAACTGCTCTCTTCCCCTCTGGCAGTCTCACAATCTCCCAAGTGTGGTTCTTCTCCACTGCTCCCAACTCCTCGTGTATTGCCGCTTTCCACTTTGGATCGTTCTTGGCAACCTGCCAATTGTTAGGTACAGTAATACTATCCAAAGATGCTATAAATGCTCCATGAGAAGAAGGGATATGGTCATAAGAAACAAACTGAGCAATATCCCAACCATATCTGTTTGGAGGATTTTCTGCATTGCTGCGAGTGGTCTTCCGTACAGATAGTGGTGTGGGAGGAGTAGAAGTAGGAAGAATGATATCTTGTGAAGGAGGGGGTATCACCTGAAGGGGGTTGGTGTCGGTGTCTCAGGAGTTGGGACGAACGCAGGCAAGGGACTTGGCACTGGCACTGTCGGTACTGGTCCTGCAGTTTGATTCTCTCTCCTGCTGTATGTAAGTAACTCTCCCTAAGTCGTAGGTCTAACACCTTCACCTTCTTGTCCCTTCTCCGTGCCTCCATGCCAAACTTCTAAATCGGTTACCACCAAGTTCTCCATCTTCCCCTCTCGCCTAATACTGGCAGTATTAGGCGTGTTGTGTGAAGTTCCGTCCTGGTGGTAGTATGGCTCATGCTCCCAAAAGTGGACATCCATACTGACAAACTTCTTCTTCTCTACTGGACTCCAACACGCATACCCCTTCTGGGTCGCCGAGTAGCCTATGAAGATGCATTTGACCGCTCTAGGGTCAAGTTTTCCAACTGATGGCATGTTGTCCTTCACAAAACACACACACCCAAACACCTTCAGTGGGAGTATCCCACTATTATTGCCTTGCAATACCTCACATGGGGACTTCCATCCGAGGACCTTCGAGGACATCCTGTTGATGAGTTGAGCTGCTGTCAACACTGCATGCCCCCACAGACTCTGTGGGACATTCATGTCGATCATCATACTTCTTGCGACCTCCAGAAGGTGTCTGTTTTTCCTTTCTGCAACTCTATTTTGTGCTGGTGTGTATGCACAGGTGGTCTGATGCTGTATTCCGTGTGCTGACAAGTATTCTGCAAGCGTCCTGTTGGTATACTCCGTTCCATTGTCAGACCTCAGTACCTTCACAACTGCTTTGTACTGAGTCTGGACATGCTTATGAAAATCCCGAAAACAAGCAGGTACATTATTCTTATTTTTCATCAAATATAACCAGGTAACACGAGAGGCACACTCAATGAAAGAAACAAAGTACTTATAACCATTCATAGTGTTAGTAGCACATGGACCCCAGACATCAGAATGTACTACCTCAAAAGCAAAAGTGCTCCTATGACCCGTGCCAACATATGAGCTCCTAGTAAGTTTTCCTAACTCGCACGCATCACATACTAATTTCTCTTTATTCGTTTTTGCATAAATCTCTGGATACAACTTACTTAGAGTATCAAAGGAAGAATGTCCCATCCTCCGATGATGGAGTATCAAGGTATCCTCAGTCCTCTGCTGCAGTCCTTCTATGCCAGCCTTCTCTGCCATAGATACCAATGCTGAGTCTAGTCCTTCTCGATCTAGGTACCACAGTCCCTCATGCCAAGTGCCAGTCCCAAGTCTTCGTCCTGTCCCTTTCTCCTGGAAGGTCACCTTAGGAATATCAAAAGAAACAATACATTTAAGTTGGAGGATTATAGAACTAATGGACAAGAGACTGACTGGAAAGGATGGAGCATGTAAAACATTGGATAATCTTACTGAACCTGTACAATTAACAGTACCCTTACCGACCACTGGCTGGAAAGTGCCATCAGCTGTCTGAATGTTGTCTGCTGATGCTAGGTGAGTATAGGAAGAAAATTTACTAGCATTCCCCGTCACATGTCGAGATGCTCCCGAGTCGATAATCCAGTTTGATGATTTAAGGGAAGAGATAGACGCAAGGGCAAGTGATTCGTCAGTACCTTCTGATGGATGGGCATACATGGCAGCGTTGCCCCTAACAAAGAATGAGGTGGACGCCTCCTCTGTTCTACTCCTCATGTCTCCCAGTGCCTGGTCCTCCACAGTAAAGGTGACATCAGCTTCTCCGTTCCCTTCTGATATCAGGAGGTTCGCCCGATAACCTCCTCGGCCGCCTCGTCTACCCCCTCGACCACGACCACGTCCTCCATTATATCCTCGTCTGCCGAACGGTCCTCGTCCACCACCTGAATCTCCCTCCCTAGGTGGTTTGGTACAAGCATACCGATGATGACCCATCTCCCCACAGTTGTAGCACTGCCGGTTATGCTGCCAGGGCTCTCCCTTAGATCCTGTGTTACCTGAGCTGGTGATCGCTAGTGCTGACTTTGCTTCGGGGGGACCACCTGTCCCGGCTTGCAGCCTGATCCGTGTCTCCTCCTGGATCATGGCTGAGATAGCCTCCTCAAGGCTAGGGATCTTTGGTTGGGCTAGAAGTAGGGCCGGCCTCTGTGCGAAAGCTGCAGTCAGCCCTTTGAGGAACTTCATCGTCCTCTCCTGCAGACACACATGTCTCTCCTTACACTTAGGGTCCCCGCAGCTCGCCCGATCTGAGGAGTGATCATAATCCAACCACAGACGTTCCAACTCCGTGGCATACTCTTGCACCGTCTTCTCCCTGTACGGTGTCATCAATCTCCCCATTTATCTGGAAGACCCGTAAGTTGTTCCCCACACCATCATAGGTTCTTCTCAACTTCTCCCACACATCTTTCACCATCTCAATACCGTCTACTGTGGCGGCAATAGACTGGACTAAGGAGTTGAGAAGCCAGATGTAGATCACCATATGAGTGGACTTCTACTCATCGCATCCTGTCGAGCCCTCGTCCGGCTCTGTCGTCTCGCCCGTCAGGAACCCCTCCATGTTTTTCCTGCGAGGGTTCTTCTCACCCGCCGTGACCAGCTCAGATAGGTGGCTGGTCCATCTAATTTCAGATCGATGGAGGGAAGCTTCAACTCCGGCGACGTTCGTGTCGTGTTCTCACCAGCTGATATCGTCAACAACTTCATCAACGTCGCCACCTCTGCAGAATCTAGCTTCTTGATGATCTCCTCCATCGATGCGTCGTCTATCCAATCACGTCACGTCCGTTCCACGACTCACGCTCGTCCTCATCGTCCGCTCCTAGATCCGAACATGTTCCCCCTTTTTTCAGATCTAGGCATCCCTATTAGGCGCTGTCTCGTGCTGGTGCAGAGGAGGCGGCAGCACGCATGTCACAGCCGCCGTCGCAGCAGCAGCAGCAGTCGCAGCAGCCGCAACAGCAGTAGTAGTCGCAGCACTAGCGGGACGGGGCAGCAACAGCGAAGAGCGGCCTACGAAGGGCGGAGAAGGGAAGATGGGGGGGCGTGGAAGAGTTCGGTGGAGGAGATCTAGGAAATCCTCCTGTGGGTTTGTGGAAGCTTGGTGACGGCTAGGGTTTGTGGAAACTTGGCTCTGATACCATGTTAAAATTAGTTGATAATTTTATTGATCGTCTCATTGGCATTATATAGCCTTACAGTCATTAATACAATGATCTCAATCATTATGACAATAATCTCATAATGGAATATCCTGTGACATATTCTGGCATCCCAAATATGTCCTCAGGATATTCCCATGTGCTTATACTATACTTAAATATGACACCCAACATACCATATCAACAAAACCATTTAGACATATAATTACTATCCCATTAACTTTTTCTTAACCTGCAATTGTGCCAAAAAGGTTCAACAAGCACATATTTTAATAGCCCATTTCAGTAAAGTCCGGAAAGTTATGAGAATTGTCACAATCTTCTAGTGAAGAATTTATAATCATTCTATTGAAACATATAACTAGAAGAACTTATAGGCATTCTATTGAGTCGATTCACCTAGAGATACTTTTTAACTTTAAATCTCGTGCTAAATCTTTCTATACCAAGTAGGAACCGAACAAAGAGTCATGATCCCATATGTTTGTAAGTAAGTGTTTTTCTTCTTAGAGGCATTTGAGACCCTAAATGGAATTACATGCAACATTCGTTGCAAATTTACACCATTTCCGATGTTTGGCAGATAAATGGTAGAATTGGTGTAAAAAATATTGCATGAACTCACCTAACTACCAAAAGTTTTTCTTGTGGCCAACGCCAAGATTCCTTACACCATTTACATCGTTTTCTTTCATTCTTTCTTCAATCAAGTCTCTACCAAACAATGATATGTATTTATAGAAATGGAAGTTGCAACCAAGCATCCTAATTACATCATTTTAAACAGTGCATTTGTAAACCCTACAACATCATTTACATGTAACCAAATAATGTGTTTGCAACACTACTTACAACATCAAAAGCTACATGCAATAAATGTTGTATTATATTTCCATTTACGGCATGTTTGGTAAACTTGAAGTGGGATATTGAGTGGAAAGTGATATACCAGTTTTGAGAAGTGAGTCAAGTTCCTAAATTTGGAAATACCAATTATCCTTTTGCTAAAGCTATGATTTTTCTTTAGAAAGTGTAATTCTCCTATTTCCATTGTTTGGTAACAAACTTGTATTTGCCATTAGAAACTGTAATTTTTTCACTCCCATTATTTGGCTAACCAACATGGAAGTCCGGAAAGTTACGAGAATTGTGTGAAGAACTAAAGCCATGCTATTGAAACACATAACTAACTAGAAGAACTTGTACTCAAGACAAACATTAATCTAAAGAAAAACCATTTGATAATTACTGACCAATTAATTTTGCCTTACTGAACCTACAATTGTGCCAAAAGGTTCAACAAGCACATATTAGAAGCCCATTTCAGTAAAGTCCGGAAAGTTACGAGAATTGTCAATCTTCTAGTGAAAAATTTATAATCATTCTATTGAAACACATAACTAGAAGAACTTATAGGCATTCTATTGAAACATGTAGCAGTCGATTTACCTAGAGATACTTTTTAGCTTTAAATCTCTTGCTAAATCTTTCTATATCAAGTAGGAACTGAACAAAGAGTCATGATCCCAACTGTTTGGAAATAAGTGTTTTATTCTTAGGGGCATTTGGGACCCTAAATGGAATTACATGCAACATTCGTTGCTCAATTTACACTATTTCCAATGTTTGGTTTGATGTAAATGGTAGAGTTGGTGTATTTTTTTTTTGCATGTACTCACCTAACTACCATAAGTTTTTCTTGCGGCCAACGACAAGATTCCTTGCACCATTTACATTATTTTACATAATTTTCTTTCATTCTCTCTTCAATCAAGTCTCTACCAAACAATGATATGAATTTTAAGAAGTGGAAGTTGCAACCAAGTATCCCAATTACATCAGAAAGCAATGCATTTGTAAACTCCACAACATCATTTACATGTAACCAAACAATATGTTTGCAACACCACTTACAACATCAAAAAGCTACATGCAATAAATGTTGCATTGTATTTCCATTTACGGGCAATCAAATAACCTTTTTGGATTTTGAGGCTATCTGATATATAATATTCCTTGTTTTGGACTTGAAAATGCTGAAAAATTTCTGATAACATCCAAAATATTTCGAGAAAATCATTGTTGTTTTCCATGAGGGGCATGTAAGGTTTGAGAGAGTTTTAGAAATCTTAACTATGGAATTCAATCTATATTTGTTGTGTGATAAATAGGAAGTCGGAATTCGGGAATCATCACTTGTCAACTTTCCAAAGAAATTAGTTACGTGGAATTTTCTCACCAAAATTTTGAAACGAGTTTCTTAAATCTAATTGTTGTACTAATCCTCATCTAGTGACCACTTGGATATCTGGTATGCTGTAAAACATAAAGAGAAAAGACAAGGCATTGCATACTTAATAATTGATAACATATATAACTTCTGCATAGGACATATTCATTAGTTTTGAGGTAATATAAAAGAGAATAAAAGTCATGCATCTGAAGTATTTGAAACCAAATATAAGAAATAATTTTTTTTATAGAAAGACAACGAGCAAACACACTGCATTGGCATTGCTTACATTGTACTTTTGGTGTAAGTAGGCTAGGAAGTACCGAAGTGGATAAAGTGGCATGACTGCGCCGTGTCTTTTCTTTTGGACTAGGAAGCAAGGCCGCACCAAAAATGTGGGCTGTCTTGTCGGACACGTATTAGGCACAACACGTACACTCCAAAACATACTAGGACATACCAAAATACGTGTCGTGTCCTTGTCGTGTCGTATCCGTGTCTGTGCAACATAGCTTTTGGATATGGAGGATGTGTCTTATCCATAAATGACCTGTTTTGGGCCTGCAATCCTGAAGTTGTTCCAATATGTTCAGAAAATTTCTAAAAGACCGTTCTTGTTTATCATGTAGCATGCTTGGTTAATGGAATTGAAAATTTATGAATCTCGACTTGAGACTGTTGCTAATACTATCCAAGAATTAGACTATTGTTACACTAGATGCATCACTTGAGACTGCTGCTAATACCATCCAAGAATTAGACTATTGTTATACTAGATGCATCACTTGTCAACATTATTTACAAAATAGAGGATTGAAACATTCTAACCAAGTGTTTGAAAAAGTATTTTCTGAAATCTAACGCAATGATATCTGATCAAAACATGAAGGCGGCTTTTACCAGTAAAAAAGTCATTCTTTAGTTGACGATTGATCATTCCTTCCCTACATAGTCAGCTCTTTTCGTCATTCGATTACTCTCTATCCTTGCTACTCGCTTTGGCCGCCTCAATTCGATTATTCACCTCACCCGCTTGCCTTTTATTTTTGATAACATTCTTTACTCATACAAAAGCAGCATAGACTTTTAGCTCGGGTCTATTTGACGTCATATTAATCTGAAGTCGATCCTTTATGTCACAACATCAACTAGAGTTTTTACCTTCACCTATTCCCACATTTGTCTATTTCCAAAACTTCTCCATTATACTAATGACTAGAACTTTTGTAGAAAGCCTTGTTCTTTAAAGAATCTTCTTTCTTGTTTTATACTATTGAATGAAAACCTTGTTTCCATTTCTCTATCAAAAAATTACATGAACTTTTTGTTCCAGACACTTTTCGACCATCGCAATCTTAAGTTCATCATTTATGTCACAACACCCGTTACAGTTTATATGTGAGTCTTATGTGGTTTTCGCCAACAAATAATCATCCTTGAGTTGATGATTGACTCTTCGTCATTCAATTAATCCCTACTCCTTATCATCACTATTCACTTTGGTTGTCTCGATTCGATTATTCAGTTCACTCTGGTCGCCTTCTATTTTTGATAACATTACTCATACAAAAATTTCATGGATTTTTAGCTCGTTGCTCATTGTCGCCATCACAATCCGAAGTTTGTCCTATTCACAAGTTTGTCGTTGTCCTATTCACAAGTTTGTCGATTTCTAGTTTTGTTTCATTATACTAATGACTAGAACTTTCGAAGAAAGCCTTCTTGTTGAAAGATTTTTTTTTCATGTTTTAGACTAGTGAGTAAAAACTTTATTTTCAAATTCTAATTTTCTAATCCAAAAATTACACGAACATTTAGTTCCTAACTCCTTTTCACCATCGTAATCTTAAGTTCATCTTTTATGTCACAATACAAATTACAGTTTATACGTGAGTCTTAGGCAGCTTTCACCAACGAAGAAGGCTTCCTTTAGTTGACGATTGGCCATTCTTTCCCTGCCTAGCCATCTATCTTTGTAATTCGATTACTCCCTATCCTCACTGCTCCCATTGGTCGTCTCGATTTAGTTATTCAGATTACTCCGCTCGACTTTCATTTTTGATTACATACGCTATTCTCAAATTTGTCGATATTCGACTTTCATCCTTGAGTTATCAATTGACCATTCCTTTCCCCTACTGAGCTGCCTCTCTTCGTCATTTTATTCCTCGCTACTCTATCCTTGGTGCTCCCTTAGGTCATCTTCTCAATTGGATTATTCAGCTCACTCTGCTTACCATCCATTTCTTATAACATGCTTGTACGCAAGTTGCATAGACTTTTATAGCTCATGGTTCTTTGTCGTCATCACAATCTAAAGTCGATCATTTATGTCACAACATAAACTATAGTTTTTATCTTGATCCAAATTTGCCCTATTCCCAAATTTTGTTGATTTTTTGAACTTTTCCATTATACTAGTGACTAGAAAAAATATATCAATTTTCAAACTCCTTTTTTTAACCAAAAAATATATCGAATTTTAGTTCCCGACTCTCTTTCACCATCACAATCTTAAGATCATCATTTATGTCACAACACTAATTTATGTCACAACACTAATTGATCTTCCCTATCCTTCCCTATCGAGCCGCCTCTGTAGGTCATTCGATTACTTCCTACTCTCTATCCTCACTACTCATATTGGTCGTCTCAATTCGATTATACAGCTCACTTGCTTGCCTTCCATTTTGATAACATACTTTACTCATACAAAACTGCATGGACTTTTAGCTCGGATCTTTGTCGTCACAATTTGAAGTCGATCATTTATGGCATAACATCAACTAGAGTTTTTACCTTGTTCCAAATTTGACATTTTTCCAAATTTATTGATTTCCAAAACTTTTCCATTATACTAATGGCTTCAAGTTTCGAAGAAAGCCTTTTTCTTTAAAGATTCTTCTTTCACGTTTTATACTATTGACTGAAGACCTTATTTTCAAATTCCATCCATTTTTCTATCCAAAAATTATATGGACTTTTATTAGTTTTCGACTCTTTTCCACCATCGCAATCTTAAGTTCATCATTTATGTCACAACACAAATTACAGTTTATACATGAGTCTCAGGCGGCTTTCAACAACAAAGAAGTGATCGATCAGTTGGCGATTGACTCTTCTTTCTCTACCGAGCTGTCTCTCTTCGTCATTCAATTTATCCTTATTCCCTATCATCACTATTCACTTTTGTTGTTTGGATTTGATTATTCAGTTCACTCCGGTCTCTTCCACTTTTGATAACATTATTCATACAAAACATTCATAGACTTTTAGCTCGTGGCTCTTTGTCGCCATCACAATAAATCGATTCTTTATGTCAGAACATCAACTGTAGTTTTTACTTTGTTCAAAATTTGACCTATTCATAAATTTGTTGATTTCCAGTTTTTTTCATTATACTAATGACTAGAACTTTCGATGAAAGCCTTGTTCTTTAAAGATTATTCTTTCATGTTTTACACTATTGACTGGAAACCTTATTTTTAAATTCTATTTTTATATCCAAAAATTACATGGACATTTAGTTCCTGAATCTTTTAACCTCTGCAATCTTAAGTTCATCCTTTCATGTCACAAAAATTATATGGACTTTTAGTTTGTCGTTATCTAACGTTATCCTTTCGCTAACAAAGAAGTCATCCATGAGTTGACAATTGACCTTTCCTTCCCTACCAAGCCGTCTCTCTTCGTCATTCGATTACTCGCTACTCTCTATCCTTACTGGTCCTTCTGGTCATCTCGTTTCAATTATTCAGCTTACTCCGCTCGCCTTTTTCTGATAACATACTTATACAAAACTTGTTTTTTAGTTGGCTATTTGTCGCCATAAGAATCTGAAGTCGATCATTTATGTCACAACTTCTACTACAATTTTTACCTTGTTCCAAATTTGACCTATTCCCAAATTTGTCAATTTTCAATTTTCCCCCACTAATAGTAATTACTAAAACTTTCGAAGAAAATCTTGTTTTTTAAAGATTCTTTCACGTTTTATACTATAGAGTAAAAACTTTATTTTCAAATTCTATTTTTCAATCCAAAGATTACATGAATTTCTAGTTTCTGCCTTTTTGATACAGTTGCTATCTTAAGTTCATTATTTATGTCACAACATCAATACATGTTATACGTGAGTCTTAGGCGGCTTTCGCCAACAAAGAAGTCATTCTTGAGTTGACGATCGACCCTTCCTTCCATACCAAGCTGTCTCCCTTCGTCATTGGATTACTCTCTGCTCCTTATCCTCACTCCACCGTTTGGTAGTCTCAATTTGATTATTCGGCTCACTCCGCTCGTATTCTATTTTTGATAACATAACTCGTACTCGTTGCTTGTTGTTGCTCGAAGTCAATTATTTATGTCACAATATCAATTACAATTTTTGCCTTCTTCAAAATTTGACATACCTACAAATTTGTCGATTTCCAATTTTTTTTCCATTATACTAATGACTAGAACTTTCAAAGAAAGCCTTGTTCTTTAAAGATTCTTTTTTTCATATTTTTACTATTGACTGAAAACCTTATTTTTAAATTCTATTTTTCTATCCAAATATTACATGGATATTTAGTTCTCGACTCTTTTCCATTATAGCAATCTTAGGCTTTCGCCAACAAAGAAGTCAACCTTAAGTTGATGATTGGCCATTCCTTCCCTACCTAACCGTCTCTCTTTATCATTTGATTACTCCCTATTCCCTATCTTCACTACTTCCTTTGGACGCCTTAATTCGATTATTCTGCTCACTCTGCTTGCCTTTCATTTTTTATAACATACTTTATTCGTACGAAAGTTGCGTGGACTTTTTAGCTTGTGGTTCTTTGTTGTTATAACAAAAGCAATAAATCCATCAAAACCGTTCAAGAAAATACAAATTTGAAAACCAACTCGAAAGCACGAAAGTAACAATGCGACAGAGAAAACTAGGCAATAAAGCTTGCAGCGGAGAGGTTCCTCTTGACTCTGCCGCTTAGTCCATCCTTGGGACTCGGTCCACTGAATATGGGAATCGATTCCGAAGAAGCCAATTCATAATGAGGAAAAGATCTTGATTCAATCTATCCCGATCAAACGATACCGAAAGTATTTCTTAGTCGCACACCCCGAAAAGGTGGAACGGGGCACCACATCAGTAAGGGGCATGTTGCGAAAGGCTTGTACCTGTTTGACGCACGTTTCTCTGTTGCTTGTGCCGGCGTGAATCTCGATCCTTTTGAGCTACACTGTAGTTTGTGCCATCCATCTACCCAAGCTCTCCAGAAATTTTACCCATCTTTAGATATTCATGTTTCTTTTAATTGTTAGTCATATAATTTGGTAAACATGATCGGGTTTCTTATCCGATAAGTCAAAATAAATTTGCATCTTCTCCTTTCGAGTTGGTGCATTCTGATATATGGGAGACCATGTCCGGTTGACTCGATGATGGTTTTTAAGTTGTTTCACCATTTTCTTGCCTCATGAAATTAGTTGTTTCACCATTTCCCATCAACCCACTAATCTTATTCAAGAATTCGTTGGTTTTTTGTGAGATCTTAATTCTCTCCAACAAGCTCGGCACAAGTTGAAGTTGAGCCAATTGTGCTTCCTGACCACGAATTCTTCCCAAGCTTTTTAATCTTCTAATATCCTGCTCGCTACTGAAAGTGAACCCACAAATTTTCAACTCAACACATCCGCCACCACATTCGCCTTCCTTAGAGTTTACGCGATCGTTAAGTCATAATCTTTATAAGTTCTAACCAACGTCTCTGTCGCAGGTTTAGATCCTTTTGTGTGAATATGTACTTCAAGCTCTTGTGACCGGTAAAGATTTCACAAGCCACTCCATAGAAGTAATGCTGAGTTAAATTTAAAGAAAACCCAATTGTATCTAGTTCTAGATCATGTGTTATGTAATTTTTCTCGTGCGACTTTAGCTGTCTGGAGGCATACTAGATTACATTGTCATTATGCATGAGTACACATGCCAAGCCTAGTCCGGATGCATCGCTTTATATCTGAAATTCCTCAATACCATCTCGAAGCCTTGAAACGTAAGAATCTGAGCTGACAGGAGCCGCTATTTCAAATCTTGAAAACTATCTTCATAGTTTGCCTACGACATTACTTTGCCATTTTGCATGAGTACACATCCCAAGTCTTGTCCGGATGAATAGTTGTATATCTGAAATCCCTCGGTACCATGTGGAAGCATAAGAATCGGAGGTAACACGAGCCGTTGTTTCAAATATTGAAAACTAGCTTTACAGTCGTTCCATTCGAATACCACTCTCTTATGGGCGAGTTAGAGAAGATGCCATAACCCGCCAAACCGAGGAAACTACGAATCTCACGAGTCGATGTATGTTGTTTCTAGTCCACCACTGTCTTAATTTTCTTCGGATCCACGACAACACCTTCAGCTGAGATAATATGTGGGCTTCCTTGTAAACACCTTCGGAATGACACACCTTCAGCTGAAGATCAAGCAGAGTTTGCTATACAATTCTTAAATGCTCCGTGTGGGCTTCCTTGTTTTTTGAGTAGATCAAGATATCATCGATGAACAAGACCACAAACTTGTCCAAAAAGGGTCGTAAGTCTCTGTTCATCATATACATAAAGGCTGCTAGGGCATTGATAAAACCAAATGGCATAACTATAAACTTGTGTCCAGATCTTGTATGGAATACAGACTTAGGTACATCCCCAGGCTTGATCATCAGTTGATGTTAGTATGAAGGAAGATTAATCTTTGTAAACACACGCCCCTTGTAGTTGATCAAACATGTCATCTATTCTTGGCCACCAGTATTTGTTTCGGATTGTAACTTTCTTCAGCTGGCTGTAGTCGACACATAGCCCCTTGTAGTTGATCAAACAATACCAGAGCTCCCCATGATGAAACAATGTAGTGAATATTTCCACGATCCAACATTTTCTGTAGGTGGAACTTAAGTTTCTTTAATTCTATTATTGTCATTTTGTACGGAGCTCTCAAAATTGGCCACGTATTTGGAAAGTATCAATAGTGAATTCAATCTCCCGGTCTGGTGGCATTCCAGGTGTCTCGTCTGAAACACATAAGGAAATTCTGCTATGACTTCAGTATAAATTGTCTACACAGTCCTTGTATGTGTCTCACACAGAAGGCAAGTACCCTTCACAACCTAAATGTAAAATTTGCGCGACCGTTGTTACTAAAATCATCATCGATGCTTTCATCCACGTCGAGCCACACGGCTAGTGATTGGCCAATATTCGGCCGGAATTGGCCTATAGGCGGCAACAGCGGAAATGCGGGTTTAGGCACATGCCTAGGTAGCGAGTCGGCCGCCTAGGCACAAGTGGTCGGGGGTAGAGACGGTCGCCTAGGGTTTTTTTGAATTTATTTTAAAGTTGGCGCTCGACTCGAAACACGACAACTCGCCTAGAGAAAAATTCATAAAATCAAGGGAGGCATCCGCGTGAGGTAGCAGTAGCCGCTAGTTTTCTTCATCATCTTGTTCTTCTTCTCATGCTTCTTCTTCTTCTGAGAAGATTCTTCTCTAAGAAGAGGAACCGATCTCAGACTTTTATATATATATATATATATATATATATACGGATTTCATATCCATACCTATACATATCCGGTGGACAGGGGTACTTCTCCTAAAGTGGAGAGTTCGGGTAACATAGTTTGTAGGATGTCATATCTCTAAGAAGAGTAAGCGATCTCAGACCAACACCTCCCTCCCTTTTAGGACGCAAAAACTCTTCCCAACTAATCGCATATATCCCTCCTTTCCATATAAAGTCAGCACACATAAGTTCAAAAAATTTTATAGTACCTTTAGGGATCATGATAGCCTGGAACCAGTATAGAGCAATAGTCGAAATGATATTTCTAATAAGCTCAAAACGTCCCTCAAAGGACAGGATATGTGTCTGCCAGCTCGCCAGTCTAGCTTGAGTATAGTTGAGGCCTCACAATACGTATATAGTTGATAGACAAAGGTAAGCATAAGTATTTGACCGGAAGCATGCCCTCAGAGATGTTTGTATTCTCCAACCACATCTCCTTTTGCCCACATGTCCAGTTCAGGAATATTAGGCTCTTATTTTTATTAAGCTGCAGACCTGATCACCTTTCTAGATTATCAAACATACTCTTAAGAGCCTCAAGCGACCTATTCGAATGTTCCACAAAAACTAACAAATCATCCGCATCAATCAAGTGAGAGACCATCGGTGCAATCTTCCTAAACAGAGGAGTAATATCTCCATCTATAACCGCCTTGTCTAGCATACAAGTGAGGAACTCTATCACAATAGCAAAGAGATAGGGTGACAGTGGATCACCCTGTCTAATGCTCCTGGAACTCTTAAAGAAACATTCTGGTTGACCTCGAATCAATATCGAGAAAGTGGGGGTGCCAACACACTCCCTTACCCTATCCACCCACCAATGGTCTCAGAGATGTCTATATTCTCCAACCACATCTCCTTTTGCCCACATGTCCAGTTAAGGAATATTAGGCTCTTATTTTTATTAAGCTGCAGACCTGACCACATTTCTAGATTATCAAACATACTCTTAAGAGCCTCAAGCGACCTATTCGAATGTTCCACAAAAACTAACAAATCATCCGCATAAATCAAGTGAGAGACCATCGGTGCAATCTTCCTAAACAGATGAGTAATATCTCCATCTATAACCGCCTTGTCTAGCATACAAGTGAGGAACTCTATCACAATAGCAAAGAGATAGGGTGACAGTGGATCACCCTGTCTAATGCTCCTGGAACTCTTAAAGAAACATTCTGGTTGACCTCGAATCAATATCGAGAAAGTGGGGGTGCCAACACACTCCCTCACCCTATCCACCCACCAATGGTCAAATCCCTTGCAAATCATGATGTGGCACAGGAATTTCCGATTCACCATATCATACGCTTTCCTTAGGTCTAATTTGATTCATACTTTATTTCTCCCTTGCTTGTTGAAGTCTATCACCAGTTTATGGGCTAACAAGCAGTCTCAGAGATCGACCGCCCTTTGATAAAGGCAATTTGGTTCGGCGAGATAAGCTTCTGTATAATCGCCCTCATCCGATCATACATAAGTTGGGTGATAATCTTGTATAAAAAATTATGGCACGTTAAAGGCATGTAGTCACCTAGGGAGGTAACTCCCTCAAACTTAGCAATCAACACCACAATGGTATGATTGAGTTCCTTGAGAAGTTTACCCGACTCAAAGAATTCCCTATCCGCTTTCAGAATATTGGATTTGAGAAGGTTCCAGTGGTTCTTTAAAAATGCAGCTCTAAAACCATCCGGTCCTGGAGATTTAATCGGGTCTGCCTTCTTGACAATTTTCTCAATCTCTTCAATAGCGACCAGTTCCCGCAACACCTGATTACTATATTCCGTGACCAGTTTCTTGAACTCAAAGTGGGGGGAGGTAATAAGATCTTGGGAGAATCGGATCGCTTCATCACTAATAACCTTAGCCTTAGTCCCACTAGAGTCGAATATGCCGTTGATGGCATTTCGATGTTGTCTGGCTTTAACCGTAGCATGAAAAAACTTAGAACACATCTCCTTCTATAACCAGTTGTATTTCGTCCGTTGACTAACTTGAATCTCATCCAAGAATCTCTCCCTATGCACCAGGTCCTGGAGAGCAACTTCCTCCTCAGTGAGGGCGTAGTTGAGAGGGTCAGCATGAACTCTATGTTGAATGTCAACAAGCTTGTCTTCAAGTTCCTGGAGTGGCGGAGAGGGTCTCTCCCTGTTCCAATCCTTAAGTCGAAGTTTAGTGGATTTAGGCTTAGAAACAAACTGGAATTAGGCAGAGCTGCGCACTACAGACATCCAACTAGATGAATTACTTCCTCGTATCCCTCCTTATGGATCCACACATTATTGAATCTAAACGACCTCCCTTTAAAATCGGTTGGTCCGCCTATCTGATCACGGTAGGAGAGTGGTCACTGGTGGCAGGAGGCGGACATTCTGCTCTGCTAAATTAGAAAATATCGACCCATCTAGTTGAATGAAGATACGATTGAGAATAGCTCGATTGTTCCTCGTCCAGATATGACCGCACTTAGCCATGCAACTAAGCCCGAAGGATAAGACACTTTTGGAATTATGCGAGAATAACATCATGCACCGGCCTTCCCCCTTTCTTTTCATTGGCATACATGATAGCGTTGAAGTCTCTCCCACTATGACTAACGACAATATGTCCCCCACCTTGTTGCTGGTGTCAGTAATCTCTCTCCACAGCCACATCAGCTGTGTCCGGTCATTATGTCCATAAACCGCTCCAATCGCAATTTTAAGGCCACCCCTATTGGTGAATTTAATGGTGATCATTTGGTCCGAACATTGGAGCGTGTGAACTTGTCAAACCCTAGTGTCTTACATGATCCACACACAAGTCATATCTCCGCAATCCAAATTGTGGACGAAATCCCAATGCAACGAGGTTCTCCTCTTGATCTTGGAGATAGACTTGATCTTCGATTCCAAAATATTGATAATAGAGCTTTCGGATTTTTTAGCATAGTCCAAAATATTCCTCCACTACCTATCGAATTTGTCTCCCCTCACATTCCAGGTGAAAATCGTCATAAAACGATGGTTTATTCCCTTGTTGACATGTGAACTGTCCGTAAGGGGAGTGGAGAGTCCATCATGACGTCCCAACAGTTTTTTACCACCCCCATTTTAGATTCCACTTTGGCCTGCCAGATCGGGTTGGGCACAACCAAAGGTTCTTTGCTAGAGCCTACCTCTGACGTCTCAGTCGTTCCCGGGTTAGCCAAATTATTATGACCCGCCAATGGGGCAAAGTATAACACTCCCCCACTTCTCCTCTCTTCTTGCCCGGCTGCCTTAGCCCTAAAAATAACCATGTTGGAAT
The DNA here is from genome assembly GCA_036927795.1 of Iris macrosiphon. Lineage (NCBI taxonomy): Eukaryota > Viridiplantae > Streptophyta > Magnoliopsida > Asparagales > Iridaceae > Iris > Iris macrosiphon. Next base: position 270,965,484 of record JAYESA010000005.1, read on the forward strand.
CCACCATCCTGAGCACGCCCTCTCCCTTGTTCCTCTGCCGAGTGTCTTCTCCGTATACTACCATCATCCTCTGGTTCTCCATGCATCCTTCCCCACTCCTCTCTTCCACCTCTTGGACTGGTTGATCTACTCCAACTTCATTCCTCTTCCCTAACACCGACGGTATAGGCGTCCTCTGGACCTCCCACTCCTTTGTTTCCTTGTTGGTGGCCTCCACCATAGTAGCACTCTTCTTCCTATTATTGCTCGGAACCTTCAAGTTGGTATTTACCCTCACATGGGGATCTCCGCTTCCTGTCTAGAGCGAGGACCTTGCTGGTGATCATTACTAGTACCTTCGCATCCAGGCATTGAGAGATTATGTGGCCAAAACTCCTACAGATTCGGCAACATGGCGAAACCCATTCATATTCAACTTTCTGAAAGATAATGTCTTCTGTCGGTAGTTTAATATCTAATTTGTCCGGCAAAGCATCTGCTGCATTGATTTCGACGAAGACTCTCACAAAGCTCAAACATTCTCTGTTTGCGGTAGCTTTATCAATACATAGGGGCTTTCCTACGCTACTGGCCAATTTAATAATAGCCTTCGTGCACCATAGTTGGGGTGAGAGCCATGAAAATCTAATTCAGATCGGCACAGTAGCTAGTCAGTCTCTCTCAAAGTTGGAGGAGGGGTCTCACATTCTCATAACTACCAGTCTACCATCAAACGTCAACGGTCCATTCTAGATGACCCACTCCAGATCCTCTGCATGCCCAAATTGATAAAGTAGATACCATTTTTTCTAGAGAAAATCTCCATGCTTCCTTTTGGTCTCCACATTCGTAGGAAAATTCTTTAAGCTGACCAAAGTACGGTCTATCTCCCATGACATAGAGGACTATGGTGTTCTTTCAATACTCTTCCATCTCTGCAATATCATCATTCACTATCCCAATCACCTTCCTCCCTTGAACGTTTTTCGGCCGAACATAGCACATCTCAATGGATTCCCTCTCCATGCCCGATCTACACATGTCCATCCCCGAGGCCAGTGTGTCACATGATAGCTAGAAAGAGGAGTATGTGGCGTGGGGGATAGAGGAGGCTGGGAAAGAGGATGAGGGGGTTTCTGCCTCCGGGGGAGAGCCAACCCCTTCCTAGGAAGGGGTTTGCCTCTCCGACGGGGACCAACCGTGGTCCAGCCCTCATTTGAAATGGAACCTGCATCAAAGGAAGGAGGAGAGGGAGAGGAAGGAATTGAAGAAGGGGAGGAGGAGAAGGAGGAAGGGGAGGGAGGATAGAGGAGGAGGGCCTTGCGTCAGGAGGGTCAGGGGGGGAGGAAACACAGGCGCAAGAACACGTGAAGGAGGAGGCCTCATCATGCATGCAGATTTTTTTTCCAACTTTCATCAATTGATATACGAAATGAATTAAAATGTGACTGTAGAAACTCTTCTTGGAACCTTATGCATACCAAATTTTCTTTTGCATGTTCGTGTCAGTGTTCCTAGTGGCTGGTATTTCCATTGTATCATTAAATGTACCGATTTGTTTTGGTAGAATTAAAATGGCCAACCTACATGGATGTTCAAAAGCCCTAGTAGAAGTTGTAATTTCTTTCTAGTTTATCTATTGAGATTTAGAGAAGAGAAGCCTATGAATTAGGCTTTATTTTGAACATGAAAATTAGAGACCGACTTGAAATTAATTTGGAAAAGAGTTCCTAACCCTAACTTTCTCGTATTCGCTCTCTCCTAAATATTATAAATTTGAGATCATCGCCATCAGCGTTGCTGTCGTCGACGTCGAGTTGAATTTCGAGTGCAAAATCCCCGAACATCAAGGTCCGACACGACACACACCATTCATTTCGACTATGCTTCTAGCATCATCACCGTCATCTTCTTTGAGGTTGTCGTTGTCAACCACCATTCAAAAACTGCCGTCAAAATTGTCGACTGCAGATCTGTAGAAAATATAGGCTGCATTATTCGGCCAGTCAACCGACTCAGCAACCGTTTAGTTGACCGACTCACTGACCGGCTAGCAGACTAGAAATCTGAGCTTGTCCACTATGCATTAACAAAAAAATTGGTTAGTATTGGACTGTCAGCCATGTATCATCTGTATTTACAACTTTTGACCAATTTTGAGCTATTTATTGAATGTTTTGTCTGAATCAGTCCACGTCTGTCTATTAGCCATAACAACAATTTTTCACTAGCTTTCACCATATTTCAGTCTGTTCCCACCAAATTTAGCTAAACCTGGTCTATATTGGCCATTTATCAATCTGTGCTGGCCATGTATCGACTAACTGCAAGTTGTATCGAGTTTTTTTAATCACGTATTGGGTGTGTTCTGGAACCAGGCACATGAATGCCAACTGAAATCTTGTCGATATGTGTAATGTTAGATGCCAAAATTCCATGTTGGTGGCCTCCACCATAGTAGCACTCTTCTTCCAATTATTGCTCGGAACCTTCAAGTTGGTATTTACCCTCACATGGGGATCTCCGCTTCCTGTCTAGAGCGAGGACTTTGCTGGTGATCATTACTAGTACCTTCGCATCCCGGCATTGAGAGATTATGTGGCCAAAACTCCTACAGATTCGGCAACATGGCGAAACCCATTCATATTCAACTTTCTGAAAGATAATGTCTTTTGTCGGTAGTTTAATCTCTAGTTTGTCCGGCAAAGCATCTGCTGCATTGATTTCGACGAAGACTCTCGCAAAGCTCAAACGTTCTCTGTTTGCGGTAGCTTTATCAATACATAGGGGCTTTCCTACGCTACTGGCCAATTTAATAATAGCCTTCGTGCACCATAGTTGGGGTGAGAGCCATGAAAATATAATTCATATCGGCACAGTAGCTAGTCAGTCTCTCTCAAAGTTGGAGGAGGGGTCTCACATTCTCATAACTACCAGTCTACCATCAAACGTCAACGGTCCATTCTAGATGACCCGCTCCAGATCCTCTGCATGCCCAGATTGATAAAGTAGATACCATTTTTTCTAGAGAAAATCTCCATGCTTCCTTTTGGTCTCCACATTCGTAGGAAAATTCTTTAAGCTGACCAAAGTACGGTCTATCTCCCATGACATAGAGGACTATGGTGTTCTTTCAATACTCTTCCATCTCCGCAATATCATCATTCACTATCCCAATCACCTTCCTCCCTTGAACGTTTTATGGCCGAACATAGCACATCTCGATGGATTCCCTCTCCATGCCCCATCTACACATGTCCGTCCCTGAGGCCACTGTATCGCTTGACGGCCGGAATGGGTTTAAGGGCTTCTTAGGCAAAATGTCTAACACCTTGGGGGCATGATAGCTAGAAAGAGGAGTATGTGGCGTGGGGGATAGAGGAGGCTGGGAAAGAGGATGAGGGGGTTTCTGCCTCCGGGAGAGAGCCAACCCCTTCCTAGGAAGGGGTTTGCCTCTCCGACGGGGACCAACCGTGGTCCAGCCCTCATTTGAAATGGAACCTGCATCAAAGGAAGGAGGAGAGGGAGAGGAAGGAATCGAAGAAGGGGAGGAGGAAGGGGAGGGAGGGCAGAAGAGGAGGGCCTTGCGTCAGGAGGGTCAGGGGAGAAGGAAACACAGGCGCAAGAACACGTGAAGGAGGAGGCCTCATCATGCATGCAGATTTTTTTTCAACTTTCATCAATTGATATACGAAATGAATTAAAATATGACTGCAGAAACTCTTCTTGGAACCTTATGCATACCAAATTTTCTTTTGCATGTTCGTGTCAGTGTTCCTAGTGGCTGGTATTTCCATTGTATCATTAAATGTACCGATTTGTTTTGGTAGAATTAAAATGGCCAACCTACATGGATGTTCAAAAGCCCTAGTAGAAGTTGTAATTTCTTTTTAGTTTATCTATTGAGATTTAGAGAAGAGAAGCCTATGAATTAGGCTTTATTTTGAACATTAAAATTAGAGACCGACTTGAAATTAATTTGGAAAAGAGTTCCTAACCCTAACTTTCTCGTATTCGCTCTCTCCTAAATATTATAAATTTGAGATCATCGCCATCAGCGTTGCTGTCGTCGACGTCGAGTTGAATTTCGAGTGCAAAATCCCCGAACATCAAGGTCCGACACGACACACCATTCATTTCGACTATGCTTCTAGCATCATCACCGTCATCTTCTTTGAGGTTGTCGTTGTCAACCACTATTCAAAAACTGCCGTCAAAATTGTCGACTGCAGATTTGTAGAAAATATAGGCTGCACTATTCGGCCAGTCAACCGACTCAGCGACCATTTAGTTGACCGACTCACTGACCGGCTAGCGGACTAGAAATCTGAGCTTGTCCACTATGCATTAACAAAAAAATTGGTTAGTATTGGACTGTCAGCCATGTATCATCTGTATTTGCAACTTTTGACCAATTTTGAGCTATTTAGTGAATGTTTTGTCTGAATCAGTCCACGTCTGTCTATTAGCCATAACAACAATTTTTCACTAGCTTTCACCATATTTCAGTCTGTTCCCACCAAATTTAGCTAATCCTGGTCTATATTGGCCATTTATCAATCTGTGCTGGCCATGTACCGACTAACTGCAAGTTGTATCGAGTTTTTTTAATCACGTATTGGGTGTGTTCTGGAACCAGGCACATGAATGCCAACTGAAATCTTGTCGATATGTGTAATGTTAGATGCCAAAATTCCATGTTGGTGGCCTCCACCATAGTAGCACTCTTCTTCCTATTATTGCTCGGAACCTTCAAGTTGGTATTTACCCTCACATGGGGATCTCCGCTTCCTGTCTAGAGCGAGGACCTTGCTGGTGATCATTACTAGTACCTTCGCATCCATGCATTGAGAGATTATGTGGCCAAAACTCCTACAGATTCGGCAACATGGCGAAACTCATTCATATTCAACTTTCTGAAAGATAATGTCTTCTGTCGGTAGTTTAATCTCTAGTTTGTCCGGCAAAGCATCTGCTGCATTGATTTCGACGAAGACACTCGCAAAGCTCAAACGTTCTCTGTTTGCGGTAGCTTTATCAATACATAGGGGCTTTCCTACGCTACTGGCCAATTTAATAATAGCCTTCGTGCACCATAGTTGGGGTGAGAGCCATGAAAATCTAATTCAGATCGGCATAGTAGCTAGTCAGTCTCTCTCAAAGTTGGAGGAGGGGTCTCACATTCTCATAACTACCAGTCTACCATCAAACGTCAACGGTCCATTCTAGATGACCCACTCCAGATCCTCTGCATGCCCAGATTGATAAAGTAGATACTATTTTTTCTAGAGAAAACCTCCATGCTTTCTTTTGGTCTCCACATTCGTAGGAAAATTCTTTAAGCTGACCAAAGTACGGTCTCTCTCCCATGACATAGAGGACTATGGTGTTCTTTCAATACTCTTCCATCTCCGCAATATCATCATTCACTATCCCAATCACCTTCCTCCCTTGAACGTTTTTCGGTCGAACATAGCACATCTCAATGGACTCCCTCTCCATGCCCGATCTACACATGTCCGTCCCCGAGGCCAGTGTGTCGCTTGACGGCCGGAATGGGTTTAAGGGCTTCTTAGGCAAAATGTCTAACACCTTGGGGACATGATAGCTAGAAAGAGGAGTATGTGGCGTGGGGGATAGAGGAGGCTGGGAAAGAGGATGAGGGGGTTTCTGCCTCCGGGGGAGAGCCAACCCCTTCCTAGGAAGGGGTTTGCCTCTCCGACGGGGACCAACCGTGGTCCAGCCCTCATTTGAAATGGAACCTGCATCAAAGGAAGGAGGAGAGGGAGAGGAAGGAATCGAAGAAGGGGAGGAGGAGAAGGAGGAAGGGGAGGGAGGGCAGAGGAGGAGGGCCTTGCGTCAGGCGGGTCAGGGGGGGAGGAAACACAGGCGCAAGAACACGTGAAGGAGGAGGCCTCATCATGCATGCAGATTTTTTTTCAACTTTCATCAATTGATATACGAAATGAATTAAAATGTGACTGTAGAAACTCTTCTTGGAACCTTATGCATACAAAATTTTCTTTTGCATGTTCGTGTCAGTGTTCCTAGTGGCTGGTATTTCCATTGTATAATTAAATGTACCGATTTGTTTTGGTAGAATTAAAATGGCCAACCTACATGGATGTTCAAAAGCCCTAGTAGAAGTTGTAATTTCCTTTTAGTTTATCTATTGAGATTTAGAGAAGAGAAGCCTATGAATTAGGCTTTATTTTGAACATGAAAATTAGAGACCGACTTGAAATTAATTTGGAAAAGAGTTCCTAACCCTAACTTTCTCGTATTCGCTCTCTCCTAAATATTATAAATTTGAGATCATCGCCATCAGCGTTGCTGTCGTCGACGACGAGTTGAATTTCGAGTGCAAAATCCCCGAACATCAAGGTCCGACACGACACACACCATTCATTTCGACTATGCTTCTAGCATCATCACCGTCATCTTCTTTGAGGTTGTCGTTGTCAACCACCATTCAAAAACTGCCGTCAAAATTGTCGACTGCAGATCTGTAGAAAATATAGGCTGCACTATTCGGCCACTCAACCGACTCAGCGACCGTTTAGTTGACCAACTCACTGACCGGCTAGCGGACTAGAAATCTGAGCTTGTCCACTATGCATTAACAAAAAAATTGGTTAGTATTGGACTGTCAGCCATGTATCATCTGTATTTGCCACTTTTGACCAATTTTGAGCTATTTAGTGAATGTTTTGTCTGAATCAGTCCACGTCTGTCTATTAGCCATAACAACAATTTTTCACTAGCTTTCACCATATTTCAGTCTGTTCCCACCAAATTTAGCTAAACCTGGTCTATATTGGCCATTTATCAATCTGTGCTGGCCATGTATCGACTAACTGCAAGTTGTATCGAGTTTTTTTAATCACGTATTGGGTGTGTTCTGGAACCAGGCACATGAATGCCAACTGAAATCTTGTCGATATGTGTAATGTTAGATGCCCATCTGTTCTTTAAACATCCATATATGATAAAGTTGCTTATTATATAAATGAGTGTATAATGTTATTTTTAGCATGACTTTTTGAAATTATGAATTCAATAAAACAAAATTAGAGAAGAACCATATTACCACCAGCACCACCACAAGAAAGTGTGTCCAAGGATTTTTATCGTGTATTTGTGCAAGATAGGTGACTACTTAAATAGGTTTAAGCAATGTGATGACTTTAAAATTTGTAAACTCTGATTGAAAGCGTAGAATGGCAGGAAACTGGCCTAAGCATGTTCACAATCTCATTAGCAAAGATAAAAAATGCAATATTCAATTTTAAATGCATGTATTTGTTAACTCAACTTTCTTTATGATTGGTGCACCTGAAAATAGTTTTCAAGCTAGATGGTCAATGGGAGGTTGAGAGCACTACTTGGTAAGTGCAGAGAATTACTCAACTGACAAATGGGTCAAAGAGGCTGATATCTTCCCACTGACAGCAACAATGTAGTCTAGATAGAAACATTTTCTTCGACAACTTTCTAATCCTTGTGTTAACAAAGAAGAGAAAATTCAAATGTGCATTTTAACATCTACTTATTATGTAATTTACATACTGGTGTGACACGATCTTCATTCCCAAATTAGACATTGATCAGAACACCTAATAATGTCCTAATACTGATATATATTATAGATCAAGAAGAGATCCAAAATCTAGGTTAAAAAACTGGAAAATGATAAAATCTTTCAGAGGGGGAAGAATAGACATGCCAGACTTACTCTGGCTAACTGTTAGTTGATTATTTTGCTGCACTGTTAGTTGAAAAATGATGAAGATTAAAGTTTTTTCTGCTGCACTGTAATTGATTTTTCATTGCTGCTTCCTGGCAGGGCAGCTGATAACTGGTAGCTTTTGAAGGAGTTAGAGAAAGCAACAAAGGTCTACTGGAGTGCTAAAGATCGATTACCTCCTAGGGTACACACATGGTCAATTTGTTCAATTAGGATGCAATTTTGTGTGTCGATATAGTTCATCTCTTGATCCTTCGATTTCTAAAATTTGCAGTGTTGTTCTTAATAAATTTATTCTTCATAATGATTATTGCTTGACATTGCAGACGGTCAAGATTGATATCAACATCGAGACAGATTTAGCTTATGCTCTTAAAGTCAAAGAATGCCCACAGCTATTGTTTCTAAAAGGAAACAAAATTTTGTACAGGGAGAAAGGTATGAGCTGTATGCAATGATAATATTTAAAACAATTATCAGTGATCATGACCTAATTCACCGTCCATGTTTTTTCATCTGTAGAGTCTAGAACATCAGACGAACTGGTGCATATGATAGCACATTTCTACTATAATGCAAAGAGGCCTTCGTGGATAGATCCTACGGCAGTTGTGCCTCCATTTTGAATTGTTGATCTTCAGTTACTTATATCAAGTCAGTTGTATTCCATGATGCAGTTATTACAAATGCAATGATGTTATGACCTCAACATACTACCTCCAGCCTCTACCAATCATACCTCTTCTATCCTCCCTACTTCCCCAAATACACTTGCTGCCACCTTGGTTTCTATCTTCCCAATCAAATGCCTAAAACAGTCCTTAATCCACCTTGGGTATTAACTGCCAAATTTACCTGTTGGAAAAGATTTACTCGATGTTTCTTTTGGCAAAGAATGGATAAGATCTACCCATGCTTCCCCATCATCATCGGCTGTCGCATCTTCCACTGAGGTAATTTAGTTCCATCTAACAATGTCTTTCTTACTTCACTTCAGATTTCACTCCCTACTTCTAGTATATATTTAACTTATACCCACTTACATGTTTCTTCATGTTAATTTTCTTTTACTAATATGTTAGTTCTTATTGCTAAGGAAGAAATAGAATATCTACAAGGATTCTTTTGTGACAGTTTTGATCCACTTTTATTGTTTCCTAGAGTATATTTGTTCAACCGAAGATGATAAAAGCACTCACTAGAAAGAAAGTACATATACCAAACTAAGACATGACGAACAATGAAATTTATAGTCGAATGAAGTATGCAGTTAAATATATCTTATGAAATTTGCCAAATTGAATAGCTTAAGCATTTACCAAAGAAATAGAATGGTAAAATAATTTTACTTTTCACACACAAAAGGTTGTATCCTAACTTCTTTGGGGAAATCCACATCTACTGCTTTAAAGTCCTAAGACTTTTACTTATCAGCTGAACAGTAACCAACAGAGTCAAATATAAATAAGTAGACTTTGCTCAAGTGTTTTAAGGCTAGATTGTGGAGAAAAATAAAACAAGAGGTCCAGTACATATATGCAACATGCTAATAGTTTAGTAAATAAAAGACATTAAACAAGATATCAAGAGATGCTGTCTGACAAGTCTAATTATTCAGCATCCTTTCGACTCGCAGATGTGGACAAAATTACTATAACCCTAACAAACAACAAGCAGTAATAGAATTTCATGGTAGATTATATTCAAGACGAACATTAATCTAAAGAAAAACCATTTGGACATATAATTACTGACCAATTAACTTGGCCTTCCTGAACCTACAATTGTGCCAAAAGGTTCAACAAGCACATATTAGAAGCCCATTTCAGTAATGTCCGGAAAGTTACGAGAATTTTAATTATTGACCAATTAACTCCTTACTGAACCTTTGTGCCAAAAGGTTCAAAAAGCACGTATTAGAAGCCCATTTCAGTAAAGTCCGGAAAGCTACGAGAATTGTGTGAATAACTATAGTCATGCTATTGAAACACATAACTAACTAGAAGAACTTGTATTCAAGACAAACATTAATCTAAAGAAAAACCATTTGATAATTACTGACCAATTAACTTTGCCTTACTGAACCTACAATTGTGCCAAAAGGTTCAACAAGCACATATTAGAAGCCCATTTCAGTACAGTCCGGAAAAGTTACGAGAATTGTCAATCTTCTAGCGAAAAATTTATAACCATTCTATTGAAACACATAACTAGAAGAACTTATAGGCATTCTATTGAACCATGTAGCAGTCGATTTACCTAGAAATACTTTTTAGCTTTAAATCTCCTGCTAAATCTTTCTATATCAAGTAGGAACTGAACAAAGAGTCATGATCCCAACTGTTTGGAAATAAGTGTTTTTCTTCTTAGGGGCATTTGGGACCCTAAATGAAATTACATGCAACATCCGTTGCTCAATTTACACCATTTTCAATGTTTGGTTTGATGTAAATGGTAGAGTTGGTGTAAAAAATATTGCATGAACTCACCTAACTACCAAAAGTTTTTCTTGCGGCCTACGACAAGATTCCTTGCACCATTTACATCATTTTACATTATTTTCTTTCATTCTCTCTTCAATCAAGTCTCTACCAAACAATGATATGTATTTATAGAAGTGGAAGTCGCAACCAAGCATCCCAATTACATCATTCTAAGCAAATGCATTTGTAAACCCCACAACATCATTTACATGCAACCAAACAATGTGTTTGCAACACCATTTACAACATCAAAAAGCTACATGCAATAAATGTTGCATTGTTTTTCCATTTACGGGCAACCAAACAACCCTTTTGGATTATGTGGCTATCCGATATATAATATTCCCTGTTTTGGACTTGAAAATGCTGAAAATTTTCTGATAACATCCAAAATGTTTCCAGAAAATCATTGTTGTTTTCCATGAGGGGCATGTATGGTTTATGGGAGTTTTAGAAATCTTTACTATGGAATTCAATCTATATTTGTTGAGTGATAAATAGGAAGTAGGAATTCGGGAAACATCACTTGTCAACTTCCATAGAAATTAGTGACGTGGAATTTTCTCACCAAAATTTGAAACGAGTTTATTAAATCTAATTGTTGTACTAATCCTTATCTAGTGACCACTTGGATATCTGGTATGCTGTAAAACATAAAGAGAAAAGACAAGACATTGCATACTTAGTAATTGATAACATATATAACTTCTGCATAGGATATATTCATTAGTTTTGAGGCAATATAAAAGAATAAAAGGCATGCATCTGAAGTATTTGAAACCAAATATAAGAAAGAATTTTTTTTTTATAGAATTTTTTTGCTCAAACACACTGCATTGGCACTACTTACATTGTACTTTTGGTGTAAGAAGGCTAGGAAGTGCCGAAGTGGACAAAGTGGCATGACTGCGCCGTGTCTTTTCTTTTGGTCTAGGAAGCAAGGACGCAAAATGTGGGTTGTGTCTTGTCGGACACGTATTGGACACAACCCGTACACTCCAAAACATACTAGGACACATCAAAATAGATGTCGTGTCGTATCCGTGTCTGTGCAACATAGCTTTTGGATATGGAGGATATGTCTTATCCATATATGACCTGTTTTGGTCCTGCAATCCTGAAGTTGTTCCAATATGTTCAGAAAATTCCTAAAAGACAGTTATTGTTTCTCATGTAGCATGCTTGGTTAAAGGAATTGAAAATTTATGAATCTCGACTTGAGACTGATGCTAATACCATCCAAGAATTAGACTCTTACACTAGATGCATCACTTGTCAACATTATTTACAAAATAGAGGATTGAAACATTCTAACCAAGTGTTTGAAAAAATATTTTCTGAAATCTAACACAATGAAATCTGATCAAAACATGAAGTTGTTTGTTCAATCAAGTAGAATATGAATTAGAATTGCAATTAACCATGATTCTTATTTTCATTGACTATAACTACACGCAAACAAACATGCAATACATTTCACATTTGACATCCAAATTGGGGAGTATACTCAAATACATTGAATTTTGATTTAAAATATATTTAAAGTTATCGTCTTTTTGGCTTACAGATGAGTTCAGTTCTGAAAAGAAGCATGGAAAGGTTGGTCGAAGGGAATTAGAATAGCAGGAAACTCGAATGGAATAATTGTAATAAATTTGACATTTATGGAGTAATTGTAATAACTTCGACATTTTGTTCTCTGTAACAACTTATCAATACAAAGGAAATTGAATTTCTCAGGATGTAAACAATTTCATGGAGGTTGTAATCAATATATGTTGATGTTCTGTTGCCGGTTTTGATAGTAGAATTAAAAATGCAGAAGTAAACATTGGATTGTGATTCTGAGTTTACCATTCTATATTATCAAGTGATTCAATTTCGGGACATGTAAAATTCTCACAATTTTGAACAATTTTCAAGGCTCCTTATAGATACAAGCAAGCCTCTGACATGTTACAACTTATAAGTGCACAACATACAAGTACACAAAACGGCTGAGGGCTGTGCTAATGGGCTGTACTCTGCGATTCATGAAATGGGCATGCATTTACATTCACACCATGTTAATTTGTATGATTCTGTGACTTGTCTCGCAAAGTATCGACAATATCAAGTAGTTTGATAATATTAATTGAATTTGGTATATATTTATTTATATATTAATTAGAATTTGTTATAGATATATTTATATTTTAATTAAGATTTGTATGATTTTGTGACTGTGGTCTCTTTTGACAAGTCATTAACCTCATGCATGCAAGGTCTCAAAGTAGATTCATAACTACCATTTGTAAATTAAAATCATAACTTTGTCACAAGGAAAGCAAACACAATCTTATAAGATGAGCATCTCAAAACAAAAAAAACACACTTATAAGATGATTTATTAATGCAATAGTTGTTGCAGTACATAACTTTTGCAAAACTAATATGTGAAATTTCAAATTTTAGTCTCACAATTGCCAAGGACGGAACATACCTACTATGGTACCTCAAGGTCACTAAATTTCTGTGAAAGTTCTGATGTTATGTACACATGTTAGCTTTGAATACATGTGTGTTTAACATGTCCATCACACTATTTGTGAGCTACGTATTTTTTATAGACGTCTTCCAATTTTGCTAACACCAGTAAATCTTTCTCATATATATATATATATATATATATATATATATATATATATATATATTCCACAAGTCTAAGTCGTATGTCTGAATTAGTGTTGGTTTTGATGACTCAAAATGAATCTTAGGGAATGTAGAGGGAGGAGAAGAGGGCGTGCAAATTAAGTAAAACGAAATAATTTGTAAAAAAAATTGAAATCAAGAAAGCTTTCGCCATATCTGATGGCGAAAATATGAAATAATATTTTTTTTATATTTGTCAAATTTTTGCCAGCTGGGTTGGCGAAAATTTTGGTTTGCCAAATTTTCACCAACCAAGCTGGCAAAAATCTGACAAAGGTTTTTTTTTTGGGTTTGTTTTGATTTGTTTTTTTAGGTTTTTTGTGTTGGTTTTTTTGTGTTGGTTTTTTTGGATAGTTGGGTTTGGTATTTTTGTGTATTAGTTTTATAAATAATTAACCAATAGATTTTATGACGACAATTTAAAATTAACTAAAATATTTTTTCAAATATTAGATATCACATCTATTATCATTCAAAATATAATTTTAGAAATAGCAACCGATTGATTATTATCTATACTAATTTGTTATTATGTATACTAATATAATTTTGAAAATATAATATTATCTATAGTAATTTGTTATTATCTAACTAAACACACATTCAAAATTTAAAACATATATTTATGAGAAATTATAATTAAAATAGATATCACAATTTAACAAATAACAAACTAATTATTTATTATCTATATAATTAATTATTTTAAATAAATTTTGTGTACAAATAATAATAAATTATCTTTTAGTGATATGAAAGAAAAATATAATATTGATAATAATATTAATTAATAGATTTTGTTATCATTCATATTAGTATAGATAATAACAAATTAGTATAGATAATAAAAAAATTCGAAAATAAAATTATTGAAAGTAAAATTTGGAGGTCGAAACATCATTTTTTTTTGTGATTCTAAAATTTTCAAAGTCCGTCAAACGGTGAAACGGTTTATCCTATAGTACTTTTCGATACGGTCATTTTGGCACAAACTGGACCTTGTTTCGATCTCTCAGTCAAAAGTTATGATACTTTAAAGTTTTAAATTTTATATTTTGCCTGTAACATGTGCGTTTTGCTTCGGATGAAAATTTCTTCTACAAGAATTGTGTTACTCTCGTCGAAAACATACAAATTGACCTATTGTTTGACGAAATATGATTTCCAAACAAATAGTTATGGCCGCTCGAAGTCTGCTCGACGGCAGACGTAATACTCTTGCGACAAATTTTTTTTAGTTGTTCAATGATAGCATATTTTATTTTGGATGTTAAATTTTATTTTATTTCTAATTATTTAAAAAAATTATTGCTACAACAACTTTTTTAAAAAAGAACTAAACCTAAATAAAACTAAACAAAAGCAATTTTTTTAAAAAAAGAAAAAAAACCAGAAAAAAACCAAATCCAATTATCCAAAAAAAATCATCACAAAAAAAAACATAAAAAACCAAACCAAAACAAACCAAAAGAAAAAAAATCACTGTCAAATTTTCGCCAACCGAGTTGGCGAAAATTTGACAAATATAATTTTTTTTTTAATTTTTTTGCCTTCAGAGATGGCGAAACCTTTTGTGATTTAATTTTTTTTTAAATTGTTTCATTTTAGTTAATTTATTTAAAATATTTTCAGTACAGCAAATTTTCTGAAAAAATTTAAATATGTTTATAAGTAACACTATATGGATTCGAACTCAGCCAACTAAGAAGTATACCTCCCACCTTAACCACATGAGTTATCAGAGATTTTTGTTTATAATTAGATAATATTACATAGCTAACCGTTTTCAGTACTCTTTATGAAAAGTATAAATATACTAACTATAATTAAAATATAATCAAATATACAACAAATTTTAGTTAAAATATAAAATATATAAATCAAATTTTAAATTAAATATATTTAAATATTTAAATAATTTTATATTAATATCAAAATGAAAAAAGTATTCTAAGTGCAACACATTTGAATTTAATTTTCTTGAAAAATCAAAGGTACTAAGTAGTAATCGGGTCTTGGTCGAGGAGAAGAACTGAATGGTAGATGAGTCACCCTAGTGCAAGCCAGATGAGTAACAGGAGGCCGAGTGAGTGTTCGCAACAGAGACTACTCATCTGGACGAGTGAGTGTTCCCAATAGAGCAATAGAGTCAGATGGAAAAAGGAAATAATAGGAAAAGTGGAAGTGGGAGATGAACAAAATATAGTTAGTTATAAAGATTTTAACATATTATTTTAATTGAGGGATAGAAGGATTTAAAATTATTTTTATATTAATTACATGAGGATATACAAACAACTTATACGGCCTTGATATTTATGTGCGAGGCAAGAAAAAAAGAATTTTTCTGATATAATTAAATAATTAGATAAAAATTAAAATTATATTAAAATAATTATAATTAAAAATTGTTATAAATATGTTTTTAGAATTTTGGATGTATATTTAGATAATATCATTTACTTGGTTTAAATATATTAAAATGGTTTAAGTTATATAGAAATTTAAATTGAAAGAATTTTAAAAAAAATTACGTGAAGGTGAAGGATATACACATGTGACATTTAAAAGGATTAAAAAAAATTAGGGTTGATGATTTACATGTAAAACCCCTATTTTTTTTAAAAAAACCGTATTTATTATTTTTTATTAATTAATAATTTAATTATGATAATTATGTGCTAAATAGGAGAAATAGATTTTTATTAATTTTTATTTTAGGTGTTCGGGCACTTAGATGACTTATGGGACCATCAGGAATTTTTTCGAAATTTATTCCATGTAGGAGACCCCTTAAGCAGTTGCTAGCCTAATGGTGTGCATTTTTCTAATCTATGAATTTTTCTATGAGTATATATTATATATATATACAAATATATATATATGCATATATATTAATAGGAAAAGAAAAGATTAAGAAAAGAAAGTAAAAGAATTATTAGTTAATGATTAACTAATAATAATAACATAATAATAATACTAGCAATACTAAACTACAACTACTATTCTTAGCAATTCCAACTTTGCTAGCAATTGCTAGCAAATACACAGCAAAGTTTTCCAAAACTTAGCAACTGCTAGCCAGCGCCCAGTGTGCGCCCCCCCCCCCCCCCGGGACCTATTTATATATGTATATATTTATATATATATAGAGAGAGAGAGAATAAGGGAGGTGAGATGTCACCTCACTCCAAAAACAAAGGTGGCGGTGACGTGGCACAATCTCAACCACACAAACGAGGGGAGAGGGTTAAGTGCAAATTGCCAATTATGAAATGTGTGGTTGTGATTGTGCCACGTCACCGCCACCCTTGTTTTTAGAGTGAGGTGCCATCTCACCTCCCTTATTCTATATATATATATATATATATATATATATATATATATATATATATATATATATATATATATATAATATCTCTTCAAAAATTCTAAACCCTAACCTAAATCTCCAGACCTCCTCTTCCCATCTAGAGCCGTCACCGCAACCAGAGAAGCCCCGCCAAGCCATCCAACCATCCCGACGACTCCGACCTCGCGCCCTGCAGAATTCCACTTGAGGCACCTTCGCTCCGGAATTGTTTTCCATTGACTCGCTCGACCAAACGTTGTTCCGTCTTCACCGGTATGATCACCCCTTAATCCTCTTCCATATTTGTTTTATAGCCAACCTCGGAAAACGTGTACCCCTAGGTGAAAAATAGCGCCCAAAGTGGGCGGAACAGACCCAATTCTGAAATCGCAGAAAACTGCGGTGACCACCTATATTGTCGAGTTCGTATCTCCCACCACAGAGATCCGAATTCGGTGATTCTTTTTGATACCTGTAGAACACTTGACCTAGTTTATTTTCTGTTAAATAACCCTATGCTATTAGTTGCTGTGGACAGAATTATATTCGTCACAAAACTGCGCGCACCCACTTTTTCCAGTTTTCCAAAAGTTGGAAAATGGAGCGCGCCCCGCCAAACGGGACCGCCCCGCCGTGTGCCAAGTGTACCAAATGGTGCACGCAGCATAACCGGACACGTAAAAATTCGTGGAGACTGATTCGGACGCGTGTGCGCGCCGGAATCAGGCCGTATCCGCGGACACACACCGTGTCACAACTTTTGTGGAACTCGCGCGTATTCTGTGCACGCTTGTCAGATTACGACGAAACTTGCGCCTCTTGACTCATGGTAACGCGTTGGTCCTGTGACCTAATTTTCATGCATTTCTGAGACGGTTGACCAGATCGCCAATTGGCGAGCCCCACAGTTGACTTTTTGGACAAAATTGAGTTCGGCCCATCGGAATCCACATTTGGACATACCGTTGGGTTCGTATTAACATTTAGAGTTGTTTAACCTATAGTTTATTCCATTTAGAGACTGCTACCCTTGGCACGCTTTTTGGTGCAAAGTGGGCCACATGTGGACCCCACTTTTACCTGAAATTACCGTTTTGTCCCTGTGTCCAAATTGGACGAAAGGGAAGTGCTTTTTAGCTATTTTGCTTATTCTGGGAACGTTGGTGATGTTTATTTCAGCATCCGGATACATTTGTTCTGCGGCCATAGCTTTTGATCTTGTGCGTTTGACTTCTGGACAGTACACCTTGCAGCTTTCTTACTAGGCAAGATACCTTGCCAAATTGTTTACAGTACTTTGCATGCTATTTATATTTCTGTTTATTTATTTTATTTCTGTATAGTTCTTGCATGTGTAGTTTTCCTTTCAGTCATTACTATATATTAGATATGTTGACACACACTTGACACTTAGTATCATAGAGGACAATTATTAGGCGTATGGGCTTTTAACCACTCTGGTAACACCATAGTCACTAGCACGCACTATGGTGGGTCGTGTCCGATGGTCGCTACCCCCGAGGTATGTCGATTGATGGAGTCCGAGGGTCGCTACCCCCGAGGTATGTCGGCTGATGATGTTCATGGACGAGTGCATGAGTTGTGAGGCTTAGATCGAGTAGACTACCCTTGCCCATACGTCGAAAAGTTGTCCTCATTTGCATTCATATAGATTGTCGTGTACAGCGTACTTATTTATTTTCAAATTATATGCATGTTTACTGTATTCAAATTGGCATGTGTTTTGTGTATCTTGTTACGTCCCTCTGAGGACCTGGTCCCCTGCCAGGTGTATCTGCTCTTGAGTATTTGCAGGAGTACGGGCCTGGACCTGACGCATTCCTTTCTGCCGAGGAGGTCTTACCTTTTGAGCATCGTTGATTATCTAGCGATAAATTCTTTTAGCTGATACACTTTTGTCTTCACATTATTTTATATTGGAGACTTTATACTCCTCTCTCATTTAGTTTTGGATATAGTCTTTGGTAGTGGATTTGTCTCCACCCGACTATTATTTTCTAGATATTTCAGACTCCTTATTCTAGCTTAATATTTCTTTTCTATGACTTGTTGTGTGGATGAGATTAGCATATCTGTGACTTGTGACATTATATATACCACATGTGAGTTTATATTCATATTACAACGTACGTATGGGTTATGGTTTCCATATATTGGAGTTGCCATATCCATGCGGCTGGCATGCTTACGTGTTCCTAGTCCTACGTTTTGGGACTGGGGCGTGACATGTTTTTGTGGTGGCCCATGCAGGTCAAGTTAGCCGTTTCGGTTACGTAACTGTACCGAGCGGGCCTGCACCTAGGATTAGAATTTTAGATCTCATCAACACTTGACTATAACTTACCTTCCTTCCAACATGTCCTACTTAAGTTCTTGCATCCTGCTTGATTCATGTACTCTTCTTAATCCTTCGTCCATCTCTTGCAGAGAGATGAATTTGAATAACGGGCATGCCACCACCGGGGACAACACGTCTCCGGGGGACGACGACCAACCACTAGGAGTGACCTCAACAATACCTCTTCTTCCCGGACCGGATGGACTGACTAACAATCAAATTCCATCAACTCCTTCCACGATACCTAATAGGACATTTCCAGCTCCACTAGCACCGCAGGATGTCCAGACACAGCTGTTCCAATTCTTCCAGATGATAATACAGGAACAGAGGCAGCAGGCAGCCGAGCAGAGACAGCAGGCAGCAGAGCAGAGGCTAGAATTTCTGGCAGCACTCGAGAGAATGGCTGCACTAGCCCCTGTACCAACTCAGGCACTAGCTTCAGTACCACACGCTCGGGTTGGTTCAGTCAAGGACTTTGTGCAGATGGGCCCTAAGCCATATAAGGGTAATGAGAGTCCAGAGGAGACCACGAACTGGATTGCCAATACCAAGAAGTTGTTAGAGGCATCACAATTATCTTCTGACCTATGGATGATAGGCGTGAGGACTCAGTTAGAAGGCAACGCGCATCACTGGTGGGAATCAATGGAGCGCCAGTTGGGTACGCGTCAGACTTGGGAACAATTCTTGGAATGCTTTGAGAGGAAGTACTTCCCGGATACTGTAAGGGACGCATTGTACGATCAGTTCCTCCATCTAGAGCAAGGGGATAAGACGGTTGATGAGTATGACGCAGAATTTAGCCGTCTCAGTAAGTATGGCATAGTCCTAATACCTAATGACTTGGAGAAGGCTAAGAGGTTTCACCGCGGGCTGACTCAGGAGCTCCAGCACTACACTAGCTCCCAGTCCCGGATCTCTTATGCCGAGCTATTGACAGAGGCCAGGATCCAGGAGGCCATCAGCAAGGGAAACAGAATTCAATAGAGAAGTCACCAAGGACCAGTAAGGACACAGCAAGGAGGACCCATTCGACACCCTTTGACACGCCAACAATCAGATAGTGCTGCACCATATCCAACCAAGGAGCTCCGTACTTGTCACTATTGTGGAAGGACAGGTCATATTCTAAGAGACTGTCATCGTCGATTGGGGTTGTGCATGATATGTGGATCAAGTCACCATCAAGTCCGAGAATGTCCTAAACAGAACCAGAGACCTATGGCATTAGAATCAGGAACACCGCATACACCCTCAAGTATAGAAGACCAAAGGGACCCACCACTGCTTCTACAGTCTGCACAAATGGAGGGGACTAGACCCCAGTTGAATAACCAAGGACAAGGCCAAGCACTCATTATGACAAGTATGGGAGAGCAGACACAGGAAGCCGTAGATACAGGTACGACCTTTTAGTTATAACTATCTTTGTATACTCATAATCCCATTGTGACACAAGCTCTTAGATGCACAAATAGCTGTAGAATTTTATATATGATAGTCTAGCAGTTATGAGAATATATTTCTATTCTATCCAGATGGCATACACGCGATGCTAATGGATGACGGGAGTAGCAGTAGTAGTATTATTCCCCTATCCTTATCTCGCCCTCTTGGGTGACTCATCTCCTCCTTTTATATTCATTCCTTATCTCGTGCGTAACTCTTCCTATTATAGTCATATCTTTCGTGCCATTATGAATTGTTTGATATCAACCTCACCCCTATTTTGTTAGTTAAACATAAATATGTTAGTAATGCTTGATAACTAAGGATGAGTTCTTAATATATATATGCACTATAGCAATATCTGTATTCTTTAGTAGTTTAACCCTTAAGTAGCACCATGTAGCCTAGTAGAAATTGTTAGATCATTTGAGCTAGATCATACCCCTAATAGTTAGTCAAGACCTTAAGTGTTCCCTAAAACTTAGACTATGCCTAGGAAAGATTTGAAGGCACTTGTTATGAACTGATGACTATGACAAATCGCTGGCGAGGTAGCGACAGTTGCAGCCAGACAATTATGGTAGAATAGTCGAATTACTTGCAGCCATACTGGCCAGGTGGCGTGGCGGTATTAGACTATGATACTTGACGGTTATGGAAAAAGTCATAGTTATGAGATTCTAGACAGGTATCTCAAGATTCTCGACCCAATAAATGTATTTGCCTTACAAACCTAGACAATAGCTTCAAAGAATGTGACTACTAGTAGAAATTTTGTAAGTTGGGTAGTGTAGACGGGTTAGAGGATGATAGAATAGTGTATGGACAATAGATGAGGAAGTGTTAGAATGGCAGATCATGAGTTCTAGGAGTCCTACTAGATACCAATGTGGTGTAATAGTTATAGTTATCATTATGAATATGGGTTAGTGTTAATTTCGAGGACGAAATTTTTGTAAGTTGGGTAGAATGTAAAACCCCTATTTAAAAAAAACCGTATTTATTATTTTTTTATTAATTAATAATTTAATTATGATAATTATGTGCTAAATAAGAGAAATAGATTTTTATTAATTTTTATTTTAGGTGTTCGGGCACTTAGATGACTTATGGGACCATCAGGAATTTTTTCGAAATTTATTCCATGTAGGAGACCCCTTATGCAGTTGCTAGCCTAATGGTGTGCATTTTTCTAATCTATGAATTTTTCTATGAGTACATATTATATATATATACAAATATATATATATGCATATATATTAATAGGAAAAGAAAAGATTAAGAAAAGAAAGTAAAAGAATTATTAGTTAATGATTAACTAATAATAATAATATAATAATAATACTAGCAATACTAAACTACAACTACTATTCTTAGCAATTCCAACTTTGCTAGCAATTGCTAGCAAATACACAGCAAAGTTTTCCAAAACTTAGCAACTGCTAGCCAGCGCCCAGTGTGCGCCCCCCCCCCCCCCCCCGGGACCTATTTATATATATATATATATATATATATATATATATATATATATATATATATATATATAATATCTCTTCAAAAATTCTAAACCTTAACCTAAATCTCCAGACCTCCTCTTCCCATCTAGAGCCGTCATCGCAGCCAGAGAAGCCCCGCCAAGCCATCCAACCATCCCGACGACTCCGACCTCGCGCCCTGCAGAATCCCACTCGAGGCACCTTCGCTCCGGAATTGTTTTCCGTCGACTCGCTCGACCAAACGATGTTCCATCTTCACCGGTATGATCACCCCTTAACCCTCTTCCATATTTGTTTTATAGCCAACCTCGGAAAACGTGTACCCCTAGGTGAAAAACAGTGCCCAAAGTGGGCAGAACAGACCCAATTCTGAAATCGCAGAAAACTGCGGTGACCACCTATATTGCCGAGTTCGTATCTCCCACCACAGAGATCCGAATTTGGTGATTCTTTTTTATACCTGTAGAACACTTGACCTAGTTTATTTTCTGTTAAATAACCCTATGCTATTAGTTGCTGTGGACAGAATTATATTCGTCATAAAACTGCGGTTACGTGTCCGGTTATGCTGCGTGCACCATTCGGTACACTTGGCACACGGTGGGGCGGTCCCGTTTGGCGAGGCGCGCTCCATTTTCCAACTTTTGGAAGACGCGTGTGCGCGCCGGAATCATGTCGTATCCGCGGACACACACCGTGTCGCAACTTTTGTGGAACTCGCGCGTATTCTGTGCATGCTTGTCAGATTGTGACGAAACTCGCGCCACTTGACTCGTGCTAACGCGCTGGTCCTGTGACCCAATTTTCACGCATTTCTGAGACGGTTGACCAGATCGCCAATTGGCGGACCCCACAGTTGACTTTTTGGACAAAATTGAGTTCGGCCCATCGGAATCCACATTTGGACATACCTTTGGGTTCGTATTGACATTTAGAGTTGTTTGACCTATAGTTTGTTCCATTTAGAGACTGCTACCCTTGGCATACTTTTCGGTACAAAGTGGGCCACATGTGGACCCCACTTTTACCTAAAATTACCGTTTTGCCCCTGTGTCCAAATTGGACGAAAGGGAAGTGTTTTTTAGCTATTTTGCTTATTCTGGGAACGTTGGTGATGTTTATTTCAGCATCCGGATATATTTGTTCTGCGGCCATAGCTTTTGATCCTGTGCGTTTGACTTCTGGACAGTACACCTTGCAGCTTTCTTACTAGGCAAGATACCTTGCCAAATTATTTACAGTACTTTGCATGCTATTTATATTTCTGTTTATTTATTTTATTTCTGTATAGTTCTTGCATATGTAGTTTTCCTTTCAGTCATTACTATATATTAGATATATTGACACACACTTGACACTTAGTATCATAGAGGACAATTATTAGGCGTATGGGCTTTTAACCACTCTGGTAACACCGTAGTCACTAGCACGCACTATGATGGGTCGTGTCCGATGGTCGCTACCCCCGAGGTATGTCGGCTGATGATGTTCATGGACGAGTGCATGAGTTGTGAGGCTTAGATCGAGTAGACTACCCTTGCCCATACGTCGAAAAGTTGTCCTCATTTGCATTCATATAGATTGTCGTGTACAGCGTACTTATTTATTTTCAAATTATATGCATGTTTACTGTATTCAAATTGGCATGTGTTTTGTGTATCTTGTTACGTCCCTCTGAGGACCTGGTCCCCTGCCAGGTGTATCTGCTCTTGAGTATTTGCAGGAGTACGGGCCTGGACCTGACGCATTCCTTTCTGCCGAGGAGGTCTTACCTTCTGAGCATCGTTGATTATCTAGCGATGGATTCTTTTAGCTGATACACTTTTGTCTTCACATTATTTTATATTGGAGACTTTATACTCCTCTCTCATTTTAGTTTTGGATATAGTCTTTGGTAGTGGATTTGTCTCCACCCGACTATTATTTTCTGGATATTTCAGACTCCTTATTCTAGCTTAGTATTTCTTTTCTATGACTTGTTGTGTGGATGAGATTAGCATATCTGTGACTTATGACATTATATATACCACATGTGAGTTTATATTCATATTACAACGTACGTATGGGTTATGGTTTTCATATATTGGAGTTGCCATATCCATGCGGCTGGCATGCTTACGTGTTCCTAGTCCTACGTTTTGGGACTGGGGCGTGACATTACAAACGGTTTGGACGGCTCACTTTTGAGCCATTTTCAAGCCACATTATATATTAGATTAGAAGATACACACATGTAGTTAGATAATATTAAATAGTTAAGCTATTAGTTATGATTTATCTTTTTAATTTTATATATGTTGAGGATATACATATGACTCGTAACTGACATATATACGACTTATAACTACCACTAGTAAGATGTAAAGTAAAATTTTCTAATATTATTATAAAATAGTTTAAATATTTAAATATATTTTAATTATAATTTATTATGGATATATTTTTAATCAAAAATGAGCCTTCTAAGTCGTATAGTGTTATTGAACGCACCCATGTTTTCATTCTATTTACTACTTTATTATCTTTAGGAGTTTTTATCATCTTAATATTTTTTTTCTAAAAATTAACCTATTAGTCTACCCCCACAACTAATTTTTTTTATCGATAATAATGTCTAATTTAATTAGTTTAAAATGTAAAGCTGATAGTCCACACTTATAAAGAATCTAATCAATTTACACCTACATAAAGCTGATAAACATGATTTAAAATATTTTAAAAGCGAAGTTGATAAACACGACATATTTTAAAATATTTTAAATGTAAAGTTGATAGAAATGTTCATATTTTAAACATATTTATGTAAATAGGCTATTATGTAAAGTTGATAGACATGTTTACTCCTACGTAAAGCTAATGTAATCGGTTTACTCCTACATAAAGATGTTTAAAATTAATCATACATATTTTTACATACAGATATTTATATACATTTTAAAAAAATTAATCAGGTTACTTCTCTTCATCATATTACATAAAGATAAGCATGTCTATCTAATTAATTTTTTTTCTTTTTTAGTGAACGAGATAATTATTTATAATATTTCTTCCTTAAACAAACTTTTTTTTTCTAAACTTTCTCTTCATCCAATTTTCTAATTGCAATTTTCAATAAAAAGCAAGATGTCAAAATTTTTGATGAGGATAATCTTGGAGAAGATGACCAATGGTTGTATAAAGCTTTGGAAGTTGAAAAATATAGAAATATTATGGACGAAGGTGGCGCTGATAAAAAAAGTTCATAGATGAAAGTGGTTTGATTCAATCTGAACATTCAAATGAATCAAACCTTAGTTTCTATCATGTACGTTTCTATTGCTACACTCATGAATTCATACTGCTAGCAATATCAAGCATTTAGTACCACCGACCCGTTAGTTAATGCAACAAGAGATATAACTAAATTCTTTCGTACAGGCTACCGGGTGCAAGTTTATTTTTATTTTTCCTCTCGTCTTTCTTTCTCTCCATTTTTATATTCAACTTTGCTAAATAGTTTTATTTTCTTTGTCTGTCCAATATTATTTTCTATATTGCTAAATAAGTTTAGCGATTATTTAGGATCCTAAGCATATTGATATGTTTCTTTCTCTCCATTTTTATATTCAACTTTGCTTATAAATAGTTTTATTTTCTTTGTCTCTCCAATATTATTTTCTATATTGCTAAATAAGTTTAGTGATTATTTAGGATGCTAAGCATGTTGATATGTTGAGTTCATAACAAATATTTGGTAGAAATTTTTTTAGTATTTAATAAATTATAGAATATATATAGCGGGTAAAGAGAAAGAAGGTAAACTAAAAAAAAATTAAAAGGTAAACTTAATAAAGTAAAAAAAAAAGAGGTAAATAGAATGAAAATATGGGTGCATTTAGCAACACCCATATACATGATGTACTCTCACAGCATTACTACAAATATATGTTCAAGTTAAAGCTAGAATCTGAAAGGATACAAAATTTAACTTTGAATGTTGCATAACATTTTTAAAAATAAAATAACATTTTTAAAATAAAATAAAAGACATAATAGAAATAATATCCCTTATAGTAAATTCATGTGCAACGTACAAGTTTGTATTACACTTAACAAACAATAATACTACTAAAAATTAAATAAAATTTAAATTATATTAAAATATTTTAAATAAGATTTGAATATATTTGAATTATTATTTGATATAAAGATATTTTTAAAATTTTGGATATGAAGAATGGCCAATTGTGAAGAGAGACGGCTTGATAGGAAAGGAATGGTCAATTATGAACTCAATGATGACTTCTTTGTTGGCAAAAGTCGCCTAAGACTCATGTATAAATTATGTAATGCCTCGTTCCCCCTATTCGGGGAGCGCGGCCAAGAAATACTTACGACCGTTCGATCGGGACAGATTGAATCAAGATCATTTTTTCGTTATGGATTGGTTTCATCAGAATCAGGTCCTATATTCAACGGATCGTGCCTCAAGGAAGGACTCGACGGCAGAGTCGAGAGGGACCTTTCCGTTGCGCTGGTTTCCTTGCCCGTTTTTATGCTGCTTAGTTGCTTTCTTGTTGGTTTTATGACTTGCGTTTTCTTGAACGGTTTCGATGGATTTCATTGCTTTCGTTCTTAGGATCTCGCAATTTCATATCGAACCTCGGAGACCGAAGCAGGAGATATTGATCATCTGTTGGTGCGTGTAGGTGATCAGGTAGACGACGCACGTGCGGAGTCTTGAAGTTCTCCTTTTTCTCTCCTAGTTCTCCAACTTGTGAGTGGCTTTATTTCGATTAGCACCCTTCTACCAAGTCTTCACTCTAAATAATAATTGACTCATTATGCATCCCGCTCCAACGATATCATAACAAGAATAAAACTGAGTCAAAAGGAAGATGAGTTAGACTTGAAACACTTGAAATGCTTGTCACTTAGAATGCTCAAACGATCTCATTGATGTGTGCTTGTCCGCTATGCATTTATATATTCATGTTTCAGTTGTAGCTAGAACATATTCTATATAACTGTACGGATGTCTGGTGCAAACTATATTGAAATATAATCACTTGGGCAGGAAGACTATGCCAATGCACTATACTAAAGTAGATGTATACATTCTTGTGGTTTGAATGCTTTATCTATTAATTTAGTGTAAATGCATAGTTCGGTCGGACAACTTGTGCACAAGGTTTAGTTTCTGCGAACGGCGCCCAGGGCACTGGGGCCGATTTGTTCCGGGCGGAACTCGGATAGCTACGCTAGCGAGCCTAGCACGGGTAAGGCGAGGGAGCCCTTATAGCGGGCTTGCTACCCGAGCTGCAAGGGTCACCGCTTACTGTAGCTATTGTCCACGGTGGCAATGATATGTCATGACCCAATGTACATATATTTCTGCATTGCTTGCTCAAACTAATGGTGTCTTCGTGGCAGGAAAGATTATGGTAAGTGTTATGCAGGCAGTTCAGACGGAAAGGTAAAAGTTACCTAACGGTAGCACGTTTGCTCTGTAAATCGAATATATTCAATGCTTGCATGTAAATTGAACTAAGTCAAGATAGAAAGACCACAATAATATTGCATGTTTCATATAACACAAACTTGGATTTGGTTAGTTGGGTTAGCTCGCCCTCACCAGTACTTTTCATAGTACTAACCCTCGTTGCAGCAGGTTCCCCGAGCCTGAGCGACGCGACGAGGAGCTGAAGCTTCTTCCTTCTCCAACCAGTCCAGTATCCGACGCATTCCGTTCGTGACTTTTGAAGCTTGTACAAAGCACTTGGAGCAAGCGCAACCCTTATATGTTGCTCCATGGCAAGGCGATAGCTTCGCCAGCATGTGTCTATAATGTCTTTTGAAGTTTTAGTAAAAGGATGTGATGTATGGGAACGGCTATCTCATTTTGTATCTAAGTTGTAAGCCCGTGTGGCATCCTTCTCATTTTGGGTCAAGAGTCTATAAACAGATGTTCATTATCAATAAAAAGAAAACTTTTTTATGCCTCAATGTGTGTTATCTTATTTGCGTACTCTGTTGCATATGTTCTAAAGATCATCATTATGCCTAGGCCTTGTGCACGCGCGCCCTACGTGTGCACGACATCACGTCCGGGGGACGATTATCGATTGGGCGTGATAGAATTATAATTAGTGTTATGACTACAATGGTGAAAGAGCGTCTGGAACTATAAATCCATATAATTTCTTTTAGAAAAATGGACTTTGAAAATAAAGTTTTCATTCAATAGTATAAACACATGAAAGAAGGAATGGTCAATCATCAACTAAATGATGCTTTCTTTGTTGTCGAAAGTCGCCTAAGATGTAATCCCCCTCAATTAATATTTTAGGTAGACTAGATAGGGTTAGAAATATTGTTGTGGCGTCAGGGTATTTGAGGTTTAGAATTATGTTGCAGTTGTCTGATTATTTATTTTAACCCTTGGTGCACCTTACCGTTGTTACAATATTCAGAGCCCAACAATAGCCCATAATTTTCAACAAATTATTGTACTCTTGACTTGACAAGCTAACCTAGGCACTGGACTTTTTCGTCACTCACAAACACAATCCATTGTGCTTTAATTTAATTGCACAACTTCTCGGTCCCGAAATTAATTCTTTAATCCTGTGTCGCGTACCTTTGTCGTTGCCATCAATTTTGGGACATAAACTCAACCCGTTTAGCCGAACCAATTAAAGGGCCCGAGACTGACACCAAGCCTACACCATTCATGACCTTTGTGTCACTCCTAATTGAGACCCCATGTGCCTCCATTTAATTTAAGAGCACATGATATTTTATTTTAATTAAATTAGGGATGCCAACTTTGACTAATCCCAACTTAACCCCAATTTAACACAATACCCCATTCTTTAAGTCCATGTAAAACACACAACACCTCCTCACCCTACATAATACCAAACACCACTTTCCATACCAAATTCCCATTATTTTACATGCATATACAAATACCCAAAAGTTAAGGGGCTTATTTGCAAATATGGTGATAGGTGTCACTTCCCTATTGGTCAAGGCTAATGAAGAAACCCTCTCTTCCTCTCTTGACCGGTCAAATCAACCCTCTCTCTCCCCTTTTGATGTACACTTTCTTCATGTGAAATCTGGACCCTCTATTCAAATGTAACCACTCATCCTCACCACACACTCACCTATATAATCACTCATTACCCCTTTCCCAAGGAGCAGGCCCTAATCCCTAGGAACATAGAACCCCCCCTCTCTCTCTCTCTCCTCCCTCTTTCCTTCACTTCTCAACCGAACACCATCCCATTTCTCCATTTCTCTTATTCTTCTTCCTCGTCATTTCTCCTTCACCTTCCCCACGAGCCATCGACCCACCTCCAACCTCTACTCCGGCCAAGCAGCTAACACCTAACGCGTCTTCTCCGACCAATCCTGCTGCCACCACCATCACTATCTCTACTACCGGCTGGCCACCAATCTCGACGAGCTACCCTCACGACCTCAACTCCAGAGAGCCACCCTTAATGTCGATCCCATGTTTCCTCCGACCGAGAACCCATAACACCTCCAGCGACCGCTCCCCATACGACCTCACAACCACCTTGCTGCTGCCATCCGGCCAACACCCACCCGCGCCACCGTCTCCCCCTTGACCACCACTACCTCCACGTTACTCCCTCGACCACCACCATCACTTGCACCAGCAGAGCCACCACCTCCATCACCATCTCCACGAACCACCCGTCCATCACCTTCTCCACCTTGTTGTCGACTGTCACGCCCCGATCTCCCGCAGGCTAGATTGGTCGTTCCCGCTAGGAGAGAATCACCGCGCTAGCGCTCCCGCAGAATGATCGCTTTATAACCCATCCGGGTGTGATGCTGCACAAGCGTGAGCCACGCCCGTGCAAGGCCGTGGTTCATTGGCTGGCGGTAAGAGTTCTAAGCCACAGAGTCTCACAGATTGTCCAAGTACAGCGGAGTCATAAACGCATAGCGATTTGGTAACAGGTTCACTAAGTTGACAATATAGCGGAAGCATTGAAACACAAGTTGAAGTAAAGCAACTATTTATTTGATATAAACTTGTGTTACAGGCGGCGCACAGCCGAGATTACAAGTCTCTCAAGCCTCTCTCTCTCTCTGAAACAGTAAAAGCATGCCAAGTGGCTACAATTGTGGAATGATTGTACAGGCGATGATCAAGCGATATTCATAACATTATGTCTTGTATATGTACTTCAGTCCGGATGCAGCGCTGCTTCGGAGTGATCTCCATACCTTAGCATGCATGAAGGAGCATCCGCACCGAAAGAGGTTCTCCCGCACCCTGCATACAAACTGGTGGATTATCAGTACATTGAATGCACTGGTGGGGAAGCTACTCGCCCGTTCGACAAATCCAAACACGTAATATAAGTTCCGTGCACCAACTATTAAGTTGTCTTTCTAGTTGCCTTAGGATCAGTTTCATGCAAATTTTGAATAGCCTAACTCGTGTGGCAGTGCACCATGTGACATGAGAGGAAACACGGCGAGACTTACCAACTTACCATTTGTCCTTCCCTGTCCAAGGCAAACATTATTTATTTAAGCACGGGCAAGTATAAACATTCAGGGGCATTCATAATAATGAAAACCAAGCAATAGCATATGCAACACGAGAGTCGTTATGTCTAGATCGTTCAGGTGTTTATGTGTTCATTGATGCGATGCAATGACTCGCATGCGGATAGCCGCTAAGCGAGGATGACTTATCTATATGAACATGAGTCGCTGGCATAGCCATAAAGGACCGTTATTGTAGTGTCAAGGTCGAGGATAAAGTACAAGCAATAGAATAATAGGCATTGCACTTATCCCGCCCATACAGACGACTACCGTTTGTAGTCTCAAGGTCGAGGATGAAGTGCAAGCAATAGAAACGATGGGCATTGCACTTATCCCGCCGAAACAAACGACTACCAGAAGTTCCGTCTAGACCGGGTCGGCCCCAGTGCCCCGGTGACCGCCCGCGAAACAAGATCCAAAGATCACCTTTTACAAGTTGTCCGCGACATGCAGGTCAGGGTCTCAAGTCAAGTACAGAAACAAGTTCGAGGCAGAATATATATATATATAAAGAACAAGTCCGGTATGGAACGAGTTCGAGACAGAATATATATATATATATATATATATATATATATATATATATATATATATATATATATATATATAACTTGTTGAGACAGGATTCAGTAGTTTGCTCCTCGAGCTGTGATTTAGGGATTCATTCATTCTTGGTGCATATTCCCTGGTTTAGAATTTGCCTTAGTGACCTAATGGTCCCGGATACTTGCAGGTTCATTCAGACACGGAATGACTACTTAGTAGTCTTTCGGGGTTTGGATGAAAACAAGGCAACATACATGCAGACAAGCATGCATTTGTATAAACATAAACATTCATGTTAGCTCAGGCCCGAAGGTAAGCCGAGGAGTGAGATCGTTAAGGGACTTCCTGAGCGACACGTTCTAGGATAGCATACGAGGGTCTGAACATATATATAAATAATGTTTCATTTCCATGTTCTAGCATAAGCAATACAAGTTGGGATTATTCCCTTAGCTAGGTGCGTTGGATTCTTATTAGCATGCAATGGGTGATTCACCTACCGACTAGCATGTATCATTCCAGATTTTATGTGTTCTGGCTAAGCAAAGACAAGTTCACCGTAGCCACCCACCTTGGTGATGATTCGCCTCGGTCGAGCGATACGTCAAGCGAGCCTCTAAAAGCCTAAGCCGGATTCATGTAGGGACAAGTCTGGATATCCTTTGCTTCTCGTGTGAGGCAAAGCGGGTCGGGACATGCACTTTTGCTGTTTGAGTCGGCAATCCGTTTGAATGGAACGGGGTGTTACATCGACCATCCTCCGGCCAACCAACCTCCATGAACCACCGCCATCCCCGCTCCACTAAAACTCCGGCTAGCAACCTCCATGGGGTCGACGTTGCCACCATACGCCGCTACCGGGGTAACCCCTCACCCATCTCCTTGTTTAATGTAGTGTTGCTTATTGTTAATAGAACCTAGTTAGGGTTAGGGTTATAAATGATGCGTATTGAGTTTTAGGGTAATAAATGATGCATATTGAGTTTTAGGGTTATGAATGCTAGATATGAGATCTTAGGGTTTTATGTTATATTTGTTCCATATATTTTGATGGGTGTTGAGGAGCAGGTTTATTTGTTGTGAAATGGTGTTGTGATATTAAAACATTGGTCACTTATTAATAGTTGATAATTAATAATAAATTTATTTGAGGAGTAGCTATTTATTGTGAAATGGTGAAAGAAAAACAAAATAATGGTTATATAACGAAAAGTTGGATAATTGATAAATATTTTATTTTGAGGATAGTATATTTAAAATGTGCATGATAATATTTGTGAATGCAAGGGTGAAATATGAGGATTGAGCATAACTCGAACTACTGAAAACACCATGATAAATATAGGGGATTGAGGATTTGGTCTGATGATATTATACGAATGATTGATCGTATTAGATGCAACATACCTCTAGTCAACCTTGGTCAACCCCCTAGCTTAGTGTCTATGTGAGCTTGTAACAAAGATTGAAGCCTATGCTAGACGTGTGTCACCTTTTATTTTAGCATCGTGATAGTTTATTAATTGAGCTGGTATCTCGTCTCTAGGTACTACGGGACCCGCGGACTTGGACGTTGTACCGGAGATCCACATTCAGCAGCCGGAGCCAGGCAAGTGTACCTTGCCACCCTGTATTTCAGTTACCGAATTTCTATTTATTTATTATATGCATTGTGCGCACTTTGGATAAAAACCGTTACTTCGTGTCCGGGTCATAACCGGGTGCAGACGTTCGTCGGTAACGTCTGGTAACAATTGATAGATATTCGCAATACCTTGATGTATACACTTGGTTATGTTATAACCCTAGGACACATTCACACACCGTTATCGTGCCAAATTTCTTGTATCCTGATAATGTCAGCATGACCAAAAATTGGGACGACTTTAGGGTCATGATCGTTGATAGTTACTTCAGGATGACGAGACTGTTATATAGAGATTCAGGTTCAGCGAACACTCGTTGACCGCTTTGAGAGAGAAAGACAGTTACTAGACGTTTGGGCTCCTCTGCATGCGCTATATATATGTATATGTCCTATTATATAGTGTTCCTGAATCTGGAGTAGTAGTATCACCCGTGTGACTCTTTGCTCGGAGCTAGGTACGTCCCGTGTGTCTCCGTGTCCGGAGCTATGATTTTATTTTGGACAGCCCGTGCGTCGAACATTGTCTTCAAAGTTGTGTCTCACTTAGGTGGTTATGCTAGATTACACCGGTGTTGCACTTGTTTCATTCTGTTATACTATGGTATGCTGTATTTTTGTACCTTGTTACGTCCCTCTGAGGACCTGGTTCCCTTCCAGGTTTAGGTGAGGAGGACTACCCGGAGGAGTACGGACCAGGTGCATATCCAGGAGCAAGACCTGTTGCAGAGGACGAGATCCTTCCCGAGGACTTCGTTTGATCTCTGGTAGTGACTTCACCCTGGGACGATATTACTATCTAGCTTTCAGATACCGTTCCTAGTTATCTTACGGTTTTCCTTCATTTCGGTATTGTATTAGCGGGTTTGTTCCCATGTGATTCTTCTCGTATTTGTACTATAATACATTTCCCGAGTTATTTCCCTTAAGCACATTAGTAGTTATGTTCTTCTCTATGTGCTCTATATATTTGTTATCTGTGGATGAGATTTAGTTTCACTGTCTATGTGTCTATGTGTTCGTGAAACATCACTTGTCAACTTCCCATAGAAATTAGTGACGTAGAATTTTCTCACTAAAATTTTGAAACGAGTTTCTTAAATCTAATTGTTGTACTAATCCTTATCTAGTGACCACTTGGATATCTGGTATGTTGTAAAACATAAAGAGAAAAGAAAAGACATTGCATACTTAGTAATGGATAACATATATAACTTTTGCATAGGACATATTCATTAGTTTTGAGGTAATATAAAAGAGAATAAAAGGCATGCATCTGAAGTATTTGAAACCAAATATAAGAAATACTTTTTTTTATAGAAAGACAAAGAGCAAACACACACTACATTAGCACTACTTATATTGTACTTTTGGTGTAAGTAGGCTAGGAAGTGCAAGTGGACAAAGTGGCATGACTGCGCCGGGTCTTTTCTTTTGGACTAGGAAGCAAGGACGGACCAAAAATGTAGGTTGTGTCTTGTCGGACATGTATTGGGCATAATCCGTACACTCTAAAACATACTAGGACACACCAAAATAGGTACCGTATCCATGTCGTATCATTCCGTGTCTGTGCGACATAGCTTTTGGATATGGAAGATATGTCTTATCTATATATGACCTGTTTTGGGCCTGCTAAAAGACCGTTCTTGTTTCTCATGTAGCATGCTTGGTTAAAGGAATTAGAAATTTATGAATCTCAACTTGAGACTGCTGCTAATACCATCCAAGAATTAGACTACTGTTATACTAGATGCATCACCTGTCAACGTTATTTACAAAATAGAGGATTGAAACATTCTAACCAAAGTGTTTGAAAAAGTATTTTCTGAATTCTAAACATTCTAACCAAGTGTTTGAAAAAGTATTTTCTGAACACAATGATATCTGATCAAAACATGAAGTTGTTTGTCCAATCAAATAGAATATGAATTAGAATTGCAATTAACCATGATCCTTATTTTCATCGACTCTGACTACACGCAAACAAACTTGCAATATATTTCACATTTGACATCCAAATTGGGGAGTATACTAAAAAGCATTAAATTTTGATTTAAAATATATTTAAAGTTCTTTTTGGCTTACAGATGAGTTCAGTTCTGAAAGAAGCATGGAAAGGTTGGTCGAAGGGAATTAGAGTAGCAGGAAACTCGAATGGAGTAATTGTAATTACTTCTCCATTTATGGAGTAATTGTAATAACTTCGACATTTTGTTCTTTGTAACAACTTATCAATACAAAGGAAATTGAATTTCTCAGGACGTAACAAGTTCATGGAGGTTGTAATTGATATTATGTTGATGTTCTGTTGTCGGTTTTGATAGTAGAAGAAAAAATGCAGAAGTAAACATTGGATTGTGGTTCTGAGTGGACCATTCTATATTATCAAGTGATTCAATTTCGGGACCTGTAAAATTCTCACAATTTTGAGCCATTTTCAAGGCTCCTTATAGATACAAGCAAGCCTCCGACATGTTACAACTTACAAGTGCACAACATACATGTACACAAAAAGGCTGAGGGTTGTGCTAATGGGCTGTACTCTTGGATTCATGAAATGGACACGCATTTATGTTCACACCATGTCAATTTGTAGTCTCTCAAAGTATCGACAATATCAAGTAGTTCGATAATATTAATTAGATTTGATATATATTTATTATATACTAATTAGAATTTGTTATAGATATATTTATATTTTAACTAAGATTTGTATGATTTTGTGACTTGTCCCAACAACAATCTTGTGACTTGTCTCGCAAACATTTTCTTGTGTGTGGTCTCTTTTGACAAGTCATTAACCTCATGCATGCAAGGTCTCAAAGTAGATTCATAACTACCATTTTGTAAATTAAAATCACAACTTTGTCACAAGGAAAGCAAACACAATCTTATAAGATGAGCATCTCAAAACAAAAACACACACTTATAAGATGATTTATTAATGCAATAGTTGTTGCAGTACATAACTTGTGCAAAACTAATATGTGAAATTTCAAATTTTAGTCTCACAATTGCTAAGGACGGAGACATATCTACTATGGGACCTCAAGGTCACTAAATTTCTGTGAAAGTTCTAATGTTATGTACACATGTTAGCTTTGATGCGGGTCAAATTTCTCGTAATTGCCATTTTTTAACATTAGACTCGACGGACCAAAGCTTGAACAAGCATGACATTTGAATACATGTGTTTAACATGACCATCAAGTCCATCACACTATTTGTGAGCTATGTATTTTTTATAGACGTCTTCCAATTTTGCTAACACCAGTAAATCTTTCTCTCTCTCATATATATATATATATATATATATATATATATATATATATATATATATATATATATATATATATATATATATATATTCCATAAGTCTAAGTCGTAGAGGGCGGTGCAACTTTAGAAGAAGTTATATATCATCAATTAATTACTTTTAAAAAATTAATATTACATAAAAAATTATTGAAATTTTTTAAATATGTTATAAGTAACACTATATGGATTCAAACTCAGCCAACCAGAAAGTATATCTTCCACCTTAACCACATGAGTTACAAGAGATTTTTGTTCATATTTAGATAATATTACATAGTTAACTGTTTTCAGTACTCTTTATGAAAAGTAAAAATATACTAACTATAATTAAAATATAATCAAATATATAACAAATTTTAATTAAAAAACAAATTTTAAATTAAATATATTTAAATATTTAAATAATTTTATATTAATGCCAAAATGAAAAAAATTATTCTAAGTGCAACACATTTGAATTTAATTTTCTTGAAAAATCAATGATACTACGGGTCTTGGTCGAGGAGAAGAACTGAAGGCTAGATGAGTCGCCCTAGTGTAAGTCAGATGAGTAACAGGGGGCCGAGTGAGTGTTTGCAAAGATGAGTCGCCCCAGGTGCAAGCCAGATGAGTAACATGAGGCCGATTGAGTGTTCCCAATAGAGCAATAGAGACAGATGGAAAAATGAAATAATAGGGAAAATGGAAGTGGGAGATGATACAAAATATAGTTAGTTATAAAGATTTTAAGATATTATTTTAATTGAGGGATAGAAGGATTTTAGAATTTTTTTTTTATATTAATTACATGAGGACATACAAACAACTTACACGGCCTTGATATTTACGTGCGATGCAAGAAAAAAAAGAATTTTTTTTGATATAATTAAATAATTATATAAAAATTAAAATTATATTAAAATAATTTTAATATAATTATAATTAAAAATTATTATAAATATATTTTTAGAATTTTGGATATATATTTAGATAATATCATTTAGTTGGTTTAAATATATTAAAATGATTTAAATTATATAGAAATTTAACTATATTTAGATAAGTACACAAAATTAAGGAGCTGGCATGGGAAGGGCTGCCAGAGAGGAGGTGATTTTTAGGCTAAGATTTCAAGGGTTGGTCGGCTAAGCTATAGAATGAGGAGGGAGTGGCAGTATATAGCATTGTAGAGGTGAGCTAGCTGTTTGGTTAGAAAGGTTAATTTTCACGGAAATGGAAACATGCATGCAGAGCTAGGGTGGACTGAGTTTTCATGGAAATTAGACACGAAAAGGGTAAAGGAGTTTAGCCAGGAGATGGAGTACGGATGCACAGTATTGCTGCTGAGGGAACGTTGCATAAGAATGGAAAGAAAACCATGCAGTCAAAAGACATGATAAAGGTCGCTTAGCTATTTGCTCTCTCTTTGCAAAAAGGTAAGTGGGAGCAGGATATTCAGAAGAAAATAGTGTTAAATGAAATTGGAAGGGTGCATGACTTGGAAAGAAAACGTTGGGAGTGTCAAAGTAACGTTGATTCCAACATGGTTCTCAAACAATAATACAGGTTATAAAATTAAATTCTAGATGATAAAATAAATACTGTATTATATATAAATCCCAAGTTGTATTTATACATATGATATAAACTACGTACAATCAAATAATATTTCTCTATATAAGATTGTTATATCTATATATAAGATTGTCATATGATAGTTTTTCATTATTAGGCAATTTAAATCACAGATTTATAAGTAACTCTTAATGATCTGCTTGGCAGTTGTGGGAGTATCGGTTATGAGGTATTTTTAGAGTACCAGTTATGAACGGTTTTGAGGGATCCAGTTTTGTGTGGTTTTAAGTAGCGACTTTTAAACCAATCGAATCCATGCTTGATAACGAGCGGTTTTGAAAGTTTTTTTTTTCAAGAATGAATGAAATAAAATAATAAAACTCCCTCAAAACCCACTAATTTTGGGTATTTATAAAGCCACCAAAATTATATTACACCGATTTTGGGGGATTTTTGAGCCGACCAAAACTAGTGCCTCATAAAAATTACCAAGCAGAGGTTTTCATAAACGGTCGGTTCAAAAATACCCCAAAATCGATGAAAACACCATTACCAAGCAAACCCAAAGTGTTGAGTCCGTTTTTCGGCATGAATCAATTTTTGAACGCAAACGTAGACATCCAAAATATCCGGCAGCATCATGGTTCTCTTCTTGCTTAGCATTGTTGAATCTGTACTAAAATAAGATTCTGATGCTATTGTAGACTCCGGGTCCAATAGAAGATCACGTGCTAAAGAATAAAGTATGCGATAAGTTTTTTCGTGTCTTTTTCACCATTCTAAAATTGAAAAATACGATCCATAATCATCATCATCTTCATCATAGCACTTTAGATACAAAGACAATTTTTGAGTTGGTAGGGATAAAAAATTTTGTGTCTTTACCACCATTCTTGTAATTCCCATTTTTTAATATTAGTCTCGATCATAAAATAAAAACAAGGCTCGAACAAGCCTGACACTTTAGTACATGTGTGTTTAACATGACAAGTCCATCACACTAGTTGTGTGTGTTATGCACTTATTTTATGGACGGGTTCTAATTTTTCTAACACCAGTAAATCTTTCTTATATATATATATATATATATATATATATATATATATATAACAACAATCTTTCTCATTTCTATTTTATTTTTATAAATAATGATTGAGATATAGGAGAAAATCAAAAAGATTGATATTAAATTAAATTCTCTTCAGAAATCACGTTCAATATTAGTAATCGTTCTAGCAACGGAACAAATGTTGCGACCGTTTCCTCCGTCGTCGCACTCAAGTCACAACAGGTGCTCGGTTGGTGGAGGCACCTATACTTCATCGTGGTTATTATCTAGGCCATCCTTCGATGATCACATGTTGGAGTTGTTGTCATCGTTGTAGGCAGAGTGAGATCTCACGTTGGAGTTGTTGTCATCGTTGGAGGCAGAGTCAGTACTCAGTGATAGACAGAGTTAGTCCACGGTGATCAGAGAGCGGCATGGAAAATTGATCTCCATCTTGGTTCTCCAAATTCACAGCTTTTAATAAAAATTCTTTTATTATATTTGTTAGGAAATTGGGATTCACCTTCATCCCTATGTTTATGTTTTGAATTTGGGATCGTTTTAGAGAATTGGAATACTCCTCCATCCTAACAAAATTTGTCTTCGAATTTTGACATATTTTTATTAAAAAATTCATATGTATATTTTATTATATAGTTTATACTTTACTAACTTATAATTATGCAATACACCAGTACAATGTATTTAGACTCAATTTGAATACGTTTAGTTTGGACCTGTTTAGGGTAAGTTCAAAATTGTCTTGGATTGACGTCTTGTGTAGGAATGGTGTAGGAATAGACGACATCGATGTTTGTCAGATCAATCCTTGGGAAACTATGGTAAAAAAAGCTCACGGTGAACAACGACAATGAGTTGTGTGTCCGATGTTGGTGGAATCTACGGTCGAAAAAAGTCCACTGTTAGCGACGACAAGCGTTTGACGAGGACAAGGCCGTTGGTGTCGGGCCTGCATCATGTGCCCAATGTTGTCGGAAACTACTGTCAAGGAAAGCTCACTGTCAACGACGACAATGTATCGTGTGTCCGATGTTGGCGGAGTCTATGGTCGAAAAAAGCTCACGACCAGCAATGACAACGGTGATGTCGCGGGTCTCGCGGTGGGTTTATATGTGAGAAGAGTGTCAATTTTTTTCCATCTCCGGGCGGTGTTTGACGACTACAAGGTCATTGGTGTCAGACCTGCGTCGTGTGTCTGATGCTGGTGAAACTACAATTGGAAAAAGCTCATGGTTAACGACATAAAGTTCATGGTCAATGACGACAATGGGTTGTGTATCCGATGTTGGTGGAATCTACGGTAGGGGAAAGATCACGGTCAGCGACGACAAGTGTTTGACGAGGACAAGGCCATTGGTGTCGGGTCTGCGTCATGTGTGTGATGTTAGTGAAACTACGGTCGGGAAAAGCTCACGGTCAACGACTACAATGGATCGTGTGTCCGATGTTGGCGGAATACACAATCAGGGAAAGCTCAGGATCAGCGACGACAATGGTGAAGGCGTAGGTCTCG
Source organism: Iris macrosiphon (assembly GCA_036927795.1). Taxonomy (NCBI): domain Eukaryota; kingdom Viridiplantae; phylum Streptophyta; class Magnoliopsida; order Asparagales; family Iridaceae; genus Iris; species Iris macrosiphon. The sequence continues at coordinate 271,005,268 of JAYESA010000005.1, forward strand.
AGATGGGTTTATATATGAAACGAGAATCGATTTCTTTTCGTCCGTACGAAGGTGGCTGGGTGTAGCATGGTCACGGTGGCGTGGTGTAGCGTTTGTAATGAGAATCAATGAGGCAAAGTACAAAGAGTTGGGAGAGATGATGAGAGCCATATAGATGATACCCTCCTATATTAAAAATATAATTTAAATATGATTTGAATATATTTGAATTAATTTTTTTATAGATATATTTGTCGAACGTTGGATATATGTTTAGATAATATCATATAATTAGTTTAAATACAATTTGAATGCTGAATATATTTTAATTTAGATTTTTAAGTTATGCTTTTATATCCAAAAATTACATGGACATTTAGTTCCCGATTCTTTTAACCTTCGGAATCTTAAGATCAACCTTTCATGTCACAAAACAAATTATAATTTATACATGAGTCTTAGGCGACTGTCGACAACAAAGAAAGTATCCTTTAGTTGACGATTGACCATTCCTTCCCTAGCTAGCCGTCTCTCTTCGTCATTCAGTTACTCCCTACTCCCTATCCTTACTGTTCCCTTTGGTCGGCTCAATTCGATTATTAACCTCACCTCGTTTGTCGTCCATTTTTGATAATATACTACACTAATACAAATGTTGCATGGACTTCTAGCTCGTGGCTCTTTGTCTTCATAATCTGAAAAACTGATCCTTTATTTCACAACATCAACTAGAGCTTTTAGCTTGTTCCAAATTTGACCTATTCCCAAATTTGTCGATTTCCAAAAATTTTCAATTATACATTAGTCTAGGACTTTCGAAGAAAGCCATCTTCAAAGATTATTCTTTTGAAAAAAAACTATTGACTGAAAACCTTATTTTTGAATTCCATTTTTCTATCCAAAATTATGTGACTTTTTATTCCCGACTCATTTCCACAATCGCAATCTTAAGTTCATCCTTTATGTCGCAACTCTAATTACAGTTTATTATTAAGTTCATCCTTGATTTAACGATTGACCATTTTTTTCCTTACCGAGCCGGCTCTCTTCGTCATTGAATTACTCTTTATTCTCACAGCTCTCTTTGGTCATCTCGATTCGATTATACAGCTTACTCCACTTGACATTCATTTTTGTTAATGCATACTATTCCCAAATTTGTCAATTTTTGAAAAAATTTCATAAGAAAGTACTGTGTTTTAAAGATTCTTCTTTCATATTTTATACTATTGAATGAAAACTTTATTTTCAAAGTCCATTTTTCTAAAACAAAATTATATGAATTTATAGTTCCCGATCTCTTTCACCATTGTAGTCACAACACTAATTATAATTTATACGTGAGACTTAGACGACTTTCGCCAACAAAGAAGTGATCATTGAGTTCATAATTGACCATTCCTTTCTTATCAAACCGTCTCTCTTCACAATTGGCCATTCTCTTTCATATCCAAAATTAAAAAATATCTTTAGATCAAATAATAATTAAAATATATTCAAATCTTATTTAAAATATTTTAATATGATTTAAATTTTTATTTAATTTTTAGTAATATTCTTGTTTGTTAAGTGTAATACAAACTTTTACGTTGCACATGAATTTACTATGAGGGATATTATTTCTATTATGTCTTTTATTTTATTTTTAAAATGTTATGCAGCATTCAAAGTTAAATTTTGTATCCTTTCAGATTCTAGCTTTAACTTTGAACATATATTTGTACTAATGCTGTGAGAATACATCATGTATGTGGGTGTTGCTAAATGCACCCATATTTTCATTCTGTTTAACTCTTTTTTTTTTTACTTTATTAAGTTTGCCTTTAATTTTTTTTAGTTTACCTTCTTTCTCTTTACCCCCTATATATATTCTATAATTTATTAAATACTAAAAATTTTCCTACCAAATATTTGTTATGAACTCAACATATCAACATGCTTATAGCATCCTAAATAATCACTAAACTTATTTAGCGATATAGAAAATAATATTGGAGAGACAAAGAAAATAAAACTATTTATAAGCAAAGTTGAATATAAAAATGGAAAGAAAAAACATATCAACATGCTTAGCATCCTAAATAATCACTAAACTTATTTAGCAATATAGAAAATAATATTGAACAGACAAAGAAAATAAAACTATTTAGCAAAGTTGAATATAAAAATGGAGAGAAAGAAAGGGGAGAGAAAAAAAAAAAAAAAACTTGCACCGGTAGCCTGTACGAAATAATTTATTTATATCTCTTGTTGCATTAACTAACGAGTCAGTGGTACTAAATGCTTGATATTGCTAGCAGTATGAATTCATGCGTGTAGCAACAGAAACGTACCTGATAGAAACTAGGGTTTGATTCATTTGAATGTTCAGATTGATCAAACCACTTTCATCTATGAATTTTTTTTTATCAACGTAACCTTCGTCCATAATACTTCTATATTTTTTTACTTCCAAAGTTTTATACAACCATTGGTCATCTTCACCATTGGTAGAAAATTTCTACATGTTACTTTTTATTGAAAATTGCAATTAGAAAATTGGATGAAGAGAAAGTTTAGAAAAAAAAGAGTTTGTTTAAGGAAGAAAAATTATGAATAATTATCTCATTCACTAAAAAAGAAAAAAAAAATAGATAGACATGCTTATCTTTATGTAATATGATGAAGAGAAGTAACCTGATTAATTTTTTTTAAACGTATGTAAAAATATGTTTGATTAATTTTAAACATCTTTATGTAGAAGTAACCGATTACATTAGCTTTACGTAGGAGTAAACATGTCTATCAACTTTACATAATCGCCTATTTACATAAATATATTTAAAATATGAACATGTCTATCAACTTTACATTTAAAATATTTTAAAACATGTCCATGTTTATCAACTTCGCTTTTAAAATATTTTAAAACAGTTTATCAGCTTTAAGTAGGTGTAAATTGATTAGATTATTTTAAGAGCGGACTATCAGCTTTACATTTTAAACTAATTAAATTAGACATTATTATCTATAAAAAAATTAGTTGTGGAGGTAGACTAATAGGTTAATTTTTAGAAAAAAATTATTAAGATGATCAAAACTCGTAAAGATAATAAAGGAGTAAATAGAATGAAAACATGGGTGCATTCAATAACACCCCTATATATATATATATATATATATATATATATATATATATATATATATATATATATATATATATATATATATATATGATACTTGAACACAACAACAATAGGCAACATGAACATAATTAGCGTACTTGTGTTGCTTTCATATTAAACAAATATTTATATCTAAAATACATGTTGGTTATATCTTCAAATTAATCCAAATATTTATGTCATTCACTTCTTTGACAATAATTGTACAATATAAGGTCGAAAGCAAAAAAAAAAAAGTTTCAAGATATAGCAGAACAACAAATAATTGATTAACTTTTAGTTCGTCAAGTTCCCGTTGTAATTGTTGCAAATTCACTGCAAAGTTTGAAAAATAATGGTCCACTATTGTATTTGTACTCAATATGTGATCCTATTTTTTTATATGAAAAAAATCGACCATAATGTAGGATAGAAACTTAAATATATTGGTTGTTACAAACAATATTTTTTAATGCTAAATCTCAATTAGAGGAAGTTTGGTACGCATATTTTATATTTCTTTCCGGACAAATTTTGCATGAAAATTTTTATTTCCTTGTTTGATTTGGCTTATAAAAGTTTATTTCTGAAAATTGTGAATGTCCGGATAAATAATTTATCCACAAAACATAAAAATCCTATCCCTTAAGAATATATGGGTATATTTATTTTTCTCCGGATAAAGCTTTTTTTTTTTCCTATACTTTTTTCATTTTTTTTTCATTTGTATTTAAGATTTATTTATTTATTTATTTTGTTACTTTTTTCTTTCTTTTCTTTTAAATTAATTTTAATTTTGAAAAAAATAAATATATGTTTCTATACTTTTTTGAAGTTTTTCTCTCTCTCTCTCTCTCTCTCTCTCTCTCTCTCTCTCTCTCTCCCTCTTTGTTTTAAAATCTTTTTTCATTTGTTTTTAATATTTTTTTGTTTTTGTTTTTCCTTTTTTGGGTTTTTTTCTTCCTTTTATATTATTTTTAAGCTATAAAATTTACCATGAAACGTTCATTGCTTTGCATGTTGATCCGTTTTGAATCATGTACTGTGCAAATAATTCTGGTCCAAACTCTAAAGTATGTCCAATTCCAAAGAGTATAGTAGATAGAAATCTTTTGTACAAAATTTTGAAATATTTTTTCTTTTTTTGGTTTGTTTAATTCTGATACGGTAGAAATTATTTTAAATTTTTTGCTTGATGAAACAAGCAATCCTTTTAATTAACTTCTCTGACCGTTTGACCAACCGTTAGAAAATTAAGGGTGACAGCTGTTGGTTTCTAAATATAGGTAAATGGCGTTCTCGTCTCCTTTCCCGTCTCTTATACTGAAGTAGGGGTCCGGTCTATATGATAGAAAAAGGAAAAGAGAGAAAAAGAAAAAGAGAGAGAGAGAGAGAGAGAGAGAGAAGAGAGAAGAGGTTAGGGTTTTTCTCTTCCTCCTTCTTGGCCCTGATTTCGGCTGCTCCGATGGAAGACCCTAAACCCTAACTTCCCTTCCCCAAACTCCTCCTCCCACAACGGCCTTCGTTTCCTCTGCTCCACCCTTTCCTACTCTAGCTCCTCCCACAACGACCGGACCAGCGATGCTCTCCGACCCAGCGGAGCGAGAGGAGGAGGAGGACTTTGTCCGGAGGCAGAACGCCGAGGTTCTGGAAGGGAAGGAGGAGGCAGGGGCTGTGGTGGAGTGGCCGGTGGACGCAGACGTCCGGCTGGGGTGCGGGCGTCGGAGTACTTCGAGCGACATCCGATAAGGAACGTGGTGCAGGCGGAGGACGGGGTGGAGATCGACTGGGAGGGGGAGACCGTTGATTGTTCTGGTCTTCGACCGCTATTAATAGGTATAATTTCCATTTTTGTTACTTCTCTTTCATTATTTGTAATTTCTTTTTTCCTACGAATTAGGCTTTTGTTTTCAACATGAAAAATAAGGAGAGACCGACTTGAAATTAATTTGGAAAAGAGTTCCACCCCTAATTTTTCTCATATTCGCTTTCTCTCCCAAATATTATAAGTTTGAGATCATCGCCATCAGCTTTGCTATCGTTGACGTCGGGTTGGATTTCGAGTGCAAAAATCCGAACATCAAGATCCGACACGACACACACCATTTTCTTCGACTATGCTTCATTATCAGCCATTTATCAATCTGTGCTGGCCATGTATCAACTAACTACAAGTTGTATCGACTTTTTTTCTTTCTTTCACGTATTGGGTCTGTTTTGGAACCAGGCACATGAATGCCAAGTACTGAAATCTTTTCCTTGTGTGTGTAGTGTTAGATTACCATCACTTCTTTAAACATCTATTCATGACTGTCTAATGTTATTTTTAGCAAGACATTTTGAAATTATGGGTCTGTTTTGGAACCAGCCAAATGAATGCCAACTGAAATCGTTTCTATGTGTGTAGTGTTGCTGTGTTAGGTTCTCATCACTTCTTTAAACATCTATATATGATAAAGTTGCTCAACGTATACATGAGTGTCCAATGTTATTTTTAGCAAGACATTTTGAAATTAATTATGGGTCTGTTTTGTGATACAGTTGCTCAACATATAAATGAGTGTATAATGTTATTTTTAGCAAGACATTTTGAAATTAATTATGGGTCTGTTTTGTGATCAGAACACCTAATAATCTTTCCTAATACTGATATCCATTATAGATCAAGAAGAGATCCAAAATCTGGATTAAAAAACTTGAAAATGATAAAGATCTTCCTTTTGTGCTCAGTGTGTCATCCTATTTCAATATGGAAAAAAGTAATGATAATGTAGGAGAGTAACTTTAATAGATTGGTTGTTACAAACAATACCTTTTATTGCTAAACGATAGTGCTAAATCTCAATTGGAAGTCTTGTCTGCTATACATCACTGATAAATGACCGACAAATGTTCTAGTGCCGAGATTTGATTCTGTTTTGAACACGACGCTGTCAGAAAAGATTGTCAGTAGGTTTGTAGCCAGTTCCCAAGGTTTGGTCATGCCTTCAGGAGATTTGTGCTCTGTATATGACCCAGTTTTGTCTAGAGAAGAGCTCATATAATCTAGTTGTTGTATAGGTTCCCTGTCATCACACGATTCCCTATTCATATAGAAAGTATGACCTTTTAGTGTATTTTTCGATATAACGCTAACTTCCACTCCTCTTCCTCCTCCAGACTGCTGCTGCTCCTCCTCCCACAATGACCAGACCGCAGATGCTCTCCTCCCCAACGCCTCTGTCCTCTTCTTCGGCAGCACCCCCATCCTCCTAACCCAACGACCAAACCAGCGATGCTCTGCCTCCTCTGTCTCTCTCCATTGCCTCTCAGTTGCCACCACTATGCTGATGCAGATGATCGTCGAGGCAGCGACGTGACCAATGCACAGCCACCAATTTCTTGCACAGGAGAAGATCGATAGGCGGAACATAAGAGAGGTAAACTATATGTCTAATTGGTTTTAATAGGTTGGTTCTAATTTCTAGTGTAATTCAATTTAAGTTAATTTTTTTTCTTCTAATGACAGCTACTCTCAAGCAACGGATGATCATGAGTGGAGTAGAAATTCAGGGCCGTCATCTGCCTCCCAATGGCCTTGTGCTGGTACCTGGTACGGATGATGTTGAGGCAGCTGTGGAGCGGCGTCCTAATGTTGGAGCAGCCACCAACTTCACTACGGAGGTAATACTTGGACGAACAAATTTCTAATTGATTGCTTTTGGTAGGTTGCTTCTAATTATCGCTCCTTCTCTGAATTATTGCTCCTAGAATTTAATTTATTCTTTTCTAATGATAGCTGCTCGAGTATTGTCAAACTCAGTTTGCATATATGCTGTTGGTGCTTTTTCTTTTTCTTTTCCACTTAATGTTCTGCTTCTGGGGTTATTCATCATAGAGATTTGCTTTTTTATTTTGGATATTAAGTCTGACTGACCATAACTACCCACCATTGTATTGGTCACCAAAAGAAGGAAACCAAAATAACTAAATCAAGATTATTCTCCTAGCTAGAGAGGTAGAGGCAAGAAGGAAGAAGTTGTGCTAGAAATAAATGAAAACAATTATCTCTTCAAAAGAGTATTGTTATTAATGGGTGAATTCTTAACTAGCATTCCAGCCTATTAATAGTCTGCAGATCATTGCTAATGGCCTTATAATTAGGATTCAAGTTCTTCAATGATATTGGTTCCTAGCATATGTTAAGTAGTCCTAAATGAACTAGATCTCTAATGCGGTTTTACCAAATTGACAGTCTCCATTGATTATAATTTCAATAATTTATCAAGAAAGTTACAATGGTCCACACTAGTTATTCCCATTATGTTTTCAGTGTTTGACTTGGATTATTAAACAATATAGTGCATTTATTGAGTTGATCTATATCTGAATAATTTTACTCACGATGTGTGAGAGTGTATCCGTCGATCAGTATCTCATGGCATGTGTATACCCTTCCCTAAAATGTACATGATCTTTCTTAGTGGGTATGTTCTCCCTTCGACTTTTTGATTCTTTTTACTCTATTTCAATTCTCAAGTCTTTTTCCTAGTGTATTTCGTCTTCTGATCTCTTTTCTTAAACAAAATTCATTTTTTAATGTCATGTATTTTTAAACTTGAAAAAAAATATTTTCTCCTTTTATTGAAATTTTGTTTTAAGTTTTTGGTCTTTTTTGTACCCATCTCGATTCTTAGTCTCTTACACCACTGACACACTTGACCGTTCTTCCTATTGATCATTCTTCATTTTTCCCCCAATCCTGCAATCCAAGCTCCCTTTCCAAATTTCAACCACCGGCACATAGCCAATGTCCGGTCCGAGTCCGATCCGTCCGAACAAGTCTATTGAGCCAAACACGAACCTAGTTAATTTCTAACGGACCGGACCTGAACATCGATATTTGGGTCCGATCTGGACCAAGCCGGGCTTGGGTCCGTCCGAGTTCAATTTCGGCACGAACTTGAGCATGAGGTTGTTCAAGTCCGTGACGTATACACTCCTATTCTTAAGTTTTATCCATTATGTCACAGCATTAGTTACAGATAGTTTATACGTGAGTCTTATGCGGCTTCTGCCAACAAAGAAATTATCCTTGAGTTTATAATTGACCATTAATCCTTCCTATTGAGTCGCTTCTCTTCGTCATTCGATTACTCTATACTCCCTATCCCCACTGCTCCCTTTTGGTTGCCTCGATTATAGCTTACTTTGCTCGTCTTTTTTTTGATAATATACTTTACTTATACATAAGTTACATGCACTTTTATCTCGTGGCTCTATCGCCATCACAATCTGAAGTCGAGTCTTTATGTCACAACATCAATTAGAGTTTTTACCTTGTTCCAAGTTTGACCTATTCCCAAATTTGTCTATTTACAGAAAATTTTCGCTATACTAAAGTCTAGAACTTTCAAAGAAAACTTTGTTCTTTAAAGATTCTTCTTTCACATTTTGTACTATAGACTAACAACCTTATTTTCAAACTTTATTTTTCTATCAAAAAATTACATTAGACTTTTAATTCTTGGCTCTTTTCCACCAACGCAATTATACGTTCATCTTTTATGCCACAACACTAATTACAATTTATACATGAGTATTAGGCTTTGGCGGCTTTAGCCAACAAAGAAGTCATTCTTAAGTTGAAGATTGACCATTCCCTCCTATCGAGACACTCCTTTTGTCATTCGATTATTCTTTCTATCCTCATTGCTCCCTTTGGTAGTCTCGATTCGATTACTCAATTCATTTCATTCGTTTTTTCTTCTTCTAAGAACATATTTTACTCATACATAGGCTACATGGACTTTTAGCTCGTGACTCTGTTGGCATCACAATATGAAGTCGGGCCTTTGTGTCACAACATCAACTAGAGTTTTTGTTTTGTTCCAAGTTTGACCTATTCCCAAATTTTCTGATTTAATTTATTTTTTCACTAAAGCCTAGAACTTTCAAAGAAAATCTTCTTGTTTAAATATTCTTCTTTCACGTTTTATACTTTTGACTAACAACCTTTATTTTCAAACTTTATTTTTCTATCAAAAAATTACATTAGACTTTTAGTTCGTGGCCTCTTTTCCACCAGCGCAAGCACAATCTTACGTTCACCCTTTATCAAAAATAAATTATATCTATTAGTTTGTGGCACCATTGCAATTTTACGTTCATCCTTTATGTCACAACACTAATTACAGTTTGCACATGAGTCTTAGGCAGCTTTAGCCAACAAAGAAGTCATCATTGAGTTGACGATTGTCTAATCCTTCCCTACCAGAAGACGTCTCTTTTCGTCATTCAATTACTCCTTACTCTCTATCATCACTAACTCCCTTTGGTCATCTCGATTCGATTATTCAACTCACACCACTCGTCTTTTTTTGATAACACACTTTACTCGTACAAAAGCCGCATGTACTTTTAGCTCGTGGCTCCATTGCAATTACAATATGAAGTTGATCTTTTATGTGAGACTACATCAACTATAGCTTTTGCCTTTTTCAAATTTGATCTATTTCCAAATTTGTCGATGTATAATTATTTTCCACTTCTGGAGATTTCGAAGAAACCCTTGTTCTTTAAATGATTCTTCTTTCACGTTTTGTACTATTGACGAAAAACCTTATTTGCAAATTTTATTTCTATCCAAAATTACGTGGACTTCTAATTTCTGGCTCCTTGTCAGCATCACAATATTCATCATTTATGTCACAACACCAATTACAGTTTATACGTAAGTCTTAGGCGGCTTTTGCCAATAAAGAATTCATCCATGACTTGACGATTGACCACTCCTTCTCTACCGAGCCGCCTCTCTTCGATTACTCCCTATAGCCCTTATCCTCATTGCTCCCTTTGGTCGTCTCAATTTGATTTTTCAGCTCATTCCACATGCCTTCCATTTTTATAACATACTTTAAATCATAAAAAAGATTCATGGACTTTTAACTAATGACTCTTAGTCGCAATCACAATTTGAAGTCGATCATTTACGTCGCAACATCAACTAAATTTGATATATTACCAAATTTGTTTATTTCAAAATTTTTCCACTACTATTCTAATGACAAAATCTTGTTCTTTAAAGATTTTTTTTCACGTTTGATACTATTGATTGACTAAAAGCCTTATTTTCAAATTCTATTTTTTTACATTGACTTTTAGTTCCCCGTTCTTCGTCACAATCACAATCTTAAGTTCATCTATTATGTCACAACATCAGTTAGAATTTATACACGAGTCTTTTGAAGAAGTCATCCTTGAGTTGACGATTGACTATTCCTTCCCTTCCAAGCCACCTCTCTCCTTATTCTTATTGCTCCCTTTGGTTGCCCCAATTTGATTATTCAACTTACTTTGCGTGCCTTCTATTTTTGATAACATACTTTACTCGTATAAAACTGCATGGACTTTTAGCTCGTGGTTCGTTGTCATCTCAATCTGAAGTCTGAAGTCGATCCTTTATGCCACAACATCAACTACAATTTTTTTACTTTGTTCGAAATTTGACATATTTCCAATTTTTTTCCTCTATACTAATGACTGATTAGAACTTTCGAAGAAAACCTTGTTCTTTAAAGATTCTTCTTTCACGTTTTATATTATTGACTGAAAACCTTAATTTTAAATTCTATTTTTCTATCATTCAAATTCTCAAGTTTTTGCCACCATCGCAATCATCCTTTATGTCACAACACAAATTAAGTTTGTATGCGAGTCTTAGGCAGCTTTTGCTAGCAATAATGATCCTTGAATTGATGATTGACTATTGCTTCCCTACCAACCCGTTTCTTTTGGTAATTTGATTACTCCCTACCTCCCTATTCTCACTACTCCCTTTGGTCGTCTTAATTCGATTATTCAACTAACTACATTTGTCTTCTATTTTTGATAACAAACTTTACTACAAAAACTACATTTATTTCGCCTGCCTTTTATTTTTGATAACTCGTGGCTCTTTGTCGCCAGCACAATCTGAAATCGATCCTTTTATGTCACAACATCAACTAAAGTTTTTACCTTGTTCCAAATTTGACGTATTCCTAAATTTCTTGATTTCTAAAATTTTCAACAATATTGATGACTAGGGTTTTCGATCAAAACCTTGTTCTTTAAATATTCTTCTTTCATGATTTATACTATTGATTGAAAACCTTGTTATCAAATATATACTTATGTCAAAAAATTACATGGACTTTTAGTTCCCAGCTCTTTGCCACCATCGCAATCTTAAAGTTCATCATTTATGTCACAATACCAATTACAGTTTATACGTTGCTTGTGGTAGCTTTTTCCAACAAAGAAGTCATCATTAAGTTGACGATTCACCATTCTTTCTCTACCGAGCCACCTGTTTTCGTCTTTCGATTATGCCCTACTGCCTATCCTCACTTCTCCCTTTGGTTGCCTTAATTCGTTTATTCAGCTCACTCTGCTAGTAAAGTTTTGTTTATTATAGATTATTCTTTCACATTTTATACTATTAACTGAAAACCTTTAGCTCATGGTTCTTTGATCTTAAGTTCATCTATTATGTCACAACACTAGTTACAATTTATACGTGAGTCTTATGCGGGCTTTCGCCAACAAAAAGTTATCATTGAGTTGACGAAAAATTCCCTATCTAGGCTCTTTTTTTCATTTGATTAGTCATTTACTCCCTATCCTCACTGCTTTCTTTGGTTGTCTCGATTCAATTATTCAGCTTACTCCGTTTGTCTTCCATTTTTTAATAATATACTTTTACTCATACAAAAGCTGAATAGACTTTTAGCTCGTAGCTCTTTGTCGCCATCAAAATATAAAGTTGATCTGTTGTGTCACAACATCAACTGGAGTTTTTTTCTTGTTCCAAATTTGACCTATTACAAAATTTGTCAATTTCCAGATTTTTTCCACTATGCTAATGTCTAGAACTTTCGAAGATAATCTTGTTCTATAAAAATTTTTCTTTAACATTCTATGCTAGACTGAAAACCTTATTTTGAAATTCTATTTTTTATACAAAATTTACATGGACATAGTTCATGACTTTTTTTTTGCCACCATCACAAACTTAAGTTCATCTTTTATTTTACAACACCAACTTCAGTTTATAAGTAGACTTAGGCGGTTTTCGCCAACAAAGAAGTCATTCTTGAGTTGACGATTGATCATTCCTTTCCTACCGATCCGCCTCTCTTCATCATTCGATTACTCAATACTCCCTATCCTCACTGCTCCCTTTGGTCGCCTCAATTCGATTATTCAGTTCACTCTGCTCGACTTCGAGTTTTCAACATACTTTACTCATACACAAAAGCTGCATTGACTTTTGCTCGTGGCTTTTTGTCGCCATTACATTCTGAAGTCGATACTTTTATGTCACAACAACAACTAGAGTTTTTACCTTTATTTCAAGTTTGACATATTCCCAAATTTGTCGATGTCTACATTTTTTCTACTATACTAATTGCTAGAGCTTTCAAAGAAAACCTTGTTCTTTAAAGATTCTTCTATCATGTTTTATACGAGAAAATTTATTTTCAAATTATATTTTTCTATCAAAAATTACAAGGGCTTTGAGTTTATGGTTCTTTGCCATCATCACAATTTTAAGTTCATCATTTATGTTACAACATCAATTACAGTTTATTCATAAGTCTTAGGTTGCTTTCGCCAACATAGAAGTCATCAATGAGTTGACGATTGACCATTCCTTCTCTACTGAGTTGCCTCTCTTTGTCGTTCGATTACTCCCTACTCCCTATCCTCAATGGTCCCTTTGGTCGTCTCAATTGTCTCAATTCGATTATTAATCTCACTCTGCATGCTTTTATTTTTTTATAAAATACTTTATTCATACAAAAGCTTCATGGACTTTTAGCTCATTGCTCTCTGTCGCCATCACAATATGAAGTTAATCCTTTATGTCGCAACATCAACTATACTTTTTACCTCAAAATTTGATCTGTATCCAAATTTGTTGATCTCCAAATTTTTTTCATTATACTAATGACTAGAACTTTCGAAGAAAATATTGTTCTTTATAGATTTTTCTTTCCTGTTTTATGAAAATCTTATTTTCAAATTTTAATTTTGTATCCAAAAGTTACATGTACTTTTAGTTCCTGGTTCTTTGCTGCCATCGCAATCTTAAGTTCATCCATTATGTCACAACATCTGTTAGAGTTATACGCGAGTCTTGTGCGACTTTCATCAACAAAGTCATCCTTAAGTTGTCGATTGACCATTCCTTCCCTACTGAACAGTCTCTTTTCGTCATTCGATTATCCCCTACTCCCTATTCTCACTCCTACGTTTGGTCGTCTCAATTCGATTATTCAACTCATTCTGCTTGCCTTCCGTTTTTGATAATATATGTTACTAGTGCAACTTTAATGTTGTATGGACTTTTAGTTTGTGGTTCTTTGTCGCCATCACAATATAAAATCGATCCTTATGTCACAACATAAACTATAGTTCTTACCTTGTTCCAAATTTGACCTATTATCAAATTTGCCGATTTCCAAAATTTTTCTACTGTACTAATGACTAGAAGTTTCGAAGATTAAGTTCATCATTTACACGGAATATCATTTACATGTTTTACACGGAACTAATTACATGAACTTTTAGTTTCTGACTTTTTATGTCACAACAACGAAGTCATCCTTTAGTTGATGATTGACCATTCCTTTCCTACCTATCCGTCTCTTTTTGTTTTTCGGTTGCTCCCTACTCCATATCCTCACTGCTCCCTTTGGTTGCCTCGATTTGATTATTTAGCTCACTCCGTTTGACTTTTATTTTTGATGACATACTATTCCTAAATTTGTCGAATTTTGAAATATTTTCCTTACACTAATGACTAGAATTTTCGAAGAAAGCATTGTGTTTTGAAGATTCTTCTTTCACATTTTATATTGTTGACCGAAAACCTTATTTTCAAACTCCATTTTTTAACAAAAAAATATATCGATTTTTAGTTCCCGACTCTCTTTCACCATCACAATCTTAAGATCATCCTTTATGTCACAACACTAATTGATTGACTCTTCCTTCCCTATCCTTCCCTATCGAGCCACCTCTGTAGGTCATTCGATTACTCCCTACTCTCTATCCTCACTACTCATATTGGTCATCTCAATTCGATTATACAACTTACTTGCTTGCCTTCCATTTTTGATAACATAATTTACTCATACAAAAGCTTAAGTTCATCTTTTATTTTACAACACCTACTTCAGTTTATAAGTTAGACTTAGGCGGTTTTCGCCAACAAAGAAGTCATTCTTGAGTTGACGATTGATCATTCCTTTCCTACCGATCCGCCTCTCTTCGTCATTCGATTACTCAATACTCCCTATCCTCACTGCTCCCTTTGGTCGCCTCAATTCGATTATTCAGTTCACTCTGCTCGACTTCGAGTTTTCAACATACTTTACTCATACAAAAGCTGCATGGACTTTTGCTCGTGGCTTTTTGTAGCCATTACATTCTGAAGTCGATCCTTTTATGTCACAACTACAACTAGAGTTTTTACCTTTATTTCAAGTTTGACATATTCCCAAATTTGTCGATGTCTACATTTTTTCTACTATACTAATTGCTAGAGCTTTCAAAGAAAACCTTGTTCTTTAAAGATTCTTCTTTCATGTTTTATACGATTGATTGAAAATTTATTTTCAAATTATATTTTTCTATCAAAAATTACAAGGGCTTTGAGTTTATGGTTCTTTGCCATCATCACAATTTTAAGTTCATCATTTATGTTACAACATCAATTACAATTTATTCATAAGTCTTAGGTTGCTTTCGCCAACATAGAAGTCTTAGGTTGCTTTCATCACAATTTTAAGTTCATCATTTATGTTACAACATCAATTACAATTTATTCATAAGTCTTAGGTTGCTTTCGCCAACATAGAAGTCATCAATGAGTTGACGATTGACCATTCCTTCTCTACTGAGCTGCCTCTCTTTGTCGTTCGATTACTCCCTACTCCCTATCCTCAATGGTCCCTTTGGTCGTCTCAATTGTCTCAATTCGATTATTAAGCTCACTCTGCATGCTTTTATTTTTTTATAAAATACTTTATTCATACAAAAGCTTCATGGACTTTTAGCTCATTGCTCTCTGTCGCCATCACAAGTTGAAGTTAATCCTTTATGTCGCAACATCAACTATACTTTTTACCTCAAAATTTGATCTGTATCCAAATTTGTTGATCTCCAATTTTTTTTTTATTATACTAATGACTAGAACTTTCGAAGAAAATATTGTTCTTTATAGATTTTTCTTTCCTGTTTTATGAAAATCTTATTTTCAAATTTTAATTTTGTATCCAAAAGTTACATGTACTTTTAGTTCCTGGTTCTTTGCTACCATCGCAATCTTAAGTTCATCCATTATGTCACAACATCTGTTAGAGTTATGCGCGAGTCTTGTGCGACTTTCATCAACAAAGTCATCCTTAAGTTATCGATTGACCATTCCTTCCCTACTGAACAGTCTCTTTTCGTCATTCGATTATCCCCTACTCCCTATTCTCACTCCTACGTTTGGTCGCCTCAATTCGATTATTCAACTCATTCTGCTTGCCTTTCGTTTTTGATAATATATGTTACTAGTGCAACTTTAATGTTGCATGGACTTTTAGTTTGTGGTTCTTTGTCGCCATCACAATATAAAATCGATCCTTATGTCACAACATAAACTATAGTTCTTACCTTGTTCCAAATTTGACCTATTATCAAATTTGCCGATTTCCAAATTTTTTCTACTGTACTAATGACTAGAAGTTTCGAAGATTAAGTTCATCATTTACACGGAATATCATTTACATGTTTTACACGGAACTAATTACATGAACTTTTAGTTTCTGACTTTTTATGTCACAACAACGAAGTCATCCTTTAGTTGATGATTGACCATTCCTTTCCTACCTATCCGTCTCTTTTTGTTTTTCGGTTGCTCCCTACTCTATATCCTCACTGCTCCCTTTGGTTGCCTCGATTTGATTATTTAGCTCACTCCGTTTGACTTTTATTTTTGATGACATACTATTCCTAAATTTGTCGAATTTTGAAATATTTTCCTTACACTAATGACTAGAATTTTCGAAGAAAGCATTGTGTTTTGAAGATTCTTCTTTCACATTTTATATTGTTGACCGAAAACCATATTTTCAAACTCCATTTTTTAACAAAAAAATATATCGATTTTTAGTTCCCGACTCTCTTTCACCATCACAATCTTAAGATCATCCTTTATGTCACAACACTAATTTATGTCACAACACTAATTGATTGACTCTTCCTTCCCTATCCTTCCCTATCGAGCCACCTCTGTAGGTCATTCGATTACTCCCTACTCTCTATCCTCACTACTCATATTGGTCATCTCAATTCGATTATACAACTTACTTGCTTGCCTTCCATTTTTGATAACATACTTTACTCATACAAAAGCTTAAGTTCATCTTTTATTTTACAACACCTACTTCAGTTTATAAGTTAGACTTAGGCGGTTTTCGCCAACAAAGAAGTCATTCTTGAGTTGACGATTGATCATTCCTTTCCTACCGATCCGCCTCTCTTCGTCATTCGATTACTCAATACTCCCTATCCTCACTGCTCCCTTTGGTCGCCTCAATTCGATTATTCAGTTCACTCTGCTCGACTTCGAGTTTTCAACATACTTTACTCATACATAAGCTGCATGGACTTTTGCTCGTGGCTTTTTGTAGTCATTACATTCTGAAGTCGATCCTTTTATGTCACAACAACAAGTAGAGTTTTTACCTTTATTTCAAGTTTGACATATTCCCAAATTTGTCGATGTCTACATTTTTTCTACTATACTAATTGCTAGAGCTTTCAAAGAAAACCTTGTTCTTTAAAGATTCTTCTTTCATGTTTTATACGATTGATTGAAAATTTATTTTCAAATTATATTTTTCTATCAAAAATTACAAGGGCTTTGAGTTTATGGTTCTTTGCCATCATCACAATTTTAAGTTCATCATTTATGTTACAACATCAATTACAATTTATTCATAAGTCTTAGGTTGCTTTCGCCAACATAGAAGTCTTAGGTTGCTTTCATCACAATTTTAAGTTCATCATTTATGTTACAACATCAATTACAATTTATTCATAAGTCTTAGGTTGCTTTCGCCAACATAGAAGTCATCAATGAGTTGACGATTGACCATTCCTTCTCTACTGAGCTGTCTCTCTTTGTCGTTCGATTACTCCCTACTCCCTATCCTCAATGGTCCCTTTGGTCGTCTCAATTGTCTCAATTCGATTATTAAGCTCACTCTGCATGCTTTTATTTTTTTATAAAATACTTTATTCATACAAAAGCTTCATGGACTTTTAGCTCATTGCTCTCTGTCGCCATCACAATCTGAAGTTAATCCTTTATGTCGCAACATCAACTATACTTTTTACCTCAAAATTTGATCTCTATCCAAATTTGTTGATCTCCAAATTTTTTTCATTATACTAATGACTAGAACTTTCGAAGAAAATATTGTTCTTTATAGATTTTTCTTTCCTGTTTTATGAAAAAAATCTTCATGCTAGTGCAACTTTAATGTTGCATGGACTTTTAGTTTGTGGTTCTTTGTCGCCATCACAATATAAAATCGATCCTTATGTCACAACATAAACTATAGTTCTCACCTTGTTCCAAATTTGACCTATTATCAAATTTGTCGATTTCCAAAATTTTTCTACTGTACTAATGACTAGAAGTTTCGAAGATTAAGTTCATCATTTACACGGAATATCATTTACATCTTTTACACGGAATATCATTTACATCTTTTACACGGAACTAATTACATGAACTTTTAGTTTCTGACTTTTATGTCACAACAACGAAGTCATCCTTTAGTTGATGATTGACCATTCCTTTCCTACCTATCCGTCTCTTTTTGTTTTTCGGTTGCTCCCTACTCCATATCCTCACTGCTCCCTTTGGTTGCCTCGATTTGATTATTTAGCTCACTCCGTTTGACTTTTATTTTTGATGACATACTATTCCTAAATTTGTCGAATTTTGAAATATTTTCCTTACACTAATGACTAGAATTTTCGAAGAAAGCATTGTGTTTTGAAGATTCTTCTTTCACATTTTATATTGTTGACCGAAAACCTTATTTTCAAACTCCATTTTTTAACAAAAAAATATATCGATTTTTAGTTCCCGACTCTCTTTCACCATCACAATCTTAAGATCATCCTTTATGTCACAACACTAATTTATGTCACAACACTAATTGATTGACTCTTCCTTCCCTATCCTTCCCTATCGAGCCACCTCTGTAGGTCATTCGATTACTCCCTACTCTCTATCCTCACTACTCATATTGGTCATCTCAATTCGATTATACAACTTACTTGCTTGCCTTCCATTTTTGATAACATACTTTACTCATACAAAAGCTGCATGAACTTTTAGCTCGGATCTTTGTCGTCACAATTTGAAGTCGATCATTTATGGCATAACATCAACTAGAGTTTTTACCTTGTTCCAAATTTGACATTTTCCCAAATTTATTGATTTTCAAAACTTTTCCATTATACTAATGGCTTCAAGTTTCGAAGAAAGCTTTTTTCTTTAAAGATTCTTCTTTCACGTTTTATACTATTGACTGAAGACCTTATTTTCAAATTCCATTTTTCTATCCAAAAATTATATGGACTTTTATTAGTTTTCGACTCTTTTCCACCATCACAATCTTAAGTTCATCATTTATGTCACAACACGTACAAATTACAGTTTATACATGAGTCTCAGGCAGCTTTCAACAACAAAGAAGTGATCGATCAGTTGGCGATTGACTCTTCTTTCTCTACCGAGCTCTCTCTTCGTCATTCAATTTATCCTTATTCCCTATCGTCACTATTCACTTTGGTTGTCTGGATTTGATTATTCAGTTCACTCCGATCGTTTCTACTTTTGATAACATTATTCATACAAAACATTCATAGATTTTTAGCTCGTGGCTCTTTGTCGCCATCACAATAAGTCGATTCTTTATGTCAGAACATCAACTGTAGTTTTTATTTTGTTCAAAATTTGACCTATTCGTAAATTTGTTGATTTCCAATTTTTTTTCATTATACTAATGACTAGAACTTTCGATGAAACCCTTGTTCTTTAAAGATTATTCTTTCATGTTTTACACTATTGACTGGAAACCTTATTTTTAAATTCTATTTTTATATCCAAAAATTATATGGACATTTAGTTCCTGAATCTTTTAACCTCTACAATCTTAAGTTCATCCTTTCATGTCACAAAAATTATATGGACTTTTAGTTTGTCGTTATCTAATGTTCATCCTTTTGCTAACAAAGAAGTCATCCATGAGTTGACAATTGACCATTCCTTCTCTACCAAGCCGTCTCTCTTCGTCATTCGATTACTCGCTACTCTCTATCCTTACTGGTCCTTTTGATCGTCTCGTTTCAATTATTCATCTCACTCGGCATAACATACTTAAACAAAACTTGTTTTTAGTTGGCTATTTGTCGCCATGAGAATCTGAAGTCTCGATCATTCATGTCACAACTTCTACTACAATTTTTACCTTGTTCCAAATTTGACCTATTCCCAAATTTATCAATTTTTAATTTTCCCCCACTAATAGTAATGACTAGAACTTTCGAAGAAAATCTTGTTTTTTAAAGATTCTTCTTTCACGTATTATACTATAGAGTAAAAACTTTATTTCCAAATTCTATTTTTCAATCCAAAGATTACATGAATTTCTAGTTTTTGCTTTTTTGATACAGTTGCTATCTTAAGTTCATCATTTATGTCACAACATCAATACATGTTATACGTGAGTCTTAGGCGGATTTCGCCAACAAAGAAGTTATTCTTGAGTTGACGATCGACCCTTCCTTCCATACCAAGCTGTCTCCCTTCGTCATTGGATTACTCTCTACTTCTTATCCTCACTCCACCGTTTGGTAGTCTCGATTTGATTATTCGGCTCACTCCGCTCGCATTCTATTTTTGATAACATCACTCACATTTGTTGCTTGTTGTTGCTCGAAGTCAATTATTTATGTCACAATATCAATTACAATTTTTGCCTTCATCAAAATTTGACATACCTACAAATTTGTCGATTTTCAATTTTTTTCCATTATACTAATGACTAGAACTTTCAAAGAAAGCCTTGTTCTTTAAAGATTCTTTTTTCATATTTTTTACTATTGACTGAAAACCTTATGTTTAAATTCTATTTTTCTATCCAAAAATTACATGGATATTTAGTTCTCGACTCTTTTACATTATAGCAATCTTAGGCTTTCGCCAACAAAGAAGTCAACCTTAAGTTGATGATTGGCCATTCCTTCCCTACCTAACCGTCTCTCTTTATCATTCGATTACTCCCTATTCCCTATCTTCACTACTTCCTTTGGTCGCCTTAGTTTGATTATTCTGCTCACTCCGCTTGCCTTTCATTTTTGATAACATACTTTATTCGTACGAAAGTTGCATGGACTTTTTAGCTTGTGGTTCTTTGTTGTTATCACAATATGAAGTCGATCCTCTATGTCACAACATTAGCTAGAGTTTTTATCTTGTTCGAAATTTGATCTATCCCCAAATTTGTCGATTTCCAAATCTTTTCCGTTGTACTAATGACTAGAGCTTTTGAAGAAATCCTTGTTCATTAAAGATTCTTCTTTCACGTTTTATACTCTATTGACCGAAAACCTTATTTTCAAATTTCATTTTCTAGCCAAAAATTACATGGTTTTTTTAATTCTCAACTCTTTTACCACCATCGCAATCTTATGTTCATATTTTATGTCACAACACTAATTATTTATTCGTGAATATTAGGTGGCTTTAACCAACATAGAAGTCATCCTTGAGTTGACGATTGACCATCCTTTCCTACCAAGACGCTTCTCTTCGTCATTCAATTACTCCCTACTCACTTTCCTTACTACTCTCTTTTGTCGTCTCAATTCGATTATTCTGCTTACATCGCTCGACTTTCATTTTTGATAACATACACTATTCCCAAATTTGACGATTTTCGAAAATTTTCTATTATATTAATGACTAGAACTTTCGAAGAATTGTGTTTCAAGGGTTCTTTTTTCACGTTTTATATTGTTGACTGAAACCTTATTCTCAAATTCCATTTTTACTATCTAAATAATATATGGACTTTTAGTTCCGGAATCTCATTCACTATAGCAATCTTAAGTTTATACTTTGTCACAATTTTAATTACAATTTATATTGGAGTCTTAGGCGATTTTGCTGACAAAGAAGTCATACTTGAGTTGACCATCGACCATTCCTTCTCTACCGAGCTGCCCCTCTTTGTCATTCAATTACTCTTTATCCTCACTATTAAGTTTGGTCGTCTCGATTCTATTATTCAACTTACTCTGCCCGCCTTCTTTTTCTTATAACATATTTTATTCTTACAAAATTTTGATGGACTTTTAGCTCAAGGCACTTTGTCTTCATCACAATTTGAAGTTGATACTTTATGTCACAACATCAACTACATTTTTTTCCTTGCTCCAAATTTGACATTCCCAAATTTCTCGATTTCAATTTTTTCACTATATTTATCACTAGAACTTTCGAAGAAAGCCTTTTTCTTTAATGATTCTTCTTTCACGTTTTGTACTATTAATTGAAAACCTTATTTTAAAATTCTATTTGTTATTCATAAATTACATGGACTTTTAGTTCCTACTCTTTAGGCGGCTTTTGCCAACAAAGAAGTCATCCTTGAGTTGATAATTGACCCTTCCTTCCCAACCGAGCCGCCTCTCTTCATCATTCGATTAAACCCAACTCCATATCCTCACCTGCTCCCTTTGATTGTCTCGATTCGATTGTTCTGTTCACTCCGCTTGCCTTTTATTTTTGATAAACATTACTCATACCAAAATTTTATTGACTTTTAGCTCATGGCTCATTGTCGCCATCACAATCTGAAGTCGATCCTTTATTTCACAACATCAACTACAATTTTACTTTGTTCAAATTTTGACTTTTAGCTTTTCTTTCAGGTTTTATATTATTGGCTGAAAAACCTTATTTCCAAACTCCATTTTTCAATCCAAAAATTACATGGACATTTAGTTCCGGTCTCTTTTCACCATCGCAATATTAACTTCATCTTTTATGTCACAACAATAATTATAGTTTATATGTGAGCCTTAGGCGGCTTTCACCAGTAAAAAAGCCAATTCTTTAGTTGACGATTGATCATTCCTTCCCTACATAGTCATCTCTTTTCGTCATTCGATTACTCTCTATCCTTGCTACTCGCTTTGGCCGCCTCAATTCAATTATTCACCTCAACCCGCTTGCCTTTTATTTTTGATAACATACTTTACTCATACAAAAGCTGCATAGACTTTTAGCTCGGGTCTATTTATCGTCATCTTAATCTGAAGTCGATCCTTTATGTCACAACATCAACTAGAGTTTTTACCTTGACCTATTCCCACATTTGTCTATTTCCAAAACTTCTCCATTATACTAATGACTAGAACTTTTGTAGAAAGCCTTCTTTAAAGAATCTTCTTTCTTGTTTTATACTATTGAATGAAAACCTTATTTCCATTTTTCTATCAAAAAATTACATGAACTTTTTGTTCCCGACACTTTTCGACCATCTCAATCTTAAGCTCATCATTTATGTCACAACACCAGTTACAGTTTATATGTGAGTCTTATGTGGCTTTCGCCAATAAATAATCATCCTTGAGTTGATGATTGACTCTTCGTCATTCGATTAATCCCTACTCCTTATCATACTATTCACTTTGGTTGTCTCGATTCGATTATTCAGTTCACTCTGGCCGCCTTCTATTTTTGATAACATTACTCATACAAAAATTTCATGGATTTTTAGCTCGTTGCTCATTGTCGCCATTACAATCCGAAGTCGATCCACCACTCCAACTACAATTTTTTTTACCATGTTCAAAATTTGACCTATTCACAAGTTTGTCGATTTCTAGTTTTGTTTCATTATACTAATGACTAGAACTTTCGAAGAAAGCCTTCTTGTTGAAAGATTTTTTTTTTCATGTTTTAGACTAGTGACTAAAAACCTTATTTTTAAATTCCATTTTTCTAATACAAAAATTACACGAACATTTAGTTCCCAACTCATTTTCACCATCGTAATCTTAAGTTCATCTTTTATGTCACAATACAAATTACAGTTTATACGTGAGTCTTAGGCAGCTTTCACCAACGAAGAAGGCTTCCTTTAGTTGACGATTGGCCATTCTTTCCCTGCCTAGCCATCTATCTTTGTAATTCGATTACTCCCTATCCTCACTGCTCCCATTGGTCGTCTCGATTTAGTTATTCAGATTACTCCGCTCAACTTTCATTTTTGATTACATACTATTATCAAATTTGTCGATTTTCGACTTTCATCCTTGAGTTATCAACTGACCATTCCTTTCCCCTACTGAGCTGCCTCTCTTCGTCATTTTATTCCTCGCTACTCTATCCTTAGTGCTCCCTTAGGTCGTCTTCTCAATTCGATTATTCAGCTCACTCTGCTTACCATCCATTTCTGATAACATGTTTGTACGCAAGTTGCATGGACTTTTATAGCTCATGCATGGTTCTTTGTCGTCATCACAATCTAAAGTCGATCCTTTATGTCACGACATAAACTACAGTTTTTATCTTGATCCAAATTTGCCATATTCCCAAATTTTGTTGATTTTTTGAACTTTTCCATTATACTAGTGACTAGAACTTTCGAACAAAGCCTTGTTTCCAAATTCTATTTTTCTATCCAAAAATTACAAGGATATTTAGTCCGGTCTCTTTTAACCATCACAATCTTAAGTTCAGCTTTTATGTCATAACACTAATTACAATTTATTCATGAGTCTTAGGTGGCTTTTGCCAACAAATAAGTCATCATTGAGTTGATGATTGATCATTCCTTCTCTACTCGCCGTCTCGTCATTCGATTACTCTCTACTCACTATCCTCACTTCCCCTTTGGCTGGCTCGATTCAATTATTCACCTCACTTCGCTCAACTTCCATTTTTTGATAACATACACTATTCCCAAATTTGGCGATTTTCGAAAAGTTTCCGTTATTACTAATGACTAGAACTTCCGAAGAAAGAATGGTTTGTTAAAGATTCTTCTTTCCCGTTTTATATTATTGACTTGTATTGCTTATGCTAGAACATGGAAATTAAAATACTGCTTATATTCAGACCCTCGCTTGCTAAGTCCCTTACGGTCTCCGGGCGAATGCTTGTTAACGTAGCCTCCGGGCGAATGTTTGTCAACGTAGCCTCCGGGCGAATGATTATTAGTGTGCGATCACGGACAACTTGTGCACAAGGTATAGTTCCTGCGGGCGGCTGCTGGGGCACTGGCACCGTTCCGGCTCTGGACGGAACTAACGTTTAGTCTCACGTACTAGGACAGGGTGGTATGCGGCGCCTAACGTTCTTGCACGTAGCAAACCATCTTCGTCACAGACTAGTGTCCATTATGGCAATCAAGCCAGTGATCATCGTGTATATTTAAACCTGTTGTATACTAACTTGTGTCTTCGTGGCAGGGAAGGCAGGGTAAGTATTGTGCAGGTAATTCAGACGGTCAGGTAAAATCCACCTAACGGTGGCACGTTCATTTCAGTAAATTCAATATGCTGCTTACTTGTAAATGAACTAAGGCAAGATAGAAACCCACAAAAATATGCATGCTTCACTAAACAATGTGTTGATTGGTATAGTCAGGCTAGCTCGCCTTCACCAGCATGTTTCGATATGCTGACCCTCGTTGAAACAGGTTCTCCGCACCAAGGCGAACCGAGCGAGGAGCCGAAGTCGTCTACCCGATCCAGTCCAACTGTTGGCGCATCTTCACCGCGCCCCCTGAAGCATTTGAAGACAGGAGCTGCAACTCTTCATACACAAATGCAGCTCCGTGGCAAAGCCGTCCTCCAGCCTGGAGGTCTTTATCGTTTTGAGTTTATAAAAGGATGTAATGTACAGGACTGCTATCTCATTTTGAGTCATCTCTTTTGTAAGCCGTTCGGCATATTAGCTAACTCGTTCAAGAGTTTGTAATAGATGTTCATTATCAATAAAGAGAACTTTTCTATGTTTCAAATCTGTGTTTCAATTTATCTGCGTACTCTGAATATGTGCTTGCTATGCAAATCATTAAAGCCTTCTGCGGGTGCAACCCCAGGCCCGCACGGCGGTCACGATTCGGGGGACGCCTCGGGGCGTGACATAGTGGTATCAGAGCACAGATTCAAAGTTCCTTAGACTTCGTGCTGGAAAAGTTCCTTTAACGATCAAAAATTCCTGTGCGAACTCTTGAACTCGCTAGGCCAAAATGAGATACGTTCATGCAATAAGTCCATAATACATTATGATCCTAATGTAATTTACCTTCTTTTGAAGGAATGACTCCAGCGCAATCTGCAGCGCAAACTCCGGACGAAACGCAAGGTCAAGAAAGTAGTTCGGATACTTCGGGAAGTTCAAAGAGCCAGCGAGCCGTGCCAAGCATCGATCCCGTCCAACGAATGTTGCAGATGTTGGAGGCAAACCAACAAAGGGACGAGGCTCGCTATGAACGGGCCGAGAAGCGGGTGGAAGAGAGTCAGCTCAAGTTTCAAGACAATATAGAAGCACGATTCTCAGTCCAACAAAAGCAGGTAGATACCCTGCAGCAGATCGTTCAGACTTTGGCATCCAACCAGTCCGCGGCAACGCCAGCGACTCTGGTGGAACAGCCCGTACTTGAAGTAGAGACGCCGCAAATTCCAAGGACGAGGGACGTGATTGCCTTCGACTTTGGCCACTTCAAGAAAGTCTGCAACACCCCATTCAACGGGACTGAGGACCCAGTCGTAGCTCTAGATTGGTTGGCCGAACTTGAAGATCACTTCGCTCTGCTAGAGGTCCCCGAAGATAAGCGCGTCTCCTGCGCGCAACTACAGCTCCGCCTCAACGCGCACGATTGGTAGGACGTGCATCGACGATCTCTCCAATTTGATCACGGAGAGGAGGCGATCTCGTGGACGACTTTTCGTGCTGCGTTCGAAGAGGAGTTCGTACCCCCTCCAGTACAACGTCAAATGGAAAACGAGTTCGTGCAGCTGCGGCAAGGCAGCATGACAGTTAAGGAGTACTCCGCCGAATTCAACCGACTCTCCAAATTCGCTAGGGCCTATTTACCTGATGCAGCGAGTCGAGCTAGAAGGTTTGAAGGTGGACTACGCCCTGCCATCCATTCGCACGTAGCCGTTCTTCAATATCGTACGATGCGTGAAGTCATGAATCACGCCCTGTCGTTCGAACCACTCTATCCTCATATTGCTGCCGGCGCTGTGCATACATCCAGTCACAAACGCCAAAGCAACGAAGGAGGAAACACCGCTACAAAGCGCTGCAACAACGGTGGTCCGCAGAGAGGGCAGCTATGTCACTTCTGTAGGAGGCCAGGGCACCTGGTCAACGAATGTCGTCTGAAACAAGGATTATGCCTCATCTGTGGCGATGCAAACCACAGAATTCGTGACTGCCCCAAATACTCTGCTAAACATCCCCAACGTAACGTTCCCTGATGGTAGGTCCTGTTCTTAAGTTTCGGGACGAAACTTCCAATTAGTTGGGTAGGATGTAGCGCCCCATTCTCCCGATGCGGAGAGCGCGGCTAAGAAACACAAGACGGTATCGTTCGATCGGGATAGATTGAATTAAGAACTCGTCCTCGTTATGGATTTGTTTCTTCCGAATCGATTCCCATATTCAGTGGACTGCGCCACAAGGATCGGCTTAGCGGCAGAGTCAGGAGGGACCTCTCCGCTGCTATCTTTTATTGCCTCGGTTTTCGATGTCGCTTGTTGCTTTCGTGCTTTGAGTTGGTTTTGGGATTCGCTTGTTTTCCTTGAACGGTTTCGATGGTTTTCATTGTTTTCGTTCATTGACTTGCACTTCTATTCCGAGATTGGAAAGAGAAGAAGAAGTATTAATCGAGCTGTTCGTGTGCAGGTGAACGAGCAGTAGGCGGCTTGCGAGCGGAGTCGTGAAGCGCCTCTTTCCTTCTTCTTTCCAAAAATCTAAGTGAGTGGCTACCAACCCGATTAGCTAGCCCTGCTTCCAAGCTTCACTCCTTTGCCCCGATCAAACGATACCAAGTAATAACTAAAAGAAACCAAGATAAAAGAGAATAGACTTGGTACTTATGCTTGTCAATGAAACTTGTGAACGGTTATATCTTTGCATGCTTGTTCGTTCGGAAATGTTCATCAAATGCATAGATACAAGTTTAAACGTATATCCTGATGCATGAATATAACGTAGTTGCAATGTAAAATGAATCATGCAATACCGCTTGTCTTGTACTCACGTAGCCTCCGGGCGAATGCTTGTTAACGTAGCCTCCGGGCGAATGTTTGTCAACGTAGCCTCCGGACGAATGATTATTAGTGTGCGATCACGGACAACTTGTGCACAAGGTATAGTTCCTGCGGGCGGCTGCTGGGGCACTGGCACCGTTCCGGCTCCGGACGGAACTAACGTTTAGTCTCACGTACTAGGACAGGGTGGTATGCGGCGCCTAACGTTCTTGCACGTAGCAAACCATCTTCGTCACAGACTAGTGTCCATTATGGCAATCAAGCCAGTGATCATCGTGTATATTTAAACCTGTTGTATACTAACTTGTGTCTTCGTGGCAGGGAAGGCAGGGTAAGTATTGTGCAGGTAATTCAGACGGTCAGGTAAAATCCACCTAACGGTGGCACGTTCATTTCAGTAAATTCAATATGCTGCTTACTTGTAAATGAACTAAGGCAAGATAGAAACCCACAAAAATATGCATGCTTCACTAAACAATGTGTTGATTGGTATAGTCAGGCTAGCTCGCCTTCACCAGCATGTTTCGATATGCTGACCCTCGTTGAAACAGGTTCTCCGCACCAAGGCGAACCGAGCGAGGAGCCGAAGTCGTCTACCCGATCCAGTCCAACTGTTGGCGCATCTTCACCGCGCCCCCTGAAGCATTTGAAGACAGGAGCTGCAACTCTTCATACACAAATGCAGCTCCGTGGCAAAGCCGTCCTCCAGCCTGGAGGTCTTTATCGTTTTGAGTTTATAAAAGGATGTAATGTACAGGACTGCTATCTCATTTTGAGTCATCTCTTTTGTAAGCCGTTCGGCATATTAGCTAACTCGTTCAAGAGTTTGTAATAGATGTTCATTATCAATAAAGAGAACTTTTCTATGTTTCAAATCTGTGTTTCAATTTATCTGCGTACTCTGAATATGTGCTTGCTATGCAAATCATTAAAGCCTTCTGCGGGCGCAACCCCAGGCCCGCACGGCGGTCACGATTCGGGGGACGCCTCGGGGCGTGACAGTTACCATGTTTTCATCCAAACCTCGGAGACTACTAAGTAGTCGTTCCGTGCATGATTGAACCTGCAAGTATCCGGGACCGTTAGGTCTCACCCAAGGCAGCCCCGAACCAGGGGAATGCATCAAGGCAAGTCACTCATTGAACGTAGAATCATGGTTCAAGTATATCGTGTACTCGTGTTGCCTGAAATTGGTCAAATAAATCGTGTACTCGTGTTGCCTGAAATTGGTCAAATAAATCACGTACTCATGTTGCCTGAAATTGGATTGACCTTGACTTGCATGTCGCGGACAACTCGGAAATGAGGCATAGTTCCACGGACGGTCACCGTGGCACTGGGGCCGCTCCTATCCGGATGGAACTTCAAGTGTGGTCCATCGTGTGCAGGCAAGTGGTTTGCAGCATATCGTGTACTTGGTTGCATTCCACTTGGCCTAGGACCACATCATGTGTAGTCTATCGTGTGCTGGCGAGATGGTTTGCAGCATATCGTGTACTTGGTTGCATTCCATCTTGGCCTTGGACTACATGTGCAATCCATCGTGTACGGGCGAAATGGTTCGTAGCGCATCGTGTGCTCTCGTTGCGTTCCATTCTCGTCTGGGATTAGTCCTTAATGGCTATGTCAGCGACTCATGTTCATATAGATAAGTCATCCTCGCTTAGCGGCTATCCGCGTGCGAGTCATTGCATCGCATCAATGAACAACTGAGCACACCAAATATTGTCCCGTTCAATGACTCTCGTGTTGCATATGTTATTGCCTTGGTTTTCATTATGAATGCCCCAGAATGTTTATACTTGCCCGTGCTTGAATTAACAATGTTTGCCTTGGACAGGGAAGGCCAAAGGGTAAGTCTCGCCGTGTTTCCTCTCATGTCGCACGGCGCACTGCCACACGAATTAGGCTATTCAACGTTTGCATGAAACTGATCCTAAGGCAACTAGAAAGACAACGTAATAGTTGTTGCACGGAATTTATATTACGTGTTTGGATTTGTCGAGCGGGCGAGTATCTTCCCCACCAGTGCATTCAATGTACTGATAATCCACCAGTTTGTATGCAGGGTGCGGGAGAACCTCGTTCAGTGCGGATGCCTCCTTCGTGCGTGCTAAGGCGTGAAGATCACTCCGAAGCAACGGTGCATCCGGGACTGAAGCACATATACAAGACATAATGTTGGAACTTGCTTGAACATCGCCTGTACAATCATTCCACAATTGTAACCACTTGGCACGCTTTTACTGTTTGAGAGAGAGGCTTGAGCGACTTGTAATCTCGGCTATACGCCGCCTGTAACACTTGTTCATATCAATAAAAGAGCTTGCTTTACTTCAACTTGTGTTTCAATGCTAACGCTATGTTGTCAACTCAGTGAACCTGTTATCGATCGCCTATACGTTCATGACTCCGCTGCACTCGGACAATCTGTGCGACTATGTGGCTTAGAACTCTTACCGCCAGCCAATGAATCACGGCCTTGCACGGGCGCGGTTCACGCTCGTGCGGCATCACGCCCGGATGGGTCAAGCGATCGTTCCGCGGGAGCGCTGGCAAGGGTGATTCCCGTCTAGCGGGAACGGCCGATTTGCCTGCGGGAGATCGGGGCGTGACATAGTGGTATCAGAGCCTGGCTTCTACGCCTTTGGAATTCATTTCGATATCTCTGTTTCGAAAGCTCGTTCGTGGGTTATGTCCACGCTCTCTCTCAATGCCTCGATGGGATGTTCCAACAATAAGTCTAAATACTTTCAAAATGCATTTTGATTGATATGCTTGCTTGTATGGTTGTGTGCTGCGAGTGGCCTTTGTGCCAACCTGTGCGAACCCTTGAGAGTATCGCTAGTAGCTTGTCCGAATTTCACTAACTCTAAGTTTGGTTGAATGCATCTATTCGAGGGACGCCTTGAACTAGTGCACCATCTAAGACTTAAGAAAAAGTGGAACTCGAGTGCTGAGACTTCGCTATCACTAAGCTGGTTGACGTGTTCACGCTAGAGGGGCCCTTCGAAAGTGTGCACGATCCAGTCTAAGCGATATGCTGATTTCGACGCTTGTGCAAGTGAATATCCATATGAACAAGTGCAACGACTTGTCTAGGATTGCCTCAACCCTAGATTACTGCTTGTCCTCAGTAAAGTCTCGAGGACGAGACTTTTTCTGAGTTGGGTAGGATGTAACGCCCCGTTCCACTCAAGCGGACTGCCGTTTCAAACGGCAATAGTGCAACTGTCCCGACCCGCCTTGCCTCAAATAAGAAGCAAAAGATATCCAGACTTGTCCCTACAGGAATTCAGCTTAGGCTTTCAGAGGCTCGCTTGACGTATCGCTCTACTGAGGCGAATCATCGCTAAGGTGGGTGGCTACGGTAAACTTGTCTTTGCTTAGCCAGCACACATAAAATGTGGAATATTCATGCTAGTCGCTAGGTGAATCACCCCTGCATGCTAATGAATCCAACGCACCTAGCTAAGGGAATAATCCCAACTTATATTGCTTATGCTAGAACATGGAAATTGAAATACTGCTTATATTCAGACCCTCGCATGCTAAGTCCTTTACGGTTTCATCTCTCGGCTTACCTTCGGGTCCGAGCAAACGTGCTATTTATGTTCCTTTGAAACGCGTGCTTGTCTGCTTGAATGTTACCATGTTTTCATCCAAACCTCGGAGACTACTAAGTAGTCGTTCCGTGCATGATTGAACATGCAAGTATCCGGGACCGTTAGGTCTCACCCAAGGCAGCCCCGAACCAGGGGAATGCATCAAGGCAAGTCACTCATTGAACGTAGAATCATGGTTCAAGTATATCGTGTACTCGTGTTGCCTGAAATTGGTCAAATAAATCGTGTACTCGTGTTGCCTGAAATTGGTCAAATAAATCACGTACTCGTGTTGCCTGAAATTGGATTGACCCTGACTTGCATGTGGAACGAGGCATAGTTCCACGGACGGTCACCGTGGCACTGGGGCCGCTCCGATCCGGATGGAACTTCAAGTGTGGTCCATCGTGTGCAGGCGAAATGGTTCGTAGCGCATCGTGTGCTCTCGTTGTGTTCCATTCTCGTCTGGGATTAGTCCTTAATGGCTATGCCAGCGACTCATGTTCATATAGATAAGTCATCCTCGCTTAGCGGCTATCCGCGTGCGAGTCATTGCATCGCATCAATGAACAACTGAGCACACCAAATATTGTCCCGTTCAATGACTCTCGTGTTGCATATGTTATTGCCTTGGTTTTCATTATGAATGCCCCAGAATGTTTATACTTGTCCGTGCTTGAATTAACAATGTTTGCCTTGGACAGGGAAGGCCAAAGGGTAAATCTTGCCGTGTTTCCTCTCATGTCGCACGGCGCACTGCCACACGAATTAGGCTATTTAACGTTTGTATGAAACTGATCCTAAGGCAACTAGAAAGACAACGTAATAGTTGGTGCACGGAATTTATATTACGTGTTTGGATTTGTCGAGCGGGCGAGTACCTTCCCCACCAGTGCATTCAATGTACTGATAATCCACCAGTTTGTATGCAGGGTGCGGGAGAACCTCGTTCAGTGTGGATGCCTCCTTCGTGCATGCTAAGGCGTGGAGATCACTCCGAAGCAACGGTGCGTCTGGGACTGAAGCACATATACAAGACATAATGTTGGAACTTGCCTGAACATCGCCTGTACATTCATTCCACAATTGTAACCACTTGGCACGCTTTTACTGTTTGAGAGAGAGGTTTGAGCGACTTGTAATCTCGGCTATACGCCGCCTGTAACACTTGTTCATATCAATAAAAGAGCTTGCTTTACTTCAACTCGTGTTTCAATGCTAACGCTATATTGTCAACTCAGTGAACCTGTTATCGATCGCCTATGCGTTCATGACTCCGCTGCACTCGGACAATCTGTGCGACTCTGTGGCTTAGAACTCTTACCGCCAGCCAATGAATCATGGCATTGCACGGGCGCGGTTCACGCTCGTGCGGCATCACGTCCGGATGGGTCAAGCGATCGTTCCGCGGGAGCGCTGGCGAGGGTGATTCCCGCCTAGCGGGAACGGCCGATTTGCCTGCGGGAGATCGGGGCGTGACAACCTGCTCCCTTTGATTGTCTCGATTCGACTGTTCAGTTCACTCCGCTTGCCTTTTATTTTTGATAAACATTGTACAAAAATTTGATTGACTTTTAGCTCATGGCTCTTTGTCGCCATCACAATCTGAAGTCGATCCTTTATTTCACAACATCAACTACAGTTTTACCTTGTTCAAATTTTGACTTTTACCTTTTCTTTCAGGTTTTATATTATTGGCTGAAAACCTTATTTTAAAACTCCATTTTTCAATCCAAAAATTACATGGACATTTAGTTCCGGTCTCTTTCACCATCGCAATATTAACTTCATCCTTTATGTCACAACAATAATTATCGTTTATATGTGAGCCTCAGGCGGCTTTCACCAGTAAAAAAGTCATTCTTTAGTTGACGATTGATCATTCCTTCCCTACATAGTCATCTCTTTTCGTCATTCGATTACTCTCTATCCTTGCTACTCGCTTTGGCCTCCTCAATTCGATTATTCACTTCACCCCGCTTGCCTTTTATTTTTGATAACATACTTTACTCATACAAAAGCTGCATAGACTTTTAGCTCGGGTCTATTTGACGTCATACTAATCTGAAGTCGATCTTTTATGTCACAACATCAACTAGAGTTTTTACCTTAACCTATTCCCACATTTGTCTATTTCCAAAACTTCTCCATTATACTAATGACTAGAACTTTTGTAGAAAGCCTTGTTCTTTAAAGAATCTTCTTTCTTGTTTTATACTATTGAATGAAAACCTTATTTCCATTTTTCTATCAAACAATTACATGAACTTTTTGTTCCCGACACTTTTCGACCATCGCAATCTTAAGTTCATCATTTATGCTACAACACCAGTTACAGTTTATACGTGAGTTTTATGTGGCTTTCGCCAACAAATAATCATCCTTGAGTTGATGATTGACTCTTCGTCATTCGATTAATCCCTACTCCTTATCATCACTATTCACTTTGGTTGTCTCGATTCGATTATTCAGTTCACTCTGGTCGACTTCTATTTTTGATAACATTACTCATACAAAAATTTCATGGATTTTTAGCTCGTTGCTCATTGTCGCCATCACAATCCGAAGTCGATCCACCACTTAAACTACAATTTTTTTTACCATGTTCAAAATTTGACCTATTCAGAAGTTTGTCGATTCTAGTTTTGTTTCATTATACTAATGACTAGAACTTTCGAAGAAAGCCTTCTTGTTGAAATATTTTTTTTTCTTGTTTTAGACTAGTGACAAAACCTTATTTTCAAATTCCATTTTTCTAATCCAAAAATTACACGAACATTTAGTTCCCAACTCCTTTTCACCATCGTAATCTTAAGTTCATCTTTTATGTCACAATACAAATTATAGTTTATACGTGAGTATTAGGCATCTTTCACCAACGAAGATGGCTTTGACGATTGGCCATTCTTTCCCTGCCTAGCCATCTATCATTGTAATTCGATTACTCCCTATCCTCACTGCTCCCATTGCTCGTCTCGATTTAGTTATTCAGATTACTCCGCTCGACTTTCATTTTTGATTACATACACTATTCTCAAATTTGTCGATATTCGACTTTCATCCTTGAGAGTTATCAACTGGCCATTCCTTCCCCCTATTGAGCTGCCTCTCTTTATCATTTTTTTCCTCGCTACTCTATCCTTAGTGCTCCCTTAGGTAGTCTTCTCAATTCGATTATTCAGCTCACTCTGCTTACCATCCATTTCTGATAACATGCTTGTACGTAAGTTGCATGGACTTTTATAGCTCATGGTTCTTTGTCGTCATCACAATCTAAAGTCGATTCTTTATGTCACAACATAAACTACAGTTTTTATCTTGATCCAAATTTGCCCTATTCCCAAATTTTGTCGATTTTTTGAACTTTTCCATTATACTAGTGACTAGAACTTTCGAACAAAGCCTTGTTTTCAAATTCCATTTTTCTATCCAAAAATTACAAGGATATTTGTCCGGACTCTTTTAACCATTGCAATCTTAAGTTCAGCTTTTATGTCACAACACTAATTACAATTTATTCATGAGTCTTAGGTGGCTTTTGCCAACAAAGAAGTCATCCTTGAGTTGATGATTGATCATTCCTTCTCTACCGTGCCGTCTCGTCATTCGATTACTCTCTACTCACTATCCTCACTTCCCCTTTGGCTGGCTCGATTCGATTATTCACCTCACTTCACTCGACTTCATTTTTTTGATAAGGTACACTATTCCCAAATTTGGCGATTTTTGAAAAGTTTCCATTATTACTAATGACTAGAACTTCCGAAGAAAGAATGGTTTGTTAAAGATTCTCCTTTCCCGTTTTATATTGTTGACTTGTTGGCTGAAAACTTTATTTTCAAATTCCATTTTTCTATCAAAAAATTATTTGGACTTTTAGTTCCCGACTTCTTTTGCCATCACAATCTTAAATTGATCCTTTATATCACAATTCTAGTTACATTTTATACTTGAGTCTTATGAGGCTTTCTTGAGTTGAGCATCGACCATTCCTTCCCAAATGAGCTGCCTCTGTTCGTTGTTCGATTACTCTCTATCCTCATTGTCATCTCGATTCAATTATTCATCGTACTTTTTTTTAATAACATAATTTACTAATGCAAAAACTCCATAGATTTTTAGCACGTGCCTCTTTGTGTTGTCATCACAATCTGAAGCCGATCCTTTATGTAATAACCTTAACTACAATTTTACCTTTCCAAATTTGACATCCCAAAATTTGTGATTTCCAAAAAAATTCTACTATACTAATGACTAGAACTTTCGAAGAAAACCTTGTTCTTTAAAAATTCTTCTTTAACCTTTTCTACAATTGACTGAAAACCTTATTTTCAATATCTATTTTTCTGTCAAAAAATTACATTGACTTTTAGTTCCTAGCTCTTTTGCCACCATCGCAATATTAAGTTCGTCATTTATGTCACAACAACAATTGTAGTTTAAACATGAGTCTTAGGCGAATTTCGCCAACTGAGAAGTCATCTTTGAGTTTACGATTGACCTTTCCTTCCCTATCCAACTGCCTCTCTTTATCGTTCGATTACTCCCTACTCTCACTGCTCCCTCATCTTGATTTGATTATTTAGCTTATTCTGCTTGCCTTCTTTTTTATTACAATACTCGTACAAAATTACATGCATTAAGCCCAAATTTGTAGATTTTGAATTTTTTTCCACTTATATTAATGACTAGAACTATCGAAGAAAACCTTGTTCTTTAAAGATTCTTCTTGTTATCAAATTTCATTTTTCTATCAAAAAATTGTATGGACTTTTATTTCTTGGCTCTTTTCTACCATTCCAATGTTAAGTTCATCCTTTTGTCACAACATAGTGAGTCTTAGGCTACTTTTGCCAACAGACAAGTCATTCTTGAGTTGATGATTGACCATTCTTTCTCTATTGAGCTGCCTCTCTTCGTCATTCGATTACTCCTACTCCCTATCCTCACTACTCCCTTTGATCATCTGAAATCGATTATTCTGGTCACTCCGCTCGCCTTCTTTTTTGATAACATAGTTTCACTATACTAATGACTAAGAACTTTCGATGAAAGCTTTGTTTAAAGATTCTTCTTTCATGTTTTATACTATTACTAAAGACCTTATTTTTAAATTCTATTTTTCTATCCAAATATTACATGGATATTTAGTTCTCGACTCTTTTACATTATAGCAATCTTAGGCTTACGCCAACAAAGAAGTCAACCTTAAGTTGATGATTGGCCTTTCCTTCCCTACCTAATCGTCTATCTTTAGCATTCGATTACTCTCTATTCCCTATCTTGACTACTTCCTTTGGTCGCCTTAGTTCGATTATTCTGCTCACTCCGCTTGCCTTTCGTTTTTGATAACATACTTTATTCGTACGAAAGTTGCGTGGACTTTTTAGCTTGTGGTTCTTTGTTGTTATCACAATATGAAGTCGATCCTCTTTGTCACAACATTAGCTAGAGTTTTTATCTTGTTCGAAATTTGATCTATTCCCAAATTTGTCGATTTCCAAATCTTTTCCATTGTACTAATGACTAGAGCTTTTGAAGAAATCCTTGTTCATTAAAGATTCTTCTTTCACGTTTTATACTCTATTGACCGAAAACCTTATTTTTAAATTTCACTTTCTTGCCAAAAATTACATGGATTTTTAATTCTCGACTCTTTTACCACCATCGCAATCTTATGTTCATCTTTTATGTCACAACACTAATTATTTATTCGTGAATCCTAGGTGGCTTTCGCCAACAAAGAAGTCATCATTGAGTTGACGATTGACCATCCTTTCCTACCAAGACGCTTCTCTTCGCCATTCAATTACTCCCTACTAACTTTCCTTACTACTCTCTTTGGTCGTCTCAATTCGATTATTCTGCTTACTTCGCTCGACTTTTATTTTTGATAACATACACTATTCCCAAATTTGACGATTTTCGAAAATTTTCTATTATATTAATGACTAGAACTTTCGAAGAAAGAATTGTGTTT
This sequence comes from Iris macrosiphon, assembly GCA_036927795.1. Classification (NCBI taxonomy): domain Eukaryota; kingdom Viridiplantae; phylum Streptophyta; class Magnoliopsida; order Asparagales; family Iridaceae; genus Iris; species Iris macrosiphon. The sequence goes on from JAYESA010000005.1 coordinate 271,042,374, forward strand.
CAAAGGTTCTTCTTTCACGTTTTATATTGTTGACTGAAACCTTATTCTCAAATTCCATTTTTACTATCTAAATAATATATGGACTTTTAGTTCCGGAATCTCATTCACCATCGCAATCTTAAGTTTATACTTTGTCACAATTTTAATTACAGTTTATACGGGAGTCTTAGGCGATTTCGCTGACAAAGAAGTCATACTTGAGTCGACCATCGGCAATTCCTTCCCTACCGAGCTGCCCCTCTTCGTCGTTCGATTACTCTCTATCCTCACTATTCAGTTTGGTCATCTCGATTCTATTATTCAGCTTACTCTTTTTGCCTTCTTTTTTTTATAACATAATTTACTCTTACAAAATTTTGATGGGCTTTTAGCTCCAGGTACTTTGTCTCCATCACAATTTGAAGTTTATACTTTATGTCACAACATCAACTACATTTTTTTTCCTTGTTCTAAATTTGACATTCCCAAATTTCTCGATTTCAATTTTTTTTCACTATATTTATCACTAGAACTTTCGAAGAAAACCTTGTTCTTTAATGATTCTTCTTTCACGTTTTATACTATTAATTGAAACCTTATTTTTAAATTCTGTTTTTTATCCAAAAATTACATAGACTTTTAGTTCCTACTCTTTAGGCGGCTTTTGCCAACAAAGAAGTCATCCTTGAGTTGATAATTGACCCTTCCTTCCCAACCGAGCTGCCTCTCTTCATCATTCGATTAAACCCTACTCCATATCCTCACCTGCTCCCTTTGATTGTCTCGATTCGATTGTTCAGTTCACTCCGCTTGCCTTTTATTTTTGATAAACATTACTTATACAAAAATTTTATTGACTTTTAGCTTATGGTTCTTTGTCGCCATCACAATCTGAAGTCGATCCTTTATTTCACAACATCAACTACAATTTTACCTTGTTCAAATTTTGACTTTTAGCTTTTCTTCCAGGTTTTTATATTATTGGCTGAAAACCTTATTTTCAAACTCTATTTTTTAATCCAAAAATTACATGGACATTTAGTTCCGGTCTCTTTTCACCATCGCAATATTAACTTCATCCTTTATGTCACAACAATAATTATCGTTTATATGTGAGCCTCAGGCGGCTTTCACCAGTAAAAAAGTCATTCTTTAGTTGACGATTGATCATTCCTTCCCTACATAGTCATCTCTTTTCGTCATTCGATTACTCTCTATCCTTGCTACTCGCTTTGGCCTCCTCAATTCGATTATTCACTTCACCCCGCTTGCCTTTTATTTTTGATAACATACTTTACTCATACAAAAGCTTATATGTGAGCCTTAGGCGGCTTTTACCAGTAAAAAAGTCATTCTTTAGTTGACGATTGATCATTCCTTCCCTACATAGTCATCTCTACTCATACAAAAGCTGCATAGACTTTTAGCTCGGGTCTATTTGACGTCATATTAATCTGAAGTCGATCTTTTATGTCACAACATCAACTAGAGTTTTTACCTTGACCTATTCCCACATTTGTCTATTTCCAAAACTTCTCCATTATACTAATGACTAGAACTTTTGTAGAAAGCCTTGTTCTTTAAAGAATCTTCTTTCTTGTTTTATACTATTGAATGAAAACCTTATTTCCATTTTTCTATCAAAAAATTACATGAACTTTTTGTTCCCGACACTTTTCGACCATCGCAATCTTAAGTTCATCATTTATGCCACAACACCGGTTACAGTTTATACGTGAGTCTTATGTGGCTTTCGCCAACAAATAATCATCCTTGAGTTGATGATTGACTCTTCGTCATTCGATTAATCCCTACTCCTTATCATTACTATTCACTTTGGTTGTCTCGATTCGATTATTCAGTTCACTCTGGCCGCCTTCTATTTTTGATAACATTACTCATACAAAAATTTCATGGATTTTTAGCTCGTTGCTCATTGTCGCCATTACAATCGGAAGTCGAACCACCACTTCAACTACAATTTTTTTTACCATGTTCAAAGTTTGACCTATTCACAAGTTTGTCGATTTCTAGTTTTGTTTCATTATACTAATGACTAGAACTTTCGAAGAAAGCCTTCTTGTTGAAAGATTTTTTTTTTTTCATGTTTTAGACCCGTGACTAAAAACCTTATTTTCAAATTCCATTTTTCTAATCCAAAAATTACACGAACATTTAGTTCCCAACTCATTTTCACCATCGTAATCTTAAGTTCATCTTTTATGTCACAATACAAATTACAGTTTATACGTGAGTCTTAGGCAGCTTTCACCAACGAAGAAGACTTCCTTTAGTTGACGATTGGCCATTCTTTCCCTGCCTAGCCATCTATCTTTGTAATTCGATTACTCCCTATCCTCACTGCTCCCATTGGTCGTCTCGATTTAGTTATTCAGATTACTCCGCTCAACTTTCATTTTTGATTACATACACTATTCTCAAATTTGTCGATATTCGACTTTCATCCTTGAGTTATCAACGGACCATTCCTTTCCCCTACTGAGCTTCCTCTCTTCGTCATTTTATTCCTCGCTACTCTATCCTTAGTGCTCCCTTAGGTCGTCTTCTCAATTCAATTATTCAGCTCACTCTACTTACTATCCATTTCTGATAACATGCTTGTACGCAAGTTGCATGAACTTTTATAGCTCATGGTTCTTTGTCGTCATCACAATCTAAAGTCGATCCTTTATGTCAGGACATAAACTACAGTTTTTATCTTGATCCAAATTTGCCCTATTCCCAAATTTTGTCGATTTTTTGAACTTTTCCATTATAGTAGTGACTAGAACTTTCGAACAAAGCCTTGTTTCCAAATTCTATTTTTCTATCCAAAAATTACAAGGATATTTAGTCCGGTCTCTTTTAACCATCGCAATCTTAAGTTCAGCTTTTATGTCACAACACTAATTACAATTTATTCATGAGTCTTAGGTGGTTTTGCCAACAAAGAAGTCATCATTGAGTTGATGATTGATCATTCCTTCTCTACTCGCCGTCTCGTCATTCGATTACTCTCTACTCACTATCATCACTTCCCCTTTGGCTGTCTCGATTCAATTATTCACCTCACTTCGCTCGACTTCCATTTTTTGATAACATACACTATTCCCAAATTTGGCGATTTTCGAAAAGTTTCCATTATTACTAATGACTATAACTTCCGAAGAAAGAATGGTTCTTTCCCGTTTTATATTGTTGACTTGTTGGCTGATAACTTTATTTTCAAATTCCATTTTTCTATCAAAAAATTATTTGGACTTTTAGTTCCCGACTTCTTTGCAATCACAATCTTAAATTGATCCTTTATATCACAATTCTAGTTACATTTTATACTCGAGTCTTATGAGGCTTTCTTGAGTTGAGCATCGACCATTCCTTCCCAAATGAGCTGCCTCTGTTCGTTGTTCGATTACTCTCTATCCTCATTGTCATCTCGATTCAATTATTCATCGTACTTTTTTTTTAATAACATAATTTACTAATGCAAAAACTCCATAGATTTTTAGCACGTGCCTCTTTGTGTTGTCATCATAATCTGAAGTCGATCCTTTATGTAATAACCTTAACTACAATTTTACCTTTCCAAATTTGACATCCCAAATTTTTTGATTTCCAAAAAAAGGTCCACTATACTAATGACTAGAACTTTCGAAGAAAACCTTGTTCTTTAAAAATTCTTCTTTCACATTTTCTACAATTGACTGAAAACCTTATTTTCAATATCTATTTTTCTGTCAAAAAATTACATTGACTTTTAGTTCCTAGTTCTTTTGCCACCATCGCAATATTAAGTTCGTCTTTTATGTCACAACAACAATTGTAGTTTAAACATGAGTCTTAGGCGAATTTCGCCAACATGGAAGTCTTAGGCGAGTTTTCGATTTCCAAATCTTTTCCATTGTACTAATGACTAGAGCTTTTGAAGAAATCCTTGTTCATTAAAGATTCTTCTTTCACGTTTTATACTCTATTGACCGAAAACCTTATTTTTAAATTTCATTTTCTAGCCAAAAATTAACATGGATTTTTAATTCTCAACTTTTTTACCACCATCGCAATCTTATGTTCATCTTTTATGTCACAAAACTAATTATTTATTCGTGAATCCTAGGTAGCTTTCGCCAACAAAGAAGTCATCCTTGAGTTGACGATTGACCATCCTTTCCTACCAAGATGCTTCTCTTCGTCATTCAATTACTCCCTACTAACTTTCCTTACTACTCTCTTTGGTCGTCTCAATTCGATTATTCTGCTTACTTCGCTCGACTTTTATTTTTGATAACATACACTATTCCCAAATTTGACGATTTTCGAAAATTTTCTATTATATTAATGACTAGAACTTTCGAAGAAAGAATTGTGTTTCAAAGGTTCTTCTTTCACGTTTTATATTGCTGACTGAAACCTTATTCTCAAATTCCATTTTTACTATCTAAATAATATATGGACTTTTAGTTCCGGAATCTCATTCACCATCGCAATCTTAAGTTTATACTTTGTCACAATTTTAATTAGAGTTTATACTGGAGTCTTAGGCTATTTTGCTGACAAAGAAGTCATACTTGATTCGACCATCGGCAATTCCTTCCCTACTGAGCTGCCCCTCTTCGTCGTTCGATTACTCTCTATCCTCACTTTTCAGTTTGGTCGTCTCGATTCTATTATTCAACTTATTCTGTTTGCCTTCTTTTTTTTATAACATAATTTACTCTTACAAAATTTTGATGGACTTTTAGATCAAGGCACTTTGTCTCCATCACAATTTGAAGTTAATACTTTATGTCACAACATCAACTACATTTTTTTCCTTGTTCCAAATTTGACATTCCCAAATTTCTCGATTTCAATTTTTTTCCACTATATTTATCACTAGAACTTTCGAAGAAAACCTTGTTCTTTAATGATTCTTCTTTCACGTTTTATACTATTAATTGAAACCTTATTTTTAAATTCTGTTTTTATCCAAAAATTACATAGACTTTTAGTTCCTACTCTTTAGGCGGCTTTTGCCAACAAAGTCATCCTTGAGTTGATAATTGACCCTTCCTTCCCAACCGAGCCGCCTCTTTTCATCATTCGATTAAACCCTACTCCATATCCTCACCTGCCCCCTTTGATTGTCTAGATTCCATTGTTCAGTTCACTCCGCTTGCCTTTTATTTTTTATAAACATTACTTATACAAAAATTTCATTGAGTTTTAAGTCATGGCTCTTTGTCGCCATCACAATCTGAAGTCGATCCTTTATTTCACAACATCAACTACAGTTTTACCTTGTTCAAATTTTGACTTTTAGCTTTTCTTTCTGGTTTTATATTATTGGCTGAAAACCTTATTTTCAAACTCCATTTTTCAATCCAAAAATTACATGGACATTTAGTTCCGGTCTCTTTTCACCATCGCAATATTAACTTCATCCTTTCTGTCACAACAATAATTATCGTTTATATGTGAGCCTCATGCGGCTTTCACCCGTAAAAAAGTCATTCTTTAGTTGACGATTGATCATTCCTTCCCTACATAGTTATCTCTTTTCGTCATTCGATTACTCCCTATCCTTGCTACTCTCTTTGGCTGCCTCAATTCGATTTTCACCTCATCCCGATTGCCTTTTATTTTTGATAACATACTTTACTCATACAAAAGCTGCATTAACTTTTAGCTCGGGTCTATTTGTCGTTATCTTAATATGAAGTCGATCCTTTATGTCACAACATCAACTAGAGTTTTTCCTTGACCTATTCCCACATTTGTCTATTTCCAAAACTTCTCCATTATACTAATGACTAGAACTTTTGTAGAAAGCCTTGGTTCTTTAAAGAATCTTCTTTCTTGTTTTATACTATTGAAGGAAATCCTTATTTCCATTTTTCTATCAAAAAATTACATGAACTTTTTGTTTCCGACACTTTTCGACCATCGCAATCTTAAGTTCATCATTTATGTCACAACACTATTTACAGTTTATACGTGAGTCTTATGTGGCTTTCGCCAACAAATAATCATCCTTGAGTTGATGATTGACTTTTCGTCATTCGATTAATCCCTTCTCCTTATCATCACTATTCACTTTGGCTGTCTCGATTCGATTATTCAGTTCACTCTGGCCGCCTTCTATTTTTGATAACATTACTCATACAAAAATTTCATGGATTTTTAGCTCGTTGCTCGTTGTCGCCATCACAATCCGAAGTCGATCCACCACTTCAACTACAAATTTTTTTACCATGTTCAAAATTTGACCTATTCACAAGTTTGTCGATTTCTAGTTTGTTTCATTATACTAATGACTAGAACTTTCGAAGAAAGCCTTCTTGTTGAAAGATTTTTTTTTTCATGTTTTAGACTAGTGACTAAAAATCTTATTTTCAAATTCTATTTTTCTAATCCAAAAATTACACGAACATTTAGTTCCCAACTCCTTTTCACCATCTTTATCTTAAGTTCATCTTTTATGTCACAATACAAATTACAGTTTATACGTGAGTCTAAGGCAGCTTTCACCAACGAAGAAGGCTTCCTTTAGTTGACGATTGGCCATTCTTTCCCTGCCTAGCCATCTATCTTTGTAATTCGATTACTCCCTATCCTCACTGCTCCCATTGGTCGTCTCGATTTAGTTATTCAGATTACTCCGCCCGACTTTCATTTTTGATTACATATACTATTCTTAAATTTGTCGATATTCGACTTTCATCCTTGAGTTATCGATTGACCATTCCTTTTCCCTACTTAGCTGCCTCTCTTCGTCATTTTATTCCTCACTACTCTATCCTTACTGCTCCCTTAGGTCATCTTCCCAATTCGATTATTCAGCTCACTACAATTTGCCTTCCATATTTGATAACATACTTTACTCATACGAATGTTGCATGGACTTTTAGTTGTAGCTCTCACAATCTGAAGTCGATCATTTACCTTGTTCCAAATTTGACATATTCCCAAATTTATTGATTTCCAAAACTTTTTCATTATACTAATGACGAACTTTCGAAGAAAGCCTTGTACTTTAAAGATTCTTCTTTAAGGTTTTAAACTATTGATCGAAAACCTTATTTCCATTTTTTAATCAAAAAATTATATGGACTTGTAGTTCCCGACTCTTTTCGACCATCGCGCTCTTAAGTTCATCATTTATGTTACAACACTAGCTAGTTACAATCTATACGTGAGTGATATAGGCTCGCCAACAAATAAGTCATCCTTGAGTTGATAATTAACTCTTCCTTCTCTCTTCGTCATTCGATTAAATCCCTACTCCCTATCGTTACTATTCACTTTGGTTGTCTCGATTCGATCTTGTCGTCTTCTAAATTTGATAATATTACTCGTACAAAAATTTAATAGATTTTTATCTCGTGGCTCATTGTCGCCATCACAACGATTCTTCTTTTAGGTTTTAAACTATTGATCGAAAACCTTATTTCCATATAATTTTTAATCAAAAAATTATATGGACTTGTAGTTCCCGACTCTTTTCGACCATCGCAAATCATTTGTGTTACAACACTAGCTACAGTTTATACATGAGTGATATTGGCTTTCGCCAACAAATAAGTCATCCTTGAGTTGATGATTGACTCTTCCTTCTCTACCATCTCTCTTCATCATTCGATTAAATCCCTACTCCCTATTGTTACTATTCACTTTGGTTGTCTCGATTCGCTCTTGTCGTCTTCTAATTTTGATAATGTTACTCGTACACAAATTTCATAGATTTTTAGCTCGTGGCTCATTGTCACCATCACAGTTATTCCACCACTTCAACTTTTTTACCTTGTTCAAAATTTGACTTATTCACATATTTATCGATATCCAATTTTTTTTCATTATACTAATGACTAAAAGTTTCGAATTCTTCTTTAAAATTCTTCTTTCTTTTTTTATACTGTGACTAAAAACCTTACTTTCAAATTCTATTTTTCTATCAAAAAATTACATAAACATTTAGTTCCCGACTCCTTTTCACTATCACAATCTCAAGTTCATCTTTTATTTCACAATATAAATTACAGTTTATACGTGTCTTAGGCGGCTTTCAACAAAGAAGAAGTCATCCTTTAATTGACGATTGGCCAGTCCTTCCCCTACCTAGCTCTCTCTCTTCATCATTCGGTTACTCCCTATTCCCTATCCTCACTGCTCCCTTTTCGTTTATTTACCTCACCTCGCTTGTCTATTTTTTCATAACATACTTTACTATTACAAATGTTGGATGGACTTTTACTCGTGGCTCTTTGTCGTCATTATAATATAAAGCCTATCCTTTATGTCACAATATCAACTAGAGTTTTTACCTTGTTCCAAATTTGACCTATTCCCAAGTTTGTCGCTTTCCAAAACTATACAATGTCTAGAACTTTCGAAGAAAGGTTTGTTCTTTAAAGATTCTTCTTTCACGTTCTATATTATGGACCGAAAACTTTATTATCAAATATTTGATTCGTGCTAGTCACGATGCATTGCGGGACCTCCAGCAGGGCTTGCTACACGGACTGATAGGACGCGCCGCTAATGCTTGGAATATGTCCCTAAGGTGTCGATCACACCAATGACCGCATAGAATAGAACACATGCTAACTTATTGTCTTGTGCAGATGGTAAGTATACTTGTGTTTTGTTGCAGGGAAGGCGTGCATCGGTTGAGTAAGCAATCGGTGTACTGGTTGTATTCTATGCTATTTTCATTCCTATCAAAACATGCAACTGATATGAATTGATTTCACTTGCTTCCTTATAGAAGATCATCTTAATGCATGCTCGCCCCTAATAAGCTAGTGTCGATTTAGTCGAGTGGGTTCATCCCGCTCACCAGTACAAGTTGAGTACTGACCCACGTTGTGGGCAACTATTTCAGGCACTCAGACGGTGCAACGCTAGTGCATAGCGAGGAGGCGTTAGGAGCACCTCTATTTTGAAGTATAGCTGGAGTCAGTTCATTTTGGAGGCATGGACTTCAATCTATACAAGGGCGTAATGTACAAACGATGTGGACTATCTAATGGAGCGCGCCCTGCATTTTGAGTTATCCTTTGTAATGCAATTCAAATAGCCGAGAAGGCGCATCAATGTAAACTCTATGTATATTACTCTGAATTATCAATGAAAAAGCATGTTTCTTCCTGCATTTGTGTTCAAATCTCTGTGAATGTGTTTTCTAAATTGTGTTTCAAAAATGGGTTCATATAACTGCAAGTTCTTGCCTTGTGCGAGCGCAACTCCAGGCTCGCACGGCATCACGCCCCAGCAAGGACGAATCGGTTCCGTAAATGATCCGGCGAGGACGAATGACCCTTTCGGGATCGGGGCGTGACAGATTTGACAATTGACCATTCCTTCCCTACCGAGCTGCTTCTCTTTGTAATTCGATTACATTCTACTTCCTATCCTCACAGTTCCCTTTGGTCGCCTCGATTCGATTATTTGGCTTACTCCGCTCGACTTTCATTTTTTGATAACATGCACTATTGCCAATTTTGTCGATTTTCCAAAGTCTTCCATAAGAAAGCATTATGTTTTAAAGATTTTTCGTTCATGTTTTATACTGTTGAATGAAAACCTTATTTTCAAAGGAAATAAATACACTAACCATCCCTCTGCTTTATGAAAAAAAAGACATATGAGTGGTTAGTGTTATAACTCTCTATAGAAAATATAAAACATAGGGTTGGTCCGTGTAATTAGTTTCAACGTAGGTGTAGTAGTGTAATAAGTATGATCATAGGGGTAGTTAACGTAAAGTGCCCTTTTCAGTCCATTAGTCGAACAAAAAAATATATGGATTTATAGTTCCCGACTATTTCACCATTGCAATCTTAAGTTCATCCTTAATGTCACAACATTAATTACAGTTTATACATAAGTATTAGACGGCTTTCGCAAATAAAGAAGTCGTCCTTGAGTCGACAATTGGTCATTCCTTCCCTACCGAGTCCTTCCTAACTGAGCCTCCCTACCGAGTCCTTCCTTACTGAGCCTCCTTTCTTTGTTATTCGATTACTCTCTACTCTCTATTCCTACTGGTCCCTTTGGTCGTCTCGTTTCAATTATTCAGCTCACTCCATTCACATTCTTTTTTTGATAATACATATTTTACTCATACAAAATCTTCATGGACTTTTAGCTTGTGGCTTTTTGTAATCCTCAGAATCTGAAGTCGATCCTTTATGTCACAACTTCAACTACAAATTTTACCTTGTTCCAAGTTTGACCTATTCCCAAATTTGTCAATTTTCAAATATCTTTTACTATACTAATGACTAGAACTTTCGAAAAAAACCTTGTTATTTAAAGATTATTACTTTATATTTTCAAATTATAGTTTTTATTCCCAAAATTACATGGTCTTCTAGATCCTGGCTCTTTGCCACAATTGCAATCTTAACTTCATCCTTTATATCACAACATCAATTACACTTTATACGTGAGTTTGTCTTTTGCCAACAAAGATGTCATCCTTGAGTTGACGATTGATCCTTCCATTCCTACCAAGGTCTCTCTTCGTCATTCGATTACTCTCTACTCCCTATCCTCACTCCTTTCGTCATCTCTCGATTATGTAGCTCACTTCGTCCACCTTCTATTTTTATAACATCACTCAGAGAAAAATTTCATGGACTTGTCGCCATTACGACCTGTAGTCGATCATTTATGTCACAATATCAACTACAATTTTTACCTTGTTCGAAATTTGCCCTATTTACAAATTTGTTGATTTCCAATTTTTTTTTCATTATAAGAATGACTAGAAGAAAGCCTTGATTTTGAAAGATTTTTTCTTCACATTTTTTTACTATTGACTGAAAATATTATTTTCAAATTCCATTTTTCTTTCCAAAAATTACATGAAAATTTATTTCCAAACTGTTTTCCATCACCGCAATCTTAAGTTTATTTTTTTTATGTCAAAACACTAATTATAGTTTATATATACTTAGGCGGCTTTCACAAACAAATAAGTCATTCTTAAGTTGACGATTAACCATTCTTTTCCTATATAGCCGTCTTTCTTTGTCATTCAATTATTCCCTACTCTTTATATTCACTGTTCTCTTTGGTCGTCTCAATTCGATTATTCAGCTCACTCCGCTTACCATCCATTTCTGATAACATGCTTGTACGAAAGTTGCATGGACATTTATAGCTCATGATTCTTTGTCGTCATCACAATCTAAAGTCGATCCTTTATGTCACAACATAAACTACGGTTTTTATCTTGATCCAAATTTGCCCTATTCCCAAATTTTGTCGATTTTTTGAACTTTTCCATTATACTAGTGACTAGAACTTTCGAACAAAGCCTTGTTTTCAAATTCCATTTTTCTATCCAAAAATTACAAGGATTTTTAGTCCTGACTCTTTTAACCATCGCAATCTTAAGTTCAGCTTTTATGTCACAACACTAGTTACAATTTATTCATGAGTCTTAGGTGGCTTTTGCCAACAAAGAAGTCATCCTTGAGTTGATGATTGATCATTCCTTCTCTACCATGCCGTCTCATCATTCGATTACTCTCTACTCACTATCCTAACTTCCCCTTTGGCTGGCTCGATTCGATTATTCACCTCACTTCGCTCAACTTCCATTTTTTGATAACATACAATTCCCAAATTTGGCGGTTTTCGAAAAGTTTCCATTATTACTAATGACTAGAACTTCCGAAGAAAGAATGATTTGTTAAAGATTCTTCTTTTCCATTTTATATTGTTGGCTTGTTGGCTGAAAACTTTATTTTCAAATTCCATTTTTCTATCAAAAAATTATATGGACTTTTAGTTCCGGACTCTCTTTTGCAATCACAATATTAAATTCATCCTTTATATCACAATTCTAATTACAGTTTATACTTGAGTCTTATGAGGCTTTCTTGAGTTGAGCATCGACCATTCCTTCCCTATTGAGTCGTTTGAGTTTATAATTTCTTACTGATTAGAACTTTCGAAGAAAACCTTGTTCTTTAAAGATTCTTCTTCTTTTACGTTTTATATTATTGACTGAAAACCTTAATTTTAAATTCTATTTTTCTATCATTCAAATTCTCAAGTTCCTTTTTGCCACCATTGCAATCATCCTTTATGTCACAACACAAATTAAGTTTGTATGCGAGTCTTAGGCAGCTTTTGCTAGCAATAATGATCCTTGAATTGACGATTGACTATTGCTTCCCTACCAACCCGTTTCTTTTGGTAATTCGATTACTCCCTACCTCCCTATTCTCACTACTCCATTTGGTCGTCTTAATTTGATTATTCAACTAACTACATTTGTCTTCTATTTTTGATAACATACTTTACTCATACAAAAACTACATTGACTTCGCTTGCCTTTTATTTTTGATAACTCGTGGCTCTTTGTCGCCAGCACAATCTGAAATCGATCCTTTTATGTCACAACATCAACTAAAGTTTTTATCTTGTTCCAAATTTGACATATTCCTAAATTTCTTGATTTCTAAAATTTTCAACAATATTGATGACTAGGGTTTTCGAACAAAACCTTGTTCTTTAAATATTCTTCTTTCATGATTTATACTATTGATTGAAAACCTTGTTATCAAATTCATCCCGCACACCGCACATGTCATCAGGATGACGGTTGTACATCCACGAACGATGACGCAGATAGTAATTCATATCCATTTCTATATACTTCTGTAAAAATAACAGTATGTATCCTATAAATCATTACATACAGTGTGATTCTCTGGAGGAAGGTAAGAACCGCTCTAACTTGATACACAAAGTCCTGTGTGTGTACTAATGGTTTGAATAAAAACCCTAGTTCTTTCCTAATTTAGTTCTTTGTTTCTTTACAATTTATTCAGTTTTCTTGGCTAAGTGTGATCGTTCTCCTCCAATTCCTGACCAGATGGGAAAAGGACCCATGAATTTGGTATCAATTTTGCTAGCTCCTGGGCTTCAAAATACTTCAAAATAAGGTACGATCATGACATGCCGACAACTGGACTGGATTGGGAACCTGTTTCAACGAGGGTCATTACATCGAAACGTACTGGTGAAGGCGAGCTAACCCAACTATACCAATCAACACGTTGTTTATATGAAGTATGCATATTATTTGTGGTCTTTCTATCTTGCCTTCATTTTACAAGCAAGCATGATATGAAAATTTATTAAATAAACTTACCACCGTTCGGTGACTTTTATCTGCCCGTCTGAACCACCTGCACAATACTTACCATGTCCTTCCCTCCTACGAAGACACAAGTTAGCTTGCATAGGTTTAAATCTACGTTGGGATCAATGGCACGTTGCCATAATGGATGGTTCTAGTCTCAGTACGGAATACCATGCAACGCATAGTTCAGGGCGTCACAGGCCATTTTGTCCTATAGCAGGCCACTATCAGGAGTTCCGTCCGGACAAGATCGGTGCCAGTGTCCCAGCAACCGTCCGCAAGAACTAAGACTTTGTACACAAGTTGTCCGTGATCAAGCGTAGTCTACTAAGTTATCAATTGAGGCAATTCAGGACACTTACAGGCACATGACAAGTAACAGGGCAAGATCTAGTTTTGCATAGTCTTCCTGTTCATGAAACTAATAAGGTAGGAGGATGTCCTTCTTTTCACTTTTGTGTCAACTTTTGTAAGCCCGTGCGGCAAAGAGCCACCTTATTATAATTCCTTCATGAAACTAAAGAGCCACATTATTCCTTCATGAAACTAAAGACTATCAGGAGAAAGAAAGAATTAATACAGAAAATTGAATCTCCACTAAAGCGCCACCAAGGAAACTCCGAATATCGCTAGCTGACTTAGGTCGTTTCCAGTTTACGATGGCTTATATTTTCTCTGGGTCAACTGAGATGCCTGTTGCAGAAATAAAATGCCCGAGAAAGGCTATGTTGTCCAACCAGAACTCACACTTACTAAGCTTTGCATACAACTTATTGTCTCGAAGGGTTTGAAGCCATCCGCAGGTGTCCTGCATATTCATCCTTATTCTTCGAGTACACTAAGATGTCTTTTATAAAAAAGACCACAAATTTAATTAGAAAGGATCGGAACACACGGTTCATCAAATCCATAAAAACGGCAGGGGCGTTCATCAGTCCAAACGGCATAAAAGAAAACTCGTAGTGCCTATAGCGGGTTCGGAATGTAGACTTGTGCATGTCCTCTGGCTTAATCTTCAGCTGGTGGTAGCCCGAGCGAAGATCAATTTTCGAGAATACCGTTGCCCCTTGCAGCTGATCAAAGAGGTCATCTATCATGGGCAGAAGATACTTGTTTCTGATGGTGACCTTATTCAACTCCCGATAATCGATGTAGTGTCGCAACGTTCCGTCTTTCTTCTTTACGAAGAGTACAGGCGCGGCCCAAGGAGACACGCTCGGATGGATAATCCCACGATCCAGCAGTTCTTGCAGTTGGTACTTCAACTCCTTCAGTTCAGCAGGGGCCATTCTGTACGGAGCCTTGAAAATTGGTTGAGTATTTGGGAATGTGTCAATGGTGAACTCGATCTCTCGGTCAGGTGGCATGCCGGGTAGTTCGTTCGGAAACACATCAGAGAACTCCGTTTCAACGAAAGAAGACTCAACGTTTGCGTAATCTAGCTGCGTGTCCCGAACCGACGCTAGGTATCCCTCACTGCCAGAGTATAGCATCCGCCGAGCAGATATCGCTGAAATCACCATGCAAGTCCTGGACGCATCAGTTGCTGGACTACTCGTGTAGCAGAATTCGGCTTCTCCAGGTAGGCGGAAGACGACTCGTTTCTCTGTACATTCGATAGTTGCCGAGCAAGCGTCGAGCCAATCCATCTCCAAAATGATGTCATAATCTCGAACATCTAGGACTAAAACATCGAGCGAGAGCTTCCTTCCTCCGATACAGACGTAACCGCCTCGACATACTGAACGGACATGTATTTTCGTGCCCGACGGGGTGCTAACACTAAGGTCTAGATACAATGGTATCATTTCTATATTGTTTTTCACGGCAAAATTCGTGGATATAAAGCTATGCGTTGCACCAGAATCAAATAGCACACGTGCAGGTATGTTATTAAAAAGCAAAATACCTGACACAACGGTGTCCGAGGCCAGGGCTTCTTCTCGTGTCATAGTGTACACCCTTCCTTGAGCTTGGCGACGCTCTTGCTGAGGCGCGGCTCGATTGGCTTGGGATGCAGTGGCAGGATTTGGATGTTGAGAGCGATGATTGGAGGGGAGCTGACAGACATCAATCTTATGGGTTGGATCACCACAACGGAGGCATGTCCCAAGCTTCTTACGACAGTCATTTTCGGTGTGCCCCAGCTTCCTACAGAAGTTACAGGTTGGGAATGAATTTCCTTTCTGCTGACCACCGTTATTTTGACGCTTTGCAGCGTTATTTCCTCTTTCGTTGCTATGGCGCTTGTAATTGGAAGTGTGCACAGTGCCGGCAGCAACGTGAGGATACTGCGGTTCAAAAGAAAGGGCATGGTTGAGAACTTTCCGCATCGTCTGGTACTGGAGAACGACCACGTGCGCATGGATGGCAGGTCGCAGGCCTCCTTCAAATCGTCTGGCAACTAATACCAATACGAGGGTCAAAGGAACTTGAAAAGGGTCAAGAGTTCAAGAGTTCGCATAAGGATTAGATCGTTAAAAGAACTTTTCCAATACGAGGGTTAAAGGAACTTGAAGCTGCGCTCTGATACCAATATGTCACGTCTCGATTCCGTGGAATCGATAGTCGTCTCCGGGTGTGACGTCGTGCGGGCCTAGATTGCGCACCGCACAATACTAAGGTATTTTGTATAATGAGCACATATTCAGAGTACGCAGATAATTGAAACACAAAGTTGAAACGTGGAAAAGTTCTCTTTATTGATAATGAACATCTTTTATAAACTCTTGAACGAGTCCGAAGGTTGCCGCACGGGCTTACAAAAGTTGACACAAAACGAGATAGTTGTCCTGTACATTACATCCTTTACTAAAACTTCAAAATAAGAGATCTCCAGGCGGGACGATGGCTTTTCCTCTGAGCTGCATGAGTCAAAGTTTGCTAGCTCCTAGGCTTCAAAATACTTCAAAATAAGGTACGATCATGACGTGCCGACAACTAAACTGGATTGGGAAGTGACTTCAGCTCCTCGCAGGATTTCCTTGGTGCGGGAAACCTATTTCAATGAGGGTCAGTACATTGAAACGTACTGGTGAATGCGAGCTAACCCAACTATACCAATCAACACGTTGTTTATATGAAGCATGCATATTATTTATGGTCTTTCTATCTTGCCTTAGTTCATTTTATAAGCAAGCAATGATATGAAAATTTATTGAATAAACTTGCCACTGTTCGGTGACTTTTACTTGCTCGTCTGAACCACCTGTACAATACTTACCATGTTCTTCCCTCCCACGAAGACACAAGTTAGCTTGCACAGGTTTAAATCTACATGGGGATCACTGACACGTTGCCATAATGGACGGTTCTAGTCTCAGTACGGAATGTCATGCAACACATAGTTCAGGGCGTCACAGGCCATTCTGTCCTATAGCAGGTGACTATCAGGAGTTCGGTCCGGACAAGATCGGTGTCAGTGCCCCAGCAACCGTCTGCAGGAACTAAGACATTGTGCACAAGTTGTCCGTGATCAAGCGTAGTCTACTAAGTTATCAATTGATGCAATTCAGGACAGTTACAGGCACAGGACAAGTAACAGGGCAAGATCTAGTTTTGCATAGTCTTTCTGTTCATGAAACTAATAAGGTAGGAGGATGTCCTTCTTTTCACTTTTGTGTCAACTTTTCTAAGCCCGTGCGGCAAAGAGCCACCATATTATAGTTCCTTCATGAAACTAAAGACTATCAGGAGAAAGAAAGAATTAATACAGAAAATTGAATCTCCACCAAAGAGCCACCTTATTATAATTCAAAATAAGGTACGATCATGACGTGCCGACAGCTGGACTGGATTGGGAAGTGACTTCAGCTCCTCGCAGGATCTCCTTGGTACGTGTCACGCCCCGATCTCCCGCAGGCAATCGGCCGTTCCCGCTAGGCGGGAATCACCCTCGCCAGCGCTCCCGCGGAACGATCGCTTAATCCATCCGGGCGTGATGCCGCTGGTTCATTGGCTGGCGGTTAGAGTTCTAAGCCACAGAGTCGCACAGATTGTCCGAGTGCAGCGGAGTCATGAACGCATAGGCGATCGGTAACAGGTTCACTGAGTTGACAAATATAGCGGAAGCATTGAAACACAAGTAAAGTAATCTCTTTATTGATATGAACAAGTATTACAGGCGGCGTATAGCCGAGATTACAAGTCGCTCAAGCCTCTCTCTCTGAAACAGTAAAAGCGTGCCAAGTGGCTACAATTTGGAATGATTGTACAGGCGATGGTCAGGCGATGTTCACAACTTATGTCTTGTATATGTGCTTCAGTCCCGGATGCACCGTTGCAAGGCTTCAGAGGGAACTCCTGGCCTTAGCACGCACGAAGGAGGCGTCCGCACTGCACGAGGTTCTCCCGCACCCTGCATATCAAACTGGTGGATTATCAGTACATTGAATGCACTGGTGGGGAAGCTACTCGCCCGCTCGACAAATCCAAACACGTAATACAGGTTCGTGCACAACTATTAAGTTGTCTTTCTAGTTGCCTTAGGATCAGTTCCATGCAAACATTGAATAGCTTATCGTGTCGGGCAGTGCGCCGTGCGATGTTAGAGGAACACGGCGTGACTTACCAACTTACCATTTCCTTCCCTGTCCAAGGCAAACATGATTAATTCATGCACGGGCATGTATAAGCATTCAGGAGGCAAGCATATGCAAACAGGAGGGTCGTTTTAACATGATCGTTCAGGTGTTTAGTTGTTCTTGATGCGATGTAGTGACTCGCACGCGGATAGCCGCTAAGCGAGGATGACTTATCTATATGAACAGGAGTCGCTGGCATAGCCATAAAGGACAGGTGTAGCACATGAAAGAGAATGAAATGCAACGCACGGATCAGGAGCGCTACACGTCATTCCTTCCGAGTCAGGCGGCTACTTAGTCTAAGAGCAAGAATGGCGTGAAGGAAAAGTTAACAGGGCTACACGCCATTCTGCCCGAAACAGGCAGACTAACAGGGGTTCCTGTCCGGATCGGATCGGCCCGGTGCCCCGGAGACCGTCCGCAGGAACAGAGATCAGGAGAATCTCACTTGAAACAAGTTGTCCGCGACATGCAGGTCAGGGTCAGGTTCAGGAACAAGTTCTTGACAGGATATATATATATGAACAAGTTATATGGAACAAGTTCGAGTCAGGATATATATATATGGAACTTGTTGAAGCAAGATTGTTGATTCAGTAGTTTGCTCCACGAGCTGTGATTCAGTGATTTTATTCAGTCAGGGTGCATATTCCCTGGTTCGGGAATTGCCTTGGTGACCTAACGGTCCCGAATACTTTCAGGTTCTTCCATGTGCGGAACGACTACTTAGTAGTCTCCCGGGGTTTGGATGAAAACATGGCAACATTCAAGCAGACAAGCATGCGTTTCTAAAGGAACATAAGCAGGCACGTTGCTCGGACCCGAAGGTAAGCCGAGAAGTGAAACCGTTAAAGGACTTAGCATGCGAGGGTCTGAATATAAGCAGTATTTCCATTTTCCATGTTCTAGCAAGCAATACAAGTTGGGATTATTCCCTTAGCTAGGTGCGTTGGATTTATTAGCATGCAGGGGGTGAATCACCTAGCGACTAGCATAAATATTCCAGATTTTATATGTGTGCTGGCTAAGCAAAGACAAGTTCACCGTAGCCACCCACCTTAGCGATGATTCGCCTCGGTAGAGCGATACGTCTGAGCGAGCCTCTGAAAGTCCAAGCCGGATTCCTGTAGGGGCAAGTCTGGATATCCTTTGCTTCTTGATCGAGGCAAAGCGGGTCGGGACAGTTGCACGATTGCCGATTGAGTCGGCAGTCCGCTTGAGCGGAACGGGGTGTTACAGTACGGGGAACCTGTTTCAACGAGGGTCAGTACATCGAAACGTACTGGTAAAGGCAAGCTAACCCAACTATACCAATCGACACGTTTATATGAAGCATGCTTATTATTTGTGGTTTTTCTATCTTGCCTTAGTTTATTTTACAAGCAAGCAATGATATAAAAATTTACTGAATAAACTTGCCACTGTTTGGTGACTTTTACCTGCTCGTCTGAACCATCTGCACAATACTTACCATGTCCTTCCCTCCCACGAAGACACAAGTTAGCTTGCACAGGTTTAAATCTACGTGGGGATCACTGGCACGTTGCCATAATGGACGGTTCTAGTCTCAGTACGAAATGCCATGCAACGCATAGTTCAGGGCGTCACAGACAATTCCGTCCTATAGCAGGCGACTATCAGTAGTTCTGTCCGGACCAGATCGGTGCAAGTGGCCCAGCGACCATCCGCAGGAACTAAGACCTTGTGCACAAGTTGTCCGTGATCAAGCGTAGTCTACTAAGTTATCAATTGAGGCAATTCAGGACAATTACAGGCACAGGACAAGTAACAGGGCAATATCTAGTTTTGCATAGTCTTCCTGTTCATGAAACTAATAAGGTAGGAGGATGTCCTTCTTTTCACTTTTGTGTCAACTTTTGTAAGCCCGTGCGGCAAAGAGCCACCTTATTATAATTCTTTCATGAAACTAAAGAGCGACCTTATTCCTTCATGAAACTAAAGACTATCAGGAGAAAGAAAGAATTAATACAGAAAATTGAATCTCCACCAAAGAGCCACCTTATTATAATTCCTTCATGAAACTAATAAGGTAGGTGGATGTCCTTCTTTTCACTTTTCTTTGTATCATTATTCCTTTTCTTCTTTTTTATGTTAAAGCTCTATGAGGCTTCAGATGGAAGAACTATCAGGTCATAAAGTTTGAATAGTTATACAAGACCCAAATCTGATATTTGCATTTGGATTTAGATCTGAATTATCAGTACTTCAAGACATGGTTTACAGAATCGACATCGGACCACTCCTATGAGTATCAGGATTGGCGGTTTCGGATTGGAGTTTTGAATTTTTTTTGGTATTGGAAATCAAATAATTAACTTTTAGAAAGTATATTTTATACATTTAGCATAATTTAAAGTATTTTCAGTTTGTTTTTTAGCTGTTTTAAAATTGAAGGAAATAGTAGTTACCATTGTCATGATTTACATGTGATTACGTTTCTTCTTTTATATGCTTTTACAATCTTACTATTTTTTACATCCTTGGTGATTGGTCATTTTCGTTCAATTTTCTTTGTCGAATTAACCTAATGTCACTATTGGTCATTATCAAATATCGGTCGTTATCGGATTGGGACATACCAAACTGTATCGGCATCGGCGGTATCGGATCGGTATTAGCTGATACTGCAAATTATGCTTCAAGATAAGCGATCATCTTACTGCTCCCCGTACTCTTTCCTACTCTAGAGAACAAGGTCCACTCCTTGTTTGCTTGTTTGCATGGCTTATATCGGAAAATGTTATGGTAGTGTCAATGTTCTTAAGTGGCATGTTATGCCAAAACCATCAGTGTGGCTTGTTATGCCAAAACCATCTGTGTTCACTGATAACACTCGATACTAGCAAATACTTTCCTGTATTTTTTTTCCAACGTATCAGAAATTAACAGTGTCAATCAGTGAACAGTACTGGTATGTCAAACATCTTTTTTTTCCCCTTGTTTAGCCTTTTTTAGGCATTGAATGTATGGTAAGCTACTGATACAATTAGGCTGGTTATGTTATATACTATTCGAATGCAGGATTTGTTTCAACTGGTCTTCAGCTTCCAGGTTATAAATACTCTTATGATTAACTGATTTCACTTCCATAGATCTAGGAGACATTACAAAATCGGAGCCGCGTTGTTGGTTTGGAATTGATTCCATGCATATCCATCCAGGAGAAACTCCAAAATTGGTATTGTATTTGAATCGGACACAAAACGGGTACACATAAATATATAAAATCTGTGCAAAGCAACTCGGTTGCAACATTAATATAAATGGAACGCCCAAATCAATGTCACATCCATGACACCATATTGATACCCATCTTGCTGCATGCATAATTTGCATCTCCGTGCAACATAGATGGAAATACATCACATAATCATATATATATTTTAGAAGCATGCTGGCCTGGGAAGCTTAATCAAGAAAGGCTATTTATGGCATCATTCATTGAATTATCAGTCTCGTAGAAGGCTTGCTATTGGCCGTTCCATTTATATTAACAACAATTCCGTTTTCCAAAGTCAATGCTATTTATGTCCTAGTGAATTATCATTATTTTTTCCATTTATTCGAGAAAAGTGAAGTTTCTACAGTTTTTTATGCTTGAATCAGAATTAGTGTGTATTTTATTTTGTCGCATATATACACGCAAAAATGCCGTCTTGATCATGGAACAAATAAATGTCGTGTCTGTTCGCCGTATCTGTATCAGTATCTGTTGCTGCACAGCCTCATATTGTGAAATAGCTAAAGTGGCAAGCAGTTTTATGTTCGATCAAATGCAAAGATCCACATTTACAACATAAGTGTCACACATTTTACATAATTTAATCTTTCACGAATCTTCAATTTAACTCATTTACATTTGACTGTGCATATAATGACATCAAAAACAATACTTCAACCCAACAGCTTCTGATGATCCTTCCCTTCCCACGTATCAAGTAACTCCACGGGGATGGCACATCCTTGTTGAGGACGGTCACTTTCCATTATGTCCAAGGAAATTGAGGGTTTATTTTTGGAATCCAAAGCCGTGGATGACATTTGATTCTTAGTAGAGGTGATACTCATTTTATGTTTAAGAACCATTAATAAATAATAAGATAACTGTATACCGTATTGTGCTTGACCTAAGTATATGTTTTGCATTTCACATGTTTATGTGAGAAATTTGAGAAACATCTCTAGAATATGCTTCTAAAAATGAAAAAGTTGACACAAAATAAGATAGTTGTCCTGTATATTACATCATTTACTAAAACTTCAAAATAGGAAATCTCCAGGCGGGATGATGGCTTTTCCTCTAAGCTGCATGAGTCAAGTTTGCTAGCTCGTGGGCTTCAAAATACTTCAAAATAAGGTACGATCATGACGTGCCGACAACTGGACTGGATTGGGAAGTAACTTCAACTCCTCGCAGGATTTCCTTGGTGCAGGAAACCTATTTCAACGAGGGTCAGTACATCGAAACGTACTGGTGAAGGCGAGCTAACCCAACTATACCAATCAACACGTTGTTTATATGAAGCATGCATATTATTTGTGGTCTTTCTATCTTGCCTTAGTTTATTTTACAAGCAAGCAATGAAATGAAAATTTATTGAATAAACTTGCCACCGTTCGGTGACTTTTACCTGCTGGTCTGAACCACCTGCACAATACTTACCATGTCCTTCCCTCCCACGAAGACATAAGTTAGCTTGCACAGGTTTAAATCTACGTGGGGATCACTGGCACGTTGCCATAATGGACGGTTCTAGTCTCAGTACGGAATGTCATGCAACGCATAGTTCAGGGCGTCACAGGCCATTCTGTCCTATAGCAGGCGACTATCAGGAGTTCGGTCTGGACAAGATCGGTGCCAGTGCCCTAGCAACCGTCTGCAGGAACTAAGACCTTGTGCACAAGTTGTCCGTAATCAAGCGTAGTCTACTAAGTTATCAATGGAGGCAATTCAGGACAGTTACAGGCGCAAGACAAGTAACAGGACAAGATCTAGTTTTGCATAGTCTTCCTGTTCATGAAACTAATAAGGTAGGAGGATGTCCTTCTTTTCACTTTTGTGTCAACTTTTGTAAGCCTGTGCGTCAAAGAGCCACCTTATTATAATTCCTTCATGAAATTAAAGAGCTACCTTATTCCTTCATGAAACTAAAGACTATCAGGAGAAAGAAAGAATTAATACAGAAAATTGAATCTCCACCAAAGAGCCACCTTATTATAATTCCTTCATGAAACTAATAAGGTAGGAGGATGTCCTTCTTTTCACTTTTCTTTGTATCATTATTCCTTCTCTTCTTTTATATGTTAAAGCTCTATGAGGCTTCAGATGGAAGAACTATCTGGTCATAAAGTTTGAATAGTTATACTAGACCCAAATCTGATTTTGCATTTGGATTTAGATCTGAATTATCAGTACTTCAAGACATGGTTTACAGTATCGACATCGGACCACTCCTATGAGTATCGGGATTGGCGGTTTCAGATTGGAGTTTTGGATTTTTTTGGTATTGGAAATCAAATAATTAACTTTTAGAAAGTATATTTTATACATTTAGCATAATTTTAAATATTTTCAGCAGTTTTAGCATTATGGACTCATTGTATGAAAGTATCTCATTTTGGCCTAACGAGTTCAAGAGTTCGCATATGGATTAGATCGTTAAAAGAACTTTCCAATACGAGGGTCAAAGAAACTTGAAGCTGCGCTCTGATACCAATATGTCACGTCCCGATTCCGTGAAATCGATAGTCGTCCCCCTGGCGTGATGCCGTGTGGGCCTAGATTGCGCACTGCACAAGGCTAAGGTATTTTGCATAACGAGCACATATTCAGAGTACACAAATAATTGAAACACAAAGTTGAAACATGGAAAAGTTCTCTTTATTGATAATGAACATCTTTTATAAACTCTTGAACGAGTCAGAAGGTTGCCGCACGGGCTTACAAAAGTTGACACAAAATGAGATAGTTGTCGTGTTCATTACATCATTTACTAAAACTTTAAAATAAGAGACCTCCAGGCGGGACAATGGCTTTTTCTTTGAGCTGCATGAGTTAAGTTTGCTCGCTCCAGGGCTTCAAAATACTTCAAAATAAGGTACGATCATGACGTGCCGACAGCTGGACTGGATTGGGAAGTGCCTTTAGCTCCTCGTAGGATCTCCATGGTACGGGGAACCTGTTTCAACGAGGGTCAGTACATCAAAACGTACTGGTGAAGGCGAGCTAACCCAACTATACCAATCAACACGTTGTTTATATGAAGCATGCATATTATTTGTGGTCTTTGTTTCTTACCTTAGTTCATTTTACAAGCAAGCAATGATATGAAAATATACTGAATAAACTTGCCACTGTTCGGTGACTTTTACCTGCCCGTCTGAACTACCTGCACAATACTTACCATGTCCTTCCCTTCCACGAAGACACAAGTTAGTTTGCACAGGTTTAAATCTACGTGGGGATCACTGGCACGTTGCCATAATGGACGGTTCTAGTCTCAGTACGGAATATCATGCAACGCATAGTTCAGGGCGTCACAGGTCATTCCGTCCTATAGCAGGAAACTATCAGGAGTTCCGTCAGGACCGGATCGGTGCAAGTGTCCCAGCGACCATCCGCAGGAACTAAGACCTTGTGCACAAGTTATCCGTGATCAAGCGTAGTCTACTAAGTTATCAATTGAGGCAATTCAGGACAGTTTCAGGCACAGGACAAGTAACAGGGCAAGATCTAGTTTTGCATAGTCTTTATGTTCATGAAACTAATAAGGTAGGAGGATGTCCTTCTTTTCACTTTTGTGTCAACTTTTGTAAGCCCGTGCGGCAAAGAGCCACCTTATTATAATTCCTTAATGAAACTAAAGAGCCACATTATTCCTTCATGAAACTAAAGACTATCAGGAGAAAGAAAGAATTAATACAGAAAATTGAATCTCCACCAAAGAGCCACCTTATTATAATTCCTTCATGAAACTAATAAGGTAGGAGGATGTCCTTCTTTTCACTTTTCTTTGTATCATTATTCCTTCTCTTCTTTTTTAGTTATACAAGACCCAAATCTGATTTTTGCATTTGGATTTAGATCTTAGTTATCCCTACTTCAAGACATGGTTTACAATATCGACATCGGACCACTCCTATGAGTATCAGGATTGGCGGTTTCGGATTGGAGTTTTGGATTTTTTTGGTATTGGAAATCAAATAATTAACTTTTAGAAAGTATATTTTATACATTTAGCATAATTTTCAGTGTTTTTTTAGCAGTTTTAGCATTATGGACTCATTGTATGAACGTATCTCATTTTGGCCTAACGAGTTCAAGAGTTCGCATAGGGATTAGATCATTAAAAGAACTTTTCCAATACTAGGGTCGAAGAAACTTGAAGCTGCGCTCTGATACCAATATGTCACACCCCGATTCCGTGGAATCGATAGTCGTCCCCCGGGCGTGATGCTGTGCGGATCTAGATTGTGCACCGGACAAGGCTAAGGTATTTTGCATAACGATCACATATTCAGAGTACGCAGATAATTGAAACACAAAGTTGAAACATGAAAAAGTTCTCTTTATTGATAATGAACATCTTTTATAAACTCTTGAACGAGTCAGATGATTGCCGCACGGGCTTACAAAAGTTGACACAAAATAAGATAGTTGTCATGTTCATTACATCCTTTACTAAAACTTCAAAATAAGAGACCTCCAGGCGGGACAATGGCTTTTCCTCTGAGCTGCATGAGTTAAGTTTGCTAGCTCCTGGGCTTCAAAATACTTCAAAGTAAGGTACGATCATGACGTGCCGACAGCTGAACTGGATTGGGAAGTGACTTCAGCTCCTCGCAGGATCTCCTTGGTACGGAGAACCTGTTTCAACGAGGGTCAGTACATCGAAACGTAGTGGTGACTTTTATAAGCCCGTACGGCAAAGAGCCACCTTATTATAATTCCTTCATGAAACTAAAGAGCCACATTATTCCTTCATGAAACTAAAGACTATCAGGAGAAAGAAAGAATTAATACAGAAAATTGAATCTCCACCAAAGAGCCACCTTATTATAATTCCTTCAAGATTAGCGATCATCTTACTGCTCCCCGTACTCTTTCCTACTCTAGAGAACAAGGTCCACTCCTTGTTTGCTTGTTTGCATGGCTTATATCGGAAAATGTTATGGTAATGTCAATGTTCTTAAGTGGCATGTTATGCCAAAACCATCAGTGTGGCTTGTTATGCCAAAACCATCTGTGTTCACTGATAACACTCGATACTAGCAAATACTTTTCTGTATTTTTTTTTCCAACGTATCAGAAATTAACAGTGTCAATCAGTGAACAGTACTGGTATGTCAAACATCTTTTTTTTTCCCCTTGTTTAGCCTTTTTTAGGCATTGAATGTATGGTAAGCTACTGATACAATTAGGCTGGTTATGTTATATACTATACGAATGCAGGATTTGTTTCAACTGGTCTTCAGCTTCCAGGTTATAAATACTCTTATGATTAACTGATTTCACTTCCATAGATCTAGGAGACATTACAAAATCGGAGCCGCGTTGTTGGTTTGGAATTGATTCCATGCATATCTATCCAGGAGAAACTCCAAAATTGGTATTGTATTTGAATCGGACACAAAACGGGTACAAATAAATATATAGGGACCAAAATCAGTGCAAAGCAACTCGGTTGCAACATTAATATAAATGGAACGCCAAAATCAATGTCACATCCATGACACCATATTGATACCTATCTTGCTGCATGCATAATTTGCATCTCCGTGCAACATAGATGGAAATACATCACATAATCATATATATATATTAGAAGCATGCTGGCCTGGGAAGCTTAATCAAGAAAGGCTATTTATTGCATCATTCATTGAATTATCAGTCTCGTAGAAGTCTTGCTATTGGCCGTTCCATTTATATTAACAACAATACCGTTTTCCAAAGTCAATGCTATTTATATCCTAGTGAATTATCATTCTCTTTTCCATTTACTCGAGAAAAGTGAAGTTTCTACAGTTTTTTATGCTTGAATCAGAATTAGTGTGTATTTTATTTTGTTGCATATATACACGCAAAAATGCCCTGTCTTGATCATGGAACAAATAAATGTCGTGTCTGTTCGCCGTATCTGTATCAGTATCTGTTGCTGCACAGCCTCATATTGTGAAATAGCTAAAGTGGCAAGCAGTTTTATGTTCTATCAAATGCAAAGATCCACATTTACAACATAAGTGTCACACATTTTACATAATTGGATCTTTCATGAATCTTCAATTTAACTCATTTACATTTGACTGTGCATATAATGACATCAAAAACAATACTTCAACCCAACAGCTTCTGATGATCCTTCCCTTCCCACGTATCAAGTAACTCCACGGGGATGGCACATCCTTGTTGAGGACGGTCACTTTCCATTATGTCCAAGGAAATTGAGGGTTTATTTTTGGAATCCAAAGCCGTGGATGACATTTGATTCTTAGTAGAGGTGATACTCATTTTATGTTTAAGAACCATTAATACATAATAAGATAGCTGTATACTGTATTGTGCTTGACCTAAGTATATGTTTTGCATTTCACATGTTTATGTGAGAAATTTGAGAAGCATCTCTAGAATATGCTTCTAGAAATTGTCTCTTCTTCGTGCATCTAATGCACCAGGGGTTATTTGCTGTTATGGAAGCTACGCACACAGCACTTTGTTGCTCTGTTTGCGAAAAATTAAGTCTTGTATGTGATAGTATGTAACATTTGGTTCATAATCCTTATTGTGGAAAATAGTCTTATATGTGATAGCATTTGACATTTGATTCTCTAGTTACTGCACAAAAAGTTGACATTTGCTTAACCAGAGCAAAAGTCATAAATAGTAAAATTTTCCCAAACTATCATGCACTTCATCTTTTCCCAAACCCAAATTTGACAGGGTTTGACTTGGTCAGAGTTTAGCCAGCCCGGTCTTGAGCAGCTGGTCGGGTCGGGCTAGGCTCGAGACCAAAACCCAAAATCCAGCCTGGGCCCAGACCTGGGTAGCGTCATGTCAAACTGGGCAAGAACTGTTTCAAGCCACGTGGATGAGATCATAACTCTAATCCTATTTGCAGGTCCTCTTGGCACAGTAACATAATCATCCACTATCGTATTCCCTTGCTCTAAATGCAGGAACTGATCATAAAGGGAATCTCTGACAGTAGCTGAAAATTACTTCTTGTTGAAAATCTCTTTGAGTTCCTCTAAGTCTTGTCTAAGTCCCAGTCGACACTCCTCTCCTTCCCACCAATGATGAGCATTGTCTTTTAATTGTAGTCTTAACTGTTGGCATCCATAAATTTGCTGATAGTTGGGAAGCCAGTTTGTAACCTCGGTGCAGTCTTTAGTACCTTTGAAGGTTTGGGGGCTTCATGGTACAGAACACCTCTATGGTCCCCCCCCCCCCCCCCCCCCCCCCCCCCCCACACACACACACACACACACACACATGAGACTAAGGTGCTCGGTTCAGAGTTGACTCCAAACTCTGCCCGATAAACTCATTCTGTTGCAATTAGGCCTGCATCATGCCTTGAAAGAACTGACTCGTCTAACTGGCTAGCGGACTAGAAATCCGAGCTTGTCCATTATGATTGGACTGTCAGCCATGTATGATCTATGTTTGGAACTTTTGACCAATTTTCAGTTATTTAGTGAATGTTTTGTCTGAATCAGTCCACGTCCGTGTCTGAATCAGTCCACGTTAGTGAATGTTTTGTCTGAATGAGTATTGGACTGTCAGCCATGTATTATCTATGTTTTGACCAAAATTTTAGTCTGTTCCCACCAAATTTGGCTTAAACCTGCTCTAAATCAGCGATTTATTGGCCATGTATCGACTAACTGCAAGTTGTATCGTCTTTTTTTAATCACGTATTGGTGTGTTCTGGAACCAGGCACATGAATGCCAACTGAAATCTTGTCGATATGTGTGTAATGTTAGATGCCCATCAGTTCTTTAAACATCCATATATGATAAAGTTGCTCAACATATAAATGAGTGTATAATGTTATTTTTAGCATGACTTTTTGAAAATATGAATTCAATAAACCAAAAGTAGAGAAGAACCATATTACCACCAGCACCACCACAATAAATTGTGTCCAAGGATTTATATCGTGTATTTGTGCAAGATAGGTGACTACTTAAATAGGTTTTAGCAATGTGATGACTTAAAATTTTGTAAACACTGATTAAAAGCGCAGAATGGCAGGAAATTGACCTAAGCATGTTTAAAATCTCATTGGCAAGAAAAGAAAAAAATGCACTATTCAATTTTAAATGCATGTATTTGTGAACTCAACTTTCTTTATGATTGGTGCACCTGAAAATAGTTTTCAAGGTAGATGGTCAATGGGAGGTTGAGAGCACTACTTGATCAGTGCAGAGAAGTACTCAACTGACAAATGGGTCAAAGAGGCTGATATCTGCTCTTATATACACATATTAGTCTCTGACAGCAACAATGTAGTTCAGACAGAAACATTTACTTACAACTTTTTAATCCTTGTGTTAACAAAGATGAGAAAAATCAAATGTGCATTTTAACATTACTTATTATGTAATTTACATACTACACGATGTTCATTCCCATATTAGACATTGATCAGAACACCTAATATATTTCCTAATACTGATATACATTATAGATCTAGAAGAGATCCAAAATCTAGATTAAAAAACTTTAAAATCATAAAGATCTTCTAGAGGAGGAAGAATAGGCATGCCAGACTTACACTGGCTAACTGTTAGTTGATTGTTTTGCGGCACTGTTAGTTGAAAATTGATAAAGATTAATGTTTGTTTTTTCTACTGCACTGTAATTGATTTTTCATTGCTGTTTCCTGGCAGGTCAGCTGATAACTGGAAGCTTTTGAAGGAGTTAGAGAAAGATTGATTATTGCAGTGTTCTTCTTAATAAATTTATTCTTCATAATGGTTATTGCTCGACATTGCAGACGGTCAATATTGATATCACCATCGAGACAGATTTAGTTTATGCTCTTAAAGTCAAAGGACGCCCTCAGCTATTATTTCTAAAAGGAAACAAAATTTTGTACAGGGAGAAAGGTATGAGCTATATGCATTAGTAATATCAAACAATTATCGGTGATCATGACCTAATTCACCGTCCGTGTTTTTCATCTGTAGAGTCTAGAACAGTCGACGAACTGGTGCCTCCATTTTGAATTGTCGTTCTCCAGTTACTTATATCAAGAGTTGTATTCCATGATGCAGTTATTACAAATGCAATGATGTTATAACCACAACATACTATCTCCAGCCTATACAAATCGTACCTCTTCTATCCTCCCTACTTACCCCAATACACTTGCTACCACCTTCCTAATCAAATCCCCAAATCAGTCCTGAATCCACCTTGGTTATTAGCCGCCAAATTCACCTGTTGGCCAAATTCACCTGTTGGAAAAGATTTACCCGATGTTTCTCTTGGGAAAGAATGGATAAGATCCACCCATGCTTCCCCATCATCACCAGCTGTCGCATCTTCCACTTTTGAGGTAATTTGGTTCCATCTAACAATGTCTTTTTTACTTCACTTCAGATTTCACTCCCTACTTCTAGTATATATAGAACTTATACCACTTGCAGGTTTTTTCATGAATGGTTAATTTTCTTTTACCAATATGTTACTTTCTTATTGCTGAAGGAAGAAATATAGAATATCTGCAAGGATTCTTTTCTGAAAGTTTTGATCCACTTTTATTGTTTCCATATTTGCTCAACCGAAAATGATGAAAGCACTCACTAAAAAGTACATATATCAAACTAAGACAGATGAACAATGAGAAGTATGCAGTTAAATATATCATATGAAACTTTCCAAATTGAATAGCTTAAGCAATTACCAAAGAAATAGAATGTTAAAATAGTTTTACTTTTCACACACAAAAGGTTGTATCCTAACTTATTTGGGGAAATCCACATCCACCGCTTGAAAGTCCTAAGACTTTTACTAATCAGCTTAACACTAACCAACATAGTCAAATATAAATAAATAGACTTTGCTCAAGTGTTTTAAGACTAGATTGTGGAGAAAAATAAAACAAGAGGTCCAATACATGTATGCAACATGTTAACAGTTCAGTCAATAAATGACATTAAACAAGATATCAAGCGATGCTTTCTGACAAGTCTACTTCTTCAACATCCTTTATTGTTTCCTAGAGTATATTTGCTCAACCAAAGATGATGAAAGCACTTACGGAAAAAGTACATATATCAAACAAGACACATGAACAATGAAATTTATAGTTGAATGAAGTATGCACTTAAATATAACACTACAAAAATACAACAAAATAGCGACGGAAATATCCGTCGTTATTATGTACTTTTATGTTGCTAAACAGTAATAGCGACAGAAAAGCGATGAAAAAACTTCGTCACTGACACAATTGTTGTTGTTTACATTATGTCGCTAATCCGTCATTTTTGCGACAACTCGGCGACGGATACATTAAGCAAAATAGTAACGACAAAGCAACGTATGTATCCGTCGCTAAACTCATCGACGAAAATAGCGACGGATGAACGATTATTTCTTATACTCTTTAAGTATCATACGGTAGCTTAATGACAGAACTTTTCCCGTCTTCCGTCGTTGATCCGTCGCAGAAACTTCTTTAGTCCGTCGCTTGGTTAAATTTTTCAGTTTTTCATTCATGATCCGTCGCGTATACATCGATGGTCCGTCGCTGCTTGGATATTTTTTCCAGAAATTAATATTTTTGGCTACACCCATCTAACACAAAATAACATTCAAAATCCCAAAAAATATCCATATCCATATCCATATCCCAACACGTAATACAATAATCACATATATAGACTATATAAAACCCAAAAACATATCAACAAACAATATTAAGAACATCCAATATATATATAAAACACAAAAAAATATATCAACAAACAATATTAAACACATCCAATAGATATATAAAACATCTATTGGTCCATAATCTATCAATAGTACCAGTGTCATAATAATACAATAGTACAGTACAAAGACTATAATACATCCATCATCAATACTGTCCAAATGATCTTTATTCTCAGGATAACATCAGCATCCCCCAAGTCCTTCATACTGAACTTGGACAAGTGGAACAGTACTGGTATGTCAAACATCTTTTTTTTTCCTTGTTTAGCCTTTTTTAGGCATTGAATGTATGGTAAGCTACTGATACAACTAGCAAATACTTTCCTGTTTATCTTCGAAATCCTTCTGCCTCCTCACTCGCTTAATCGACGATTCTGCAAGTTCTGGTTCAAATATTTCCTTTTCAATGACAACCTCTTCTTGGATTGCATCTTTGTTGGAAGCGACTGTCTCCTCTGCACCAATACTATTCCTCGGAATGTCCATGAGATAATGTTCTTGTGTCTTGCAAATTTATCTTCAATGAATTCTGAGCAACGAGGTTCAATGATATGAATAGATTCAATATCAAGAAATCTCATAGCATCTCTTTTTGGCATTCATCCGAAGAATATGGTCTTCGTAGTCCTCGTTTTCATATTCAGAAGCATCACATACGCCAGACATCCCGATACTCGAATGCCATTCATGTTGGGTCTGACCTTGAACCAGAGTCGATGAAGAGTAATGTCAGAAGTTGCGTGCGGAACTTTATTGAGAATGAAGGTAGCCATAACCGCAGATTCTCCCCAAAAGCAATTTGGAAGTCCCGTAGTCAACAACATGGAGTTTATCATCTCTGTCAACGTTATATTCTTCCTTTATGCAACTCCATTGGATTAAGGAGAATACGGAGCACTATTCTCACTGATAATTTTATGTTCTTTGCAGACTGATGCGAATTCAAAAGAATGATACTCTCCGTCTCGATCGCTTCTTCGTCTCTTGAGTTGTCCGATTTGATGCTCTCCTTCAGCTTTGAAGTCTTTGAATTTCTCGAATGCTTCTTCTTTCGACTTAAGTCGATAGACGAACGCGTATTTTGAGAAGTTGTCGATGAAAGTAATGAAGTACATCATCCCGTACTTTATGGAGAATTGCTTGAAGTCACAAATATCTGAGTTCACTAACTCTAGAAGATCTCTGCTTCGGTTCAACCATTTGAATAGTTTTCTAACAATCTTCGTCTGCGCACAGGTTTCGCACTTCTCCACCACCTTACTCCCATATTTGGAGATAAACCATAGACTAGACATCTTGTTTATTCTTTTACAATGAACATGTCCTAGTCTATTACACAACTTAATAGGATAACCAGAAGAAGAGACTGCATTGACATTTTGAATGGGAGTTACAAGCTCAATCTTGAACATCCCTTCAGTACAGTAGCTTAGTGACGGAACTTTTCCCGTCTTTCGTCGTTGATCCGTCACAGAAACGTCTTTAGTCCGTCGCTTGGTTAAATTTTCCAGTTTTTTGTCGTTGATCTGTCGCGTATGCATCGATGGTCCGTCGCTGCTTGGATATTTTTTTCAGAAATTAATATTTTTGGCTACACCCATCTAACACAAAATAACATTCAAAATCCCAAAAAATATCCATATCCATATCCCAACACATAACACAATAATCACATATTTACACTATAAAACCCATAAAACATATCAACAAACAATATTAAACACATCCAATAGATATATAAAACATCTATTGGTCCCATAATCTATCAACAGTACCAAAGTGTCATAATAATACAATAGTACAATACAAATACTACAATACATCCATCATCAATACTGTCCAAATGATCTTTATTCTCAGGATAACATCAGCATCCCCCAAGTCCTTCATACTGAACTTGGACAAATGGAATTTCTTCATCTCTGTAACACATTCTAGATCCGTATCCAGGATTAGCTTATTGTCCACATAAAGACAAACTATGACTCCTCCCATCAACGAACTTAGTGTAAAAATATGTATCCATCTCGCTGACTCTATAGCCGTTTGATCTAATGACTTTATCAAACTTCTCATGCTACATCTTGGGGGCTTGCTTCAAACCGTACGATGATTTTACCAACTTGCAGACTTTGCCTTCAAGACTCTTGACGACAAATCCTTCCGGTTGCATGTAAATCTCTTCGGTCAGATCTTCATTCAGGAACGTCATTTTTACATCTATATGATGAATCACCAGCTTGTGAATTGCACCCAGAGCAATAAGCATCCTGATGGTTGTCATCTGCGCAACTGGAGCATACGTATCAAAATAATCGATCCCTACTTTTGAGAAAATTCCTTGGCTACCAACCTTGCCTTGAACTTATCAACAGTTTCGTGCCTTTATTTTCTTCTTGAAGATCCATTTACATCCGATGGATTTTTCTCCTTCAAGTATATCGACTAACTTCCAAGTGTTGTTGGAGGTTATTGAGTCAAACTCATCGTTGACAGCCTCCTTCCAAAAGATGGCATCTCTGATTTTCGTCGTCTCATCATAGGTAAGAGAATCTGCTTCCACATGATAGGTGACAAAATTATCTTCGAAATTCTTCTGCCTCCTCACTCGCTTAATCGACGATTCTGCGAGTTCTGGTTCAAATGTTGCCTTTTCAATGACAACCTCTTCTTGGATTGCCTCTTTGTTGGAAGCGACTGTCTCCTCTGCACCAATACTATTCTTCGGAATGTCCATGAGATAATGTTCTTGTGCCTTGCAAATTTATCTTCAATGAATTCTGCGTTACGAGGTTCAATGATATGATTAGATTCAATATCAAGAAATCTCATAGCATCACTCTTTTCGGCATTTATCCCAAGAATATGGTCTTCGTAGTCCTCGTTTTCATATTTTGAATTTTCATATTCGGAAGCTTCACATACGCCAGATATCCAGATACTCGAATGCCATTCATATTGGGTCTGACCTTGAACCAGAGTTCATGAAGAGTAATGTCAGAAATTGCGTGTGGTACTTTATTGAGAATGAAGGTAGCCATAAGCGTAGCTTCTTCCCAAAAGCAATTTGGAAGTCCCGTAGTCAACAACATGGAGTTTATCATCTTTGTCAATGTTATATTCTTCCTTTATGCAACTTCATTGGATTGAGGAGAATACAGAGCACTATTCTCACTGATAATTTCATGTTCTTTGCAGACTGATGCGAATTCAAAAGAACGATACTCTCCGTCTCGATCGCTTCTTCGTCTCTTGAGTTGTCCGATTTGACGCTCTTCTTCAACTTTGAAGTCTTTGAATTTCTCGAATGCTTCTTCTTTCGACTTAAGTTGATAGACGAACGCGTATTTCGAGAATTATCGATGAAAGTAATGAAGTACATCATCCCGTACTTTATAGAGATTTGTTTGAAGTCACAAATATCTGAGTTCATCAACTCTAGAAGATCTCTGCTTCAGTTCAACCATTTGAAT
Organism: Iris macrosiphon; assembly: GCA_036927795.1. Lineage (NCBI taxonomy): Eukaryota > Viridiplantae > Streptophyta > Magnoliopsida > Asparagales > Iridaceae > Iris > Iris macrosiphon. The sequence goes on from JAYESA010000005.1 coordinate 271,077,520, forward strand.
AGTTTTCTAACAATCTTCGTCTGCGCACAGGTTTCGCACTTCTTTACCATCTTACTCCCATATTTGGAGATAAGCCATAGACTAGACATCTTGTTTATTCTTTTACAATGAACATGTCATAGTCTATTACACAACTCAATAGGATAGCCAGAAGAAGAGACTGCATTGACATTTTGAATAGGAGTTACAAGCTCAATTCTTGAACATCCCTTTAGTACAAAATATTTTTTCGAATTTTTTTTCTTTATATGACATCACCATCTGACCAGTGTTGATGTCTATCCTCAAGCCTGCGTTACACATCAGACTTTCTGAGATCATGTTTTTTTCTATCACTGGTACATGCTTCACATCATGTAGCATCAGCGACTTCTCCAAAGTTAGATTCAACACTACCGTTTCGATCCCATGTACTTCAATTTGTGACTTGTTTGTGATAGAAAACTTTTCAGAAGTAGGCTTGTATGTGGTGAACAACTCACTCTTTGAGCACACATGGCAGGACGCACCATTGTCCACCTACCAGTCAGTGTCGACACCAATTGAGTCAACATGTGCAATCATAGCAAACTTGTTAGGTTTATCTTGCTCATTTGGTTTAAGCTTGGATCTGCAGTCCTTCTTGTAGTGGCATTTCTTGCCATAGTTGAAGCAAGTCACGTCAGACTTGGGCTTTGGCTTGAACGAAGCCGACTTTACTTTCAGATGGTTGAAGTTCTTTTTGTTGTTATAGGAAGCCTTCTGCTTCCCTTAGAGTCTCCAGCATGAACCATGTTGACTTTGGCCAACTGCTTGGATAGAGTATCCACCTTGAGCATAGGAGTTCTAAATGGATCCTAATGGAATAGGAGTTCTAGATCGACCTCTATCTTCTTGCGGTACATGTCCGTAATGAACGTGTTCCACCTAGAAGGGAGCTTGGAGACAATACCCCCCACAATGAATTTGTCTTCTAGGGTCATGCCTTTATCCTCAAGTTTTTTGTTGTAACTTGAGAAATTCTTCTTTAACTTGAGACAACATCACCTTGTCATCCTCAAATTACATCTTGAAGAACTTGTCAATGATGTGAATCTTGGATCTCTTCTCATCAGATTTGTAGTGCTTCTCCAGATATTCTCATACGTCCTTAGCATGGACCATCTTGTTGTATGATTCCGCCATTGAGTCTTCTATGGTGTTTAGAATCAACAGTTTGTAGAGGTTGTTCTCTCTCTTCCACTTCTGTTGCAAAGTCGTGGCTTTAGCAATCCTCCGAGCATTAACACTATCCGAAAGAGTAGGTTCAGGATCTGTCAACATGTAATCAACGTTCACGAGTTGAAGATTGAGACTAGTTTTTCTTTTCCAAATATTGTAGTGCTCTTCGGCAAACTTCTCAAGTTTGTTAAAACTTGTGTCGAGAAAACTTGCACAGTTGTTCTCCATCTTTATCATATATTGTCTTAAGATTGTTATTCCCGAGGTAGATCAAAGATGGATCACAGAGGTCAGGAACAAAGATTCACCCCAAATTTTGCAGTATGTTGTGTGTTTGATCCTGAAGTTGTAGTCGAGTCTCAGAGATTTACGTAAACAAGTTTGCTATATGAAAAAACTCGATTCCAACAAAAAATTTAATAACTTCATATTACAACTTTCTTAGATTACAAACCTGACGAAAAAGTTATTCGTTCTTCCTTGTAAACGCAGCTGCAATTGAGACAAAATGTTTACAAGTTAGAAGAGAGAAGAATATGAAGATAGTAGAACAACTCTTACTGGGGTGATGACGTCCACCCTTGCTCAAAGCCAGATTCGCCCTCTAGACGATCTGAGTAAGTTCACAAGAGAACTTATGGAACGTTCATAGTCACCTTTGTTGCTGACTCTTGGACTTCGGTGGTGGCCTCAACAATATCTCTTCTGTCACTCAATTTTGTAGTATGCTCTCAAAGGAGGCATGGAGAGACTAATTATAGAGTAGGGAGGAAACCCTAACCCTTATCTTGGCTGCCATCAAAATCTAGAAAGATAACAATCAAATAAAAATCGAATTCCAAAAAATCAAGATTGATTTAATTCGATTTATATTCCATAACTGTCCAAATCTCGCAATCAAGGAATCTGTGGAGTATTCGTGCAACCTGCACTGTCTGCGCATATGCACATACGAGTAAACTTGATCCCTGGTTGGAACATGGCCAAGCTCCAGTAATTCACTATCCAACTTCTCTTTGATGAAGAATCTATCAATCTCGATGTGTTTGGTCCTGTCATGCTGTACTGGATTGTTGGCGATACTAATAGCTGACTGATTGTCACACCACAGCTTCATCTTGGCTCCTTGATCCAGCTTCAGCTCCACCAGCATATTCTTCAACCATAGCAGCTCTGCAACTCCCAAGGCCATAGCTCTGTACTCCGCTTCTGCTGTCGATCTGGCCACCACAGACTGCTTCTTACTCCTCCAGGAGACCAAGTTACCTCCTACAAATATGCAATATCCCGAGGTAGACCTCCTGTCATCAACACAACTAGCCCAGTCAGAATCACAGTAGCCCTCGACGCTCACGTGATTGTTCTTCCTGAATATTAGTCCCTTCCCGGGAGCACCTTTCAAGTACCTCAGAATCTGGTACACTGCATCCATATGACCCTTCCGTGGGTCATGCATATAGCGGCTCACCACACTTACTGCAAAGCAGATATCAGGACGTGTGTGACTCAAATAGATCAACTTGCCAACCAGTCTCTGGTATCTGTCCCGATCAACTGGTTCTCCAGCCTCCCGATCAACTGGTTCTCTAGCCTCAGCATCAATCTTGAACCTCTGATCTATTGGTGTCGCTGCAGGTTTGCACCCCAACATCCCAGTTTCTGTGAGAAGGTCCAGTGCATACTTCCTTTGAGAGAGAACAATCCCCTCTGCTTCTCGAGCAATCTCAATCCCAAGGAAGTACCGAAGAAGGCCGAGATCCTTCACCTCGAATTCCTTGTCAAGCTTTCCTTTGAGTTGGGCGATCTCCTGCTCATCATCTCCTGCGATAATCATATCGTCCACATACACCGCAAGCATGGTGATGTGGCCTCCACTCCGACGGAAGAACACAGTATAATCAGCATTGATCTGCTGATATCCCATCCCTATCATCGTCCTTCTGAATCTGTCAAACCACGCTCGAGGAGACTTCTTCAGTCCATAGAGGGACTTCTTCAACCTGCAGACCTTGCCTACTGTCTGATTGGTGCCAAATCCTGGTGGTATCTCCATGTACACCTCCTCCACTAGATCTCCGTGAAGAAACGCATTCTTCACATCCAGTTGGTGTAGCTTCCATCCACCATTCGCTGCCAGAGAAATCAGAGTCCTGACAGTGCTCATCTTTGCAACTGGTGCAAAGGTCTCGTCATAGTCGATGTCGTACGTCTGACTGTATCCTTTTGCTACTAGTAGAGCTTTGTAGCGCTCAACCTGTCCATCTGGGTTCTGCTTCACGGTAAAGACCCACTTGCATCCAACTGCTCTCTTCGCCTCTGGCAGTCTCACAATCTTCCAAGTGTGGTTCTTCTCCAGAGCTCCCAACTCCTCGTGCATTGTCGCTTTCCACTTTGGATCGTTCTTGGCAACCTGCCAATTGTTAGGTACAGTAATACTATCCAAAGATGCTATAAATGCTCCATGAGAAGAAGGGATATGGTCATAAGAAACAAACTGAGCAATATCCCAACCATATCTGTTTGGAGGATTTCCTGCATTGCTGCGAGTGGTCTTCCGTACAGATAGTGGTGTGGGAGGAGTAGAAGTAGGAGGAATGATATCTTGTGAAGGAGGGGATATCACCTGAAGGGGGGTTGGTGTCGGTGCCTCAGGAGTTGGGACAAACGCAGGCAAGGGACTTGGCACTGGCACTGTCGGTACTGGTCCTACAGTTTGCTTCTCTCTCCTGCTGTATGTAAGTAACTCTCCCTGAGCCGTAGGTCTAACACCTTCACCTTCTTGTCCCTTCTCCGTGCCTCCATGCCAAACTTCTAAATCGGTTACCACCAAGTTCTCCATCTCCCCCTCTCGCCTAATACTGGCAGTATTAGGCGTGTTGTGTGAAGTTCCGTCCTGGTGGTAGTATGGCTCATGCTTCCGAAAGTGGACATCCATACTGACAAACTTCTTCTCTACTGGACTCCAGCACACATATCCCTTCTGGGTCGCCAAGTAGCCTACGAAGATGCATTTGACCGCTCTAGGGTCAAGTTTTCCAACTGATGGCATGTTGTCCTTCACAAAACACACACACCCAAACACCTTCAGTGGGAGTATCCCACTATTATTGCCTTGCAATACCTCACCTGGGAACTTCCATCCGAGGACCTTCGAGGGCATCCTGTTGATGAGTTGAGCTGCTGTCAACACTGCATGCCCCCACAGACTCTTTGGGACATTCATGTCGATCATCATACTTCTTGCAACCTCCAGAAGGTGTCTGTTTTTCCTTTCTGCAACTCCATTTTGTGCTGGTGTGTATGCACAGGTGGTCTGATGCTGTATTCCGTGTGCTGACAAGTATTCTGCAAGCGTCCTGTTGGTATACTCCGTTCCATTGTCAGACCTCAGTACCTTCACAGCTGCTTTGTACTGAGTCTGGACATGCTTATGGAAATCCCGAAAACAAGCAGGTACATCATTCTTATTTTTCATCAAATATAACCAGGTAACACGAGAGGCACACTCAATGAAAGAAACAAAGTATTTATAACCATTCATAGTGTTAGTAGCACATGGACCCCAGACATCAGAATGTACTACCTCAAAAGCAAAAGTGCTCCTATGACCCGTGCCAACATATGAGCTCCTAGTAAGTTTTCCTAACTCGCACGCATCACATACTAATTTTTCTTTATTTGTTTTTACATAAATCTCTGGATACAACTTACTTAGAGTATCAAAGGAAGAATGTCCCATCCTCCGATGATGGAGTATCAAGGTATCCTCAGTCCTCTGCTGCAGTCCTTCTATGCCAGCCTTCTCTGCCATAGATACCAATGCTGAGTCTAGTCCTTCTCGATCTAGGTACCACAGTCCCTCATGCCAAGTGCCAGTCCCAAGTCTTCGTCCTGTCCCTTTCTCCTGGAAGGTCACCTTAGGAATATCAAAAGAAACAATGTATTTAAGTTGGAGGATTATAGAACTAATGGACAAGAGACTGACTGGAAAGGATGGAGCATGTAAAACATTGGATAATCTTACTGAACCTGTACAATTAACAGTACCCTTACCGACCACTGGCTGGAAAGTGCCATCAGCTGTCTGAATGCTGTCTGCTGATGCTAGGTGAGTGTAGGAAGAAAACTCACTAGCATTCTCCGTCACATGCCGAGATGCTCCCGAGTCGATAATCCAGTCTAATGATTTAAGGGAAGAGATAGACGCAAGGGCAAGTGATTCGTCAGTACCTTCTGATGGATGGGCATACATTGCAGCGTTGCCCCTAACAAAGAATAAGGTGGACGCCTCCTCTGTTCTACTCATGTCTCCCAGTGCCTGGTCCTCCACAGTAAAGGTGCCATCAGCTTCTCCGTTCCCTTCTGATATCAGGAGGTTCGCCCGATAACCTCCTCGGACGCCTCGTCTACCCCCTCGACCACGACCACGTCCTCCATTATATCCTCGTCCGCTGAACGGTCCTCGTCCACCACCTGAATCTCCCTCCCTAGGTGGTTTGGTACAAGCATACCGATGATGACCCATCTCCCCACAGTTGTAGCACTGTCGGTTATGCTGCCAGGGCTCTCCCTTAGATCCTGTGTTACCTGAGCTCGTGATCGCTAGTGCTGACTTTGCTTCGGGGGGACCACCTGTCCCGGCTTGCAGCCTGATGCGTCTCCTCCTGGATCATGGCTGAGATAGCCTCTTCAAGGCTAGGGATCTTTGGTTGGGCTAGAAGTAGGGCCGTCCTCTGTGCGAAAGCTGCAGTCAGCCCTTTGAGGAACTTCATCGTCCTCTCCTGCAGACACACCTGTCTCTCCTTACACTTAGGGTCCCCGCAGCTCGCCCGATCTGAGGAGTGATCATAATCCAACCACAGATGTTCCAACTCCGTGGCATACTCCTGCACCGTCTTCTCTCCCTGTACGGTGTAATCAATCTTCCCCTTTATCTGGAAGACCCGTAAGTTGTTCCCCACACCATCATAGGTCCTTCTCAACTTCTCCCACACATCTTTCACCATCTCAATACCGTCTACTGTGGCGGCAATAGACTGGACTAAGGAGTTGAGAAGCCAGATGTAGATCACCATATGAGTGGACTTCCACTCATCGCGTCCTGTCGAGCCCTCGTCCGGCTCTGTCGTCTCGCCCGTCAGGAACCCCTCCATGTTTTTTCCTGCGAGGGTTCTTCTCACCCGCCGTGACCAGCTCAGATAGGTGGCTGGTCCATCTAATTTCAGATCGATGGAGGGAAGCTTCAACTCCGGCGACGTTCGTGTCGTGTTCTCACCAGCTGACATCGTCAACAACTTCATCAACGTTGCCACCTCTGCAGAATCTAGCTTCTTGATGATCTCCTCCATCGATGCGTCGTCTATCCAATCACGTCACGTCCGCTCCACGACTCACGATCGTCCTCATCGTCCGCTCCTAGATCCGAACATGTCCCCCCTTTTTTCAGATCTAGGCATCCCTATTAGGCGCTGTCTCGTGCTGGTGCAGAGGAGGCGGCAGCACGCATGTCACAGCCGCCGTCGCAGCAGCCGCAGCAGCAGTAGTAGCCGCAGCAGTAGCGGGACGGGGCAGCAACAGTGAAGAGCGGCCTGCGAAAGGCAGAGAAGAGAAGATGGGGGGGCTTGGAAGAGTTCGGTGGAGGAGATCTAGGAAATCCTCCTGTGGATTTATGGAAGCTTGGTGACGGCTAGGGTTTGTGGAAACTTGGCTCTGATACCATGTTGAAATTAGTTGATAATTTTATTGATTGTCTCATTGGCATTATATAGCCTTACAGTCATTAATACAATGATCTCAATCATTATGACAATAATCTCATAATGGAATATCCTGTGACATATTCTGGCATCCCAAATATGTCCTCAGGATATTCCCATGTGCTTATACTATACTTAAATATGACACCCAACATACCATATCAACAAAACCATTTAGACATATAATTACTATCCAATTAACTTTTTCTTAACCTACAATTGTGCCAAAAAGGTTCAACAAGCACATATTTTAATAGCCCATTTCAGTAAAGTCCAGAAAGTTATGAGAATTGTCACAATCTTCTAGTGAAGAATTTATAATCATTCTATTGAAACATATAACTAGAAGAACTTATAGGCATTCTATTGAAACATGTAGTAGTCGATTCACCTAGAGATACTTTTTAACTTTAAATCTCGTGCTAAATCTTTCTATACCAAGTAGGAACCGAACAAAGAGTCATGATCCCATATGTTTGTAAGTAAGTGTTTTTCTTCTTAGAGGCATTTGAGACCCTAAATGGAATTACATGCAACATTCGTTGCAAATTTACACCATTTCCGATGTTTGGCAGATAAATGGTAGAATTGGTGTAAAAAATATTGCATGAACTCACCTAACTACCAAAAGTTTTTCTTGCGGCTAACGCCAAGATTCCTTACACCATTTACATCGTTTTCTTTCATTCTTTCTTCAATCAAGTCTCTACCAAACAATGATCTGTATTTATAGAAATGGAAGTTGCAACCAAGCATCCTAATTACATCATTTTAAACAGTGCATTTGTAAACCCTACAACATCATTTACATGTAACCAAATAATGTGTTTGCAACACTACTTACAACATCAAAAGCTACATGCAATAAATGTTGTATTATATTTCCATTTACGGCATGTTTGGTAAACTTGAAGTGGGATATTGAGTGGAAAGTGATATACCAGTTTTGAGAAGTGAGTCAAGTTCCTGAATTTGGAAATACCAATTATCCTTTTGCTAAAGCTATGTTTTTTCTTTAGAAAGTGTAATTCTCCTATTTCCATTGTTTGGTAACAAACTTGTATTTGCCATTAGAAACTGTAATTTTTTCACTCCCATTATTTGGCTAACCAACATGGAAGTCCGGAAAGTTACGAGAATTGTGTGAAGAACTAAAGCCATGCTATTGAAACACATAACTAACTAGAAGAACTTGTACTCAAGACAAACATTAATCTAAAGAAAAACCATTTGATAATTACTGACCAATTAACTTTGCCTTACGGAGCCTACAATTGTGCCAAAAGGTTCAACAAGCACATATTAGAAGCCCATTTCAGTAAAGTCCAGAAAGTTACGAGAATTGTCAATCTTCTAGTGAAAAATTTATAATCATTCTATTGAAACACATAACTAGAAGAACTTATAGGCATTCTATTGAAACATTTAGCAGTCGATTTACCTAGAGATACTTTTTAGCTTTAAATCTCTTGCTAAATCTTTCTATATCAAGTAGGAACTGAACAAAGAGTCATGATCCCAACTGTTTGGAAATAAGTGTTTTATTCTTAGGGGCATTTGGGACCCTAAATGGAATTACATGCAACATTCGTTGCTCAATTTACACTATTTCCAATGTTTGGTTTGATGTAAATGGTAGAGTTGGTGTATTTTTTTTTGCATGTACTCACCTAACTACCATAACTTTTTCTTGCGGCCAACGACAAGATTCCTTGCACCATTTATATTATTTTACATAATTTTCTTTCATTCTCTCTTCAATCAAGTCTCTACCAAACAATGATATGAATTTTAAGAAGTGGAAGTTGCAACCAAGTATCCCAATTACATCAGAAAGCAATGCATTTGTAAACTCCACAACATCATTTACATGTAACCAAACAATATGTTTGCAACACCACTTACAACATCAAAAAGCTACATGCAATAAATGTTGCATTGTATTTCCATTTACGGGCAATCAAATAACCTTTTTGGATTTTGAGGCTATATGATATATAATATTCCTTGTTTTGGACTTGAAAATGCTGAAAAATTTCTGATAACATCCAAAATATTTCGAGAAAATCATTGTTGTTTTCCATGAGGGGCATGTAAGGTTTGAGAGAGTTTTAGAAATCTTAACTATGGAATTCAATCTATATTTGTTGTGTGATAAATAGGAAGTCGGAATTTGGGAATCATCACTTGTCAACTTTCCAAAGAAATTAGTTACGTGGAATTTTCTCACCAAAATTTTGAAACGAGTTTCTTAAATCTAATTGTTGTACTAATCCTCATCTAGTGACCACTTGGATATCTGGTATGCTGTAAAACATAAAGAGAAAAGACAAGGCATTGCATACTTAATAATTGATAACATATATAACTTCTGCATAGGACATATTCATTAGTTTTGAGGTAATATAAAAGAGAATAAAAGTCATGCATCTGAAGTATTTGAAACCAAATATAAGAAATAATTTTTTTTATAGAAAGACAACGAGCAAACACACTGCATTGGCATTGCTTACATTGTACTTTTGGTGTAAGTAGGCTAGGAAGTACCGAAGTGGATAAAGTGGCATGACTGAGCCGTGTCTTTTCTTTTGGACTAGGAAGCAAGGACGCACCAAAAATGTGGGTTGTCTTGTCGGACACGTATTAGGCACAACACGTACACTCCAAAACATACTAGGACATACCAAAATACGTCGTGTCCTTGTCGTGTCGTATCCGTGTCTGTGCAACATAGCTTTTGGATATGGAGGATGTCTTATCCATAAATGACCTGTTTTGGGCCTGCAATCCTGAAGTTGTTCCAATATGTTCAGAAAATTTCTAAAAGACCGTTCTTGTTTATCATGTAGCATGCTTGGTTAATGGAATTGAAAATTTATGAATCTCGACTTAGAGAGTGTTGCTAATACTATCCAAGAATTAGACTATTGTTACACTAGATGCATCACTTGAGACTGCTGTTAATACCATCCAAGAATTAGACTATTGTTATACTAGATGCATCACTTGTCAACATTATTTACAAAATAGAGGATTGAAACATTCTAACCAAGTGTTTGAAAAAGTATTTTCTGAAATCTAACGCAATGATATCTGATCAAAACATGAAGGCGGCTTTTACCAGTAAAAAGGTCATTCTTTAGTTGACGATTGATCATTCCTTCCCTACATAGTCATCTCTTTTCGTCATTCGATTACTCTCTTTCCTTGCTACTCGCTTTGGCCGCCTCAATTCGATTATTCACCTCACCCGCTTGCCTTTTATTTTTGATAACATACTTTACTCATACAAAAGCAGCATAGACTTTTAGCTCGGGCCTATTTGACGTCATATTAATCTGAAGTCGATCCTTTATGTCACAACATCAACTAGAGTTTTTACCTTCACCTATTCCCACATTTGTCTATTTCCAAAACTTCTCCATTATACTAATGACTAGAACTTTTGTAGAAAGCCTTGTTCTTTAAAGAATCTTCTTTCTTGTTTTATACTATTGAATGAAAACCTTGTTTCCATTTTTCTATCAAAAAATTACATGAACTTTTTGTTCCCGACACTTTTCGACCATCGCAATCTTAAGTTCATCATTTATGTCACAACACCAGTTACAGTTTATGTGAGTCTTATGTGGCTTTCGCCAACAAATAATCATCCTTGAGTTGATGATTGACTCTTCGTCATTCAATTAATCCCTACTCCTTATCATCACTATTCACTTTGGTTGTCTCGATTCGATTATTCAGTTCACTCTGGTCGCCTTCTATTTTTGATAACATTACTCATACAAAAATTTCATTGATTTTTAGCTCGTTGCTCATTGTCGCCATCACAATCCGAAGTTTGTCCTATTCACAAGTTTGTCGATTTCTAGTTTTGTTTCATTATACTAATGACTAGAACTTTCGAAGAAAGTCTTCTTGTTGAAAGATTTTTTTTTTCATGTTTTAGACTAGTGAGTAAAAACTTTATTTTCAAATTCTAATTTTCTAATCCAAAAATTACACGAACATTTAGTTCCTAACTCCTTTTCACCATCGTAATCTTAAGTTCATCTTTTATGTCACAATACAAATTACAGTTTATACGTGAGTCTTAGGCAGCTTTCACCAACGAAGAAGGCTTCCTTTAGTTGACGATTGGCCATTCTTTCCCTGCCTAGCCATCTATCTTTGTAATTCGATTACTCCCTATCCTCACTGCTCCCATTGGTCGTCTCGATTTAGTTATTCAGATTACTCTGCTCGACTTTCATTTTTGATTACATACACTATTCTCAAATTTGTCGATATTCGACTTTCATCCTTGAGTTATCAATTGACCATTCCTTTCCCCTACTGAGCTGCCTCTCTTCGTCATTTTATTCCTCGCTACTCTATCCTTGGTGCTCCCTTAGGTCATCTTCTCAATTGGATTATTCAGCTCACTCTGCTTACCATCCATTTCTTATAACATGCTTGTACGCAAGTTGCATAGACTTTTATAGCTCATGGTTCTTTGTCGTCATCACAATCTAAAGTCGATCATTTATGTCACAACATAAACTATAGTTTTTATCTTGATCCAAATTTGCCCTATTCCCAAAATTTGTTGACTTTTTGAACTTTTCCATTATACTAGTGACTAGAAAAAATATATCAATTTTCAAACTCCATTTTTTAACCAAAAAATATATCGAATTTTATTTCCCGACTCTCTTTCACCATCACAATCTTAAGATCATCATTTATGTCACAACACTAATTTATGTCACAACACTAATTGATCTTCCCTATCCTTCCCTATCGAGCCGCCTCTGTAGGTCATTCGATTACTTCCTACTCTCTATCCTCACTACTCATATTGGTCGTCTCAATTCGATTATACAGCTCACTTGCTTGCCTTCCATTTTGATAACATACTTTACTCATACAAAACTGCATGGACTTTTAGCTCGGATCTTTGTCGTCACAATTTGAAGTCGATCATTTATGGCATAACATCAACTAGAGTTTTTACCTTGTTCCAAATTTGACATTTTTCCAAATTTATTGATTTCCAAAACTTTTCCATTATACTAATGGCTTCAAGTTTCGAAGAAAGCCTTTTTCTTTAAAGATTCTTCTTTCACGTTTTATACTATTGACTGAAGACCTTATTTTCAAATTCCATTTTTCTATCCAAAAATTATATGGACTTTTATTAGTTTTCGACTCTTTTCCACCATCGCAATCTTAAGTTCATCATTTATGTCACAACACAAATTACAGTTTATACATGAGTCTCAGGCGGCTTTCAACAACAAAGAAGTGATCGATCAGTTGGCGATTGACTCTTCTTTCTCTACCAAGCTGTCTCTCTTCGTCATTCAATTTATCCTTATTCCCTATCGTCACTATTCACTTTTGTTGTCTGGATTTGATTATTCAGTTCACTCCGGTCTCTTCCACTTTTGATAACATTATTCATACAAAACATTCATAGACTTTTAGCTCGTGGCTCTTTGTCGCCATCACAATAAATCGATTCTTTATGTCAGAACATCAACTGTAGTTTTTACTTTGTTCAAAATTTGACCTATTCATAAATTTGTTGATTTCCAATATTTTTCATTATACTAATGACTAGAACTTTCGATGAAAGCCTTGTTCTTTAAAGATTATTCTTTCATGTTTTACACTATTGACTGGAAACCTTATTTTTAAATTCTATTTTTATATCCAAAAATTACATGGACATTTAGTTCCTGAATCTTTTAACCTCTGCAATCTTAAGTTCATCCTTTCATGTCACAAAAATTATATGGACTTTTAGTTTGTCGTTATCTAACGTTATCTTTTCGCTAACAAAGAAGTCATCCATGAGTTGACAATTGACCTTTCCTTCCCTACCAAGCCGTCTCTCTTCGTCATTCGATTACTCGCTACTCTCTATCCTTACTGGTCCTTCTGGTCATCTCGTTTCAATTATTCAGCTTACTCCGCTCGCCTTTTTCTGATAACATACTTATACAAAACTTGTTTTTTAGTTGGCTATTTGTCGCCATATGAATCTGAAGTCGATCATTTATGTCACAACTTCTACTACAATTTTTACCTTGTTCCAAATTTGACCTATTCCCAAATTTATCAATTTTCAATTTTCCCCCACTAATAGTAATTACTAAAACTTTCGAAGAAAATCTTGTTTTTTAAAGATTCTTTCACGTTTTATACTATAGAGTAAAAACTTTATTTTCAAATTCTATTTTTCAATCCAAAGATTACATGAATTTCTAGTTTCTGCCTTTTTGATACAGTTGCTATCTTAAGTTCATCATTTATGTCACAACATCAATATATGTTATACGTGAGTCTTAGGCGGCTTTCGCCAACAAAGAAGTCATTCTTGAGTTGACGATCGACCCTTCCTTCCATACCAAGCTGTCTCCCTTCGTCATTGGATTACTCTCTGCTCCTTATCCTCACTCCACCGTTTGGTAGTCTCAATTTGATTATTCGGCTCACTCCGCTCGCATTCTATTTTTGATAACATAACTCATACTCGTTGCTTGTTGTTGCTCGAAGTCAATTATTTATGTCACAATATCAATTACAATTTTTGCCTTCTTCAAAATTTGACATACCTACAAATTTGTCGATTTCCAATTTTTTTCCATTATACTAATGACTAGAACTTTCAAAGAAACCCTTGTTCTTTAAAGATTCTTTTTTTCATATTTTTACTATTGACTGAAAACCTTATTTTTAAATTCTATTTTTCTATCCAAATATTACATGGATATTTAGTTCTCGACTCTTTTCCATTATAGCAATCTTAGGCTTTCGCCAACAAAGAAGTCAACCTTAAGTTGATGATCGGCCATTCCTTCCCTACCTAACCGTCTCTCTTTATCATTTGATTACTCCCTATTCCCTATCTTCACTACTTCCTTTGGACGCCTTAGTTCGATTATTCTGCTCACTCCGCTTGCCTTTCATTTTTTATAACATACTTTATTCGTACGAAAGTTGCGTGGACTTTTTAGCTTGTGGTTCTTTGTTGTTATAACAAAAGCAATAAATCCATCAAAACCGTTCAAGAAAATACAAATTTGAAAACCAACTCGAAAGCACGAAAGTAACAATGCGACAGAGAAAACTAGGCAATAAAGCTTGCAGTGGAGAGGTTTCTCTTGACTCTGCCGCTTAGTCCATCCTTGGGACTCGGTCCACTGAATATGGAAATCGATTCCGAAGAAGCCAATTCATAATGAGGAAAAGATCTTGATTCAATCTATCCCGATCAAACGATACCGAAAGTATTTCTTAGTCGCACACCCCGAAAAGGTGGAACGGGGCACCACATCAGTAAGGGGCATGTTGCGAAAGGCTTGTACCTGTTTGACGCACGTTTCTCTGTTGCTTGTGCCGGCGTGAATCTCGATCCTTTTGAGCTACACTGTAGTTTGTGCCATCCATCTACCCAAGCTCTCCAGAAATTTTACCCATCTTTAGATATTCATGTTTCTTTTAATTGTTAGTCATATAATTTGGTAAACATGATCGGGTTTCTTATCCGATAAGTCAAAATAAATTTGCATCTTCTCCTTTCGAGTTGGTGCATTCTGATATATGGGAGACCATGTCCGGTTGACTCGATGATGGTTTTTAAGTTGTTTCACCATTTTCTTGCCTCATGAAATTAGTTGTTTCACCATTTCCCATCAACCCACTAATCTTATTCAAGAATTCGTTGGTTTTTTGTGAGATCTTAATTCTCTCCAACAAACTCGGCACAAGTTGAAGTTGAGCCAATTGTGCTTCCTGACCACGAATTCTTCCCAAGCTTTTTAATCTTCTAATATCCTGCTCGCTACTGAAAGTGAACCCACAAATTTTCAACTCAACACATCCGCCACCACATTCGCCTTCCTTAGAGTTTACGCGATCGTTAAGTCATAATCTTTATAAGTTCTAACCAACGTCTCTGTCGCAGGTTTAGATCCTTTTGTGTGAATACGTACTTCAAGCTCTTGTGACCGGTGAAGATTTCACAAGCCACTCCATAGAAGTAATGCTGAGTTAAATTTAAAGAAAACCCAATTGTATCTAGTTCTAGATCATGTGTTATGTAATTTTTCTCGTGCGACTTTAGCTGTCTGGAGGCATACTAGATTACATTGTCATTCTGCATGAGTACACATGCCAAGCCTAGTCCGGATGCATCGCTCTGTATCTGAAATTCCTCAATACCATCTCGAAGCCTTGAAACGTAAGAATCTGAGCTGACAGGAGCCGCTATTTCAAATCTTGAAAACTATCTTCATAGTTTGCCTACGACATTACTTTGCCATTTTGCATGAGTACACATCCCAAGTCTTGTCCGGATGAATAGTTGTATATCTGAAATCCCTCGGTACCATGTGGCAGCATAAGAATCGGAGGTAACACGAGCCGTTGTTTCAAATATTGAAAACTAGCTTTACAGTCGTTCCATTCGAATACCACTCTCTTATGGGCGAGTTAGAGAAGATGCCATAACCCGCCAAGCCGAGGAAACTACGAATCTCACGAGTCGATGTATGTTGTTTCTAGTCCACCACTGTCTTAATTTTCTTCGGGTCCACGACAACACCTTCAGCTGAGATAATATGTGGGCTTCCTTGTAAACACCTTCCGAATGACACACCTTCAGCTGAAGATCAAGCAGAGTTTGCTATACAATTCTTAAATGCTCCGTATGGGCTTCCTTGTTTTTTGAGTAGATCAAGATATCATCGATGAACAAGACCACAAACTTGTCCAAAAAGGGTCGTAAGTCTCTGTTCATCATATACATAAAGGCTGCTAGGGCATTGATAAAACCAAATGGCATAACTATAAACTTGTGTCCAGATCTTGTATGGAATACAGACTTAGGTACATCCCCAGGCTTGATCATCAGTTGATGTTAGTATGAAGGAAGATTAATCTTTGTAAACACACACGCCCCTTGTAGTTGATCAAACATGTCATCTATTCTTGGCCACCAGTATTTGTTTCGGATTGTAACTTTCTTCAGCTGGCTGTAGTCGACACATAGCCCCTTGTAGTTGATCAAACAATACCAGAGCTCCCCATGGTGAAACAATGTAGCGAATATTTCCACGATCCAACATTTTCTGTAGGTGGAACTTAAGTTTCTTTAATTCTATTATTGTCATTTTGTACGGAGCTCTCAAAATTGGCCACGTATTTGGAAAGTATCAATAGTGAATTCAATCTCCCGGTCTAGTGGCATTCCAGGTGTCTCGTCTGAAACACAAGGAAATTCTGCTATGGCTTCAGTATAAATTGTCTACACAATCCTTGTATGTGTCTCGCACAGAAGGCAAGTACCCTTCACAACCTAAATGTAAAATTTGCGCGACCGTTGTTACTAAAATCATCATCGATGCTTTCATCCACGTCAAGCCACACGGCTAGTGATTGGCCAATATTCGGCCGAAATTGGCCTATAGGCGGCAACAGCGGAAATGCGGGTTTAGGCACATGCCTAGGTAGCGAGTCGGCCGCCTAGGCACAAGTGGTCGGGGGTAGAGACGGTCGCCTAGGGTTTTTTTGAATTTATTTTAAAGTTGGCGCTCGACTCGAAACACGACAACTCGCCTGGAGAAAAATTCATAAAATCAAGGGAGGCGTCCGCGTGAGGTAGCAGTAGCCGCTAGTTTTCATCATCTTGTTCTTCTTCTCATGCTTCTTCTTCTGAGAAGATTCTTCTCTAAGAAGAGGAAGCGATCTCAGACTTTTATATATATATATATATATATATATATATATATATATATACGGATTTCATATCCATACCTATACATACCCGGTGGACAGGGGTACTTCTCCTAAAGTGGAGAGTCCGGATAACATAGTTTGTAGGATGTCGTATCTCTAAGAAGAGTAAGCGATCTCAGACCAACACCTCCCTCCCTTTTAGGACGCAAAAACTCTTCCCAACTAATCGCATATATCCTTCCTTTCCATATAAAGTCAGCACACATAAGTTCAAAATTTTTTATAGTACCTTTAGGGATCATGATAGCCTGGAACCAGTATAGAGCAATAGTCGAAATGATATTTCTAATAAGCTCAAAACGTCCCTCAAAGGACAGGATATGTGTCTGCCAGCTCGCCAGTCTAGCTTGAGTATAGTTGTCACGCCCCAATCTCCCGCAAGCTCGATAGTCCCCGCTGAACGTGAATCACCACGTTTACAGCTCTCCCGCAGGACAATCGTTCTCATCGGGACGTGATGCCGTACGAGCCTGGAGTTGCGCTCGTACAAGACGATGTTGTTAAACACCAAGGTTATCATTGAAACAACCAAGTTGTAGCGGAAATCAAGTATTGTGTACCAAGCACACATCAGAGTAATACGCAGCGAAGCTCACGATAGGGTCCAAATGAAATGCCCCGAAGGCAATGCCACGAAGGCGATGCCACGAAGGCGATGAAATACTCTTGCTCTTTCTCTAGCCCACAAAGGTACTTACAGTTCATACATCATGTCTCGTATATCCAAGCAGCGCCACTACGCCTGCGTACCTGAAATAATGCCCACAAACGTGGGTCAGTACACAGCCGTACTGGTGAGCGGGGTAACCCACTCGCCTAAGCCGACACTAAGTAAATAGTGAATGCAAACAGTTATATGGTGATCTTTCTAGTTGAATCCTATATTCATTTCATGGCATATGGATGACATGTTAAGGAAAGCTGTAAAACAGTTTAAGCATGCAAGCACTCAACTCAAACCAAACGACAAGCAAATATATAACCAACTCGAAGTAAACTAGCATGCAACCGTCCTGCTCAAGTCCAAGCAACACAATAACATATCGAACCATCAACCAAGCCTCAATATCCATCCTCAACCAACATTTACAATCCAAATCTCACAGTGCACACTCTTGCCGAGGCAAGGTGGCCGCGCCTACACGAAAGCCAGACCGACAAAAGAAAAGCAAGCCAACTCTATACTATATGAAGTCACTGGCCAAGCCATAAAGGACTTTGATCGGACTGATCAAATACGGTTCTATTCGAAACAGCGCTAAGTAGCTAACCCACCTGGATCGCATCCAACCGCCGGCACCGCGTCCAAGGCACGTTACCAAATTGTCTCCTCCATGGCCGAACGGTCCCGGTGCCCCGGAGCCTTCCCGTTCGAGGAGACCAAACCCCGTGCAACACAGGTTGTCCGTGACATGCAGACACCAAGTAGGTATGACGAGAGGATCGAACATTCTCGCCCCACTAAGCGATCCTAGACTCGTTCAACCAATAATCCAACCAAAACATCCATAACCATTCTTCCAACATATTCCCCAAGGCACCATTCACAAGTTATTCCCATAGGCACAATGCCTCTTCTCAACACAGTGTTTCCAATTGGTGCAACACCCATGGTCAAAGCAAACCTATGGCACAATGCCCCAACAGTGGCACAATGCCCGCGCCGATGCAGTTGTTCGGTTTCGAACCACAACTGCTCGCTTTGCAAGACAAAGCGACCAAGTGATACTCGTGCATGGATGCACGCTCGCTCGCCCGAATTCCCGATATTCCCATTGCCTCAATGAATCATTCCAACTGTCCAAGCATAATCCCAAATTATTCAACCAACTGCCTCAAATGTAATATTCCAACTCTAGCTCCAACTATCCAACGCGTAAATCATATTCAAGCCACAATCCTACCAAGCAAACGACGTACACTCTATGCACGCCTCAGTGTAGTGATTCCCAATGTTTCAGCCCAAGTGTTCAAGCCTTTACGTGTTTTCCATATTATTAGGCATGAAGGAGTAGAGGAGAAGGGAAAGAGCCCACTCACAATGTTTGATCCCGTTAAGCATCATGTCCTACCGATACGGCCAATCCCTTGAACCCGTGGTCCGATGCAAGCGCGATCTACTCAACTGGTATGACCGTGCGAGCAGGCCGTGCTCTACAAATCATCCGACCGATCGGACTAAGGAAGATGGCATTATCATTCCAACCCAACTATCTCAGTACTGCTCTGAACGAATACCTGATTTTCATCGAACCCGCTAGCCATCTGCACATGAAACAACTAAATCAATACTTCTTCCTAAAATCCAACAAATCAAATGTAACCAGCATTTGTTTCATTCAATCCGACTCAGCGTAACGCACCGTGCGGTTGCGGGCGTTACATAATATACCACTTAGAATCAGGTTCGTCCACGAACCGTGCTGGTACTCATTCCTATCACATGCCGCTAGTCCAATTTCATGGATCTGCTCTATGCAACTCTCATATTCATGATCCTGACTCAGCATCTCGTTCTGCTGAACGCTCGTACAGTTTTCCAAATTCCCACATCCTCCTTGCAGCTCAATATGAATTCCTCGTATCGCTTAGTTTTGGATCGTACACATATTTAAGGCGTCCCTAAAATACATGCATTTCAGCCGAGCTTTGCGATAGCGAATTTGGACAAGTTACAAGGGTATCTTTATATCCGAGGCATCCATTTCTTTTACTCTCAATCGAACCAATCATGATTTTTATCCCAACATATTCGCTTGAGCACTATTCTCAAATATGATGATTTTCCACCGACTCGATCCGTTCGTGTTCCAACTCAATCCATCCAACTATTTCTGAATCCGCACTAGCAACATCTCCAAATATATCTCATGCACCGAACGATAATCTCAACTGATACTACCCCAACTAGGCGACTTACCCAAATATCAACTTTGCTCTCATCAGCTCAACCAAACACCTCTTCCTGCCATCTCAATACCTCGCTGGGTGAACATCTATATTGAGGTTCATGTGATCCACGAAGATCTCGCCGCCACGCCAAAGGGATTGTGTTGCCACGATTTCAACGTGGACACACTCGCCACAATTCCTAGGTTGCACATGGAATAGTTCTTCGTGCTGCTTCCACTGCCTCGAAGCATAGGACACTTTGCCTTCCGAACGAGCACGCTTCCCAGATTAAGTTCCGAGACATCTTGTAAATCTGAGGCACATCAGTCCCTTCCAGTATTCGCAAAGATTTGATTTTAACGTGCCACTTCTTTACCTTCACGAGCTAGTTTCACAGTCGTCAATTCATATGAATGCTATTCCCTTCCAGGGCACGATGAGTCAGAGGCGATGCCATCGATAAAAATCTGCGACTCTGAATCTCATCAGTTGACTAGGCTACTTCCACCATCGCTGTCACGCCCCGAGGCGTCCCCCGAGTCGCGACCGCCGTGCGGGCCTGGGGTTGGGCCCGCACAAGGCTTTAATGATTTGCATAGCAAGCACATATTCAGAGTACGCAGATAAATTGAAACACAGATTTGAAACATAGAAAAGTTCTCTTTATTGATAATGAACATCTATTACAAACTCCTGAACGAGTCAGCTAATATGCCGAACGGCTTACAAAAGGATTGACTCAAAATGAGATAGCAGTCCTGTACATTACATCCTTTTATAAACTCTAAACGATAAGGACCTCCAGGCTGGAGGATAGCTTTGCCACGGAGCTGCATTTGTGTATGAAGAGTTGCAAGCTCCTGACTTGAAGATGCCTCGAGGGCGCGGTGAAGATGCGCCAACAGTTGGACTGGATCGGGAAGACGACTTCGGCTCCTCGCTCGGTTCGCCTTAGTGCGGAGAACCTGTTTCAACGAGGGTTAGCATATCGAAACATGCTGGTGAAGGCGAGCTAGCCTGACTATACCAATCAACACGTTGTTTAGTGAAGCATGCATATTTGTGGGTTTCTATCTTGCCTTAGTTCATTTACAAGTAAGCAGCATATTGAATTTACTGAAATGAACGTGCCACCGTTCGGTGGATTTTACCTGCCCGTCTGAATGACCTGCACAATACTTACCTTGCCTTCCCTGCCACGAAGACACAAGTTAGTATGCAACAGGTTTAAATATACACGATGATCACTGGCATGATTGCCATAGTGGACTAGTCCGAGGCAAGGATAGCATGCAACGATAGTACACGAGGCGCTGCAAGCCACCTTGTCCCGTACACGATGACTATTACACGAGTTCCGCCCGGATCGGATCGGTGCCAGTGCCTCAGCGACCATCCGCAGAACTATACCTTGTGCACAAGTTGTCCATGATCGTACACGATTAACACGTTAACAATTCATGCAGTTGAGGCAACACGATTGCAAGAACACGAGTGCAAGTACACGAGTGCACGACAAGTAGTAATGCATGATTTATTTAGCATAGCCTCCCTGAACAATTATGCATATACAAGATGTGTTCTATACTTAGCACGTTTTATAGAACATTTGCACGAACAAGCATACGATAAGGCAACAGTTCACAGGTTTGATTGACAAGCATAATAACCAAGTATATTTGTCTTTTATCTTGGTTTCTTTTATTATTATTTGGTATCGTTTGATCGGGGCATAGAAGAGTGCAGATTTATTAGCTGTGAAGCTTGGAAGCAGGACTAGCTAATCGGGTTGGTAGCCACTCACTTAGATTTGGAAAGAAGAAGGAAAGAGGCGCTTCACGACTCCGCTCGCAAGCCGCCTACTGCTCGTTCACCTGCACACGAACAGCTCGATTAATACTTCTTCCTCTCTTTCCAATCTCGGAATAGAAGTGCAAGTCAATGAACGAAAACAATGAAAACCATCGAAACCGTTCAAGGAAAACAAGCAAATCCCAAAACCAACTCAAAGCACGAAAGCAACAAGCGACATCGAAAACCGAGGCAATAAAAGATAGCAGCGGAGAGGTCCCTCCTGACTCTGCCGCTAAGCCGATCCTTGGGGCGCAGTCCACTGAATATGGGAATCGATTCCGAAGAAATAAATCCATAACGAGGACGAGTTCTTAATTCAATCTATCCCGATCGAACGATACCGACTTGTGTTTCTTAGCCGCGCTCTCCGCATCGGGAGAACGGGGCGCTACATCCTACCCAACTAATTGGAAGTTTCGTCCCGAAACTTAGGGTAGAACTTACCGTAAGGGATTATTTCGTTGGGGACGACGATCAGGAAGGTTCGGACAGGAATTAATGGCATGGCCTAATTGTCCACACGCTAGGCATAACCCAAGTCTCAAACGACAATTGTTGGCAGTGTGCCCACGCTTTTTACAGAAATTACACGATGGCCCTGGGTTTCCTCTTTGGTGCCCTCCGTTGTTAGGGCGTTTTGCAGCAGTATTTCCTCTATCGTTGCTTTGGCGTTTGTGAGTGGATGTATGCACAGCGCCGGCAGGAACGTGAGGATAGTGTGGTTCGAGCGACAGGGCGTGATTCATGACTTCACGCATTGTCCGATACTGAGGAACGGCTACGTGCGAATGGATAACAGGGCGTAGTCCACCTTCAAACCTTCTAGCTCGACTCGCTGCATCAGGTAAATAGGCCCTAGCGAATTTGGAGAGTCGGTTGAACTCGGCGGAGTACTCTTTAACTGTCATGCTGCCTTGCCGCAGCTGCACGAACTCGTTCTCCATCTGGCGTTGGACTGGAGGGGGTACATACTCCTCTTCGAACGCGGCACGAAAAGTCGTCCACGAGATCGCCTCCTCTCCGTGATCAAATTGGAGAGATCGTCGATGCACGTCCCACCAATCGTGTGCGTTGAGGCGGAGCTGTAGTTGCGCGCAGGAGACGCGCTTATCTTCGGGGATCTCTAGCAGAGCGAAGTGATCTTCAAGTTCGGCCAACCAATCTAGAGCTACGACTGGGTCCTCAGTCCCGTTGAATGGGGTGTTGCAGACTTTCTTGAAGTGGCCAAAGTCGAAGGCAGTCACGTCCCTCGCTCTTGGAATTTGCGGTGTCTCTACTTCAAGCACGGGCTGTTCCATCGGAGTCGCTGGCGTTGCCGCGGACTGGTTGGATGCCAAAGTCTGAACGATCTGCTGCAGGGTATCTACCTGCTTCTGTTGGACTGAGAATAGTGCTTCTATATTGTCTTGAAACTTGAGCTGACTCTCTTCCGCTCGCTTCTCGGCCCGTTCATGGCGAGCCTCGTCCCTTTGTTGGTTTTCCCCCAACATCCGCAATATTTGCTGAACGGGATCGATGCTTGGCATGGCTCGCTGGCTTTCTGAACTTCCCGAAGTGCCCGAACTACTTCCTTGGCGTTGCATTTCGTCCGGGACTTGCGCTGCAGATTGCGCAGGATTCATTCCTTCAAAAGAAGGTAAATTACATTAGGATCATAATGTATTATGGACTTATTGCATGAACGTATCTCATTTTGGCCTAGCGAGTTCAAGAGTTCGCACAGGAATTAATCGTTAAAGGAACTTTTCCAGCACGAAGTCTAAGGAACTTTGAATCTGTGCTCTGATACCACTTTGTCACGCCCCGAGGCGTCCCCCGAGTCGCGACCGCCGTGCGGGCCTGGGGTTGCGCCCGCACAAGGCTTTAATGATTTGCATAGCAAGCACATATTCAGAGTACGCAGATAAATTGAAACACAGATTTGAAACATAGAAAAGTTCTCTTTATTGATAATGAACATCTATTACAAACTCCTGAACGAGTCAGCTAATATGCCGAACGGCTTACAAAAGGGTTGACTCAAAATAAGATAGCAGTCCTGTACATTACATCCTTTTATAAACTCTAAACGATAAGGACCTCCAGGCTGGAGGATAGCTTTGCCACGGAGCTGCATTTGTGTATGAAGAGTTGCAAGCTCCTGACTTGAAGATGCCTCGAGGGCGCGGTGAAGATGCGCCAACAGTTGGACTGGATCGGGAAGACGACTTCGGCTCCTCGCTCGGTTCGCCTTAGTGCGGAGAACCTGTTTCAACGAGGGTCAGCATATCGAAACATGCTGGTGAAGGCGAGCTAGCCTGACTATACCAATCAACACGTTGTTTAGTGAAGCATGCATATTTGTGGTTTTCTATCTTGCCTTAGTTCATTTACAAGTAAGCAGCATATTGAATTTACTGAAATGAACGTGCCACCGTTCGGTGGATTTTACCTGCCCGTCTGAATGACCTGCACAATACTTACCTTGCCTTCCCTGCCACGAAGACACAAGTTAGTATGCAACAGGTTTAAATATACACGATGATCACTGGCATGATTGCCATAGTGGACTAGTCCGAGGCAAGGATAGCATGCAACGATAGTACACGAGGCGCTGCAAGCCACCTTGTCCCGTACACGATGACTATTACACGAGTTCCGCCCGGATCGGATCGGTGCCAGTGCCCCAGCGACCGTCCGCAGAACTATACCTTGTGCACAAGTTGTCCATGATCGTACACGATTAACACGTTAACAATTCATGCAGTTGAGGCAACACGATTGCAAGAACACGAGTGCAAGTACACGAGTGCACGACAAGTAGTAATGCATGATTTATTTAGCATAGCCTCCCTGAACAATTATGCATATACAAGATGTGTTCTATACTTAGCACGTTTTATAGAACATTTGCACGAACAAGCATACGATAAGGCAACAGTTCACATGTTTGCAAGAACACGAGTGCAAGTATATTTGTCTTTTATCTTGGTTTCTTTTATTATTATTTGGTATCGTTTGATCGGGGCATAGAAGAGTGCAGATTTATTAGCTGTGAAGCTTGGAAGCAGGACTAGCTAATCGGGTTGGTAGCCACTCACTTAGATTTGGAAAGAAGAAGGAAAGAGGCGCTTCACGACTCCGCTCGCAAGCCGCCTACTGCTCGTTCACCTGCACACGAACAGCTCGATTAATACTTCTTCCTCTCTTTCCAATCTCGGAATAGAAGTGCAAGTCAATGAACGAAAACAATGAAAACCATCGAAACCGTTCAAGGAAAACAAGCAAATCCCAAAACCAACTCAAAGCACGAAAGCAACAAGCGACATCGAAAACCGAGGCAATAAAAGATAGCAGCGGAGAGGTCCCTCCTGACTCTGCCGCTAAGCCGATCCTTGGGGCGCAGTCCACTGAATATGCGAATCGATTCCGAAGAAACAAATCCATAACGAGGACGAGTTCTTAATTCAATCTATCCCGATCGAACGATACCGACTTGTGTTTCTTAGCCGCGCTCTCTGCATCGGGAGAACGGGGCGCTACAATCGCTCCGATCTTCCGGCTGCTTCTTCAGCTGAAGGCTATCCCAAGGGTCTCTCAAATCCAACACTCAGTCGATAAGCCAAAAATTATCGCTCACATCCACCCTCGACGCATCCCCAAATACGTCGCCTCAAGGGTCGTTTTATGGGTCTACAATATTCATCTCCGATTCGACGGTCAAGTCGCTAGGGTCAGTTGTCCCGAAGCTACGCTCGATAATTGTAACTATCACGATGGACAGTTATATGAACCATGCTATATCTCATCTGCAAATCCGAATCAAAATCCAACCATTCCATCCGAGCGAACTTCCGAATCCGAGAACTACATGCACTACCTTTGATAATCTGTCAACCAATGCCGCTTAGCCACCTAAAGTCTTGCTATTTATCCGAGCCACAGTCCGAGAACTGCGCTCGTTGAAACCGTCTTCCATCAATCCGTCGTTCTGCCCTAAATCCATCAAATTTTCCGAACAGCCATGTTCGACTCCTCGCACTACTACTTGCAATGATTCTCGAAACTCAAGACTTACTCAAATTCTTATCCGTTTGCCGCATTTCACAATGCACGTCCAACTTGCTCAAACCGCACAGTGATTTGTTCCGACGTTGCTCCCACGTTTAGCTATCTTCAAAAGTCTGTTCGCCACATCTTTGCCTTTAGTTGTTGCCACATCCGTTCACGTCTTCCGGAGAATCCGTCTACCATTGTTGCACCATTTTGCCCAAAATTCCACTTCCGCTAAACCTGAGTCGACTTCTCGAGCAGCAATATCCCAAATCTTCCAAGTTTGTGTGAATCCATCGCATTGTCCCTCCAAGCCAAGTCGTGTTTCATTGCTCAACCATCAGCTCAAATGTGTTGCCCAAAATCGTAGTCCGTGCTCGCTATCCTCCGATTAACCCATCGCTTCGCTCAAGCGTCTCAACTGTTCATTCCTTATGCTCAACTCAATATTCGTTTGCTCCATTTTCATTCTTTCCAACTCAACCGACGTGCACCAACCAACTTGTATTTCTGTTACCCGAGTCCGTTCAGGCAATTTCCATTGATGTCCAAACCAAAATATTTTCAATGCCTTGCTCAATATGTGGTATCCCATATACCACTCCGAATCAAGTCGCTACTCGCATTATGATTCCTTTGCACTGATCCAAGATCCGTGCTAGCTATCCCTTATGCGAGATCCTGCCATTCCCAACTTCAGTCTGACACAAAAACTCAACCAACAAGTGAACCATCTTACTCTTCTCAAACCATCTGATACTTTAGCAATACGAGCAATCCCGTTATCGAGCTCTCTTCCAAGTAATCCAACCCAATACCCAATGGTTCCACACATTTGTTGTACGAGCAACTCGTGCAAACTTATCATGATATTCCCAAGCCAAACTCAAACCTGCTCAACCGATACGCCACATCCAAAATTCCAACTTCTATCCAACACAGTCGCTCGACGAGCAACTCGTGCAACGATCCATTCCCATCGAATGTTCCTACTCAAAACATGCAGCATTACCAAATCTCGAATGCCAACCAACTGATCCACTGATGCAATCAGAACTCCCTGAACGACATGCCAAGCCAACCCAACGACAGCTCTCAACTTGTTGTACAAATGCAACAACGCCACCCAACTTGCTGTACGAATGCAACAACGCCTAACGATGCTAAGCGATCTAACGAAAACCAACCAAGGCAACACAACCAAGAATAACGTGCAGCCACAACCAGCAATATATAGACTTATTGCATGAAATATCCAATGCGGCACCGAGTAGAGCCAAGAGCTAGACGACACGCGGAAGCTATTTAGAGTTTGTGATGAAGCGAAGGACCAAGTCCGAGAAAATGAACCAGACGCCCTGATACCAATTTGTCACGCCCCAATCTCCCGCAAGCTCGATAGTCCCCGCTGAACGTGAATCACCACGTTTACAGCTCTCCCGCAGGACAATCGTTCTCATCGGGACGTGATGCCGTACGAGCCTGGAGTTGCGCTCGTACAAGGCGATGTTGTTAAACACCAAGGTTATCATTGAAACAACCAAGTTGCAGAGGAAATCAAGTATTGTGTACCAAGCACACATCAGAGTAATACGCAGCGAAGCTCACGATAGGGTCCAAATGAAATGCCCCGAAGGCGATGCCACGAAGGCGATGAAATACTCTTGCTCTTTCTCTAGCCCACAAAGGTACTTACAGTTCATACATCATGTCTCGTATATCCAAGCAGTGCCACTACGCATGCGTACCTGAAATAATGCCCACAAACGTGGGTCAGTACACAACCGTACTGGTGAGCGGGGTAACCCACTCGCCTAAGCCGACACTAAGTAAATAGTGAATGCAAACAGTTATATGGTGATCTTTCTAGTTGAATCCTATATTCATTTCATGGCATATGGATGACATGTTAAGGAAAGCTGTAAAACAGTTTAAGCATGCAAGCACTCAACTCAAACCAAACGACAAGCAAATATATAACCAACTCGAAGTAAACTAGCATGCAACCGTCCTGCTCAAGTCCAAGCAACACGATAACATATCGAACCATCAACCAAGCCTCAATATCCATCCTCAACCAACATTTACAATCCAAATCTCACAGTGCACACTCTTGCCGAGGCAAGGTAGCCGCGCCTACACGAAAGCCAGACCAACAAAAGAAAAGCAAGCCAACTCTATACTATATGAAGTCACTGGCCAAGCCATAAAGGACTTTGATCGGACTGATCAAATGTGGTTCTATTCGAAACAGCGCTAAGTAGCTAACCCACCTGGATCGCATCCAACCGCTGGCACCGCGTCCAAGGAACGTTACCAAATTGTCTCCTCCATGGCCGAACGGTCCCGGTGCCCCGGAGCCTTCCCGTTCGAGGAGACCAAACCCCGTGCAATACAGGTTGTCCGTGACATGCAGACACCAAGTAGGTATGACGAGAGGATCGAACATTCTCGCCCCACCAAGCGATCCTAGACTCGTTCAACCAATAATCCAACCAAAACATCCATAACCATTCTTCCAACATATTCCCCAAGGCACCATTCACAAGTTATTTCCATAGGCACAATGCCTCTTCTCAACATAGTGTTTCCAATTGGTACAACACCCATGGTCAAAGCAAACCTATGGCACAATGCCCCAACAGTGGCACAATGCCCGCGCCGATGCAGTTGTTCGGTTTCGAACCACAACTGCTCGCTTTGCAAGACAAAGCGACCAAGTGATACTCGTGCACGGATGCACGCTCGCTCGCCCGAATTTCCGATATTCCCATTGCCTCAATGAATCATTCCAACTGTCCAAGCATAATCCCAAATTATTCAACCAACTGCCTCAAATGTAATATTCCAACTCTAGCTCCAACTATCCAACGCGTAAATCATATTCAAGCCACAATCCTACCAAGCAAACGACGTACACTCTATGCACGTCTCAGTGTAGTGATTCCTAATGTTTCAGCCCAAGTGTTCAAGCCTTTACGTGTTTTCCATATTATTAGGCATGAAGGAGTAGAGGAGAAGGGAAAGAGTCCACTCACAATGTTTGATCCCGTTAAGCATCATGTCCTGCCGATACGGCCAATCTCTTGAACCCGTGGTCCGATGCAAGCGCGATCTACTCAACTGGTATGACCGTGCGAGCAGGCCGTGCTCTACAAATCATCCAACCGATCGGACTAAGGAAGATGGCATTATCATTCCAACCCAGCTATCTCAGTACTGCTCTGAACGAACACCTGATTTCCATCGAACCCGCTAGCCATCTGCACATGAAACAACTCAATCAATACTTCTTCCTAAAATCCAACAAATCAAATGTAACCAGCATTTGTTTCATTCAATCCGACTCAGCGTAACGTACCGTGCGGTTGCGGGCGTTACAATAGTTGAGGCCTCACAATCCGTATATAGTTGATAGACAAAGGTAAGCATAAGTATTTGACCGGAAGCATGCCCTCAGAGATGTTTGTATTCTCCCACCACATCTCCTTTTGCCCACATGTCCAGTTCAGGAATATTAGGAATATTAGGAGTAATATCTCCATCTATAACCGCCTTGTCTAGCATGCAAGTGAGGAACTCTATCACAATAGCAAAGAGATAGGGTGACAGTGGATCACCCTGTCTAATGCTCCTGGAACTCTTAAAGAAACATTCTGGTTGACCTCGAATCAATATCGAGAAAGTGGGGGTGCCAACACACTCCCTCACCCTATCCACCCACCAATGGTCTCAGAGATGTCTATATTCTCCAACCACATCTCCTTTTGCCCACATGTCCAGTTAAGGAATATTAGGCTCTTATTTTTATTAAGCTGCAGACCTGACCACCTTTCTAGATTATCAAACATACTCTTAAGAGCCTCAAGCGACCTATTCGAATGTTCCACAAAAACTAACAAATCATCCGCATAAATCAAGTGAGAGACCATCGGTGCAATCTTCCTAAACAGATGAGTAATATCTCCATCTATAACCGCCTTGTCTAGCATACAAGTGAGGAACTCTATCACAATAGCAAAGAGATAGGGTGACAGTGGATCACCCTGTCTAATGCTCCTGGAACTCTTAAAGAAACATTCTGGTTGACCTCGAATCAATATCGAGAAAGTGGGGGTGCCAACACACTCCCTCACCCTATCCACCCACCAATGGTCAAATCCCTTGCAAATCATGATGTGGCACAGGAATTTCCGATTCACCATATCATACGCTTTCCTTAGGTCTAATTTGATTCATACTTTATTTCTCCCTTGCTTGTTGAAGTCTATCACCAGTTTATGGGCTAACAAGCAGTCTCAGAGATCGACCGCCCTTTGATAAAGGCAATTTGGTTCGGCAAGATTAGCTTCTGTATAATCGCTCTCATCCGATCATACATAAGTTGGGTGATAATCTTGTATAAAAAATTATGGCACGTTAAAGGCATGTAGTCACCTAGGGAGGTAACTCCCTCAAACTTAGCAATCAACACCACAATGGTATGATTGAGTTCCTTGAGAAGTTTACCCGACTCAAAGAATTCCCTGTCCGCTTTCAGAATATTGGATTTGAGAAGGTTCCAGTGGTTCTTTAAAAATGCAGCTCTAAAACCATCCGGTCCTGGAGATTTAATCGGGTCTGCCTTCTTGACAATTTTCTCAATCTCTTCAATAGCGACCAGTTCCCGCAACACCTGATTACTATATTCCGTGACCAGTTTCTTGAACTCAAAGTGGGGGGAGGTAATAAGATCTTGGGAGAATCAGATCGCTTCATCACTAATAACCTTAGCCTTAGTCCCACTAGAGTCGAATATGCCGTTGATGGCATTTCGATGTTGTCTGGTTTTAACCGTAGCATGAAAAAACTTAGAACACATCTCCTTCTATAACCAGTTGTATTTCGTCCGTTGACTAACTTGAATCTCATCCAAGAATCTCTCCCTATGCACCAGGTCCTGGAGAGCAACTTCCTCCTCAGTGAGGGCGTAGTTGAGAGGGTCAGCATGAACTCTATGTTGAATGTCAACAAGCTTGTCTTCAAGTTCCTAGAGAGGCGGAGAGGGTCTCTCCCTGTTCCAATCCTTAAGTCGAAGTTTAGTGGATTTAGGCTTAGAAACAAACCGGAATTAGGCAGAGCTGCGCACTACAGACATCCAACTAGATGAATTACTTCCTCGTATCCCTCCTTATGGATCCACACATTATTGAATCTAAACGACCTCCCTTTAAAATCGGTTGGTCCGCCTATCTGATCACGGTAGGAGAGTGGTCACTGGTGGCAGGAGGCAGACATTCTGCTCTGCTAAATTAGAAAATATCGACCCATCTAGTTGAATGAAGATACGATTGAGAATAGCCCAATTGTTCCTCGTCCAGATATGACCGCACTTAGCCATGCAACTAAGCCCGAAGGATAAGACACTTTTGGAATTATGCGAGAATAACATCA
The DNA here is from genome assembly GCA_036927795.1 of Iris macrosiphon. Classification (NCBI taxonomy): domain Eukaryota; kingdom Viridiplantae; phylum Streptophyta; class Magnoliopsida; order Asparagales; family Iridaceae; genus Iris; species Iris macrosiphon. The sequence goes on from JAYESA010000005.1 coordinate 271,108,473, forward strand.
TGCACCGGCCTTCCCCCTTTCTTTTCATTGGCATACATGATAGCGTTGAAGTCTCTCCCACTATGACTAACGACAATATGTCCCCCACCATGTTGCTGGTGTCAGTAATCTCTCTCCACAGCCACATCAGCTGTGTCCGGTCATTATGTCCATAAACCACTCCAATCGCAATTTTAAGGCCACCCCTATTGGTGAATTTAATGGTGATCATTTGGTCCGAACATTGGAGCGTGTGAACTTGTCAAACCCTAGTTTCTTACATGATCCACACACAAATCATATCTCCGCAATCCAAATTGTGGACGAAATCCCAATGCAACGAGGTTCTCCTCTTGATCTTGGAGATAGACTTGATCTTCGATTCCAAAATATTGATAATAGAGCTTTCGGATTTTTTAGCATAGTCCAAAATATTCCTCCACTACCTATCGAATTTGTCTCCCCTCACATTCCAGGTGAAAATCGTCATAAACGATGGTTTATTCCCTTGTTGACATGTGAACTCTCCGTAAGGGGAGTGGAGAGTCCATCATGACGTCCCAACAGTTTTTTACCACCCCCATTTTAGATTCCACTTTGGCCTGCCAGATCGGGTTGGGCACAACCAAAGGTTCTTTGCTAGAGCCTACCTCTGACGTCTCAGTCGTTCCCGGGTTAGCCAAATTATTATGACCCGCCAACGGCGCAAAGTATAACACTCCCCCACTTCTCCTCTCTTCTTGTCCGGCTGCCTTAGCCCTAAAAATAACCATGTTGGAATCCACTATCTTGAGCACGCCCTCTCCCTTGTTCCTCTGCCGAGTGTCTTCTCCGTATACTACCATCATCCTCTGGTTCTCCATGCATCCTTCCCCACTCCTCTCTTCCACCTCTTGGACTGGTTGATCTGCTCCAACTTCATTCCTCTTCCCTAACACCGACGGTATAGGCGTCCTCTGGACCTCCCACTCCTTTGTTTCCATGTTGGTGGCCTCCACCATAGTAGCACTCTTCTTCCTATTATTGCTCGGAACCTTCAAGTTGGTATTTACCCTCACATGGGGATCTCCGCTTCCTGTCTAGAGCGAGGACCTTGCTGGTGATCATTACTAGTACCTTCGCATCCAGGCATTGAGAGATTATGTGGCCAAAACTCCTACAGATTCGGTAACATGGCGAAACCCATTCATATTCAACTTTCTGAAAGATAATGTCTTATGTCGGTAGTTTAATCTCTAGTTTGTCCGGCAAAGCATCTGCTGCATTGATTTCGACGAAGACTCTCACAAAGCTCAAACATTCTCTGTTTGCGGTAGCTTTATCAATACATAGGGGCTTTCCTACGCTACTGGCCAATTTAATAATAGCCTTCGTGCACCATAGTTGGGGTGAGAGCCATGAAAATCTAATTCAGATCGGCCCAGTAGCTAGTCGGTCTCTCTCAAAGTTGGAGGAGGGGTCTCACATTCTCATAACTAACAGTCTACCATCAAACGTCAACGGTCCATTCTAGATGACCCGCTCCAGATCCTCTGCATGCCCAAATTGATAAAGTAGATACCATTTTTTCTAGAGAAAATCTCCATGCTTCCTTTTGGTCTCCACATTCGTAGGGAAATTCTTTAAGCTGACCAAAGTACGGTCTATCTCCCATGACATAGAGGACTATGGTGTTCTTTCAATACTCTTCCATCTCTGCAATATCATCATTCACTATCCCAATCACCTTCCTCCCTTGAACGTTTTTCGGCCGAACATAGCACATCTCAATGGATTCCCTCTCCATGCCCGATCTACACATGTCCGTCCCCGAGGCCAGTGTGTCGCATGATAGCTAGAAAGAGGAGTATGTGGCGTGGGGGATAGAGGAGGCTGGGAAAGAGGATGAGGGGGTTTCTGCCTCCGGGGGAGAGCCAACCCCTTCCTAGGAAGGGGTTTGCCTCTCCGACGGGGACCAACCGTGGTCCAGCCCTCATTTGAAATGGAACCTGCATCAAAGGAAGGAGGAGAGGGAGAGGAAGGAATTGAAGAAGGGGAGGAGGAGAAGGAGGAAGGGGAGGGAAGATAGAGGAGGAGGGCCTTGCGTCAGGAGGGTCAGGGGGGGAGGAAACACAGGCGCAAGAACACGTGAAGGAGGAGGCCTCATCATGCATGCAGATTTTTTTTCAACTTTCATCAATTGATATACGAAATGAATTAAAATGTGACTGTAGAAACTCTTCTTGGAACCTTATGCATACCAAATTTTCTTTTGCATGTTCGTGTCAGTGTTCCTAGTGGCTGGTATTTCCATTGTATCATTAAATGTACCGATTTGTTTTGGTAGAATTAAAATGGCCAACCTACATGGATGTTCAAAAGCCCTAGTAGAAGTTGTAATTTCTTTTTAGTTTATCTATTGAGATTTAGAGAAGAGAAGCCTATGAATTAGGCTTTATTTTGAACATGAAAATTAGAGACCGACTTGAAATTAATTTGGAAAAGAGTTCCTAACCCTAACTTTCTCGTATTCGCTCTCTCCTAAATATTATAAATTTGAGATCATCACCATCAGTGTTGCTGTCGTCGACGTCGAGTTGAATTTCGAGTGCAAAATCCCCGAACATCAAGGTTCGACACGACACACACCATTCATTTCGACTATGCTTCTAGCATCATCACCGTCATCTTCTTTGAGGTTGTCGTTGTCAACCACCATTCAAAAACTGCCGTCAAAATTGTCGACTGCAGATCTGTAGAAAATATAGGCTGCATTATTCGGCCAGTCAACCGACTCAGCAACCGTTTAGTTGACCGACTCACTGACCGGCTAGCAGACTAGAAATCTGAGCTTGTCCGCTATGCATTAACAAAAAAATTGGTTAGTATTGGACTGTCAGCCATGTATCATCTGTATTTACAACTTTTGACCAATTTTGAGCTATTTAGTGAATGTTTTGTCTGAATCAGTCCACGTCTGTCTATTAGCCATAACAACAATTTTTCACTAGCTTTCACCATATTTCAGTCTGTTCCCACCAAATTTAGCTAAACCTGGTCTATATTGGCCATTTATCAATCTGTGCTGGCCATGTATCGACTAACTGCAAGTTGTATCGAGTTTTTTTAATCACGTATTGGATGTGTTCTGGAACCAGGCACATGAATGCCAACTGAAATCTTGTCGATATGTGTAATGTTAGATGCCAAAATTCCATGTTGGTGGCCTCCACCATAGTAGCACTCTTCTTCCAATTATTGCTCGGAACCTTCAAGTTGGTATTTACCCTCACATGGGGATCTCCGCTTCCTGTCTAGAGCGAGGACCTTGCTGGTGATCATTACTAGTACCTTCGCATCCAGGCATTGAGAGATTATGTGGCCAAAACTCCTACAGATTCGGCAACATGGCGAAACCCATTCATATTCAACTTTCTGAAAGATAATGTCTTTTGTCGGTAGTTTAATCTCTAGTTTGTCCGGCAAAGCATCTGCTGCATTGATTTCGACGAAGACTCTCACAAAGCTCAAACGTTCTCTGTTTGCGGTAGCTTTATCAATACATAGGGGCTTTCCTACGCTACTGGCCAATTTAATAATAGCCTTCGTGCACCATAGTTGGGGTGAGAGCCATGAAAATATAATTCAGATCGGCACAGTAGCTAGTCAGTCTCTCTCAAAATTGGAGGAGGGGTCTCACATTCTCATAACTACTAGTCTACCATCAAACGTCAACGGTCCATTCTAGATGACCCGCTCCAGATCCTCTGCATGCCCAGATTGATAAAGTAGATACCATTTTTTCTAGAGAAAATCTCCATGCTTCCTTTTGGTCTCCACATTCGTAGGAAAATTCTTTAAGCTGACCAAAGTACGGTCTATCTCCCATGACATAGAGGACTATGGTGTTCTTTCAATACTCTTCCATCTCCGCAATATCATCATTCACTATCCCAATCACCTTCCTCCCTTGAACGTTTTATGGCCGAACATAGCACATCTCAATGGATTCCCTCTCCATGCCCGATCTACACATGTCCGTCCCTGAGGCCAGTGTGTCGCTTGACGGCCGGAATGGGTTTATGGGCTTCTTAGGCAAAATGTCTAACACCTTGGGGGCATGATAGCTAGAAAGAGGAGTATGTGGCGTGGGGGATAGAGGGGGCTGGAAAAGAGGATGAGGGGGTTTCTGCCTCCGGGAGAGAGCCAACCCCTTCCTAGGAAGGGGTTTGCCTCTCCGACGGGGACCAACCGTGGTCCAGCCCTCATTTGAAATGGAACCTGCATCAAAGGAAGGAGGAGAGGGAGAGGAAGGAATCGAAGAAGGGGAGGAGGAGAAGGAGGAAGGGGAGGGAGGGCAGAGGAGGTGGGCCTTGCGTCAGGAGGGTCAGGGTAGGAGGAAACACAGGCGCAAGAACACGTGAAGGAGGAGGCCTCATCATGCATGCAGATTTTTTTTCAACTTTCATCAATTGATATACGAAATGAATTAAAATATGACTGCAGAAACTCTTCTTGGAACCTTATGCATACCAAATTTTCTTTTGCATGTTCGTGTCAGTGTTCCTAGTGGCTGGTATTTCCATTGTATCATTAAATGTACCGATTTGTTTTGGTAGAATTAAAATGGCCAACCTACATGGATGTTCAAAAGCCCTAGTAGAAGTTGTAATTTCTTTTTAGTTTATCTATTGAGATTTAGAGAAGAGAAGCCTATGAATTAGGCTTTATTTTGAACATGAAAATTAGAGACCGACTTGAAATTAATTTGGAAAAGAGTTCCTAACCCTAACTTTCTCGTATTCGCTCTCTCCTAAATATTATAAATTTGAGATCATCGCCATCAGCGTTGCTGTCGTCGACGTCGAGTTGAATTTCGAGTGCAAAATCCCGAACATCAAGGTCCGACACGACACACCATTCATTTCGACTATGCTTCTAGCATCATCACCGTCATCTTCTTTGAGGTTGTCGTTGTCAACCACCATTCAAAAACTGCCGTCAAAATTGTCGACTGCAGATCTGTAGAAAATATAGGCTGCACTATTCGGCCAGTCAACCGACTCAGCGACCATTTAGTTGACCGACTCACTGACCGGCTAGCGGACTAGAAATCTGAGCTTGTCCACTATGCATTAACAAAAAAATTGGTTAGTATTGGACTGTCAGCCATGTATCATCTGTATTTGCAACTTTTGACCAATTTTGAGCTATTTAGTGAATGTTTTGTCTGAATCAGTCCACGTCTGTCTATTAGCCATAACAACAATTTTTCACTAGCTTTCACCATATTTCAGTCTGTTCCCACCAAATTTAGCTAAACCTGGTCTATATTGGCCATTTATCAATCTGTGCTGGCCATGTATCGACTAACTGCAAGTTGTATCGAGTTTTTTTAATCACGTATTGGGTGTGTTCTGGAACCAGGCACATGAATGCCAACTGAAATATTGTCGATATGTGTAATGTTAGATGCCCATCTGTTCTTTAAACATCCATATATGATAAAGTTGCTTATTATATAAATGAGTGTATAATGTTATTTTTAGCATGACTTTTTGAAATTATGAATTCAATAAAACAAAATTAGAGAAGAACCATATTACCACCAGCACCACCACAAGAAAGTGTGTCCAAGGATTTATATCGTGTATTTGTGCAAGATAGGTGACTACTTAAATAGGTTTAAGCAATGTGATGACTTTAAAATTTGTAAACTCTGATTGAAAGCGTAGAATGGCAGGAAACTGGCCTAAGCATGTTCACAATCTCATTAGCAAAGATAAAAAATGCAATATTCAATTTTAAATGCATGTATTTGTTAACTCAACTTTCTTTATGATTGGTGCACCTGAAAATAGTTTTCAAGCTAGATGGTCAATGGGAGGTTGAGAGCACTACTTGGTAAGTGCAGAGAATTACTCAACTGACAAATGGGTCAAAGAGGCTGATATCTTCCCACTGACAGCAACAATGTAGTCTAGATAGAAACATTTTCTTCGACAACTTTCTAATCCTTGTGTTAACAAAGAAGAGAAAATTCAAATGTGCATTTTAACATCTACTTATTATGTAATTTACATACTGGTGTGACACGATCTTCATTCCCAAATTAGACATTGATCAGAACACCTAATAATGTCCTAATACTGATATATATTATAGATCAAGAAGAGATCCAAAATCTAGGTTAAAAAACTGGAAAATGATAAAATCTTTCAGAGGGGGAAGAATAGACATGCCAGACTTACTCTGGCTAACTGTTAGTTGATTATTTTGCTGCACTGTTAGTTGAAAAATGATGAAGATTAAAGTTTTTTCTGCTGCACTGTAATTGATTTTTCATTGCTGCTTCCTGGCAGGGCAGCTGATAACTGGTAGCTTTTGAAGGAGTTAGAGAAAGCAACAAAGGTCTACTGGAGTGCTAAAGATCGATTACCTCCTAGGGTACACACATGGTCAATTTGTTCAATTAGGATGCAATTTTGTGTGTCGATATAGTTCATCTCTTGATCCTTCGATTTCTAAAATTTGCAGTGTTGTTCTTAATAAATTTATTCTTCATAATGATTATTGCTTGACATTGCAGACGGTCAAGATTGATATCAACATCGAGACAGATTTAGCTTATGCTCTTAAAGTCAAAGAATGCCCACAGCTATTGTTTCTAAAAGGAAACAAAATTTTGTACAGGGAGAAAGGTATGAGCTGTATGCAATGATAATATTTAAAACAATTATCAGTGATCATGACCTAATTCACCGTCCATGTTTTTTCATCTGTAGAGTCTAGAACATCAGACGAACTGGTGCATATGATAGCACATTTCTACTATAATGCAAAGAGGCCTTCGTGGATAGATCCTACGGCAGTTGTGCCTCCATTTTGAATTGTTGATCTTCAGTTACTTATATCAAGTCAGTTGTATTCCATGATGCAGTTATTACAAATGCAATGATGTTATGACCTCAACATACTACCTCCAGCCTCTACCAATCATACCTCTTCTATCCTCCCTACTTCCCCAAATACACTTGCTGCCACCTTGGTTTCTATCTTCCCAATCAAATGCCTAAAACAGTCCTTAATCCACCTTGGGTATTAACTGCCAAATTTACCTGTTGGAAAAGATTTACTCGATGTTTCTTTTGGCAAAGAATGGATAAGATCTACCCATGCTTCCCCATCATCATCGGCTGTCGCATCTTCCACTGAGGTAATTTAGTTCCATCTAACAATGTCTTTCTTACTTCACTTCAGATTTCACTCCCTACTTCTAGTATATATTTAACTTATACCCACTTACATGTTTCTTCATGTTAATTTTCTTTTACTAATATGTTAGTTCTTATTGCTAAGGAAGAAATAGAATATCTACAAGGATTCTTTTGTGACAGTTTTGATCCACTTTTATTGTTTCCTAGAGTATATTTGTTCAACCGAAGATGATAAAAGCACTCACTAGAAAGAAAGTACATATACCAAACTAAGACATGACGAACAATGAAATTTATAGTCGAATGAAGTATGCAGTTAAATATATCTTATGAAATTTGCCAAATTGAATAGCTTAAGCATTTACCAAAGAAATAGAATGGTAAAATAATTTTACTTTTCACACACAAAAGGTTGTATCCTAACTTCTTTGGGGAAATCCACATCTACTGCTTTAAAGTCCTAAGACTTTTACTTATCAGCTGAACAGTAACCAACAGAGTCAAATATAAATAAGTAGACTTTGCTCAAGTGTTTTAAGACTAGATTGTGGAGAAAAATAAAACAAGAGGTCCAGTACATATATGCAACATGCTAATAGTTTAGTCAATAAAAGACATTAAACAAGATATCAAGAGATGCTGTCTGACAAGTCTAATTATTCAGCATCCTTTCGACTCGCAGATGTGGACAAAATTACTATAACCCTAACAAACAACAAGCAGTAATAGAATTTCATGGTAGATTATATTCAAGACAAACATTAATCTAAAGAAAAACCATTTGGACATATAATTACTGACCAATTAACTTGGCCTTCCTGAACCTACAATTGTGCCAAAAGGTTCAACAAGCACATATTAGAAGCCCATTTCAGTAATGTCCGGAAAGTTATGAGAATTTTAATTATTGACCAATTAACTCCTTACTGAACCTTTGTGCCAAAAGGTTCAACAAGCACGTATTAGAAGCCCATTTCAGTAAAGTTCGGAAAGCTACGAGAATTGTGTGAATAACTATAGTCATGCTATTGAAACACATAACTAACTAGAAGAACTTGTATTCAAGACAAACATTAATCTAAAGAAAAACCATTTGATAATTACTGACCAATTAACTTTGCCTTACTGAACCTACAGTTGTGCCAAAAGGTTCAACAAGCACATATTAGAAGCCCATTTCAGTACAGTCCGGAAAAGTTACGAGAATTGTCAATCTTCTAGTGAAAAATTTATAACCATTCTATTGAAACACATAACTAGAAGAACTTATAGGCATTCTATTGAACCATGTAGCAGTCGATTTACCTAGAGATACTTTTTAGCTTTAAATCTCCTGCTAAATCTTTCTATATCAAGTAGGAACTGAACAAAGAGTCATGATCCCAACTGTTTGGAAATAAGTGTTTTTCTTCTTGGGGGCATTTGGGACCCTAAATGAAATTACATGCAACATCCGTTGCTCAATTTACACCATTTTCAATGTTTGGTTTGATGTAAATGGTAGAGTTGGTGTAAAAAATATTGCATGAACTCACCTAACTACCAAAAGTTTTTCTTGCGGCCTACGACAAGATTCCTTGCACCATTTACATCATTTTACATCATTTTCTTTCATTCTCTCTTCAATCAAGTCTCTACCAAACAATGATATGTATTTATAGAAGTGGAAGTCGCAACCAAGCATCCCAATTACATCATTCTAAGCAAATGCATTTGTAAACCCCACAACATCATTTACATGCAACCAAACAATGTGTTTGCAACACCACTTACAACATCAAAAAGCTACATGCAATAAATGTTGCATTGTTTTTCCATTTACGGGCAACCAAACAACCCTTTTGGATTATGTGGCTATCCGATATATAATATTCCCTGTTTTGGACTTGAAAATGCTGAAAATTTTCTGATAACATCCAAAATGTTTCCAGAAAATCATTGTTGTTTTCCATGAGGGGCATGTATGGTTTATGGGAGTTTTAGAAATCTTTACTATGGAATTCAATCTATATTTGTTGAGTGATAAATAGGAAGTAGGAATTCGGGAAACATCACTTGTCAACTTCCATAGAAATTAGTGACGTGGAATTTTTTCACCAAAATTTTGAAACGAGTTTATTAAATCTAATTGTTGTACTAATCCTTATCTAGTGACCACTTGGATATCTGGTATGCTGTAAAACATAAAGAGAAAAGACAAGACATTGCATACTTAGTAATTGATAACATATATAACTTCTGCATAGGATATATTCATTAGTTTTGAGGCAATATAAAAGAATAAAAGGCATGCATCTGAAGTATTTGAAACCAAATATAAGAAAGAATTTTTTTTTATAGAATTTTTTTGCTCAAACACACTGCATTGGCACTACTTACATTGTACTTTTGGTGTAAGAAGGCTAGGAAGTGCCGAAGTGGACAAAGTGGCATGACTGCGCCGTGTCTTTTCTTTTGGTCTAGGAAGCAAGGACGCACCAAAAATGTGGGTTGTGTCTTGTCGGACACGTATTGGACACAACCCGTACACTCCAAAACATACTAGGACACACCAAAATAGATGTCGTGTCGTATCCGTGTCTGTGCAACATAGCTTTTGGATATGGAGGATATGTCTTATCCATATATGACCTGTTTTGGTCCTGCAATCCTGAAGTTGTTCCAATATGTTCAGAAAATTCCTAAAAGACAGTTATTGTTTCTCATGTAGCATGCTTGGTTAAAGGAATTGAAAATTTATGAATCTCGACTTGAGACTGATGCTAATACCATCCAAGAATTAGACTCTTACACTAGATGCATCACTTGTCAACATTATTTACAAATTAGAGGATTGAAACATTCTAACCAAGTGTTTGAAAAAGTATTTTCTGAAATCTAACACAATGAAATCTGATCAAAACATGAAGTTGTTTGTTCAATCAAGTAGAATATGAATTAGAATTGCAATTAACCATGATTCTTATTTTCATTGACTATAACTACACGCAAACAAACATGCAATACATTTCACATTTGACATCCAAATTGGGGAGTATACTCAAATACATTGAATTTTGATTTAAAATATATTTAAAGTTATCGTCTTTTTGGCTTACAGATGAGTTCAGTTCTGAAAAGAAGCATGGAAAGGTTGGTCGAAGGGAATTAGAATAGCAGGAAACTCGAATGGAATAATTGTAATAAATTTGACATTTATGGAGTGTATTGATAAGTTGTTACAGAGAACAAAATGTCGAAGTTATTACAAAGGTTGGTCGAAGGAAATTGAATTTCTCAGTATGTAAACAATTTCATGGAGGTTGTAATCAATATATGTTGATGTTCTGTTGCCGGTTTTGATAGTAGAATTAAAAATGCAGAAGTAAACATTGGATTGTGATTCTGAGTTTACCATTCTATATTATCAAGTGATTCAATTTTGGGACATGTAAAATTCTCACAATTTTGAGCAATTTTCAAGGCTCCTTATAGATACAAGCAAGCCTCTGACATGTTACAACTTATAAGTGCACAACATACAAGTACACAAAACGGCTGAGGGCTGTGCTAATGGGCTGTACTCTGCGATTCATGAAATGGGCATGCATTTACATTCACACCATGTTAATTTGTATGATTCTGTGACTTGTCTCGCAAAGTATCGACAATATCAAGTAGTTAGATAATATTAATTGAATTTGGTATATATTTATTTATATATTAATTAGAATTTGTTATAGATATATTTATATTTTAATTAAGATTTGTATGATTTTGTGACTGTGGTCTCTTTTGACAAGTCATTAACCTCATGCATGCAAGGTCTCAAAGCAGATTCATAACTACTATTTGTAAATTAAAATCATAACTTTGTCACAAGGAAAGCAAACACAATCTTATAAGATGAGCATCTCAAAACAAAAAAAACACACTTATAAGATGATTTATTAATGTAATAGTTGTTGCAGTACATAACTTTTGCAAAACTAATATGTGAAATTTCAAATTTTAGTCTCACAATTGCCAAGGACGGAACATACCTACTATGGTACCTCAAGGTCACTAAATTTCTGTGAAAGTTCTGATGTTATGTACACATGTTAGCTTTGAATACATGTGTGTTTAACATGACCATCAAGTCCATCACACTATTTGTGAGCTACGTATTTTTTTATAGACGTCTTCCAATTTTGCTAACACCAGTAAATCTTTCTCATATATATATATATATATATATATATATATATATATATATATATATATATATTCCATAAGTCTAAGTCGTATGTCTGAATTAGTGTTGGCTTTGATGACTCAAGATGAATCTTAGGGAATGTAGAGGGAGGAGAAGAGGGCGTGCAAATTAAGTAAAACGAAATAATTTGTAAAAAAAATTGAAATCAAGAAAGCTTTCGCCATCTCTGATGGCGAAAATATGAAATAATTTTTTTTTTTTTTATTTGTCAAATTTTTGCCAGCTGGGTTGGCGAAAATTTGGGTTTGCCAAATTTTCACCAACCAAGCTGGCAAAAATCTGACAAAGGTTTTTTTTTTGGGTTTGTTTTGATTTGTTTTTTTAGGTTTTTTGTGTTGGTTTTTTTGTGTTGGTTTTTTTTGGATATTTGGGTTTGGTATTTTTGTGTATTAGTTTTATAAATAATTAACCAATAGATTTTATGACGACAATTTAAAATTAACTAAAATATTTTTTCAAATATTAGATACCACATCTATTATCATTCAAAATATAATTTTAGAAATAGCAACCGTTTGATTATTATCTATATTAATTTGTTATTATGTATACTAATATAATTTTGAAAATATAATATTATCTATAGTAATTTGTTATTATCTAACTAAACACACATTCAAAATTTAAAACATATATTTATGAGAAATTATAATTAAAATAGATATCACAATTTAACAAATAACAAACTAATTATTTATTATCTATATAATTAATTATTTTAAATAAATTTTGTGTACAAATAATAATAAATTATCTTTTAGTGATATGAAAGAAAAATATAATATTGATAATAATATCAATTAATAGATTTTGTTATCATTCATATTAGTATAGATAATAACAAATTAGTATAGATAATAAAAAAATTCGAAAATAAAATTATTGAAAGTAAAATTTGGAGGTCGAAACATCATTTTTTTTGTGATTCTAAAATTTTCAAAGTCCGTCAAACGGTGAAATGGTTTATCCTATAGTAATTTTCGATACGGTCATTTTGGCACAAACTGGACCTTGTTTCGATCTCTCAGTCAAAAGTTATGATACTTTAAATTTTTAAATTTTATATTTTGTCTGTAACATGTGCGTTTTGCTTCGGATGAAAATTTCTTCTGCAAGAATTGTGTTACTCTCGTCGAAAACATACAAATTGACCTATTGTTTGACGAAATATGATTTCCAAACAAATAGTTATGGCCGCTCGAAGTCTGCTCGACGGCAGACGTAATACTCTTGCGACAAATTTTTTTTTAGTTGTTCAATGATAGCATATTTTATTTTGGATGTTAAATTTTATTTTATTTCTAATTATTTAAAAAATTTATTGCTACAACAACTTTTTTTAAAAAGAACTAAACCTAAATAAAACTAAACAAAAGCAATTTTTTTAAAAAAGAAAAAAAAACAGAAAAAAAACCAAATCCAATTATCCAAAAAAAATCATCACAAAAAAAAACATAAAAAACCAAACCAAAAGAAACCAAAAGAAAAAAAATCACTGTCAGATTTTCGCCAAAATTTGACAAATATAAATTTTTTTTTTTAATTTTTTTGCCGTCAGAGATGGCGAAACCTTTTGTGATTTTAATTTTTTTTAAAATTGTTTCATTTTAGTTAATTTATTTAAAATATTTTCAGTACAGCAAATTTTCTGAAAAAATTTAAATATGTTTATAAGTAACACTATATGGATTCGAACTCAGCCAACTAAGAAGTATACCTCCCACCTTAACCATATGAGTTATCAGAGATTTTTGTTTATAATTAGATAATATTACATAGCTAACCGTTTTCAGTACTCTTTATGAAAAGTATAAATATACTAACTATAATTAAAATATAATCAAATATACAACAAATTTTAGTTAAAATATAAAATATATAAATCAAATTTTAAATTAAATATATTTAAATTTTTAAATAATTTTATATTAATATCAAAATGAAAAAAGTATTCTAAGTGCAACACATTTGAATTTAATTTTCTTGAAAAATCAAAGATACTAAGTAGTAATCGGGTCTTGGTCGAGGAGAAGAACTGAATGGTAGATGAGTCACCCTAGTGCAAGTCAGATGAGTAACAGGAGGCCGAGTGAGTGTTCGCAACAGAGACTATTCATCTGGACGAGTGAGTGTTCCCAATAGAGCAATAGAGTCAGATGGAAAAAGGAAATAATAGGAAAAGTGGAAGTGGGAGATGAACAAAATATAGTTAGTTATAAAGATTTTAACATATTATTTTAATTGAGGGATAGAAGGATTTAAAATTATTTTTATATTAATTACATGAGGATATACAAACAACTTACACGGCCTTGATATTTATGTGCGAGGCAAGAAAAAAAGAATTTTTTCTGATATAATTAAATAATTAGATAAAAATTAAAATTATATTAAAATAATTATAATTAAAAATTGTTATAAATATGTTTTTAGAATTTTGGATGTATATTTAGATAATATCATTTACTTGGTTTAAATATATTAAAATGGTTTAAATTATATAGAAATTTAAATTGAAAGAATTTTAAAAAAAAATTACGTGAAGGTGAAGGATATACACATGTGACATTTAAAAGGATTAAAAAAAAATTAGGGTTGATGATTTACAAACGGTTTGGACGGCTCACTTTTGAGCCATTTTCAAGCCACATTATATATTAGATTAGAAGATACACACATGTAGTTAGATAATATTAAATAGTTAAGCTATTAGTTATGATTTATCTTTTTAATTTTGTATATGCTGAGGATATACATATGACTCGTAACTGACATATATACGACTTATAACTACCACTAGTAAGATGTAAAGTAAAATTTTCTAATATTATTATAAAATAGTTTAAATATTTAAATATATTTTAATTATTATTTATTATGGATATATTTTTACTCAAAAATGAGTCTTCTAAGTCGTATAGTGTTATTGAACGCACCCATGTTTTCATTCTATTTACTACTTTATTATCTTTAGGAGTTTTTATCATCTTAATATTTTTTTTCTAAAAATTAACCTATTAGTCTACCCCCACAACTAATTTTTTTTATCGATAATAATGTCTAATTTAATTAGTTTAAAATGTAAAGCTGATAGTCCACACTTATAAAGAATCTAATCAATTTACACCTACATAAAGCTGATAAACATGTTTTAAAATATTTTAAAAGCGAAGTTGATAAACACGACATATTTTAAAATATTTTAAATGTAAAGTTGATAGAAATGTTCATATCTTAAACATATTTATGTAAATAGGCTATTATGTAAAGTTGATAGACATGTTTACTCCTACGTAAAGCTAATGTAATCGGTTTACTTCTACATAAAGATGTTTAAAATTAATCATACATATTTTTACATACAGATATTTATATACATTTAAAAAAAATTAATCAGGTTACTTCTCTTCATCATATTACATAAAGATAAGCATGTCTATCTAATTAATTTTTTTTCTTTTTTAGTGAACGAGATAATTATTTATAATATTTCTTCCTTAAACAAACTTTTTTTTTTCTAAACTTTCTCTTCATCCAATTTTCTAATTGCAATTTTCAATAAAAAGCAAGATGTCAAAATTTTTGATGAGGATAATCTTGGAGAAGATGACCAATGGTTGTATAAAGCTTTGGAAGTTGAAAAATATAGAAATATTATGGACGAAGGTGGCGCTGATAAAAAAAGTTCATAGATGAAAGTGGTTTGATTCAATCTGAACATTCAAATGAATCAAACCTTAGTTTCTATCATGTACGTTTCTATTGCTACACTCATGAATTCATACTGCTAGCAATATCAAGCATTTAGTACCACCGACCCGTTAGTTAATGCAACAAGAGATATAACTAAATTCTTTCGTACAGGCTACCGGGTGCAAGTTTATTTTTATTTTTCCTCTCGTCTTTCTTTCTCTCCATTTTTATATTCAACTTTGCTAAATAGTTTTATTTTCTTTGTCTGTCCAATATTATTTTCTATATTGCTAAATAAGTTTAGCGATTATTTAGGATCCTAAGCATATTGATATGTTTCTTTCTCTCCATTTTTATATTCAACTTTGCTTATAAATAGTTTTATTTTCTTTGTCTCTCCAATATTATTTTCTATATTGCTAAATAAGTTTAGTGATTATTTAGGATGCTAAGCATGTTGATATGTTGAGTTCATAACAAATATTTGGTAGAAATTTTTTTAGTATTTAATAAATTATAGAATATATATAGCGGGTAAAGAGAAAGAAGGTAAACTAAAAAAAATTAAAAGGTAAACTTAATAAAGTAAAAAAAAGAGGTAAATAGAATGAAAATATGGGTGCATTTAGCAACACCCATATACATGATGTACTCTCACAGCATTACTACAAATATATGTTCAAGTTAAAGCTAGAATCTGAAAGGATACAAAATTTAACTTTGAATGTTGCATAACATTTTCAAAAATAAAATAACATTTTAAAAATAAAATAAAAGACATAATAGAAATAATATCCCTCATAGTAAATTCATGTGCAACGTACAAGTTTGTATTACACTTAACAAACAATAATATTACTAAAAATTAAATAAAAATTTAAATTATATTAAAATATTTTAAATAAGATTTGAATATATTTTAATTATTATTTGATATAAAGATATTTTTTAAATTTTGGATATGAAGAATGGCCAATTGTGAAGAGAGACGGCTTGATAGGAAAGGAATGGTCAATTATGAACTCAATGATGACTTCTTTGTTGGCAAAAGTCGCCTAAGACTCACGTATAAATTATGTAATGCCTCGTTCCCCCTATTCGGAGAGCGCGGCCAAGAAATACTTACGACCGTTCGATCGGGACAGATTGAATCAAGATCATTTCCTCGTTATGGATTGGTTTCATCAGAATCAGGTCCTATATTCAACGGATCGTGCCTCAAGGAAGGACTCGGCGGCAGAGTCGATGTAGCGCCCCGTTCTCCCGGTGCGGAGATCGCGGCTAAGAAACACAAGACGGTATCGTTCGATCGGGATAGATTGAATTAAGAACTCGTCCTCGTTATGGATTTGTTTCTTCGGAATCGATTCCCATATTCAGTGGACTGCGCCCCAAGGATCGGCTTAGCGGCAGAGTCAGGAGGGACCTCTCCGCTGCTATCTTTTATTGCCTCGGTTTTCGATGTCGCTTGTTGCTTTCGTGCTTTGAGTTGGTTTTGGGATTTGCTTGTTTTCCTTGAACGGTTTCGATGGTTTTCATTATTTTCGTTCATTGACTTGCACTTCTATTCCGAGATTGGAAAGAGAGGAAGAAGTATTAATCGAGCTGTTCGTGCGCAGGTGAACGAGCAGTAGGCGGCTTGCGAGCGGAGTCGTGAAGCGCCTCTTTCCTTCTCCTTCCAAAATCTAAGTGAGTGGCTACCAACCCGATTAGCTAGTCCTGCTTCCAAGCTTCACATCTAATAAATCTGCACTCTTCTATGCCCCGATCAAACGATACCAAGTAATAATAAAAGAAACCAAGATAAAAGAGAATAGACTTGGTTCTTATGCTTGTCAATCAAATATGTGAACTGTTATCATACTGTATGCTAGTTCGTTCATAACTGTTCTATAAATCGTGCTAAGTATGGAACACCTTGTATGCGCTAAACTGTTCAAAGAGGCTATGTTAAATAAATCATGCAATACCGACTGTCCCGTACTACTGTTTGCCTCAACTGCATGAACTGTTAACTTAGCAACGTACTGTTCGATCACGGACAACTTGTGCACAAGGTAACTGGTTCCTGCGGACGGTCGCTGGGGCACTGGCACCGATCCGGTCTGGGCGGAACCCTACTGTATAGTCAACTGTACTAGACGGAATGGCTTGGAGCACCCACTGTACTTTCGCTGCAACCTATTCTCGTTTATGACTAGTGTCCTTTATGGCAACGCCAGTGATCATCGTGTATATTTAAACCTGTTGCATACTAACTTGTGTCTTCGTGGCAGGAAAGGCATGGTAAGTATTGTGCAGGTAATTCAGACGGTCAGGTAAAATCCACCGAACGGTGGCACGTTCATTTCAGTAAATTCAATATGCTGCTTACTTGTAAATGAACTAAGGCAAGATAGAAACCCACAAAATATGCATGCTTCACTAAACAACGTGTTGATTGGTATAGTTCGGCTAGCTCACCTTCACCAGCATGTTTCGATATGCTGACCCTCGTTGAAACAGGTTCTCCGTACCAAGGCGAACCGAGCGAGGAGCCAAAGTCGTCTTCCCGATCCAGTCCAGCTGTTGGCGCATCTTTACCGCGCCCTCGAAGCCTTTTGAAGTCCGAAGCTGCAACTCTTCATACACAAATGCAGCTCCGTGGCAAAGCTATCCTCCAGCCTGGAGGTCATTATCATTTTGAGTTTATAAAGGGATGTAATGTACAGGACTGCTATCTCATTTTGAGTCATCTCTTTTGTAAGCCATTCGGCATATTAGCTAACTCGTTCAGGAGTTTGTAATAGATGTTCATTATCAATAAAGAGAACTTTTCTATGTTTCAAATCTGTGTTTCAATTTATCTGCGTACTCTGAATATGTGCTTGCTATGCAAATCATTAAAGCCTTGTGTGGGCGCAACTCCAGGCCCGCACGGCGGTCACGATTCAGGGGACGCCTCAAACGATTCTAAGGAATCGGGTTGTGACAGTCGAGAGGGACCTTTCCGTTGCACTGGTTTCCTTGCCCGTTTTTGTGCCGCTTAGTTGCTTTCTTGTTGGTTTTATGACTTGCGTTTTCTTGAACGGTTTCGATGAATTTTATTGCTTTCGTTCTTAGGATCTCGCAATTTCATATCGAACCTCGGAGACCGAAGCAGGAGATATTGATCATCTGTTGGTCCGTGTAGGTGATCAGGTAGACGACGCACGCGCGGAGTCTTGAAGTTCTCATTTTTCTCTCCTAGTTCTCCAACTTGTGAGTGGCTTTATTTCGATTAGCACCCTTCTGCCAAGTCTTCACTCTAAATAATAATTGACTCATTATGCATCCCGCTCCAACGATATCATAACAAGAATAAAACTGAGTCAAAAGGAAGATGAGTTAGACTTGAAACACTTGAAATGCTTGTCACTTAGAATGCTCAAACGATCTCATTGATGCGTGCTTGTCCGCTATGCATTTATATATTCATGTTTCAGTTGTAGCTAGAACATATTCTATATAACTGTACGGATGTCTGGTGCAAACTATATTGAAATACAATCACTTGGACAGGAAGACTATGCCAATGCACTATGCTAAAGTAGATGTATACATTCTTGTGGTTTGAATGCTTTATCTATTAATTTAGTGTAAATGCGTAGTTCGGTCGGATAACTTGTGCACAAGGTTTAGTTTCTGCGAACGGCGCCCGGGGCGCTGGGGCCGATTTGTTCTGGGCGGAACTCGGATAGCTACGCTAGCGAGCCTAGCACGGGTAAGGCGAGGGAGGCCTTGTAGCGGGCTTGCTACCCGAGCTGCAAGGATCACCGCTTACTGTAGCTATTGTCCACGGTGGCAATGATATGCCATGACCCAATGTACATATATTTTTGCATTGCTTGCTCAAACTAATGGTGTCTTCGTGGCAGGGAAGATTATGGTAAGTGTTATGCAGGCAGTTCAGACGGGAAGGTAAAAGTTACCTAACGGTAGCACGTTTGCTCTGTAAATCGAATATATTCAATGCTTGCATGTAAATTGAACTAAGTCAAGATAGAAAGACCACAATAATATTGCATGTTTCATATAAACAAACTTGGATTTGGTTAGTTGGGTTAGCTCGCCTTTACCAGTACTTTTCATAGTACTAACCCTCGTTGCAGCAGGTTCCCCGAGCCTGAGCGACGCGGCGAGGAGCTGAAGCTTCTTCCTTCTCCAACCAGTCCAGTATCCGACGCATTCCGTTCGTGACTTTTGAAGCTTGTACAAAGCACTTGGAGCAAGCGCAACCCTTATATGTTGCTCCATGGCAAGGCGATAGCTTCGCCAGCATGTGTCTATAATATCTTTTGAAGTTTTAGTAAAAGGATGTGATGTATGGGAACGACTATCTCATTTTGTATCTAAGTTGTAAGCCCGTGTGGCATCCTTCTCGTTTTGGGTCAAGAGTCTATAAACAGATGTTCATTATCAATAAAAAGAAAACTTTTCTATGCCTCAATGTGTGTTATCTTATTTGCGTACTCTGTTGCATATGTTCTAAAGATCATCATTATGCCTAGGCCTTGTGCACGCGCGCCCTACGTGTGCACGACATCACGTCCGGGGGACAATTATCGATTGGGCGTGATAGAATTATAATTAGTGTTATGACTACAATGGTGAAAGAGCGTCTGGAACTATAAATCCATATAATTTCTTTTAGAAAAATGGACTTTGAAAATAAAGTTTTCATTCAATAGTATAAACACATGAAAGAAGGAATGGTCAATCATCAACTAAATGATGCTTTCTTTGTTGTCGAAAGTCGCCTAAGATGTAAACCCCCTCAATTAATATTTTAGGTAGACTAGATAGGGTTAGAAATATTGTTGTGGCGTCAGGATATTTGAGGTTTAGAATTATGTTGTAGTTGTCTGATTATTTATTTTAACCCTTGGTGCACCTTACCGTTGTTACAATATTCAGAGCCCAACAATAGCCCATAATTTTCAACAAATTATTATACTCTTGACTTGACAAGCTAACCTAGGCACTGGACTTTTTCGTCACTCACAAACACAATCCATTGTGCTTTAATTTAATTGCACAACTTTCCGGTCCCGAAATTAATTCTTTAATCCTGTGTCGCGTACCTTTGTCGTTGCCATCAATTTTGGGACACAAACTCAACCCGTTTAGCCGAACCAATTAAAGGGCCCAAGACTGACACCAAGCCTACACCATTCATGACCTTTGTGTCACTCCTAATTGAGACCCCATGTGCCTCCATTTAATTTAAGAGCACATGATATTTTATTTTAATTAAATTGGGGATGCCAACTTTGACTAATCCCAACTTAACCCCAATTTAACACAATACCCCATTCTTTAAGCCCATGCAAAACACACAACACCTCCTCATCCTACATAACACTAAACACTACTTTCCACACCAAATTCCCATTATTTTACATGCATGTACAAATATCCAAAAGTTAAGGGGCTTATTTGCAAACATGGTGATAGGTGTCACTTCCCTATTGGTCAAGGCTAATGAAGAAACCCTCTCTTCCTCTCTTGATCGGTCAAATCAACCCTCTCTCTCCCCTTTTGATGTACACTTTCTTCATGTGAAATCTGGACCCTCTATTCAAATGTAACCACTCATCCTCACCACACACTCACCTATATAATCACTCCTTACCCCTTTCCTAAGGAGCAGGCCCTAATCCCTAGGAACATAGAACCCCTCCCCCTCTCTCTCTCTCCTCCCTCTTTCCTTCACTTCTCAACCGAACACCATCCCATTTCTCCATTTCTCTTCTTCTTCTTCTTCTTCTTCTTCTTCTTCTTCTTCTTCTTCCTCTTCATTTCTCCTTCACCTTCCCCACGAGCCATCGACCCACCTCCAACCTCTACTCCGGCCAAGCAGCTAACACCTAACACGTCTCCTCCGACCAATCCTGCTGCCACCACCATCACTATCTCTACTACCGGCTGGCCACCAATCTCGACGAGCTACCCTCACGACCTCAACTCCGGAGAGCCACCCTTAATGTCGACCCCATGTTTCCTCCGACCGAGAACCCATAACACCTCCAGCGACCGCTCCCCATACGACCTCACAACCACCTTGCTGCTGCCATCCGGCCAACACCCACCCGCGCTACCGTCTCCCCCTTGACCACCACCACCTCCACGTTACTCCCTCGACCACCACCATCACTTGCACCAGCAGAGCCACCACCTCCATCACCATCTCCACGAACCACCCGTCCATCACCTTCTCTACCTTGCTGTCGACTGTCACGCCCCGATCTCCCGCAGGCTAGATTGGTCATTCCCGCTAGGAGAGAATCACCGCGCCAGCGCTCCCGCGGAACGATCGCTTTATAACCCATCCGGGTGTGATGCTGCACGAGCGTGAGCCACGCCCGTGCAAGGTCGTGGTTCACTGGCTGGCGGTAAGAGTTCTAAGCCACAGAGTCTCACAGATTGTTCGAGTACAGCGGAGTCATAAACGCATAGCGATTTGGTAACAGGTTCACTGAGTTGACAATATAGCAGAAGCATTGAAACACAAGTTGAAGTAAAGCAACTCTTTATTTGATATAAACTTGTGTTACAGGCGGCGCATAGCCGAGATTACAAGTCTCTCAAGCCTCTCTCTCTGAAACAGTAAAAGTATGCCAAGTGGCTATAATTGTGGAATGATTGTACAGGCGATGATCAGACGATGTTCACAATATTATGTCTTGTATATGTGCTTCAGTCCGGATGTAGCGCTGCTTCGGAGTGATCTCCATACCTTAGCATGCACGAAGGAGCATCCGCACCGAACGAGGTTCTCCCGCACCCTGCATACAAACTGGTGGATTATCAGTACATTGAATGCACTGGTGGGGAAGTTACTCGCCCGCTCGATAAATCCAAACACGTAATATAAGTTTCGTGCACCAACTATTAAGTTGTCTTTCTAGTTGCCTTAATTAGGATCAGTTTCATGCAAAATTTGAATAGCCTAACTCGTGTGGCAATGCACCATGTGACATGAGAGGAAACACGGCGAGACTTACCAACTTACCATTTGTCCTTCCCTGTCCAAGGCAAACATTATTTATTTAAGCACGGGCAAGTATAAACATTCAGGGGCATTCATAATAATGAAAACCAAGCAATAGCATATGCAACACGAGAGTCGTTATGTCTAGATCGTTCAGGTGTTCATTGATGCGATGCAATGACTCACATGCGGATAGCCGCTAAGCGAGGATGACTTATCTATATGAACATGAGTCGCTGGCATAGCCATAAAGGACCATTATTGTAGTGTCAAGGTCGAGGATAAAGTACAAGCAATAGAATAATAGGCATTGCACTTATCCCGCCGATACAGACGACTACCGTTTGTAGTCTCAAGGTCGAGGATGAAGTACAAGCAATAGAAACGATGGGCATTGCACTTATCCCGCCGAAACAAACGACTACCAGAAGTTCCGTCTAGACCGGGTCGGCCCCAGTGCCCCGGTGACCGCCCGCAAAACGAGATCCAAAGATCACCTTTTACAAGTTGTCCGCGACATACAGGTCAGGGTCTCAGGTCAAGTACAGAAACAAGTTCGAGGCAGAATATATATATATATATATAAAGAACAAGTCCGGTATGGAACGAGTTCGAGACAGAATATATATATATATATATATATATATATATATATATATATATATATATATATATAACTTGTTGAGACAGGATTCAGTAGTTTGCTCCTCGAGCTGTGATTTAGGGATTCATTCATTCTTGGTGCATATTCCCTGGTTCAGAATTTGCCTTGGTGACCTAATGGTCCCGGATACTTGCAGGTTCATTCAGACACGAAATGACTACTTAGTAGTCTTTCGGAGTTTGGATGAAAATAAGGCAACATACAAGCAGACAAGCATGCATTTGTATAAACATAAACATTCATGTTAGCTCAGGCCCGAAGGTAAGCCAAGGAGTGAGATCGTTAGGGGACTTCCTGAGCGACACGTTCTAGGATAGCATACGAGGGTCTGAACATATATATAAACAATGTTTTATTTCCATGTTCTAGCATAAGCAATACAAGTTGGGATTATTCCCTTAGCTAGGTGCATTGGATTCTTATTAGCATGCAAGGGGTGATTCACCTAGCGACTAGCATGTATTATTCCAGATTTTATGTGTGCTGGCTAAGCAAAGACAAGTTCACCGTAGCCACCCACCTTAGTGATGATTCGCCTCGGTCGAGCGATACGTCAAGCGAGCCTCTAAAAGACTAAGCCAGATTCATGTAGGGACAAGTCTGGATATCCTTTGCTTCTCGTTTGAGGCAAAGCGGGTCGGGACATGCACTTTTGCCGTTTGAGTCGGCAATCCGTTTGAACGGAACGGGGTGTTACATCGACCATCCTCCGGCCAACCAACCTTCATGAACCACCGCCATCCCCGCTCCACTAAAACTCCGGCTAGCAACCTCCATGGGGTCGACGTTGCCACCATACGCCGCTACCGGGGTAACCCCTCACCCATCTCCTTGTTTAATGTAGTGTTGCTTATTGTTAATAGAACCTAGTTAGGGTTAGGGTTATAAATGACGCGTATTGAGTTTTAGGGTAATAAATGATGCATATTGAGTTTTAGGGTTATGAATGCTAGATATGAGATCTTAGGGTTTTATGTTATATTTGTTCCATACATTTTGATGGGTGTTGAGAAACAGGTTTATTTGTTGTGAAATGGTGTTGTGATATCAAAACATTGGTCACTTATTAATAGTTGATAATTCATAATGAATTTATTTGAGGAGTAGCTATTTATTGTGAAATGGTGAAAGAATAACAAAATAATGGTTATATAACGAAAAGTTGGATAATTGATAAATATTTTATTTTGAGGATAGTATATTTAAAATGTGCATGATAATATTTGTGAATGCAAGGGTAAAATATGAGGAATGAGCATAACTCGAACTACTGAAAATACCCTGATAAATATAGGGGATTGAGGATTTGGTCTGATGATATTATACGAATGATTGATCGTATTAGATGCAACGTACCTCTAGTCAACCTTGGTCAACCCCCTAGCTTAGTGCCTATGTGAGCTTGTAACAAAGATTGAAGCCTATGCTAGACGTGTGTCACCTCTTATTTTAGCATCGTGATAGTTTATTGATTGAGCTGGTATCTCGTCTCTAGGTACTACAGGACCCGCGGACTTGGACGTTGTACCGGAGACCCACATTCAGCAGCCGAAGCCAGGCAAGTGTACCTTGCCACCCTGTATTTCAGTTACCCAATTTCTATTTATTTATTATATGCATTGTGCGCACTTTGGATCAAAACCGTTACTTCGCGTCCGGGTCATAACCGGGTGCAGACGTTTGTCGGTAACGTCTGGTAACAATTAATAGATGTTCGCAATACCTTGATGTATACACTTGGTTATGTTATAACCCTAGGACACATTCACACACCGTTATCGTGCCAGATTTCCTGTATCTTGATAATTTCAGTATGACCAAAAATTGGGACGACTTTAGGGTCATGATCGTTGATAGTTACTTCAGGATGACGAGACTGTTATATAGAGGTTCAGGTTCAGCGAACACTCGTTGACTGCTTTGAGAGAGAAAGACAGTTACTAGACGTTTGGGCTCCTCTGCATGCGCTATATATATGTATATGTCCTATTATGTAGTGTTCCTGAATCTGGAGTAGTAGTATCACCCGTGTGACTCTTTGCTCGGAGCTACGGTACGTCCCGTATGTGTAAAACCCATAAGTTATATTAAAAATCCTTTTCTTTTTAAACCCAAAGCCCAATATCCAAACCCATACCCACTAGACTAAGTCAGAACCAACCCCCGTAATTCCTCCCCCACTCCCGGATCTGGAAACTACCTCCCCCTCACGTACTTATTCCCACTCCCAGAGAACTTTTTCTCAGAACCTCACATTTTCTTCCTCTTCTTCTTCTTCCTCCCTCCTTCTTCTCACCCCGACCGGCCATCCCCGTGCGAGCACCCCCTTCGGCCAGCAGCCGGCTGCGCATCCCGCGCGGTTCCGGCGACCCCCGAGCCGGCGCCAGCCCGCGGCCCCGGCGCCCCTCTGCGGCCGCCCCGCTCCAGCACCACACACCCCTGCGCGGCCTCCCCGGCCGGCCAGCGCCCCGCACGCCTCCCCGCGCGGCTTCTCCGCGTGTCCCGGCACTCCCCCGCATCCGTCCCCGATCCCGTCTGTGCCCGATCCCGAGTCCGAGGCCTCCCCTCGGTGCTCCTCCATCAACTTCCCGGTAGGTGCCACTATCAGAACGTACTGTTCCTTCCAAAACCATTCTCCTGTCCGACCGGGACTGACAGAATAAAGCTCTGTCAATCCCGGGATAGCTTAGAAATTGATAGGTTTAAAGTTAATTAAGTAGATTAATGTTAGTTTAGTTATTGGTTTGTTAATTAATTAACGATTTGATATAACGATCTTCAATACATATATTAGTTATATATATAATAAAAACCTTATTAAATATTACGTAGATTAGTAATTATTTTGTATATATTTCTAAAATGATTTTTAGTATTCAAAATATAATACGTTAGTATTTAAAATAAGTTTTCCAAAATATTATTCTCTTACAAATTGATTTGTAATATTACCAAAATAAAATTAAGTAATATTTTTCCCCTTAAGCCTAGTTTATTAGAAATAAATTGATTGCTAAAACAAATATTATTTTATTATAATCGTTATAAAATAACTAAGTACTTTCCTATTTTATCTTATTAGAAACAAAATGATTTTTTAAAATATTAGTATAATATTTTAAATAAGTATATCTAAAACGTATTCATTAATTTTCGCGTATTCGCATCTTTATTTCTTTTTACCAAAGATTAGTGTTTAAACGAAACAAATATAAATAAATGCTATTTCTTTTAATAAAATAGAAAACCGTTTATTTACCTTATTAAAAACAGAAATACGATATTTTACCTTAAAATAAAATGTAATATTTTCTACGATAAAATAATAAATAAGTTTTATTATTAAAATTGTTTTTGTTTTACTAAATTGCTATTACAAATTATTATTAAAAAATCGATCGTTGGATTAAATCATTAACTTAGTTAACTAATCAAATCAGATTATTAATAAATGTAGGTTCCTGTAACTAAGGTTGAGACCGTCGCGACATCTCACTCGCGTCACCAACCAAATCCAGGCAAGTTTCATATAATTCAAACCTGTATTTTAGTTGTAATTAAATATGTTGCATGTCATATAGATATATTGTGACGACACTGGATTCACAGAACCGACCGATTGACTGATTGATTGACTTATTGACTCATTGACTCATCGACTCATTGATTATTGCCTTGGGAACTGGGGAGTAAAGTTAGCACCCGTGGTCAAAGCCCCCTTATTGCCTCATTGTGGATAGCTGAAGTCCAACCTCACTGGACTGACGCCGGACCGTGTTCACTAGAACACATATTGCCTCCAACCCCAACCGGCCACGGGACGCTACCTTTCTCAAAACACTTTTAGTGATTGTAGTTGTCATCAATTGCTTCATCGACATTTATTGTTCTTGTCTCATATTTGTTTCATACAAAAATATAAATATTGTTCAAAACTATTTTATTGCATCATTTTAATTATCATTAAAATGCTGGAATTGGATATATGTTCTTGCTCCCTCCTGACTGGAGATTAACATTTTAGGTGATTACGGTGACGATGAGGCGTATGACACATTTTATGGTCCGGACCAGAGTACTGAAGGTCTAGCTGAACCTAGCCAGGAGGCCGATGTTTAGTTGTTTCCCTTTAAATTCCAAGTTATAATAATCAAGGTTGAAGTAATAACTCTGGACCATGTTTTGCTTGATAATTGCTTGTAAAAGAATTTCTCTTTCGGACTTAGCAATAAAATTGAATTTCCTTCATGTATTCTAGATGTCTGTGTGTTACTACGGATTGATACAGCTTACTGCCGCCGTCTCACAACGGTGCAGGCTGGGCATGATCCGACTGGACCCAGATTATTGGGATCGGGTCGTGACATATTTTCAGTGGTGGCCCATGCAGGTCTAGTTTACAACCTTTGGTCTAGTCAACTTAGGCTAGCCAAACAAACCGACTTGCCTTTGACTTTAGGTTTAGTATGACTTTAGGAAAACAGACTCTAGAAACAATTAGAACACTTAGAATTCTTGAGAAAATTTTAATCTGTCACATCATAGGACCAAAATTCTTCTATCTATACATATATACAATTATTTTTGCTTGCTTATAGAACATAGGTTACCTTGCTTATGCTTGCTTCCTAAACCTTCCAGAAGATGGCACGAGGAAAGACAACCCGTTCCGGCCCAGCCGAAGAAGAGGCTTCGTCTTCTGAGCACACCCCAACTCAAGCTCAGTCCGACCCCTCTCCGTTGCAGCTCACAGATCGCCCCCATGTTGCAAGAGCTCCCTGCGCTGCCTACACTTCAGTAGTGCATGCAGCCCCACCCATTCCTCCCAGGACCACATCAATTCCAGCCGATGTGACTCCTCCTGTTGCACCACCCGTGCCAGTGGACCCCGCTGAACTCGTAGGCCTGCTACGAGGAGTTCTTGAAGCCCAGAGGGTCCAAGCTGAAGCAAGTCGCGAGCAGACCGCGATTATGAAAGAGGGCATGGAGAACGCCCATAATGTAGCCATGGCAGCGCTAGGAACATCCCAGTCAGAACAGAAGCCTGTCAAGGTAATTAAGGATTTAAAAGCTTGGATTCCATTAATGAATTTCTGGTCTAACCACAAACCTGTTATCCAGGTAAAGGTTGGAACTGTGGAAAATTTTAAGAAGTTGGACCCGCGTCCCTTCAAGGGGACCGAAGGCATCATCTACGCAGACGAGTGACTAGATGATATGGAGCTACTTCTCAGCGTCGCTCGACTCCCAGACGACCTCATGGTTGAGGCCGTAGCACTCCAGCTGAGAGATTTGGCTAACATTTGGTACCGCAACGAGCCAAGATTTCGAGCTGGAGGGATTTCCTGGCGGCTATTCAAGAAGCAGTTCAAGCGGAAGTTCTTTCCAGAGGCTGCCCTCGAAGCTATGGGAGGACAGTTTCAAGATCTGAAGCAAGGAGACCGCACAATTGAAGAATATGCGGCTGAGTTCAACAGGCTTGGCAGGTTTGCAAGTCACCTGGTGGACAACCCTGTGGAACGTGCTAAGAAGTTCCGGCACGGACTACGTGAAGAGATCCGCACCTTAGTAGCTGCTAACGGTGCGAAGACTTATGACAAGATGTTGAAGGTGGCCCAAGATGTAGAGGCCAGTTCACCTGCCCGACCCAAGAGGGAGCATCCAGGGTCAAGCAACAACTATCAGGGCAACAACAAGAGGCACAGCAACAACAACAATAGGCCCTCCTATCCCCAGCAGTCCCAGCAACAACAGCCAGCAGCGGCCAACAAAGCGCCTCAGTACAACCAACAAAAGGCGGTCAACTGCGCCTACTGCAAAAGGCCAGGTCATACCGCAGAGATCTGCAGGAAGAAATTGGGACACTGCCTTGCTTGTGGATCTGCCACCCATCAAGTGAAGGACTGCCCCACAGCATTCAACAAAACTGGAGCTGGACAGCAGAGAGGTCCACTGCCTACCCAGCAGCAGTGCTACAACCAGTACAGAGCCGGGCAAGCTTTTGCCTTGGCTGTGGAAGAGCCAGAAGCTGAACCCGAGACAGAAGGAGATGTCATCGCAGGTTCCATTCTACTTCATTCGCACCCTGCCTTAGCATTATTTGATTCTGGAGCATCACACAGTTTTATATCTGCAAACTTCATTTCTGCACACCATCTAGTTACTGGCATAAGTAAGATGATTTGTAGAGTTATGACTGGCGGAGGACCAATACCCATTAGTGAGACTTGTAGCTGCCCAGTCACTATCTCAGAACATGAGTTTCAGACTCAGTTCCTAATAATGCCTCTGCCAAACTATGACGTAGTCTTGGGCATGGATTGGCTTAGTCAGCATCATGCTCTGATAGACTGTCGAGAAGGCTGCGTAACTCTAGACCCACCTGGAGGACCTAAACTCAAAGTGATTCGAGCACCTGAAGGTGTGGAGTGTGTGTCCTACACATCCATCACTGAAGAAACCGGACCCCCTCATCCTCTCATAGCAGAATTTATAGACGTCTTCCCAGACAATCTTCCAGGGCTACCCCCTGATCGAGATGTGGAATTCTCGATCGATCTTGTACCAGGCGCAGCACCAATCTCCCAATGCTGCTACCGAGTGAATCCCAAGGAGTCCAAGGAGATGAAAGACCAGATTGACGAGCTTCAGGCGCAAGGATTCATCAGGACCGGTGCCTCATCCTGGGGTGCACCAGTCTTGTTTGTACCCAAGAAGGATGGGATAGTGAGAATGTGCATAGACTACCGGGCATTGAACAACATCACTATCAAGAACAAGTACCCGCTGCCCCGGATCGACGACCTCTTTGACCAGCTGAGTGGAGCTAAGGTTTTCTCGAAGATAGACCTCAGATCGGGTTACCATCAAATCAAGGTGAGAAAGGAAGACATTCCAAAGACGGCATTCAACACTAAGTATGGACAATTTGAATTCTTGGTCATGCCCTTTGGTTTTACAAATGTCCCAGCAGTGTTCATGAATCTCATGAACAAGGTCTTCCACAAATACCTGGACCAGTTTGTCGTTGTCTTCATTGACGACATTCTGATCTATTCGAAGACCAAGGAAGAACACGAGCAACATTTGAGGATAGTTTTGGAAACCCTCAGAAAGGAGAAGCTATATGGAAAACTGTCCAAGTGTGAATTCTTCTTAGACAAGGTGGACTTTCTCGGCCACGTTGTCACAGGAGAAGGCATATCAGTGGACCCCAAGAAGATAGCTGCCGTGGAGACATGGAATACCCCCAGTTCAGTTGCAGAGATCAGAAGCTTCTTGGGCTTAGCTGGATATTACAGGAAATTCGTGAAGGACTTTGCAAGGATTGCTGAGCCCATGACCAAGCTAACCAGGAAGAATGAAGAGTTCGTCTGGACCGAAGCGTGCCAGGCGTCATTTGAAGAGCTGAAGAGAAGGCTAACAACAGCACCGATCTTGTCGCTACCCTCAAGATCAGGAGGATTCTTAATTTATAGCGACGCGTCCGGCAAAGGATTAGGATGTGTGCTCCAGCAACATGGAAAGGTAATTGCTTATGCTTCCCGGCAATTACGGACTCATGAGAAGAACTACCCGACGCATGACCTGGAGCTAGCAGCAGTCATCTTCGCCTTGAAGTTGTGGAAGCACTACCTGTACGGCGAAAGAGTAGAGATATACACGGACCACAAAAGTCTCAAGTATGTCTTTACACAGAAGAAGCTCAACATGCGTCAGAGACGATGGTTAGAGCTCATGAAGGACTTTGATATCAGCCTGCAGTACCATCCCGGAAAGGCTAATGTGGTCGCCGACGCACTTAGTCGATATCCGATGGCGATGTTCTTGACGACAGACCGGTACCTACTGGAGGACATGGAGAAGCTGGGACTAGAACTCGTATTGCCTGCAGAAGAAATGAAGAAGCTTGGACGGGAAGCAATAGTACCCGGCGCCGACTTCCCCATGATGCATTTGCAAGTGCAGTCTAGCTTGATGGACAAAATCAAGGAGACTCAATTCGAGGACGGAGCATTGTGCAAGCTCAGGGACCAGGTGTTAGCTGGCACACTGGAGGGATTCTCTATTTCAGACGGCGGAACACTGAGGAATGGCACCAGACTTTGTGTACCTGCTGGTGATTTGAGGGAACAGCTGATGCAGGAAGCTCATCACTCACAGTATTCCATCCACCCTGGAGCAAATAAGATGTACCGAGATATACGGGAGCACGTATGGTGGTATGGAATGAAGAAGGATGTCTCAAAATTCGTTGCCAGATGCTTGATCTGCCAGCAGGTGAAAGCAGATAGACAAAGACCAGCAGGACTTCTTCAGCCGCTGCCCATTCCAGAATGGAAATGGGAGCACATCACTATGGATTTTGTGTCAGGATTGCCTCGATCCCAAGGAGGGAAGGACGCTATTTGGGTGATCGTAGACAGATTGACTAAGTCTGCCCACTTCATTCCCTTCAAGGTTGGTTTATCCACCGAGAAGTTAGCTGCCCTATACATGAGGCAAATCGTCCGGATACATGGAGTTCCTGTGAGCATTGTATCAGACCGAGACAGCCGCTTTACTTCTCACTTCTGGAAGAGCTTGCAAGAGAGTCTGGGGACCCAACTGAAGTTCAGCACTGCATATCACCCACAGACCGACGGACAGTCAGAGAGAACCATCCAGACGTTAGAGGATATGCTGAGATCTTGCGTCCTGGATTTTGGAGGGTCATGGGAGGACCACCTACACTTGGTAGAGTTTGCTTACAACAACAGCTACCAGGCCAGCATCGGCATGACTCCTTTTAAGGCTCTGTATGGACGTCGTTGCCGCACTCCCTTGGCTTGGGACGACGTAGAAGAACGAGTCATGCTGGGACCTGAGATGATTACAGATGCGGCTGAAAAAGTCAAGGTGATCAGAGACAGACTTCGGGTGGCTCAAGATCGTCAGAAGCATTGGGCGGACAGCCGTCGCCGACTTGTGGAGTTCGAAGCAGGTGATAGTGTCTTCGTCAAGATCTCCCCCACCAGAGGAACTATCCGTTTTGGCAGAGCTGGGAAACTGAGTCCCAGGTATATCGGCCCATTCGAGATATTGAGCAGAGTTGGAGAGGTGGCATACAGAGTGGCGTTACCACCTAATCTTGAAGGCGTGCACAACGTCTTCCATGTATCGCAGCTGAGGCGTTACATTCCGGACCCGAGCCACATCCTGGATCATTCAGAGTTGGAGATTGGACCAAGTCTTACAGTACCAGAGCAGCCAGTAAGGATCGTAGACCGTATGGAGAAGCAGTTGCGGAACATCGTGATTCCACTGGTCAAGGTTCAGTGGCTTCACCACTCCCCAGGCGAATCCACCTGGGAACGAGAGGCTGTGATGAGGCAGAAGTACCCTCATCTGTTTTAAGGTATGTTTACCCTTGTTTTCCCTTCAATTGTAGTTAATTTCGAGGACGAAATTCTTTAAGGAGGGAAGGTTGTAAAACCCATAAGTTATATTAAAAACCCTTTTCTTTTTAAACCCAAAGCCCAATATCCAAACCCATACCTACTAGACTAAGTCAGAACCAACCCCCGTAATTTCTCCCCCACTCCCGGATCTGGAAACTACCTCCCCCTCACGTACTTATTCCCACTCCCAGAGAACTTTTTCTCAGAACCTCACATTTTCTTCCTCTTCTTCTTCTTCCTCCCTCCTCCTTCTCACCCCGACCGGCCATCACCGCGCGAGCACCCCCTTCGGCCAGCAGCCGGCTGCGCATCCCGCGCGGTTCCGACGACCCCCGAGCCGGCGCCAGCCTGCGGCCCCGGTGCCCCTCTGCGGCCGCCCCGCTCCAGCACCACACACCCCTGCGCGGCCTCCCCGGCCGGCCAGCGCCCCGCACGCCTCCCCGCGCGGCTTTTCCGCATGTCCCGGCACTCCCCCGCGTCCGTCCCCGATCCCGTCTGTGCCCGATCCCGAGTCCAATAGAAGATCACGTGCTAAAGAATAAAGTATGCGATAAGTTTTTTCGTGTCATTTTCACCATTCTAAAATTGAAAAATATGATCCATAATCATCATCATCTTCATCATAACACTTTAGATACAAAGACAATTTTTGAGTTGGTAGGGATAAAAATTTTGTGTCTTTACCACCATTCTTGTAATTCCCATTTTTTAATATTAGACTCGATAATAAAATAAAAACAAGGCTCGAACAAGCCTGACACTTTAGTACATGTGTGTTTAACATGACAAGTCCACCACACTAGTTGTGTGTGTTATGTACTTATTTTATGGACGGGTTCCAATTTTTCTAACACCAGTAAATCTTTCTTATATATATATATATATATATATATATATATATATAACAATCTTTCTCATTTCTATTTTATTTTTATAAATAATGATTGAGATATAGGAGAAAATCAAAAAGATTGCTATTAAACTAAATTCTCTTCAGAAATCACGTTCAATATTAGTAATCGTTCTAGCAACGGAACAAATGTTGCGACCGTTTCCTCCGTCGTCGCACTCAAGTCACAACAGGTGCTCGGTTGGTGGAGGCACCTATACTTCGTCGTGGTTATTATCTAGGCCATCCTTCGATGATCATGTAACGCCCCGCTCCGCGCCGGCGTTATGTATCAAGGTGAGTGGGCAGAACTTCGTTCTCTGATTCTTGCACGCCTTAATAATAACCTGTGTTTTTGCTTGCAATGTTTTCTTAAGAGAATGATAGAACCTGCCTTGCATGTTAATGAACGAACTCACCTAGCTTGCCTTTGAAACAATGTCTGCTAAACGAGAATCCTGTATCGCCTGCTTAGAGTGCATGAACATGTTCACTATCATCTATGCTTCGAGAGAACCATACTGTGCCTGAACGTATTCAAGTGATAAGTCAGATTGTCCCGCAACAATGAGTGTATTCTGATGGTTCGTCTCGTCTGCATACTAGAGTTTATTTGATAGTGTTCCATGCATTCGCACGCGGTCGGACAATGGCTATTGGTGGAGAGCTGAACTGCATGTGTCCCGGCTGCTACCAAGATAGTGCAAAGCAACCATGAGTCACAGCTGCCTCTAGCATCAGATAAATGAGTCATTGGTATGCTGGACTAACCGCTACCGATCCTGAGTTACTCGGGGACCGCCCTGCATATAGCTAAGTCATTGTGTTGGCTTGGATAGTGACTGCCCCTAAGAATGTGCATCGTGTGTCTAGCTTTGCATCTGACCCTGGAGTCGCACGAGACACGCTGCGCACACCCTGAAACATGAACGGTTTGCTTGCTTGCATATTCAATATGAAACTCTGTTTCCAAACATGTTTCTAAACAAGTAAATCGACTCTGCTAGAACTGCATGAAACGAACCTAGGTAAAACTAGAAAGATCACTAGTAATGTAATATTTTATAACATGATTACTTAGTGCCTGTTTGAGTGAATGCTTGTTTCTGTTCAGTTGATTTATCTCACCAGTACTTGTATAAAGTGCTGACCCACCAACAGTTTACTTGTTCGCAGGTACTGGATCGTCCGAGGGAGCTATAGGCGTGCCACAGTCCCAAAGACCCGGAATCCTGGTATCGATTGTTGTCCCGAGAATACTATCGTATAAGGGGGCATAATGTATGGAACGAACGTGTGCCTTTGCTAAATGAAACCCAAGTTGCCTCGATTGTCCCGAACACTCAGTTGGCTAATGCATTGCATTACAACAAGTCCCTTTCCGCTGCTTACTCGATTGATGCGATGATAGCCAACTATCAACTTAAACGATTGGCCTTGCACGGGCGCAACCCCAGGCCCGTGCGGCATCACGTCCCCAGAAAGCTCGAACGGGCCATTCG
Source organism: Iris macrosiphon (assembly GCA_036927795.1). Lineage (NCBI taxonomy): Eukaryota > Viridiplantae > Streptophyta > Magnoliopsida > Asparagales > Iridaceae > Iris > Iris macrosiphon. The sequence continues at coordinate 271,143,085 of JAYESA010000005.1, forward strand.
CTTGGCTCCCTTCCTCCCTCGCACCCGCGGGACGGGCGCGGTGATTCGTGTCCGGCGCGCCGAGGCACGGTGATACGTGCCCGGTTCGTTAATTCCCGGCCGCACGGGGCGGGGCAGGGCGGAGCGGCGGCCCGGGCGGGACCGGGGCGTGACAGAATGGTATCAGAGCGGAATCGATTCTCTGGCCCAAACCGTTGCTATGACTCTGAGATATTATCGATATAGTTTTTGCAAAGAGCGTTCCATACAATAAGTCCATAGATATTCTCAAAGTGCAAAATATTTCCTGAACTTGAATTGCTTGATTGTTTCGATTGAGTACGGCGAGGGACGGCACTATCGCTACTCGGGATATCGAGAAGTTTATCCTTGAAGTTTCGAGGACGAAACTTTTTGTTGGTTGGTAAGTATGTAACGCCCCGCTCCGTGCCGGCGTTATGTATCAAGGTGGGTGGGCAGAACTTCGTTCTCTGATTCTTGTACGCCTTAATAATAACCTGTGTTTTTGCTTGCAATGTTTTCTTAAGAGAATGATAGAACCTGCCTTGCATGTTAATGAACGAACTCACCTAGCTTGCCTTTGAAACAATGTCTGCTAAACGAAAATCTTGTATCGCCTGCTTAGAGTGCATGAACATGTTCACTATCGTCTATGCTTCGAGAGAACCATACTGTGCCTGAACGTGTTCAAGTGATAAGTCAGATTGCCCCGCAACAATGAGTGTATTCTGATGGTTCATCTCGTCTGCATACTAGAGTTTATTTGATAGTGTTCCATGCATTCGTACGCGGTCGGACAATGGCTATTGGTGGAGAGCTGAACTGCATGTGTCCCGGCTGCTACCATGATAGTGCAAAGCAACCATGAGTCACAGCTGCCTCTAGCATCAGATAAATGAGTCATTGGTATGCTGGACTAACCGCTACCGATCCTGAGTTACTCGGGGACCGCCCTGCATATAGCTAAGTCATTGTGTTGGCTTGGATAGTGACTGCCCCTAAGAATGTGCATCGTGTGTCTAGCTTTGCATCTGACCCTGGAGTCGCACGAGACACGCTGCGCACACCCTGAAACATGAACGGTTTGCTTGCTTGCATATTCAATATGAAACTCTGTTTCTAAACATGTTTCTAAACAAGTAAATCGACTCTGCTAGAACTGCATGAAACGAACCTAGGTAAAACTAGAAAGATCACTAGTAATGTAATATTTTATAACATGATTACTTAGTGCCTGTTTGAGTGAATGCTTGTTTCTGTTCAGTTGATTTATCTCACCAGTACTTGTATAAAGTGCTGACCCACCAACAGTTTACTTGTTCGCAGGTACTGGATCGTCCGAGGGAGCGATAGGCGTGCCACAGTCCTAAAGACCCGGAATCCTGGTATCGATTGTTGCCCCGAGAATGCTATCGTATAAGGGAGCATAATGTATGGAACGAACGTGTGCCTTTGCTAAATGAAACCCAAGTTGCCTCGATTGTCCCGAACACTCAGTTGGCTAATGCATTGCATTGCAACAAGTCCCTTTCCGCTGCTTACTCGATTGATGCGATGATAGCCAACTATCAACTTAAACGATTGGCCTTGCACGGGCGCAACCCCAGGCCCGTGCGGCATCACGTCCCCAGAAAGCTCGAACGGGCCATTCGCTTGGCTCCCTTCCTCCCTCGCACCCGCGGGACGGGCGCGGTGATTCGTGTCCGGCGCGCCGAGGCACGGTGATACGTGCCCGGTTCGTTAATTCCCGGCCGCACGGGGCGGGGCAGGGCGGAGCGGCGGCCCGGGCGGGACCGGGGCGTGACAGATCACATGTTGGAGTTGTTGTTATCGTTGTAGGCAGAGTGAGATCTCACGTTGGAGTTGTTGTCTTCGTTGGAGGCGGAGTCAGTACTCAGTGATAGACAGAGTTAGTCCACGGTGATCAGAGAGCGGCATGGAAAATTGATCTCCATCTTGGTTCTCCAAATTCACAGCCTTTTAATAAAATTCTTTTATTATATTTGTTAGGAAATTGGGATTCACCTTCATCCCTATGTTTATGTTTTGAATTTGGGATCGTTTTAGAGAATTGGAATACTCCTCCACCCTAACAAAATTTGTCTTCGAATTTTGACATATTTTTATTAAAAAATTCATATGTATATTTTATTATATAGTTTATACTTTACTAACTTATAATTATGCAATACACCAGTACAATGTATTTAGACTCAATTTGAATACATTTAGTTTGGACCTGTTTAGGGTAAGTTCAAAGTTGTCTTGGATTGACGTCTTGTGTAGGAATGGTGTAGGAATAGACGACATCGGTGTTTGTCAGATCAATCCTTGGGAAACTATGGTTAAAAAAGCTCACAGTGAACAACGACAATGAGTTGTGTGTCCGATGTTGGCGGAATCTACGGTCGGAAAAAGCCCACTGTTAGCGACGACAAGCGTTTGACGAGGACAAGGCCGTTGGTGTCGGGCCTGCATAATGTGCCCAATGTTGTCGGAAACTACTGTCAAGGAAAGCTCACTGTCAACGACGACAATGTATCGTGTGTCCGATGTTGGCGGAGTCTATGGTCGAAAAAAGCTCACGACCAGCAATGACAACGGTGATGTCGCGGGTCTCGCGGTGGGTTTATATGTGAGAAGAGTGTCAATTTTTTTCCATCTCCGGGCGGTGTTTGACGACTACAAGGTCGTTGGTGTCGGACCTGCGTTGTGTGTCTGATGCTGGTGAAACTACAATTGGAAAAAGCTCATGGTTAACAACGTAAAGTTCATGGTCAATGACGACAATGGGTTGTGTATCCGATGTTGGTGGAATCTACGGTAGGGGAAAGCTCACGGTCAGCGACGACAAGGGTTTGACGAGGACAAGGCCATTGGTGCCGGGTCTGCGTCGTGTGTGTGATGTTAGTGAAACTACGGTTGGGAAAAGCTCACGGTCAACGACTACAATGGATCGTGTGTCCGATGTTGGCGGAATACACAATCAGGGAAAGCTCAGGATCAGCGACGACAATGGTGAAGGCGTAGGTCTCGAGGTGGGTTTATATATGAAACGAGAATCAATTTCTTTTCGTCCGTACGAAGGTGGCTGGGTGTAGCATGGTCACGGTGGCGTGGTGTAGCGTTTGTAATGAGAATCAATGAGGCAAAGTACAAAGAGTTGGGAGAGATGATGAGAGCCATAGAGATGATACCCTCCTATATTAAAAATACAATTTAAATATGATTTGAATATATTTGAATTAATTTTTTTATAGATATATTTGTCGAACGTTGGATATATGTTTAGATAATATCATATAATTAGTTTAAATACAATTTGAATGCTGAATATATTTTAATTTAGATTTTTAAGTTATGCTTTTATATCCAAAAATTACATGGACATTTAGTTCCCGATTCTTTTAACCTTCGGAATCTTAAGATCAACCTTTCATGTCACAAAACAAATTATAATTTATACATGAGTCTTAGGCGACTGTCGACAACAAAGAAAGTATCCTTTAGTTGACGATTGACCATTCCTTCCCTAGCTAGCCGTCTCTCTTCGTCATTCAGTTACTCCCTACTCCCTATCCTTACCGTTCCCTTTGGTCGACTCAATTCGATTATTAACCTCACCTCGTTTGTCATCCATTTTTGATAATATACTACACTAATACAAATGTTGCATGGACTTCTAGCTCGTGGCTCTTTGTCTTCATAATCTGAAAAACTGATCCTTTATTTCACAACATCAACTAGAGCTTTTAGCTTGTTCCAAATTTGACCTATTCCCAAATTTGTCGATTTCCAAAAAATTTCAATTATACATTAGTCTAGGACTTTCGAAGAAAGCCATCTTCAAAGATTATTCTTTTGAAAAAAAACTATTGACTGAAAACCTTATTTTTGAATTCCATTTTTCTACCCAAAATTATGTGACTTTTTATTCCCGACTCATTTCCACAATCGCAATCTTAAGTTCATCCTTTATGTCGCAACTCTAATTACAGTTTATTATTAAGTTCATCCTTTATTTAACGATTGACCATTTTTTCCTTACCGAGCCGGCTCTCTTCGTCATTGAATTACTCTTTATTCTCACAGCTCTCTTTGGTCATCTCGATTCGATTATACAGCTTACTCCACTTGACATTCATTTTTGTTAATGCATACTATTCCCAAATTTGTCAATTTTTGAAAAAATTTCATAAGAAAGTACTGTGTTTTAAAGATTCTTCTTTCATATTTTATACTATTGAATGAAAACTTTATTTTCAAAGTCCATTTTTCTAAAACAAAATTATATGAATTTATAGTTCCCGATCTCTTTCACCATTGTAGTCACAACACTAATTATAATTTATACGTGAGACTTAGACGACTTTCGCCAACAAAGAAGTGATCATTGAGTTCATAATTGACCATTCCTTTCCTATCAAACCGTCTCTCTTCACAATTGGCCATTCTCTTTCATATCCAAAATTAAAAAAATATCTTTAGATCAAATAATAATTAAAATATATTCAAATCTTATTTTAAATATTTTAATATGATTTAAATTTTTATTTAATTTTTAGTAATATTCTTGTTTGTTAAGTGTAATACAAACTTTTACGTTGCACATGAATTTACTATGAGGGATATTATTTCTATTATGTCTTTTATTTTATTTTTAAAATGTTATGCAGCATTCAAAGTTAAATTTTGTATCCTTTCAGATTCTAGCTTTAACTTTGAACATATATTTGTAGTAATGCTGTGAGAATACATCATGTATATGGGTGTTGCTAAATGCACCCATATTTTCATTCTGTTTACCTCTTCTTTTTTTTACTTTATTAAGTTTGCCTTTAAATTTTTTTAGTTTACCTTCTTTCTCTTTACCCCCTATATATATTCTATAATTTATTAAATACTAAAAAATTTCCTACCAAATATTTGTTATGAACTCAACATATCAACATGCTTATAGCATCCTAAATAATCACTAAACTTATTTAGCAATATAGAAAATAATATTGGAGAGACAAAGAAAATAAAACTATTTATAAGCAAAGTTGAATTTAAAAATGGAAAGAAAAAACATATCAACATGCTTAGCATCCTAAATAATCACTAAACTTATTTAGCAATATAGAAAATAATATTGAACAGACAAAGAAAATAAAACTATTTAGCAAAGTTGAATATAAAAATGGAGAGAAAGAAAGGGGAGAGAAAAAATAAAAATAAACTTGCACCGGTAGCCTGTACGAAATAATTTATTTATATCTCTTGTTGCATTAACTAACGAGTCAGTGGTACTAAATGCTTGATATTGCTAGCAGTATGAATTCATGCGTGTAGCAATAGAAACGTACCTGATAGAAACTAGGGTTTGATTCATTTGAATGTTCAGATTGATCAAACCACTTTCATCTATGAATTTTTTTTATCAACGTAACCTTCGTCCATAATACTTCTATATTTTTTTTACTTCCAAAGTTTTATACAACCATTGGTCATCTTCTCCAAGATTATCCTCATCTTCACCATTGGTAGAAAATTTCTACATGTTACTTTTTATTGAAAATTGCAATTAGAAAATTGGATGAAGAGAAAGTTTAGAAAAAAAAAAGTTTGTTTAAGGAAGAAAAATTATGAATAATTATCTCATTCACTAAAAAAGAAAAAAAAATATTAGATAGACATGCTTATCTTTATGTAAAATGATGAAGAGAAGTAACCTGATTAATTTTTTTTAAACGTATGTAAAAATATGTTTGATTAATTTTAAACATCTTTATGTAGAAGTAACCGATTACATTAGCTTTACGTAGGAGTAAACATGTCTATCAACTTTACATAATCGCCTATTTACATAAATATATTTAAAATATGAACATGTCTATCAACTTTACATTTAAAATATTTTAAAACATGTCCATGTTTATCAACTTCGCTTTTAAAATATTTTAAAACAGTTTATCAGCTTTATGTAGGTGTAAATTGATTAGATTATTTTTAAGAGCGGACTATCAGCTTTACATTTTAAACTAATTAAATTAGACATTATTATCTATAAAAAAATTAGTTGTGGAGGTAGACTAATAGGTTAATTTTTAGAAAAAAATTATTAAGATGATCAAAACTCGTAAAGATAATAAAGGAGTAAATAGAATGAAAACATGGGTGCATTCAATAACACCCCTATATATATATATATATATATATATATATATGATACTTGAACACAACAACAATAGGCAACATGAACATAATTAGCGTACTTGTGTTGCTTTCATATTAAACAAATATTTATATCTAAAATACATGTTGGTTATATCTTCAAATTAATCCAAATATTTATGTCATTCACTTCTTTGACAATAATTGTACAATATAAGGTCGAAAGCAAAAAAAAAAAAAGTTTCAAGATATAGCAGAACAACAAATAATTGATTAACTTTTAGTTCGTCAAGTTCCCGTTGTAATTGTTGCAAATTCACTGCAAAGTTTGAAAAATAATGGTCCACTATTGTATTTGTGCTCAATATGTGATCCTATTTTTTTATATGAAAAAAATCGACCATAATGTAGGATAGAAACTTAAATATATTGGTTGTTACAAACAATATTTTTTAATGCTAAATCTCAATTAGAGGAAGTTTGGTACGCATATTTTATATTTCTTCCCGGACAAATTTTGCATGAAAAATTTTATTTCCTTTTTTGATTTGGCTCATAAAAGTTTATTTCTGAAAATTGTGAATGTCCGGATAAATAATTTATCCACAAAACATAAAAATCCTATTCCTTAAGAATATATGGGTATATTTATTTTTCTCCGGATAAAGCTTTTTTTTCCTATACTTTTTTCATTTTTTTTTCATTTGTATTTAAGATTTATTTATTTATTTATTTTGTTACTTTTTTCTTTCTTTTCTTTTAAATTAATTTTAATTTTGAAAAAAATAAATATATGTTTCTATACTTTTTTGAAGTTTCTCTCTCTCTCTCTCTCTCTCTCTCTCTCTCTCTCTCTCCCTCTTTGTTTTAAAATCTTTTTTCATTTGTTTTTAATATTTTTTTGTTTTTGTTTTTCCTTTTTTGGGTTTTTTTCTTCCTTTTATATTATTTTTTAAAAAAAAATTCTTTTTTGTTTGATTTTTCTAGTTTTTATAAAGTTTTTTTTTCTCCTTTTTCCTTTTTTGAAAAGCATTTTCTTCTTCTTTTTTTAATCGTTATTTTTTAGAGCTATGCTATGACTACAACCAAATGTCGACAACCCTCTTACAACTGCCACGTGACGCCCACGTGGCGACCGTCCATTGGAGGAGGGGGGAGAGGTGGGATCCGGTGGCTGCCCGAGTGGTCGCCACGTGGCCGGAATGCCACGTGGCGGTCGTTCATTGGGGGAGAGGTGGGTCCGGAGGTGGGCCACATAGTATGGGGTGAGAGGGTTGTAAGCATTTGGTAGTAAACTTAGCATTATTGTATTTTTTATATACTTCTTTTATAAGTTTTATTCATTTATTATATTTTCTTTTTCTTTTGTTTTTTTAATCGTTATTTTTGATTAATCGGTCTAGGTCTAATTCGGTCAAATTATTGTTGAGTCATTTTGTCCGAATGTGGTCCGGACCTAGAATGGATACAATCCAATCTAGCTTTGACTTATTCTACTCAAGTCGTAGACCCAACCTTGGTTTAAATATTTTGGTCAAAATTCGGCCCGACCCATTGAACACTTTAAAATCTAGGTGTTTTATAAGTTGGTAGTAATCACAAGATTTTTTGTTCATATTTTTACAATTGTTTGGATAAAACATAAAAAAAAATTACTTAATTTTTTACATAGCCTTATTTGGATAGATTCAAAAATTTTAAGCTATAAAATTTACCATGAAACGTTCATTGCTTTGCATGTTGATCCGTTTTGAATCATGTACTGTGCAAATAATTCTGGTCCAAACTCTAAAGTATGTCCAATTCCAAAGAGTATAGTAGATAGAAATCTTTTGTACAAAATTTTGAAATATTTTTTCTTTTTTTGGTTTGTTTAATTCTGATACGGTAGAAATTATTTTAAATTTTTTGCTTGATGAAACAAGCAATCCTTTTAATTAACTTCTCTGACCGTTTGACCAACCGTTAGAAAATTAAGGGTGACAGCTGTTGGTTTCTAAATATAGGTAAATGGCGTTCTCGTCTCCTTTCCCGTCTCTTATACTGAAGTAGGGGTCCGGTCTATATGATAGAAAAAGGAAAAGAGAGAAAAAGAAAAAGAGAGAGAGAGAGAGAGAGAGAGAGAAGAGAGAAGAGAGAAGAGGTTAGGGTTTTTCTCTTCCTCCTTCTTGGCCCTGATTTCGGCTGCTCCGATGGAAGACCCTAAACCCTAACTTCCCTTCCCCAAACTCCTCCCACAACGGCCTTCGTTTCCTCTGCTCCACCCTTTCCTACTCTAGCTCCTCCCACAACGACCGGACCAGCGATGCTCTCCGACCCAGCGGAGCGAGAGGAGGAGGAGGACTTTGTCCGGAGGCAGAACGCCGAGGTTCTGGAAGGGAAGGAGGAGGCAGGGGCTGTGGTGGAGTGGCCGGTGGACGCAGACGTCCGGCTGGGGTGCGGGCGTCGGAGTACTTCGAGCGACATCCGATAAGGAACGTGGTGCAGGCGGAGGACGGGGTGGAGATCGACTGGGAGGGGGAGACCGTTGATTGTTCTGGTCTTCGACCGCTATTAATAGGTATAATTTCCATTTTTGTTACTTCTCTTTCATTATTTGTAATTTCTTTTTTCCTACGAATTAGGCTTTGTTTTCAACATGAAAAATAAGGAGATACCGACTTGAAATTAAATTGGAAAAGAGTTCCACCCCTAATTTTTCTCATATTCGCTTTCTCTCCCAAATATTATAAGTTTGAGATCATCGCCATCAGCTTTGCTATCGTTGACGTCGGGTTGGATTTCGAGTGCAAAAATCCGAACATCAAGATCCGACACGACACACACCATTTTCTTCGACTATGCTTCATTATCAGCCATTTATCAATCTGTGCTGGCCATGTATCAACTAACTACAAGTTGTATCGACTTTTTTTCTTTCTTTCACGTATTGGGTCTGTTTTGGAACCAGGCACATGAATGCCAAGTACTGAAATCTTTTCCTTGTGTGTGTAGTGTTAGATTACCATCACTTCTTTAAACATCTATTCATGACTGTCTAATGTTATTTTTAGCAAGACATTTTGAAATTATGGGTCTGTTTTGGAACCAGCCAAATGAATGCCAACTGAAATCGTTTCTATGTGTGTAGTGTTGCTGTGTTAGGTTCTCATCACTTCTTTAAACATCTACATATGATAAAGTTGCTCAACGTATACATGAGTGTCCAATGTTATTTTTAGCAAGACATTTTGAAATTAATTATGGGTCTGTTTTGTGATACAGTTGCTCAACATATAAATGAGTGTATAATGTTATTTTTAGCAAGACATTTTGAAATTAATTATGGGTCTGTTTTGTGATCAGAACACCTAATAATCTTTCCTAATACTGATATCCATTATAGATCAAGAAGAGATCCAAAATCTGGATTAAAAAACTTGAAAATGATAAAGATCTTCCTTTTGTGCTCAGTGTGTCATCCTATTTCAATATGGAAAAAAGTAATGATAATGTAGGAGAGTAACTTTAATAGATTGGTTGTTACAAACAATACCTTTTATTGCTAAACGATAGTGCTAAATCTCAATTGGAAGTCTTGTCTGCTATACATCACTGATAAATGACCGACAAATGTTCTAGTGCCGAGATTTGATTCTGTTTTGAACACGACGCTGTCAGAAAAGATTGTCAGTAGGTTTGTAGCCAGTTCCCAAGGTTTGGTCATGCCTTCAGGAGATTTGTGCTCTGTATATGACCCAGTTTTGTCTAGAGAAGAGCTCATATAATCTAGTTGTTGTATAGGTTCCCTGTCATCACACGATTCCCTATTCATATAGAAAGTATGAACTTTTAGTGTATTTTTCGATATAACGCTAACTTCCACTCCTCTTCCTCCTCCAGACTGCTGCTGCTCCTCCTCCCACAATGACCAGACCGCAGATGCTCTCCTCCCCAACGCCTCTGTCCTCTTCTTCGGCAGCACCCCCATCCTCCTAACCCAACGACCAAACCAGCGATGCTCTGCCTCCTCTGTCTCTCTCCATTGCCTCTCAGTTGCCACCACTATGCTGATGCAGATGATCGTCGAGGCAGCGACGTGACCAATGCACAGCCACCAATTTCTTGCACAGGAGAAGATCGATAGGCGGAACATAAGAGAGGTAAACTATATGTCTAATTGGTTTTAATAGGTTGGTTCTAATTTCTAGTGTAATTCAATTTAAGTTAATTTTTTTTCTTCTAATGACAGCTACTCTCAAGCAACGGATGATCATGAGTGGAGTAGAAATTCAGGGCCGTCATCTGCCTCCCAATGGCCTTGTGCTGGTACCTGGTACGGATGATGTTGAGGCAGCTGTGGAGCGGCGTCCTAATGTTGGAGCAGCCACCAACTTCACTACGGAGGTAATACTTGGACGAACAAATTTCTAATTGATTGCTTTTGGTAGGTTGCTTCTAATTATCGCTCCTTCTCTGAATTATTGCTCCTAGAATTTAATTTATTCTTTTCTAATGATAGCTGCTCGAGTATTGTCAAACTCAGTTTGCATATATGCTGTTGGTGCTTTTTCTTTTTCTTTTCCACTTAATGTTCTGCTTCTGGGATTATTCATCATAGAGATTTGCTTTTTTATTTTGGATATTAAGTCTGACTGACCATAACTACCCACCATTGTATTGGTCACCAAAAGAAGGAAACCAAAATAACTAAATCAAGATTATTCTCCTAGCTAGAGAGGTAGAGGCAAGAAGGAAGAAGTTGTGCTAGAAATAAATGAAAACAATTATCTCTTCAAAAGAGTATTGTTATTAATGGGTGAATTCTTAACTAGCATTCCAGCCTATTAATAGTCTGCAGATCATTGCTAATGGCCTTATAATTAGGATTCAAGTTCTTCAATGATATTGGTTCCTAGCATATGTTAAGTAGTCCTAAATGAACTAGATCTCTAATGCGGTTTTACCAAATTGACAGTCTCCATTGATTATAATTTCAATAATTTATCAAGAAAGTTACAATGGTCCACACTAGTTATTCCCATTATGTTTTCAGTGTTTGACTTGGATTATTAAACAATATAGTGCATTTATTGAGTTGATCTATATCTGAATAATTTTACTCACGATGTGTGAGAGTGTATCCGTCGATCAGTATCTCATGGCATGTGTATACCCTTCCCTAAAATGTACATGATCTTTCTTAGTGGGTATGTTCTCCCTTCGACTTTTTGATTCTTTTTACTCTATTTCAATTCTCAAGTCTTTTTCCTAGTGTATTTCGTCTTCTGATCTCTTTTCTTAAACAAAATTCATTTTTTAATGTCATGTATTTTTAAACTTGAAAAAAAATATTTTCTCCTTTTATTGAAATTTTGTTTTAAGTTTTTGGTCTTTTTTGTACCCATCTCGATTCTTAGTCTCTTACACCACTGACACACTTGACCGTTCTTCCTATTGATCATTCTTCATTTTTCCCCTAATCCTGCAATCCAAGCTCCCTTTCCAAATTTCAACCACCGGCACATAGCCAATGTCCGGTCCGAGTCCGATCCGTCCGAACAAGTCTATTGAGCCAAACACGAACCTAGTTAATTTCTAACGGACCGGACCTGAACATCGATATTTGGGTCCGATCTGGACCAAGCCGGGCTTGGGTCCGTCCGAGTTCAATTTCGGTACGAACTTGAGCATGAGGTTGTTCAAGTCCGTTCCGGACGTATACACTCCTATTCTTAAGTTTTATCCATTATGTCACAGCATTAGTTACAGATAGTTTATACGTGAGTCTTATGCGGCTTCTGCCAACAAAGAAATTATCCTTGAGTTTATAATTGACCATTAATCCTTCCCTATTGAGTCGCTTCTCTTCGTCATTCGATTACTCTATACTCCCTATCCCCACTGCTCCCTTTTGGTTGCCTCGATTATAGCTTACTTTGCTCGTCTTTTTTTTTTGATAATATACTTTACTCATACATAAGTTACATGCACTTTTATCTCGTGGCTCTATCGCCATCACAATCTGAAGTCGAGTCTTTATGTCACAACATCAATTAGAGTTTTTACCTTGTTCCAAGTTTGACCTATTCCCAAATTTGTCTATTTACAAATTTTTTTCGCTATACTAAAGTCTAGAACTTTCAAAGAAAACTTTGTTCTTTAAAGATTCTTCTTTCACGTTTTGTACTATAGACTAACAACCTTATTTTTAAACTTTATTTTTCTATCAAAAAATTACATTAGACTTTTAGTTCTTGGCTCTTTTCCACCAACGCAATTATACGTTCATCTTTTATGCCACAACACTAATTACAATTTATACATGAGTATTAGGCTTTGGCGGCTTTAGCCAACAAAGAAGTCATTCTTAAGTTGAAGATTGACCATTCCCTCCCTATCGAGACACTCCTTTTGTCATTCGATTATTCTCTACTTTCTATCCTCATTGCTCCCTTTGGTAGTCTCGATTCGATTACTCAATTCATTTCATTCATTTTTTCTTCTTCTAAGAACATATTTTACTCATACAAAGGCTACATGGACTTTTAGCTCGTGACTCTGTTGGCATCACAATATGAAGTCGGGCCTTTGTGTCACAACATCAACTAGAGTTTTTGTTTTGTTCCAAGTTTGACCTATTCCCAAATTTTCTGATTTAATTTATTTTTTCACTAAAGCCTAGAACTTTCAAAGAAAATCTTCTTGTTTAAATATTCTTCTTTCACGTTTTATACTTTTGACTAACAACCTTTATTTTCAAACTTTATTTTTCTATCAAAAAATTACATTAGACTTGTAGTACGTGGCCTCTTTTCCACCAGCGCAAGCACAATCTTATGTTCACCCTTTATCAAAAATAAATTATATCTATTAGTTTGTGGCACCATTGCAATTTTACGTTCATCCTTTATGTCACAACACTAATTACAGTTTGTACATGAGTCTTAGGCAGCTTTAGCCAACAAAGAAGTCATCATTGAGTTGACGATTGTCTATTCCTTCCCTACCAGAAGACGTCTCTTTTCGTCATTCAATTACTCCTTACTCTCTATCATCACTAACTCCCTTTGGTCATCTCGATTCGATTATTCAACTCACACCACTGGTCTTTTTTTGATAACACACTTTACTCGTACAAAAGCCGCATGGACTTTTAGCTCGTGGCTCCATTGCAATTACAATATGAAGTTGATCCTTTATGTGAGACTACATCAACTATAGCTTTTGTCTTTTTCAAATTTGATCTATTTCCAAATTTGTCGATGTATAATTTTTTTCCACTTCTGGAGATTTCGAAGAAACCCTTGTTCTTTAAATGATTCTTCTTTCACGTTTTGTACTATTGATGAAAAACCTTATTTGTAAATTTTATTTCTATCCAAAATTACGTGGACTTCTAATTTCTGGCTCCTTGTCAGCATCACAATATTCATCATTTATGTCACAACACCAATTACAGTTTATACGTAAGTCTTAGGCGGCTTTTGCCAATAAAGAATTCATCCATGACTTGACGATTGACCACACCTTCCCTACCGAGCCGCCTCTCTTCGATTACTCCCTATAGCCCTTATCCTCATTGCTCCCTTTGGTCGTCTCAATTTGATTTTTCAGCTCATTCCACATGCCTTCCATTTTTATAACATACTTTAAATCATAAAAAAGATTCATGGACTTTTAACTCATGACTCTTAGTCGCAATCACAATTTGAAGTCGATCATTTACGTCGCAACATCAACTAAATTTGATATATTACCAAATTTGTTGATTTCGAATTTTTCCCACTACTATTCTAATGACAAAATCTTGTTCTTTAAAGATTTTTTTTCACGTTTGATACTATTGATTGACTAAAAGCCTTATTTTCAAATTCTATTTTTTTACATTGACTTTTAGTTCCTCGTTCTTCGTCACAATCACAATCTTAAGTTCATCTATTATGTCACAACATCAGTTAGAATTTATACACGAGTCTTTTGAAGAAGTCATCCTTGAGTTGACGATTGACTATTCCTTCCCTTCTAAGCCACCTCTCTCCTTATTCTTACTGCTCCCTTTGGTTGCCCCAATTTGATTATTCAACTTACTTTGCGTGCCTTCTATTTTTGATAACATACTTTACTCGTATAAAACTTCATGGACTTTTAGCTCGTGGTTCGTTGTCGTCATCTCAATCTGAAGTCTGAAGTCGATCCTTTACGCCACAACATCAACTACAATTTTTTTACTTTGTTCGAAATTTGACATATTTCCAAATTTATCGATTTCCAATTTTTTTTTCCTCTATACTAATGACTGATTAGAACTTTCGAAGAAAACCTTGTTCTTTAAAGATTCTTCTTTCACGTTTTATATTATTGACTGAAAACCTTAATTTTAATTTCTATTTTTCTATCATTCAAATTCTCAAGTTTTTGCCACCATCGCAATCATCCTTTATGTCACAACACAAATTAAGTTTGTATGCGAGTCTTAGGCAGCTTTTGCTAGCAATAATGATCCTTGAATTGACGATTGACTATTGCTTCCCTACCAACCCGTTTCTTTTGGTAATTTGATTACTCCCTACCTCCCTATTCTCACTACTCCCTTTGGTCGTCTTAATTCAATTATTCAACTAACTACATTTGTCTTCTATTTTTGATAACAAACTTTACTCATACAAAAACTACATTGACTTCGCCTGCCTTTTATTTTTGATAACTCGTGGCTCTTTGTCGCCAGCACAATCTGAAATCGATCCTTTTATGTCACAACATCAACTAAAGTTTTTACCTTGTTCCAAATTTGACGTATTCCTAAATTTCTTGATTTCTAAAATTTTCAACAATATTGATGACTAGGGTTTTCGATCAAAACCTTGTTCTTTAAATATTCTTCTTTCATGATTTATACTATTGATTGAAAACCTTGTTATCAAATTTATACTTATGTCAAAAAATTACATGGACTTTTAGTTCCCAGCTCTTTGCCACCATCGCAATCTTAAAGTTCATCATTTATGTCACAATACCAATTACAGTTTATACGTTGCTTGTGGTAGCTTTTTTCAACAAAGAAGTCATCATTAAGTTGACGATTCACCATTCTTTCTCTACCGAGCCACCTGTTTTCGTCTTTCGATTATGCCCTACTGCCTATCCTCACTTCTCCCTTTGGTTGCCTTAATTCGTTTATTCAGCTCACTCTGCTCGTAAAGTTTTGTTTATTATAGATTATTCTTTCACATTTAATTATACTATTAACTGAAAACCTTTAGCTCATGGTTCTTTGATCTTAAGTTCATCTATTATGTCACAACACTAGTTACAGTTTATACGTGAGTCTTATGCGGGCTTTCGCCAACAAAAAGTTATCATTGAGTTGACGAAAAATTCCCTATCTAGGCTCTTTTTTTCATTTGATTAGTCATTTACTCCCTATCCTCACTGCTTTCTTTGGTTGTCTCGATTCAATTATTCAGCTTACTCCGTTTGTCTTCCATTTTTAATAATATACTTTTACTCATACAAAAGCTGAATAGACTTTTAGCTCGTAGCTCTTTGTCATCATCAAAATATAAAGTTGATCTGTTGTGTCACAACATCAACTGGAGTTTTTTTCTTGTTCCAAATTTGACCTATTACAAAATTTGTCAATTTCCAGATTTTTTCCACTATGCTAATGTCTAGAACTTTCGAAGATAATCTTGTTCTATAAAATTTTTTCTTTAACATTCTATGCTAGACTGAAAACCTTATTTTGAAATTCTATTTTTTATACAAAATTTACAATAACATAGTTCATGACTTTTTTTTGCCACCATCACAAACTTAAGTTCATCTTTTATTTTACAACACCAACTTCAGTTTATAAGTAGACTTAGGCGGTTTTCGCCAACAAAGAAGTCATTCTTGAGTTGACGATTGATCATTCCTTTCCTACCGATCCGCCTCTCTTCATCATTCGATTACTCAATACTCCCTATCCTCACTGCTCCCTTTGGTCGCCTCAATTCGATTATTCAGTTCACTCTGCTCGACTTCGAGTTTTCAACATACTTTACTCATACAAAAGCTGCATAGACTTTTGCTCGTGGCTTTTTGTCGCCATTACATTCTGAAGTCGATCCTTTTATGTCACAACAACAACTAGAGTTTTTACCTTTATTTCAAGTTTGACATTCCCAAATTTGTCGATGTCTAATTTTTTCTACTATACTAATTGCTAGAGCTTTCAAAGAAAACCTTGTTCTTTAAAGATTCTTCTATCATGTTTTATACGATTGATTGAAAATTTATTTTCAAATTATATTTTTCTATCAAAAATTACAAGGGCTTTGAGTTTATGGTTCTTTGCCATCATCACAATTTTAAGTTCATCATTTATGTTACAACATCAATTACAGTTTATTCATAAGTCTTAGGTTGCTTTCGCCAACATAGAAGTCATCAATGAGTTGACGATTGACCATTCCTTCTCTACTGAGCTGCCTCTCTTTGTCGTTCGATTACTCCCTACTCCCTATCCTCAATGGTCCCTTTGGTCGTCTCAATTGTCTCAATTCGATTATTAAGCTCACTCTGCATGCTTTTATTTTTTTATAAAATACTTTATTCATACAAAAGCTTCATGGACTTTTAGCTCATTGCTCTCTGTCGCCATCACAATCTGAAGTTAATCCTTTATGTCGCAACATCAACTATACTTTTTACCTCAAAATTTGATCTGTATCCAAATTTGTTGATCTCCAAATTTTTTTCATTATACTAATGACTAGAACTTTCGAAGAAAATATTGTTCTTTATAGATTTTTCTTTCCTGTTTTATGAAAATCTTATTTTCAAATTTTAATTTTGTATCCAAAAGTTACATGTACTTTTAGTTCCTGGTTCTTTGCTACCATCGCAATCTTAAGTTCATCCATTATGTCACAACATCTGTTAGAGTTATACGCGAGTCTTGTGCGACTTTCATCAACAAAGTCATTCTTAAGTTGTCGATTGACCATTCCTTCCCTACTGAACAGTCTCTTTTCGTCATTCGATTATCCCCTACTCCCTATTCTCACTCCTACGTTTGGTCGCCTCAATTCGATTATTCAACTCATTCTGCTTGCCTTCCGTTTTTGATAATATATGTTACTAGTGCAACTTTAATGTTGCATGGACTTTTAGTTTGTGGTTCTTTGTCGCCATCACAATATAAAATCGATCCTTATGTCACAACATAAACTATAGTTCTTACCTTGTTCCAAATTTGACCTATTATTAAATTTGCCGATTTCCAAAATTTTTCTACTGTACTAATGACTAGAAGTTTCGAAGATTAAGTTCATCATTTACACGGAATATCATTTACATGTTTTACACGGAACTAATTACATGAACTTTTAGTTTCTGACTTTTTATGTCACAACAACGAAGTCATCCTTTAGTTGATGATTGACCATTCCTTTCCTACCTATCCGTCTCTTTTTGTTTTTCGGTTGCTCCCTACTCTATATCCTCACTGCTCCCTTTGGTTGCCTCGATTTGATTATTTAGCTCACTCCGTTTGACTTTTATTTTTGATGACATACTATTCCTAAATTTGTCGAATTTTGAAATATTTTCCTTACACTAATGACTAGAATTTTCGAAGAAAGCATTGTGTTTTGAAGATTCTTCTTTCACATTTTATATTGTTGACCGAAAACCATATTTTCAAACTCCATTTTTTAACAAAAAAAT
This sequence comes from Iris macrosiphon, assembly GCA_036927795.1. Taxonomy (NCBI): domain Eukaryota; kingdom Viridiplantae; phylum Streptophyta; class Magnoliopsida; order Asparagales; family Iridaceae; genus Iris; species Iris macrosiphon. The sequence goes on from JAYESA010000005.1 coordinate 271,160,935, forward strand.
ATATCGATTTTTAGTTCCCGACTCTCTTTCACCATCACAATCTTAAGATCATCCTTTATGTCACAACACTAATTTATGTCACAACACTAATTGATTGACTCTTCCTTCCCTATCCTTCCCTATCGAGCCACCTCTGTAGGTCATTCGATTACTCCCTACTCTCTATCCTCACTACTCACATTGGTCATCTCAATTCGATTATACAACTTACTTGCTTGCCTTCCATTTTTGATAACATACTTTACTCATACAAAAGCTTAAGTTCATCTTTTATTTTACAACACCTACTTCAGTTTATAAGTTAGACTTAGGCGGTTTTCGCCAACAAAGAAGTCATTCTTGAGTTGACGATTGATCATTCCTTTCCTACCGATCCGCCTCTCTTCGTCATTCGATTACTCAATACTCCCTATCCTCACTGCTCCCTTTGGTCGCCTCAATTCGATTATTCTGTTCACTCTGCTCGACTTCGAGTTTTCAACATACTTTACTCATACATAAGCTGCATGGACTTTTGCTCGTGGCTTTTTGTAGTCATTACATTCTGAAGTCGATCCTTTTATGTCACAACAACAAGTAGAGTTTTTACCTTTATTTCAAGTTTGACATATTCCCAAATTTGTCGATGTCTACATTTTTTCTACTATACTAATTGCTAGAGCTTTCAAAGAAAACCTTGTTCTTTAAAGATTCTTCTTTCATGTTTTATACGATTGATTGAAAATTTATTTTCAAATTATATTTTTCTATCAAAAATTACAAGGGCTTTGAGTTTATGGTTCTTTGCCATCATCACAATTTTAAGTTCATCATTTATGTTACAACATCAATTACAATTTATTCATAAGTCTTAGGTTGCTTTCGCCAACATAGAAGTCTTAGGTTGCTTTCATCACAATTTTAAGTTCATCATTTATGTTACAACATCAATTACAATTTATTCATAAGTCTTAGGTTGCTTTCGCCAACATAGAAGTCATCAATGAGTTGACGATTGACCATTCCTTCTCTACTGAGCTGTCTCTCTTTGTCGTTCGATTACTCCCTACTCCCTATCCTCAATGGTCCCTTTGGTCGTCTCAATTGTCTCAATTCGATTATTAAGCTCACTCTGCATGCTTTTATTTTTTTATAAAATACTTTATTCATACAAAAGCTTCATGGACTTTTAGCTCATTGCTCTCTGTCGCCATCACAATCTGAAGTTAATCCTTTATGTCGCAACATCAACTATACTTTTTACCTCAAAATTTGATCTGTATCCAAATTTGTTGATCTCCAAATTTTTTTCATTATACTAATGACTAGAACTTTCGAAGAAAATATTGTTCTTTATAGATTTTTCTTTCCTGTTTTATGAAAATCTTATTTTCAAATTTTAATTTTGTATCCAAAAGTTACATGTACTTTTAGTTCCTGGTTCTTTGCTACCATCGCAATCTTAAGTTCATCCATTATGTCACAACATCTGTTAGAGTTATACGCGAGTCTTGTGCGACTTTCATCAACAAAGTCATCCTTAAGTTGTCGATTGACCATTCTTTCCCTACTGAACAGTCTCTTTTCGTCATTCAATTATCCCCTACTCCCTATTCTCACTCCTACGTTTGGTCGCCTCAATTCGATTATTCAACTCATTCTGCTTGCCTTCCGTTTTTGATAATATATGTTACTAGTGCAACTTTAATGTTGCATGGACTTTTAGTTTGTGGTTCTTTGTCGCCATCACAATATAAAATCGATCCTTATGTCACAACATAAACTATAGTTCTCACTTTGTTCCAAATTTGACCTATTATCAAATTTGTCGATTTCCAAAATTTTTCTACTGTACTAATGACTAGAAGTTTCGAAGATTAAGTTCATCATTTACACGGAATATCATTTACATCTTTTACACGGAATATCATTTACATCTTTTACACGGAACTAATTACATGAACTTTTAGTTTCTGACTTTTATGTCACAACAACGAAGTCATCCTTTAGTTGATGATTGACCATTCCTTTCCTACCTATCCGTCTCTTTTTGTTTTTCGGTTGCTCCCTACTCCATATCCTCACTGCTCCCTTTGGTTGCCTCGATTTGATTATTTAGCTCACTCCGTTTGACTTTTATTTTTGATGACATACTATTCCTAAATTTGTCGAATTTTGAAATATTTTCCTTACACTAATGACTAGAATTTTCGAAGAAAGCATTGTGTTTTGAAGATTCTTCTTTCACATTTTATATTGTTGACCGAAAACCTTATTTTCAAACTCCATTTTTTAACAAAAAAATATATCGATTTTTAGTTCCCGACTCTCTTTCACCATCACAATCTTAAGATCATCCTTTATGTCACAACACTAATTTATGTCACAACACTAATTGATTGACTCTTCCTTCCCTATCCTTCCCTATCGAGCCACCTCTGTAGGTCATTCGATTACTCCCTACTCTCTATCCTCACTACTCATATTGGTCATCTCAATTCGATTATACAACTTACTTGCTTGCCTTCCATTTTTGATAACATACTTTACTCATACAAAAGCTGCATGAACTTTTAGCTCGGATCTTTGTCGTCACAATTTGAAGTCGATCATTTATGGCATAACATCAACTAGAGTTTTTACCTTGTTCCAAATTTGACATTTTTCCAAATTTATTGATTTTCAAAACTTTTCCATTATACTAATGGCTTCAAGTTTCGAAGAAAGCTTTTTTCTTTAAAGATTCTTCTTTCACGTTTTATACTATTGACTGAAGACCTTATTTTCAAATTCCATTTTTCTATCCAAAAATTATATGGACTTTTATTAGTTTTCGACTCTTTTCCACCATCACAATCTTAAGTTCATCATTTATGTCACAACACAAATTACAGTTTATACATGAGTCTCAGGCAGCTTTCAACAACAAAGAAGTGATCGATCAGTTGGCGATTGACTCTTCTTTCTCTACCGAGCTGTCTCTCTTCGTCATTCAATTTATCCTTATTCCCTATCGTCACTATTCACTTTGGTTGTCTGGATTTGATTATTCAGTTCACTCCGATCGTTTCTACTTTTGATAACATTATTCATACAAAACATTCATAGATTTTTAGCTCGTGGCTCTTTGTCGCCATCACAATAAGTCGATTCTTTATGTCAGAACATCAACTGTAGTTTTTATTTTGTTCAAAATTTGACCTATTCGTAAATTTGTTGATTTCCAATTTTTTTTCATTATACTAATGACTAGAACTTTCGATGAAACCCTTGTTCTTTAAAGATTATTCTTTCATGTTTTACACTATTGACTGGAAACCTTATTTTTAAATTCTATTTTTATATCCAAAAATTATATGGACATTTAGTTCCTGAATCTTTTAACCTCTGCAATCTTAAGTTCATCCTTTCATGTCACAAAAATTATATGGACTTTTAGTTTGTCGTTATCTAACGTTCATCCTTTCGCTAACAAAGAAGTCATCCATGAGTTGACAATTGACCATTCCTTCTCTACCAAGCCGTCTCTCTTCGTCATTCGATTACTCGCTACTCTCTATCCTTACTGGTCCTTTTGATCGTCTCGTTTCAATTATTCATCTCACTCGGCATAACATACTTAAACAAAACTTGTTTTTAGTTGGCTATTTGTCGCCATGAGAATCTGAAGTCTCGATCATTCATGTCACAACTTCTACTACAATTTTTACCTTGTTCTAAATTTGACCTATTCCCAAATTTATCAATTTTTAATTTTCCCCCACTAATAGTAATGACTAGAACTTTCGAAGAAAATCTTGTTTTTTAAAGATTCTTCTTTCACGTATTATACTATAGAGTAAAAACTTTATTTTCAAATTCTATTTTTCAATCCAAAGATTACATGAATTTCTAGTTTTTGCCTTTTTGATACCGTTGCTATCTTAAGTTCATCATTTATGTCACAACATCAATACATGTTATACGTGAGTCTTAGCCGGATTTCGCCAACAAAGAAGTTATTCTTGAGTTGACGATCGACCCTTCCATACCAAGCTGTCTCCCTTCGTCATTGGATTACTCTCTACTTCTTATCCTCACTCCACCGTTTGGTAGTCTCGATTTGATTATTCGGCTCACTCCGCTCGCATTCTATTTTTGATAACATCACTCACATTTGTTGCTTGTTGTTGCTCGAAGTCAATTATTTATGTCACAATATCAATTACAATTTTTGCCTTCATCAAAATTTGACATACCTACAAATTTGTCGATTTTCAATTTTTTTCCATTATACTAATGACTAGAACTTTCAAAGAAAGCCTTGTTCTTTAAAGATTCTTTTTTCATATTTTTTACTATTGACTGAAAACCTTATGTTTAAATTCTATTTTTCTATCCAAAAATTACATGGATATTTAGTTCTCGACTCTTTTACATTATAGCAATCTTAGGCTTTCGCCAACAAAGAAGTCAACCTTAAGTTGATGATTGGCCATTCCTTCCCTACCTAACCGTCTCTCTTTATCATTCGATTACTCCCTATTCCCTATCTTCACTACTTCCTTTGGTCGCCTTAGTTTGATTATTCTGCTCACTCCGCTTGCCTTTCATTTTTGATAACATACTTTATTCGTACGAAAGTTGCATGGACTTTTTAGCTTGTGGTTCTTTCTTGTTATCACAATATGAAGTCGATCCTCTATGTCACAACATTAGCTAGAGTTTTTATCTTGTTCGAAATTTGATCTATCCCCAAATTTGTCGATTTCCAAATCTTTTCCGTTGTACTAATGACTAGAGCTTTTGAAGAAATCCTTGTTCATTAAAGATTCTTCTTTCACGTTTTATACTCTATTGACCGAAAACCTTATTTTCAAATTTCATTTTCTAGCCAAAAATTACATGGTTTTTTTAATTCTTAACTCTTTTACCACCATCGCAATCTTATGTTCATATTTTATGTCACAACACTAATTATTTATTCGTGAATATTAGGTGGCTTTAACCAACATAGAAGTCATCCTTGAGTTGACGATTGACCATCCTTTCCTACCAAGACGCTTCTCTTCGTCATTCAATTACTCCCTACTCACTTTCCTTACTACTCTCTTTTGTCGTCTCAATTCGATTATTCTGCTTACATCGCTCGACTTTCATTTTTGATAACATACACTATTCCCAAATTTGACGATTTTCGAAAATTTTCTATTATATTAATGACTAGAACTTTCGAAGAATTGTGTTTCAAGGGTTCTTCTTTCACGTTTTATATTGTTGACTGAAACCTTATTCTCAAATTCCATTTTTACTATCTAAATAATATATGGACTTTTAGTTCCGGAATCTCATTCACTATCGCAATCTTAAATTTATACTTTGTCACAATTTTAATTACAGTTTATATTGGAGTCTTAGGCGATTTTGCTGACAAAGAAGTCATACTTGAGTTGACCATCGACCATTCCTTCTCTACCGAGCTGCCCCTCTTTGTCATTCAATTACTCTTTATCCTCACTATTAAGTTTGGTCGTCTCGATTCTATTATTCAACTTACTCTGCCCGCCTTCTTTTTCTTATAACATATTTTATTCTTACAAAATTTTGATGGACTTTTAGCTCAAGGCACTTTGTCTTCATCACAATTTGAAGTTGATACTTTATGTCACAACATCAACTACATTTTTTTCCTTGCTCCAAATTTGACATTCCCAAATTTCTCGATTTCAATTTTTTCACTATATTTATCACTAGAACTTTCGAAGAAAGCCTTTTTCTTTAATGATTCTTCTTTCACGTTTTGTACTATTAATTGAAAACCTTATTTTAAAATTCTATTTGTTATTCATAAATTACATGGACTTTTAGTTCCTACTCTTTAGGCGGCTTTTGCCAACAAAGAAGTCATCCTTGAGTTGATAATTGACCCTTCCTTCCCAACCGAGCCGCCTCTCTTCATCATTCGATTAAACCCAACTCCATATCCTCACCTGCTCCCTTTGATTGTCTCGATTCGATTGTTCTGTTCACTCCGCTTGCCTTTTATTTTTGATAAACATTACTCATACAAAAATTTTATTGACTTTTAGCTCATGGCTCATTGTCGCCATCACAATCTGAAGTCGATCCTTTATTTCACAACATCAACTACAATTTTACTTTGTTCAAATTTTGACTTTTAGCTTTTCTTTCAGGTTTTATATTATTGGCTGAAAAACCTTATTTCCAAACTCCATTTTTCAATCCAAAAATTACATGGACATTTAGTTCCGGTCTCTTTTCACCATCGCAATATTAACTTCATCTTTTATGTCACAACAATAATTATAGTTTATATGTGAGCCTTAGGCGGCTTTCACCAGTAAAAAAGCCAATTCTTTAGTTGACGATTGATCATTCCTTCCCTACATAGTCATCTCTTTTCGTCATTCGATTACTCTTTATCCTTGCTACTCGCTTTGGCTGCCTCAATTCGATTATTCACCTCAACCCGCTTGCCTTTTATTTTTGATAACATACTTTACTCATACAAAAGCTGCATAGACTTTTAGCTCGGGTCTATTTATCGTCATCTTAATCTGAAGTCGATCCTTTATGTCACAACATCAACTAGAGTTTTTACCTTGACCTATTCCCACATTTGTCTATTTCCAAAACTTCTCCATTATACTAATGACTAGAACTTTTGTAGAAAGCCTTCTTTAAAGAATCTTCTTTCTTGTTTTATACTATTGAATGAAAACCTTATTTCCATTTTTCTATCAAAAAATTACATGAACTTTTTGTTCCCGACACTTTTCGACCATCGCAATCTTAAGCTCATCATTTATGTCACAACACCAGTTACAGTTTATATGTGAGTCTTATGTGGCTTTCGCCAATAAATAACCATCCTTGAGTTGATGATTGACTCTTCGTCATTCGATTAATCCCTACTCCTTATCATTACTATTCACTTTGGTTGTCTCGATTCGATTATTCAGTTCACTCTGGCCGCCTTCTATTTTTGATAACATTACTCATACAAAAATTTCATGGATTTTTAGCTCGTTGCTCATTGTCGCCATTACAATCCGAAGTCGATCCACCACTTCAACTACAATTTTTTTTACCATGTTCAAAATTTGACCTATTCACAAGTTTGTCGATTTCTAGTTTTGTTTCATTATACTAATGACTAGAACTTTCGAAGAAAGCCTTCTTGTTGAAAGATTTTTTTTTTCATGTTTTAGACTAGTGACTAAAAACCTTATTTTTAAATTCCATTTTTCTAATACAAAAATTACACGAACATTTAGTTCCCAACTCATTTTCACCATCGTAATCTTAAGTTCATCTTTTATGTCACAATACAAATTACAGTTTATACGTGAGTCTTAGGCAGCTTTCACCAACGAAGAAGGCTTCCTTTAGTTGACGATTGGCCATTCTTTCCCTGCCTCGCCATCTATCTTTGTAATTCGATTACTCCCTATCCTCACTGCTCCCATTGCTCGTCTCGATTTAGTTATTCAGATTACTCCGCTCAACTTTCATTTTTGATTACATACACAATTATCAAATTTGTCGATTTTCGACTTTCATCCTTAAGTTATCAACTGACCATTCCTTTCCCCTACTGAGCTGCCTCTCTTCGTCATTTTATTCCTCGCTACTCTATCCTTAGTGCTCCCTTAGGTCGTCTTCTCAATTCGATTATTCAGCTCACTCTGCTTACCATCCATTTCAGATAACATGCTTGTACGCAAGTTGCATGGACTTTTATAGCTCATGCATGGTTCTTTGTCGTCATCACAATCTAAAGTCGATCCTTTATGTCACGACATAAACTACAGTTTTTATCTTGATCCAAATTTGCCATATTCCCAAATTTTGTTGATTTTTTGAACTTTTCCATTATACTAGTGACTAGAACTTTCGAACAAAGCCTTGTTTCCAAATTCTATTTTTCTATCCAAAAATTACAAGGATATTTAGTCCGGTCTCTTTTAACCATCAAAATCTTAAGTTCAGCTTTTATGTCATAACACTAATTACAATTTATTCATGAGTCTTAGGTGGCTTTTGCCAACAAAGAAGTCATCATTGAGTTGATGATTGATCATTCCTTCTCTACTCGCCGTCTCGTCATTCGATTACTCTCTACTCACTATCCTCACTTCCCCTTTGGCTGGCTCGATTCAATTATTCACCTCACTTCCCTCAACTTCCATTTTTTGATAACATACACTATTCCCAAATTTGGCGATTTTCGAAAAGTTTCCGTTATTACTAATGACTAGAACTTCCGAAGAAAGAATGGTTTGTTAAAGATTCTTCTTTCCCGTTTTATATTATTGACTTGTTGGCTGAAAACTTTATTTTCAAATTCCATTTTTCTATTAAAAAATTATTTGGACTTTTAGTTCCCGACTTCTTTTGCAATCACAATCTTAAATTGATCCTTTATATCACAATTCTAGTTACAGTTTATACTTGAGTCTTATGAGGCTTTCTTGAGTTGACATCGACCATTCCTTCCCAAATGAGCTGCCTCCGTTCGTTGTTCGATTACTCTCTATCCTCACTGCCATCTCGATTCAATTATTCATCTTACTTTTTTTTAATAACATAATTTACTAATGCAAAAACTCCATAGATTTTTAGCACGTGCCTCTTTGTGTTGTCATCACAATCTGAAGCCAATCCTTTATGTAATAACCTTAACTACAATTTTACCTTTCCAAATTTGACATCCCAAATTTTTTTATTTCCAAAAAAAGTCTACTATATTAATGACTAGAACTTTCGAAAAAAACCTTGTTCTTTAAAAATTCTTCTTCACGTTTTCTACAATTGACTGAAAACCTTATTTTCAATATCCATTTTTCTGTCAAAAAATTACATTGACTTTTAGTTCCTAGCTCTTTTGCCACCATCGCAATATTAAGTTCGTCATTTATGTCACAACAACAATTGTAGTTTAAACATGAGTCTTAGGCGAATTTTGCCAACAGAGAAGTCATCTTTGAGTTTACGATTGACCCTTCCTTCCCTATCCAACTGCCTCTCTTTATCGTTCGATTACTCCCTACTCTCACTGCTCCATCATCTTGATTTGATTATTTAGCTCATTCTGCTTGCCTTCTTTTTTATTACAATACTCGTACAAAATTACATGGATTAAGCCCAAATTTGTAGATTTCGAATTTTTTTCCACTTATATTAATGACTAGAACTATCGAAGAAAACCTTGTTCTTTAAAGATTCTTCTTGTTATCAAATTTCATTTTTCTATCAAAAAATTGTATGGACTTTTATTTCTTGGCTCTTTTTAACCTTTCCAATGTTAAGTTCATCCTTTTGTCACAACATAGTGAGTCTTAGGCTACTTTTGCCAACAGACAAGTCATTCTTGAGTTTATGATTGACCATTCTTTCTCTATTGAGCTGCCTCTCTTCGTCATTCGATTACTCCTACTCCCTATCCTCACTACTCCCTTTAATCATCTGAAATCGATTATTCTGCTCACTCCGCTTGCCTTCTTTTTTGATAACATAGTTTCACTATACTAATGACTAAGAACTTTCGAAGAAAGCTTTGTTTAAAGATTCTTCTTTCATGCTTTATACTATTACTAAAGACCTTATTTTTAAATGCTTTTTTTCTATCCAAATATTACATGGATATTTAGTTCTCGACTCTTTTACATTATAGCAATCTTAGGCCTTCGCCGACAAAGAAGTCAACCTTAAGTTGATGATTGGCCATTCCTTCCCTACCTAACCGTCTCTCTTTATCATTCGATTACTCCCTATTCCCTATCTTCACTACTTTCTTTGGTCGCCTTAGTTCGATTATTCTGCTCACTCCGCTTGCCTTTCATTTTTGATAACATACTTTATTCGTACGAAAGTTAGTGGACTTTTTAGCTTGTGGTTCTTTGTTGTTATCACAATATGAAGTCGATCCTCTTTGTCACAACATTAGCTAGAGTTTTTATCTTGTTCGAAATTTGATCTATTCCCAAATTTGTCGATTTCCAAATCCTTTCCATTGTACTAATATCTAGAGCTTTTGAAGAAATCCTTGTTCATTAAAGATTCTTCTTTCACGTTTTATACTCTATTGACCGAAAACCTTATTTTTAAATTTCATTTTTAGCCAAAAATTACTTGGATTTTTAATTCTCAACTCTTTTACCACCATCGCAATCTTATGTTCATCTTTTATGTCACAACACTAATTATTTATTCGTGAATCATAGGTGGCTTTCGCCAACAAAGAAGTCATCCTTGAGTTGACGATTGACCATCCTTTCCTACCAAGACGCTTCGCTTCGTCATTCAATTACTCCCTACTCACTTTCCTTACTACTCTCTTTGGTCGTCTCAATTCGATTATTCTGCTTACTTCGCTCGACCTTCATTTTTGATCACATACACTATTCCCAAATTTGACGATTTTCGAAAATTTTCTATTATATTAATGACTAGAACTTTCTAAGAAAGAATTGTGTTTCAAAGGGTTCTTCTTTCACGTTTTATATTGTTGACTGAAACCTTATTCTCAAATTCCATTTTTACTATCTAAATAGTATATGGACTTTTAGTTCCGGAATCTCATTCACCATCGCAATCTTAAGTTTATACTTTGTCACAATTTTAATTACAGTTTATACTGGAGTCTTAGGCGATTTCGCTGACAAAGAAGTCATACTTGAGTTAACCATCGACAATTCCTTCCCTACCGAGCTGCCCCTCTTCATCGTTCGATTACTCTCTATCCTCACTATTCAGTTTGGTCGTCTCGATTCTATTATTCAGCTTACTCTGTTTGCCTTCTTTTTTTTATAACATAATTTACTCTTACAAAATTTTGATGGACTTTTAGCTCAAGGCACTTTGTCTCCATCACAATTTGAAGTTAATACTTTATGTCACAACATCAACTACATTTTTTTTCTTGTTCCAAATTTGACATTCCCAAATTTCTCGATTTCAATTTTTTTCCACTATATTTATCACGAGAAACTTTCAAGCTTTATACTATTAATTGAAACCTTATTTTTAAATTCTGTTTTTTATCCCAAAATTACAGACTTTTAGTTCCTACTCTTTAGGCGGCTTTTGCTAACAAAGAAGTCATCCTTGAGTTGATAATTGACCCTTCCTTCCCAACCGAGCCGCCTCTCTTCATCATTCGATTAAACCCTACTCCATATCCTCACCTGTGTAACGCCCCGTTCCGCTCAAGCGGACTGCCGTTTCAAACGGCAATAGTGCAACTGTCTCGACCCGCCTTGCCTCAAACAAGAAGCAAAAGATATCCAGACTTGTCCCTATAGGAATTCAGCTTAGGCTTTCAGAGGCTCGCTTGATGTATCGCTCTACCGAGGCGAATCATCGCTAAGGTGGGTGGCTACGGTGAACTTGTCTTTGCTTAGCCAGCACACATAAAATGTAGAATATTCATGCTAGTAGCTAGGTGAATCACCCCTGCATGCTAATGAATCCAACGCACCTAGCTAAGGGAATAATCCCAACTTGTATTGCTTATGCTAGAACATAGAAATTGAAATACTGCTTATATTCAGACCCTCGCATGCTAAGTCCCTTACGGTTTTATCTCTCGGCTTACCTTCGGGTCCGAGCAAACGTGCTACTTATGTTCCTTAGAAACGCGTGCTTGTCTGCTTGAATGTTACCATGTTTTCATCCAAACCTCGGAGACTACTAAGTAGTCGTTCCGTGCATGATTGAACCTGCAAGTATCCGGGACCGTTAGGTCTCACCCAAGGCAGCCCCGAACCAGGGGAATGCATCAAGGCAAGTCACTCATTGAACGTAGAATCATGGTTCAAGTATATCGTGTACTCGTGTTGCCTGAAATTGGTCAAATAAATCGTGTACTCGTGTTGCCTGAAATTGGTCAAATAAATCACGTACTCGTGTTGCCTGAAATTGGATTGACCCTGACTTGCATGTCGCAGACAACTCGGAAACGAGGCATAGTTCCACGGACGGTCACCGTGGCACTGGGGCCGCTCCGATCCGGATGGAACTTCAAGTGTGGTCCATCGTGTGCAGGCGAGTGGTTTGCAGCATATCGTGTACTTGGTTGCATTCCACTTGGCCTAAGACCACATCATGTGTAGTCTATCGTGTGCTGGCGAGATGGTTTGCAGCATATCGTGTACTTGGTTGCATTCCATCTTGGCCTTGGACTACATGTGCAATCCATCGTGTACGGGCGAAATGGTTCGTAGCGCATCGTGTGCTCTCGTTGCGTTCCATTCTCGTCTGGGATTAGTCCTTAATGGCTATGTCAGCGACTCATGTTCATATAGATAAGTCATCCTCGCTTAGCGGCTATCCGCGTGCGAGTCATTGCATCGCATCAATGAACAACTGAGCACACCAAATATTGTCCCGTTCAATGACTCTCGTGTTGCATATGTTATTGCCTTGGTTTTCATTATGAATGCCCCAGAATGTTTATACTTGCCCGTGCTTGAATTAACAATGTTTGCCTTGGACAGGGAAGGCCAAAGGGTAAGTCTCGCCGTGTTTCCTCTCATGTCGCGCGGCGCACTGCCACACGAATTAGGCTATTCAACGTTTGCATGAAACTGATCCTAAGGCAACTAGAAAGACAACGTAATAGTTGGTGCACGGAACTTATATTACGTGTTTGGATTTGTCGAGCGGGCGAGTAGCTTCCCCACCAGTGCATTCAATGTACTGATAATCCACCAGTTTGTATGCAGGGTGCGGGAGAACCTCGTTCAGTGCGGATGCCTCCTTCGTGCGTGCTAAGGCGTGAAGATACTCCGAAGCAACGGTGCGTCCGGGACTGAAGCACATAAACAAGACATAATGTTTGAACTTGCTTGAACATCGCCTGTACAATCATTCAACAATTGTAACCACTTGGCACGCTTTTACTGTTTGAGAGAGAGGCTTGAGCGAGTTGTAATCTCGGCTATACGCCGCCTGTAACACTTGTTCATATCAATAAAAGAGCTTGCTTTACTTCAACTTGTGTTTCAATGCTAACGCTATATTATCAACTCAGTGAACCTGTTATCGATCGCCTATACGTTCATGACTCCGCTGCACTTGGACAATCTGTGCGACTATGTGGCTTAGAACTCTTACCGCCAGCCAATAAATCACAGCCTTGCACGGGCGCGGTTCATGCTCGTGCGACATCACGCCCGGATGGGTCAAGCGATCGTTCCGCGGGAGCGCTGGCGAGGGTGATTACCGCCTAGCGGGAACGGCCGATTTGCCTGCGGGAGATCGGGGCGTGACATAGTGGTATCAGAGCCTGGCTTCTATGCCTTTGGAATTCATTTCGATATCTCTGTTTCGAAAGCTCGTTCGTGGGTTATGTCCACGCTCTCTCTCAATGCCTCGATGGGATGTTCCAACAATAAGTCTAAATACTTTCAAAATGCATTTTGATTGATATGCTTGCTTGTATGGTTGTGTGCTGCGAGTGGCCTTTGTGCCAACCTGTGCGAACCCTTGAGAGTATCGCTAGTAGCTTGTCCGAATTTCACTAACTCTAAGTTTGGTTGAATGCATCTATTCGAGGGACGCCTTGAACTAGTGCACCATCCAAGACTTAAGAAAAAGTGGAACTCGAGTGCTGAGACTTCGCTATCACTAAGCTGGTTGACGTGTTCACGCTAGAGGGGCCCTTCGAAAGTGCGCACGATCTAGTCTAAGCGATATGCTGATTTCGACGCTTGTGCAAGTGAATATCCATATGAACAAGTGCAACGACTTGTCTAGGATTGCCTCAACCCTAGATTACTGCTTGTCCTTAGTAAAGTCTCGAGGACGAGACTTTTTCTGAGTTGGGTAGGATGTAACGCCCCGTTCCGCTCAAGCGGACTGCCTTTTCAAACGGCAATAGTGCAACTGTCCCGACCCGCCTTGCCTCAAACAAGACGCAAAAGATATCCAGACTTGTCCCTATAGGAATTCAGCTTAGGCTTTCAGAGGCTCGCTTGACGTATCGCTCTACCGAGGCGAATCATCGCTAAGGTGGGTGGCTACGGTGAACTTGTCTTTGCTTAGCCAACACACATAAAATGTGGAATATTCATGCTAGTCGCTAGGTGAATCACCCCTGCGTGCTAATGAATCCAACGCACCTAGCTAAGGGAATAATCCCAACTTGTATTGCTTATGCTAGAACATGGAAATTAAAATACTGCTTATATTCAGACCCTCGCTTGCTAAGTCCCTTACGGTTTTATCTCTCGGCTTACCTTCGGGTCCGAGCAAACGTACTACTTATGTTCCTTAGAAACGCGTGCTTGTCTGCTTGAATGTTACCATGTTTTCATCCAAACCTCGGAGACTACTAAGTAGTCGTTCCGTGCATGATTGAACCTGCAAGTATCCGGGACCGTTAGGTCTCACCCAAGGCAGCCCCGAACCAGGGGAATGCATCAAGGCAAGTCACTCATTGAACGTAGAATCATGGTTCAAGTATATCGTGTACTCGTGTTGCCTGAAATTGGTCAAATAAATCGTGTACTCGTGTTGCCTGAAATTGGATTGACCTTGACTTGCATGTCGCGGACAACTCGGAAACGAGGCATAGTTCCACGGACGGTCACCGTGGCACTGGGGCCGCTCCGATCCGGATGGAACTTCAAGTGTGGTCCATCGTGTGCAGGCAAGTGGTTTGCAGCATATCGTGTACTTGGTTGCATTCCACTTGGCCTAGGATCACATCATGTGTAGTCTATCGTGTGCTGGCGAGATGGTTTGCAGCATATCGTGTACTTGGTTGCATTCCATCTTGGCCTTGGACTACATGTGCAATCCATCGTGTACGGGCGAAATGGTTCGTAGCGCATCGTGTGCTCTCGTTGCGTTCCATTCTCGTCTGGGATTAGTCCTTAATGGCTATGTCAGTGACTCATGTTCATATAGATAAGTCATCCTCGCTTAGCGGCTATCCACGTGCGAGTCATTGCATCGCATCAATGAACAACTGAGCACACCAAATATTGTCCCGTTCAATGACTCTCGTGTTGCATATGTTATTGCCTTGGTTTTCATTATGAATGTCCCAGAATGTTTATACTTGCCCGTGCTTGAATTAACAATGTTTGCCTTGGACAGGGAAGGCCAAAGGGTAAGTCTCGCCGTGTTTCCTCTCATGTCGCACGGCGCACTGCCATACGAATTAGGCTATTCAACGTTTGCATGAAACTGATCCTAAGGCAACTAGAAAGACAACGTAATAGTTGGTGCACGGAACTTATATTACGTGTTTGGATTTGTCGAGCGGGCGAGTATCTTCCCCACCAGTGCATTCAATGTACTGATAATCCACCAGTTTGTATGCAGGGTGCGGGAGAACCTCGTTCAGTGCGGATGCCTCCTTCGTGCGTGCTAAGGCGTGAAGATCACTTCGAAGCAACGGTGCGTCCGGGACTGAAGCACATATACAAGACATAATGTTGGAACTTGCTTGAACATCGCCTGTACAATCATTCCACAATTGTAACCACTTGGCACGCTTTTACTGTTTGAGAGAGAGGCTTGAGCGACTTGTAATCTCGGCTATACGCCGCCTGTAACACTTGTTCATATCAATAAAAGAGCTTGCTTTACTTCAACTTGTGTTTCAATGCTAACGCTATATTGTCAACTCAGTGAACCTGTTATCGATCGCCTATACGTTCATGACTCCGCTGCACTCGGACAATCTGTGCGACTCTGTGGCTTAGAACTCTTACCGCCAGCCAATGAATCACGGCCTTGCACGGGCGCGGTTCACGCTCGTGCGGCATCACCTCCGGATGGGTCAAGCGATCGTTCCACGGGAGGGCTGGCGAGGGTGATTCTCGCCTAGCGGGAACGGCCGATTTGTTTGTGGGAGATCGGGGCGTGACATAGTGGTATCAGAGCCTGGCTTCTACGCCTTTGGAATTCATTTCGATATCTCTGTTTCGAAAGCTCGTTCGTGGGTTATGTCCACGCTCTCTCTCAATGCCTCGATGGGATGTTCCAACAATAAGTCTAAATACTTTCAAAATGCTTTTTGATTGATATGCTTGCTTGTATGGTTGTGTGCTGCGAGTGGCCTTTGTGCCAACCTGTGCGAACCCTTGAGAGTATCGCTAGTAGCTTGTCCGAATTTCACTAACTCTAAGTTTGGTTGAATGCATCTATTCGAGGGACGCCTTGAACTAGTGCACCATCCAAGACTTAAGAAAAAGTGGAACTCGAGTGCTGAGACTTCGCTATCACTAAGCTGGTTGACGTGTTCACGCTAGAGGGGCCCTTCGAAAGTGCGCACGATCCAGTCTAAGCGATATGCTGATTTCGACGCTTGTGCAAGTGAATATCCATATGAACAAGTGCAACGACTTGTCTAGGATTGCCTCAACCCTAGATTACTGCTTGTCCTTAGTAAAGTCTCGAGGACGAGACTTTTTCTGAGTTGGGTAGGATGTAACGCCCCGTTCCGCTCAAGCGGACTGCCGTTTCAAACGGCAATAGTGCAACTGTCCCGACCCGCCTTGCCTCAAACAAGACGCAAAAGATATCCAGACTTGTCCCTATAGGAATTCAGCTTAGGCTTTCAGAGGCTCGCTTGACGTATCGCTCTACCGAGGCGAATCATCGCTAAGGTGGGTGGCTACGGTGAACTTGTCTTTGCTTAGCCAACACACATAAAATGTGGAATATTCATGCTAGTCGCTAGATGAATCACCCCTGCGTGCTAATGAATCCAACGCACCTAGCTAAGGGAATAATCCCAACTTGTATTGCTTATGCAAGAACATGGAAATTAAAATACTGCTTATATTCAGACCCTCGCTTGCTAAGTCCCTTACGGTTTCATCTCTCGGCTTACCTTCGGGTCCGAGCAAACGTGCTACTTATGTTCCATAGAAACGCGTGCTTGTCTGCTTGAATGTTACCATGTTTTCATCCAAACCTCGGAGACTACGAAGTAGTCGTTCCGTGCATGATTGAACCTGCAAGTATCCGGGACCGTTAGGTCTCACCCAAGGCAGCCCCGAACCAGGGGAATGCATCAAGGCAAGTCACTCATTGAACGTAGAATCATGGTTCAAGTATATCGTGTACTCGTGTTGCCTGAAATTGGTCAAATAAATCGTGTACTCGTGTTGCCTGAAATTGGATTGACCTTGACTTGCATGTCGCGGACAACTCGGAAACGAGGCATAGTTCCACGGACGGTCACCGTGGCACTGGGGCCGCTCCGATCCGGATGGAACTTCAAGTGTGGTCCATCGTGTGCAGGCAAGTGGTTTGCAGCATATCGTGTACTTGGTTGCATTCCACTTGGCCTAGGATCACATAATGTGTAGTCTATCGTGTGCTGGCGAGATGGTTTGCAGCATATCGTGTACTTGGTTGCATTCCATCTTGGCCTTGGACTACATGTGCAATCCATCGTGTACGGGCGAAATGGTTCGTAGCGCATCGTGTGCTCTCGTTGCGTTCCATTCTCGTCTGGGATTAGTCCTTAATGGCTATGTCAG
This sequence comes from Iris macrosiphon, assembly GCA_036927795.1. NCBI lineage: Eukaryota > Viridiplantae > Streptophyta > Magnoliopsida > Asparagales > Iridaceae > Iris > Iris macrosiphon. The sequence goes on from JAYESA010000005.1 coordinate 271,178,421, forward strand.
CGACTCATGTTCATATAGATAAGTCATCCTCGCTTAGCGGCTATCCGCGTGCGAGTCATTGCATCGCAGCAATGAACAACTGAGCACACCAAATATTGTCCCGTTCAATGACTCTCGTGTTGCATATGTTATTGCCTTGGTTTTTATTATGAATGCCCCAGAATGTTTATACTTGCCCGTGCTTAAATTAACAATGTTTGCCTTGGACAGGGAAGGCCAAAGGGTAAATCTTGCCGTGTTTCCTCTCATGTCGCACGGCGCACTGCCACACGAATTAGGCTATTTAACGTTTGTATGAAACTGATCCTAAGGCAACTAGAAAGACAACGTAATAGTTGGTGCACGGAATTTATATTACGTGTTTGGATTTGTCGAGCGGGCGAGTACCTTCCCCACCAGTGCATTCAATGTACTGATAATCCACCAGTTTGTATGCAGGGTGCGGGAGAACCTCGTTCAGTGCGGATGCCTCCTTCGTGCATGCTAAGGCGTGGAGATCACTCCGAAGCAACGGTGCGTCCGGGACTGAAGCACATATACAAGACATAATGTTGGAACTTGCCTGAACATCGCCTGTACATTCATTCCACAATTGTAACCACTTGGCACGCTTTTACTGTTTGAGAGAGAGGCTTGAGCGACTTGTAATCTCGGCTATACGCCGCCTGTAACACTTGTTCATATCAATAAAAGAGCTTGCTTTACTTCAACTTGTGTTTCAATGCTAACGCTATATTGTCAACTCAATGAACCTGTTATCGATCGCCTATGCGTTCATGACTCCGCTGCACTCGGACAATCTGTGCGACTCTGTGGCTTAGAACTCTTACCGCCAGCCAATGAATCACGACATTGCACGGGCGCGGTTCACGCTCGTGCGGCATCACGTCCGGATGGGTCAAGCGATCGTTCCGCGGGAGCGCTGGCGAGGGTGATTCCCGCCTAGCGGGAACGGCCGATTTGCCTGCGGGAGATCGGGGCGTGACAACCTGCTCCCTTTGATTGTCTCGATTCGACTGTTCAGTTCACTCCGCTTGCCTTTTATTTTTGATAAACATTGCTTGTACAAAAATTTGATTGACTTTTAGCTCATGGCTCTTTGTCGCCATCACAATCTGAAGTCGATCCTTTATTTCACAACATCAACTACAGTTTTACCTTGTTCAAATTTTGACTTTTACCTTTTCTTTCAGGTTTTATATTATTGGCTGAAAACCTTATTTTAAAACTCCATTTTTCAATCCAAAAATTACATGGACATTTAGTTCCGGTCTCTTTCACCATCGCAATATTAACTTCATCTTTTATGTCACAACAATAATTATCGTTTATATGTGAGCCTCAGGCGGCTTTCACCAGTAAAAAAGTCATTCTTTAGTTGACGATTGATCATTCCTTCCCTACATAGTCATCTCTTTTCGTCATTCGATTACTCTCTATCCTTGCTACTCGCTTTGGCCTCCTCAATTCGATTATTCACTTTACCCCGCTTGCCTTTTATTTTTGATAACATACTTTACTCATACAAAAGCTGCATAGACTTTTAGCTCGGGTCTATTTGACGTCATATTAATCTGAAGTCGATCTTTTATGTCACAACATCAACTAGAGTTTTTACCTTGACCTATTCCTACATTTGTCTATTTCCAAAACTTCTCCATTATACTAATGACTAGAACTTTTGTAGAAAGCCTTGTTCTTTAAAGAATCTTCTTTCTTGTTTTATACTATTGAATGAAAACCTTATTTCCATTTTTCTATCAAAAAATTACATGAACTTTTTGTTCCCGACACTTTTCGACCATCGCAATCTTAAGTTCATCATTTATGCTACAACACCAGTTACAGTTTATACGTGAGTTTTATGTGGCTTTCGCCAACAAATAATCATCCTTGAGTTGATGATTGACTCTTCGTCATTCGATTAATCCCTACTCCTTATCATCACTATTCACTTTGGTTGTCTCGATTCGATTATTCAGTTCACTCTGGTCGACTTCTATTTTTGATAACATTACTCATACAAAAATTCATGGATTTTTAGCTCGTTGCTCATTGTCGCCATCACAATCCGAAGTCGATCCACCACTTAAACTACAATTTTTTTTACCATGTTCAAAATTTGACCTATTCAGAAGTTTGTCGATTCTAGTTTTGTTTCATTATACTAATGACTAGAACTTTCGAAGAAAGCCTTCTTGTTGAAATATTTTTTTTTCTTGTTTTAGACTAGTGACAAAACCTTATTTTCAAATTCCATTTTTCTAATCCAAAAATTACACGAACATTTAGTTCCCAACTCCTTTTCACCATCGTAATCTTAAGTTCATCTTTTATGTCACAATACAAATTATAGTTTATACGTGAGTATTAGGCATCTTTCACCAACGAAGATGGCTTCCTTTAGTTGACGATTGGCCATTCTTTCCCTGCCTAGCCATCTATCATTGTAATTCGATTACTCCCTATCCTCACTGCTCCCATTGCTCGTCTCGATTTAGTTATTCAGATTACTCCGCTCGACTTTCATTTTTGATTACATACACTATTCTCAAATTTGTCGATATTCGACTTTCATCCTTGAGAGTTATCAACTGGCCATTCCTTCCCCCTACTGAGCTGCCTCTCTTTATCATTTTTTTCCTCGCTACTCTATCCTTAGTGCTCCCTTAGGTCGTCTTCTCAATTCGATTATTCAGCTCACTCTGCTTACCATCCATTTCTGATAACATGCTTGTACGTAAGTTGCATGGACTTTTATAGCTCATGGTTCTTTGTCGTCATCACAATCTAAAGTCGATTCTTTATGTCACAACATAAACTACAGTTTTTATCTTGATCCAAATTTGCCCTATTCCCAAATTTTGTCGATTTTTTGAACTTTTCCATTATACTAGTGACTAGAACTTTCGAACAAAGCCTTGTTTTCAAATTCCATTTTTCTATCCAAAAATTACAAGGATATTTGTCCGGACTCTTTTAACCATTGCAATCTTAAGTTCAGCTTTTATGTCACAACACTAATTACAATTTATTCATGAGTCTTAGGTGGCTTTTGCCAACAAAGAAGTCATCCTTGAGTTGATGATTGATCATTCCTTCTCTACCGTGCCGTCTCGTCATTCGATTACTCTCTACTCACTATCCTCACTTCCCCTTTGGCTGGCTCGATTCGATTATTCATCTCACTTCACTCGACTTCATTTTTTTGATAAGGTACACTATTCCCAAATTTGGCGATTTTTGAAAAGTTTCCATTATTACTAATGACTAGAACTTCCGAAGAAAGAATGGTTTGTTAAAGATTCTCCTTTCCCGTTTTATATTGTTGACTTGTTGGCTGAAAACTTTATTTTCAAATTCCATTTTTCTATCAAAAAATTATTTGGACTTTTAGTTCCCGACTTCTTTTGCCATCACAATCTTAAATTGATCCTTTATATCACAATTCTAGTTACATTTTATACTTGAGTCTTATGAGGCTTTCTTGAGTTGAGCATCGACCATTCCTTCCCAAATGAGCTGCCTCTGTTCGTTGTTCGATTACTCTCTATCCTCATTGTCATCTCGATTCAATTATTCATCGTACTTTTTTTTAATAACATAATTTACTAATGCAAAAACTCCATAGATTTTTAGCACGTGCCTCTTTGTGTTGTCATCACAATCTGAAGCCGATCCTTTATGTAATAACCTTAACTACAATTTTACCTTTCCAAATTTGACATCCCAAAATTTGTGATTTCCAAAAAAATTCTACTATACTAATGACTAGAACTTTCGAAGAAAACCTTGTTCTTTAAAAATTCTTCTTTAACCTTTTCTACAATTGACTGAAAACCTTATTTTCAATATCTATTTTTCTGTCAAAAAATTACATTGACTTTTAGTTCCTAGCTCTTTTGCCACCATCGCAATATTAAGTTCGTCATTTATGTCACAACAACAATTGTAGTTTAAACATGAGTCTTAGGCGAATTTCGCCAACTGAGAAGTCATCTTTGAGTTTACGATTGACCTTTCCTTCCCTATCCAACTGCCTCTCTTTATCGTTCGATTACTCCCTACTCTCACTGCTCCCTCATCTTGATTTGATTATTTAGCTTATTCTGCTTGCCTTCTTTTTTATTACAATACTCGTACAAAATTACATGCATTAAGCCCAAATTTGTAGATTTTGAATTTTTTTCCACTTATATTAATGACTAGAACTATCGAAGAAAACCTTGTTCTTTAAAGATTCTTCTTGTTATCAAATTTCATTTTTCTATCAAAAAATTGTATGGACTTTTATTTCTTGGCTCTTTTCTACCATTCCAATGTTAAGTTCATCCTTTTGTCACAACATAGTGAGTCTTAGGCTACTTTTGCCAACAGACAAGTCATTCTTGAGTTGATGATTGACCATTCTTTCTCTATTGAGCTGCCTCTCTTCGTCATTCGATTACTCCTACTCCCTATCCTCACTACTCCCTTTGATCATCTGAAATCGATTATTCTGGTCACTCCACTCGCCTTCTTTTTTGATAACATAGTTTCACTATACTAATGACTAAGAACTTTCGATGAAAGCTTTGTTTAAAGATTCTTCTTTCATGTTTTATACTATTACTAAAGACCTTATTTTTAAATTCTATTTTTCTATCCAAATATTACATGGATATTTAGTTCTCGACTCTTTTACATTATAGCAATCTTAGGCTTACGCCAACAAAGAAGTCAACCTTAAGTTGATGATTGGCCATTCCTTCCCTACCTAATCGTCTATCTTTAGCATTCGATTACTCTCTATTCCCTATCTTGACTACTTCCTTTGGTCGCCTTAGTTCGATTATTCTGCTCACTCCGCTTGCCTTTCATTTTTGATAACATACTTTATTCGTACGAAAGTTGCGTGGACTTTTTAGCTTGTGGTTCTTTGTTGTTATCACAATATGAAGTCGATCCTCTTTGTCACAACATTAGCTAGAGTTTTTATCTTGTTCGAAATTTGATCTATTCCCAAATTTGTCGATTTCCAAATCTTTTCCATTGTACTAATGACTAGAGCTTTTGAAGAAATCCTTGTTCATTAAAGATTCTTCTTTCACGTTTTATACTCTATTGACCGAAAACCTTATTTTTAAATTTCATTTTCTAGCCAAAAATTACATGGATTTTTAATTCTCAACTCTTTTACCACCATCGCAATCTTATGTTCATCTTTTATGTCACAACACTAATTATTTATTCGTGAATCCTAGGTGGCTTTCGCCAACAAAGAAGTCATCATTGAGTTGACGATTGACCATCCTTTCCTACCAAGACGCTTCTCTTCGCCATTCAATTACTCCCTACTAACTTTCCTTACTACTCTCTTTGGTCGTCTCAATTCGATTATTCTGCTTACTTCGCTCGACTTTTATTTTTGATAACATACACTATTCCCAAATTTGACGATTTTCGAAAATTTTCTATTATATTAATGACTAGAACTTTCGAAGAAAGAATTGTGTTTCAAAGGTTCTTCTTTCACGTTTTATATTGTTGACTGAAATCTTATTCTCAAATTCCATTTTTACTATCTAAATAATATATGGACTTTTAGTTCCGGAATCTCATTCACCATCGCAATCTTAAGTTTATACTTTGTCACAATTTTAATTACAGTTTATACGGGAGTCTTAGGCGATTTCGCTGACAAAGAAGTCATACTTGAGTCGACCATCGGCAATTCCTTCCCTACCGAGCTGCCCCTCTTCGTCGTTCGATTACTCTCTATCCTCACTATTCAGTTTGGTCATCTCGATTCTATTATTCAGCTTACTCTTTTTGCCTTCTTTTTTTTATAACATAATTTACTCTTACAAAATTTTGATGGGCTTTTAGCTCCAGGTACTTTGTCTCCATCACAATTTGAAGTTAATACTTTATGTCACAACATCAACTATATTTTTTTTCCTTGGTTCTAAATTTGACATTCCCAAATTTCTCGATTTCAATTTTTTTTCACTATATTTATCACTAGAACTTTCGAAGAAAACCTTGTTCTTTAATGATTCTTCTTTCACGTTTTATACTATTAATTGAAACCTTATTTTTAAATTCTGTTTTTTATCCAAAAATTACATAGACTTTTAGTTCCTATACAAGACATAATGTTGGAACTTGCCTGAACATCGCCTGTACATTCATTCCACAATTGTAACCACTTGGCACGCTTTTACTGTTTGAGAGAGAGGCTTGAGCGACTTGTAATCTCGGCTATACGCCGCCTGTAACACTTGTTCATATCAATAAAAGAGCTTGCTTTACTTCAACTTGTGTTTCAATGCTAACGCTATATTGTCAACTCAATGAACCTGTTATCGATCGCCTATGCGTTCATGACTCCGCTGCACTCGGACAATCTGTGCGACTCTGTGGCTTAGAACTCTTACCGCCAGCCAATGAATCACGACATTGCACGGGCGCGGTTCACGCTCGTGCGGCATCACGTCCGGATGGGTCAAGCGATCGTTCCGCGGGAGCGCTGGCGAGGGTGATTCCCGCCTAGCGGGAACGGCCGATTTGCCTGCGGGAGATCGGGGCGTGACAACCTGCTCCCTTTGATTGTCTCGATTCGACTGTTCAGTTCACTCCGCTTGCCTTTTATTTTTGATAAACATTGCTTGTACAAAAATTTGATTGACTTTTAGCTCATGGCTCTTTGTCGCCATCACAATCTGAAGTCGATCCTTTATTTCACAACATCAACTACAGTTTTACCTTGTTCAAATTTTGACTTTTACCTTTTCTTTCAGGTTTTATATTATTGGCTGAAAACCTTATTTTAAAACTCCATTTTTCAATCCAAAAATTACATGGACATTTAGTTCCGGTCTCTTTCACCATCGCAATATTAACTTCATCCTTTATGTCACAACAATAATTATCGTTTATATGTGAGCCTCAGGCGGCTTTCACCAGTAAAAAAGTCATTCTTTAGTTGACGATTGATCATTCCTTCCCTACATAGTCATCTCTTTTCGTCATTCGATTACTCTCTATCCTTGCTACTCGCTTTGGCCTCCTCAATTCGATTATTCACTTTACCCCGCTTGCCTTTTATTTTTGATAACATACTTTACTCATACAAAAGCTGCATAGACTTTTAGCTCGGGTCTATTTGACGTCATATTAATCTGAAGTCGATCTTTTATGTCACAACATCAACTAGAGTTTTTACCTTGACCTATTCCCACATTTGTCTATTTCCAAAACTTCTCCATTATACTAATGACTAGAACTTTTGTAGAAAGCCTTGTTCTTTAAAGAATCTTCTTTCTTGTTTTATACTATTGAATGAAAACCTTATTTCCATTTTTCTATCAAAAAATTACATGAACTTTTTGTTCCCGACACTTTTCGACCATCGCAATCTTAAGTTCATCATTTATGCCACAACACCGGTTACAGTTTATACGTGAGTCTTATGTGGCTTTCGCCAACAAATAATCATCCTTGAGTTGATGATTGACTCTTCGTCATTCGATTAATCCCTACTCCTTATCATTACTATTCACTTTGGTTGTCTCGATTCGATTATTCAGTTCACTCTGGCCGCCTTCTATTTTTGATAACATTACTCATACAAAAATTTCATGGATTTTTAGCTCGTTGCTCATTGTCGCCATTACAATCGGAAGTCGAACCACCACTTCAACTACAATTTTTTTTACCATGTTCAAAGTTTGACCTATTCACAAGTTTGTCGATTTCTAGTTTTGTTTCATTATACTAATGACTAGAACTTTCGAAGAAAGCCTTCTTGTTGAAAGATTTTTTTTTTCATGTTTTAGACCCGTGACTAAAAACCTTATTTTCAAATTCCATTTTTCTAATCCAAAAATTACACGAACATTTAGTTCCCAACTCTTTTTCACCATCGTAATCTTAAGTTCATCTTTTATGTCACAATACAAATTACAGTTTATACGTGAGTCTTAGGCAGCTTTCACCAACGAAGAAGACTTCCTTTAGTTGACGATTGGCCATTCTTTCCCTGCCTAGCCATCTATCTTTGTAATTCGATTACTCCCTATCCTCACTGCTCCCATTGGTCGTCTCGATTTAGTTATTCAGATTACTCCGCTCAACTTTCATTTTTTATTACATACACTATTCTCAAATTTGTCGATATTCGACTTTCATCCTTGAGTTATCAACTGACCATTCCTTTCCCCTACTGAGCTTCCTCTCTTCGTCATTTTATTCCTCGCTACTCTATCCTTAGTGCTCCCTTAGGTCGTCTTCTCAATTCAATTATTCAGCTCACTCTACTTACTATCCATTTCTGATAACATGCTTGTACGCAAGTTGCATGAACTTTTATAGCTCATGGTTCTTTGTCGTCATCACAATCTAAAGTCGATCCTTTATGTCAGGACATAAACTACAATTTTTATCTTGATCCAAATTTGCCCTATTCCCAAATTTTGTCGATTTTTTGAACTTTTCCATTATAGTAGTGACTAGAACTTTCGAACAAAGCCTTGTTTCCAAATTCTATTTTTCTATCCAAAAATTACAAGGATATTTAGTCCGGTCTCTTTTAACCATCGCAATCTTAAGTTCAGCTTTTATGTCACAACACTAATTACAATTTATTCATGAGTCTTAGGTGGTTTTGCCAACAAAGAAGTCATCATTGAGTTGATGATTGATCATTCCTTCTCTACTCGCCGTCTCGTCATTCGATTACTCTCTACTCACTATCATCACTTCCCCTTTGGCTGTCTCGATTCAATTATTCACCTCACTTCGCTCGACTTCCATTTTTTGATAACATACACTATTCCCAAATTTGGCGATTTTCGAAAAGTTTCCATTATTACTAATGACTATAACTTCCGAAGAAAGAATGGTTCTTTCCCGTTTTATATTGTTGACTTGTTGGCTGATAACTTTATTTTCAAATTCCATTTTTCTATCAAAAAATTATTTGGACTTTTAGTTCCCGACTTCTTTGCAATCACAATCTTAAATTGATCCTTTATATCACAATTCTAGTTACATTTTATACTTGAGTCTTATGAGGCTTTCTTGAGTTGAGCATCGACCATTCCTTCCCAAATGAGCTGCCTCTGTTCGTTGTTCGATTACTCTCTATCCTCATTGTCATCTCGATTCAATTATTCATCGTACATTTTTTTAATAACATAATTTACTAATGCAAAAACTCCATAGATTTTTAGCACGTGCCTCTTTGTGTTGTCATCATAATCTGAAGTCGATCCTTTATGTAATAACCTTAACTACAATTTTACCTTTCCAAATTTGACATCCCAAATTTTTTGATTTCCAAAAAAAGGTCCACTATACTAATGACTAGAACTTTCGAAGAAAACCTTGTTCTTTAAAAATTCTTCTTTCACGTTTTCTACAATTGACTGAAAACCTTATTTTCAATATCTATTTTTCTGTCAAAAAATTACATTGACTTTTAGTTCCTAGTTCTTTTGCCACCATCGCAATATTAAGTTCGTCTTTTATGTCACAACAACAATTGTAGTTTAAACATGAGTCTTAGGCGAATTTCGCCAACATGGAAGTCTTAGGCGAGTTTTCGATTTCCAAATCTTTTCCATTGTACTAATGACTAGAGCTTTTGAAGAAATCCTTGTTCATTAAAGATTCTTCTTTCACGTTTTATACTCTATTGACCGAAAACCTTATTTTTAAATTTCATTTTCTAGCCAAAAATTAACATGGATTTTTAATTCTCAACTTTTTTACCACCATCGCAATCTTATGTTCATCTTTTATGTCACAACACTAATTATTTATTCGTGAATCCTAGGTAGCTTTCGCCAACAAAGAAGTCATCCTTGAGTTGACGATTGACCATCCTTTCCTACCAAGATGCTTCTCTTCGTCATTCAATTACTCCCTACTAACTTTCCTTACTACTCTCTTTGGTCGTCTCAATTCGATTATTCTGCTTACTTCGCTCGACTTTTATTTTTGATAACATACACTATTCCCAAATTTGACGATTTTCGAAAATTTTCTATTATATTAATGACTAGAACTTTCGAAGAAAGAATTGTGTTTCAAAGGTTCTTCTTTCACGTTTTATATTGCTGACTGAAACCTTATTCTCAAATTCCATTTTTACTATCTAAATAATATATGGACTTTTAGTTCCGGAATCTCATTCACCATCGCAATCTTAAGTTTATACTTTGTCACAATTTTAATTAGAGTTTATACTGGAGTCTTAGGCTATTTTGCTGACAAAGAAGTCATACTTGATTCGACCATCGGCAATTCCTTCCCTACTGAGCTGCCCCTCTTCGTCGTTCGATTACTCTCTATCCTCACTTTTCAGTTTGGTCGTCTCGATTCTATTATTCAACTTATTCTGTTTGCCTTCTTTTTTTTATAACATAATTTACTCTTACAAAATTTTGATGGACTTTTAGATCAAGGCACTTTGTCTCCATCACAATTTGAAGTTAATACTTTATGTCACAACATCAACTACATTTTTTTCCTTGTTCCAAATTTGACATTCCCAAATTTCTCGATTTCAATTTTTTTCCACTATATTTATCACTAGAACTTTCGAAGAAAACCTTGTTCTTTAATGATTCTTCTTTCACGTTTTATACTATTAATTGAAACCTTATTTTTAAATTCTGTTTTTATCCAAAAATTACATAGACTTTTAGTTCCTACTCTTTAGGCGGCTTTTGCCAACAAAGTCATCCTTGAGTTGATAATTGACCCTTCCTTCCCAACCGAGCCGCCTCTTTTCATCATTCGATTAAACCCTACTCCATATCCTCACCTGCCCCCTTTGATTGTCTAGATTCCATTGTTCAGTTCACTCCGCTTGCCTTTTATTTTTTATAAACATTACTTATACAAAAATTTCATTGAGTTTTAAGTCATGGCTCTTTGTCGCCATCACAATCTGAAGTCGATCCTTTATTTCACAACATCAACTACAGTTTTACCTTGTTCAAATTTTGACTTTTAGCTTTTCTTTCTGGTTTTATATTATTGGCTGAAAACCTTATTTTCAAACTCCATTTTTCAATCCAAAAATTACATGGACATTTAGTTCCGGTCTCTTTTCACCATCGCAATATTAACTTCATCCTTTCTGTCACAACAATAATTATCGTTTATATGTGAGCCTCATGCGGCTTTCACCCGTAAAAAAGTCATTCTTTAGTTGACGATTGATCATTCCTTCCCTACATAGTTATCTCTTTTCGTCATTCGATTACTCCCTATCCTTGCTACTCTCTTTGGCTGCCTCAATTCGATTATTCACCTCATCCCGATTGCCTTTTATTTTTGATAACATACTTTACTCATACAAAAGCTGCATTAACTTTTAGCTCGGGTCTATTTGTCGTTATCTTAATATGAAGTCGATCCTTTATGTCATAACATCAACTAGAGTTTTTTTCTTGACCTATTCCCACATTTGTCTATTTCCAAAACTTCTCCATTATACTAATGACTAGAACTTTTGTAGAAAGCCTTGGTTCTTTAAAGAATCTTCTTTCTTGTTTTATACTATTGAAGGAAATCCTTATTTCCATTTTTCTATCAAAAAATTACATGAACTTTTTGTTTCCGACACTTTTCGACCATCGCAATCTTAAGTTCATCATTTATGTCACAACACTATTTACAGTTTATACGTGAGTCTTATGTGGCTTTCGCCAACAAATAATCATCCTTGAGTTGATGATTGACTTTTCGTCATTCGATTAATCCCTTCTCCTTATCATCACTATTCACTTTGGCTGTCTCGATTCGATTATTCAGTTCACTCTGGCCGCCTTCTATTTTTGATAACATTACTCATACAAAAATTTCATGGATTTTTAGCTCGTTGCTCATTGTCGCCATCACAATCCGAAGTCGATCCACCACTTCAACTACAAATTTTTTTACCATGTTCAAAATTTGACCTATTCACAAGTTTGTCGATTTTTAGTTTGTTTCATTATACTAATGACTAGAACTTTCGAAGAAAGCCTTCTTGTTGAAAGATTTTTTTTTTTCATGTTTTAGACTAGTGACTAAAAATCTTATTTTCAAATTCTATTTTTCTAATCCAAAAATTACACGAACATTTAGTTCCCAACTCCTTTTCACCATCTTTATCTTAAGTTCATCTTTTATGTCACAATACAAATTACAGTTTATACGTGAGTCTAAGGCAGCTTTCACCAACGAAGAAGGCTTCCTTTAGTTGACGATTGGCCATTCTTTCCCTGCCTAGCCATCTATCTTTGTAATTCGATTACTCCCTATCCTCACTGCTCCCATTGGTCGTCTCGATTTAGTTATTCAGATTACTCCGCCCGACTTTCATTTTTGATTACATATACTATTCTTAAATTTGTCGATATTCGACTTTCATCCTTGAGTTATCGATTGACCATTCCTTTTCCCTACTGAGCTGCCTCTCTTCGTCATTTTATTCCTCGCTACTCTATCCTTACTGCTCCCTTAGGTCATCTTCCCAATTCGATTATTCAGCTCACTACAATTTGCCTTCCATATTTGATAACATACTTTACTCATACAAATGTTGCATGGACTTTTAGTTGTAGCTCTCACAATCTGAAGTCGATCATTTACCTTGTTCCAAATTTGACATATTCCCAAATTTATTGATTTCCAAAACTTTTTCATTATACTAATGACGAACCTTTCGAAGAAAGCCTTGTACTTTAAAGATTCTTCTTTAAGGTTTTAAACTATTGATCGAAAACCTTATTTCCATTTTTTAATCAAAAAATTATATGGACTTGTAGTTCCCGACTCTTTTCGACCATCGCGATCTTAAGTTCATCATTTATGTTACAACACTAGCTAGTTACAATCTATACGTGAGTGATATAGGCTCGCCAACAAATAAGTCATCCTTGAGTTGATAATTAACTCTTCCTTCTCTCTTCGTCATTCGATTAAATCCCTACTCCCTATCGTTACTATTCGCTTTGGTTGTCTCGATTCGATCTTGTCGTCTTCTAAATTTGATAATATTACTCGTACAAAAATTTAATAGATTTTTATCTCGTGGCTCATTGTCGCCATCACAACGATTCTTCTTTTAGGTTTTAAACTATTGATCGAAAACCTTATTTCCATATAATTTTTAATCAAAAAATTATATGGACTTGTAGTTCCCGACTCTTTTCGACCATCGCAAATCATTTGTGTTACAACACTAGCTACAGTTTATACATGAGTGATATTGGCTTTCGTCAACAAATAAGTCATCCTTGAGTTGATGATTGACTCTTCCTTCTCTACCATCTCTCTTCATCATTCGATTAAATCCCTACTTCCTATTGTTACTATTCACTTTGGTTGTCTCGATTCGCTCTTGTCGTCTTCTAATTTTGATAATGTTACTCGTACACAAATTTCATAGATTTTTAGCTCGTGGCTCATTGTCACCATCACAGTTATTCCACCACTTCAACTTTTTTACCTTGTTCAAAATTTGACTTATTCACATATTTATCGATATCCAATTTTTTTTCATTATACTAATGACTAAAAGTTTCGAATTCTTCTTTAAAATTCTTCTTTCTTTTTTTATACTAGTGACTAAAAACCTTATTTTCAAATTCTATTTTTCTATCAAAAAATTACATAAACATTTAGTTCCCGACTCCTTTTCACTATCACAATCTCAAGTTCATCTTTTATTTCACAATATAAATTACAGTTTATACGTGTCTTAGGCGGCTTTCAACAAAGAAGAAGTCATCCTTTAATTGACGATTGGCCAGTCCTTCCCCTACCTAGCTCTCTCTCTTCATCATTCGGTTACTCCCTATTCCCTATCCTCACTGCTCCCTTTTCGTTTATTTACCTCACCTCGCTTGTCTATTTTTTCATAACATACTTTACTATTACAAATGTTGGATGGACTTTTACTCGTGGCTCTTTGTCGTCATTATAATATAAAGCCTATCCTTTATGTCACAATATCAACTAGAGTTTTTACCTTGTTCCAAATTTGACCTATTCCCAAGTTTGTCGCTTTCCAAAACTATACAATGTCTAGAACTTTCGAAGAAAGGTTTGTTCTTTAAAGATTCTTCTTTCACGTTCTATATTATGGACCAAAAACTTTATTATCAAATATTTGATTCGTGCTAGTCACGATGCATTGCGGGACCTCCAGCAGGACTTGCTACACGGACTGATAGGGCGCGCCGCTAATGCTTGGAATATGTCCCTAAGGTGTTGATCACACCGATGACCGCATAGAATAGAACACATGCTAACTTATTGTCTTGTGCAGATGGTAAGTATACTTGTGTTTCGTTGCAGGGAAGGCGTGCATCGGTTGAGTAAGCAATCGGTGTACTGGTTGTATTCTATGCTATTTTCATTCCTATCAAAACATGCAACTGATATGAATTGATTTCACTTGCTTCCTTATAGAAGATCATCTTAATGCATGCTCGCCCCTAATAAGCTAGTGTCGATTTAGTCGAGTGGGTTCATCCCGCTCACCAGTACAAGTTGAGTACTGACCCACGTTGTGGGCAACTATTTCAGGCACTCAGACGGTGCAACGCTAGTGCATAGCGAGGAGGCGTTAGGAGCACCTCTATTTTGAAGTATAGCTGGAGTCAGTTCATTTTGGAGGCATGGACTTCAATCTATACAAGGGCGTAATGTACAAACGATGTGGACTATCTAATGGAGCGCGCCCTGCATTTTGAGTTATCCTTTGTAATGCAATTCAAATAGCCGAGAAGGCGCATCAATGTAAACTCTATGTATATTACTCTGAATTATCAATGAAAAAGCACGTTTCTTCCTGCAATTGTGTTCAAATCTCTGTGAATGTGTTTTCTAAATTGTGTTTCAAAAATGGGTTCATATAACTGTAAGTTCTTGCCTTGTGCGAGCGCAACTCCAGGCTCGCACGGCATCACGCCCCAGCAAGGACGAATCGGTTCCGTAAATGATCCGGCGAGGACGAATGACCCTTTCGGGATCGGGGCGTGACAGATTTGACAATTGACCATTCCTTCCCTACCGAGCTGCTTCTCTTTGTAATTCGATTACATTCTACTTCCTATCCTCACAGTTCCCTTTGGTCGCCTCGATTCGATTATTTGGCTTACTCCGCTCGACTTTCATTTTTTGATAACATGCACTATTGCCAATTTTGTCGATTTTCCAAAGTCTTCCATAAGAAAGCATTATGTTTTAAAGATTTTTCGTTCATGTTTTATACTGTTGAATGAAAACCTTATTTTCAAAGGAAATAAATACACTAACCATCCCTCTGCTTTATAAAAAAAAAGACATATGAGTGGTTAGTGTTATAACTCTCTATAGAAAATATAAAACATAGGGTTGGTCCGTGTAATTAGTTTCAACGTAGGTGTAGTAGTGTAATAAGTATGATCATAGGGGTAGTTAACGTAAAGTGCCCTTTTCAGTCCATTAGTCGAACAAAAAAATATATGGATTTATAGTTCCCGACTATTTCACCATTGCAATCTTAAGTTCATCCTTAATGTCACAACACTAATTACAGTTTATACATAAGTATTAGACGGCTTTCGCAAATAAAGAAGTCGTCCTTGAGTCGACAATTGGTCATTCCTTCCCTACCGAGTCCTTCCTAACTGAGCCTCCCTACCGAGTCCTTCCTTACTGAGCCTCCTTTCTTTGTTATTCGATTACTCTCTACTCTCTATTCTTACTGGTCCCTTTGGTCGTCTCGTTTCAATTATTCAGCTCACTCCATTCACATTCTTTTTTTGATAATACATATTTTACTCATACAAAATCTTCATGGACTTTTAGCTTGTGGCTTTTTGTAATCCTCAGAATCTGAAGTCGATCCTTTATGTCACAACTTCAACTACAAATTTTACCTTGTTCCAAGTTTGACCTATTCCCAAATTTGTCAATTTTCAAATATCTTTTACTATACTAATGACTAGAACTTTCGAAAAAAACCTTGTTATTTAAAGATTATTACTTTATATTTTCAAATTATAGTTTTTATTCCCAAAATTACATGGTCTTCTAGATCCTGGCTCTTTGCCACAATTGCAATCTTAACTTCATCCTTTATATCACAACATCAATTACACTTTATACGTGAGTTTGTCTTTTGCCAACAAAGATGTCATCCTTGAGTTGACGATTGATCCTTCCATTCCTACCAAGGTCTCTCTTCGTCATTCGATTACTCTCTACTCCCTATCCTCACTCTTTTCGCCATCTCTCGATTATGTAGCTCACTTCGTCCACCTTCTATTTTTATAACATCACTCAGAGAAAAATTTCATGGACTTGTCGCCATTACGACCTGTAGTCGATCATTTATGTCACAATATCAACTACAATTTTTACCTTGTTCGAAATTTGCCCTATTTACAAATTTGTTGATTTCCAATTTTTTTTTCATTATAAGAATGACTAGAAGAAAGCCTTGATTTTGAAAGATTTTTTCTTCACATTTTTTTACTATTGACTGAAAATATTATTTTCAAATTCCATTTTTCTTTCCAAAAATTACATGAAAATTTATTTCCAAACTGTTTTCCATCACCGCAATCTTAAGTTTATTTTTTTTATGTCAAAACACTAATTATAGTTTATATATACTTAGGCGGCTTTCACAAACAAATAAGTCATTCTTAAGTTGACGATTAACCATTCTTTTCCTATATAGCCGTCTTTCTTTGTCATTCAATTATTCCCTACTCTTTATATTCACTGTTCTCTTTGGTCGTCTCAATTCGATTATTCAGCTCACTCCGCTTACCATCCATTTCTGATAACATGCTTGTACGAAAGTTGCATGGACATTTATAGCTCATGATTCTTTGTCGTCATCACAATCTAAAGTCAATCCTTTATGTCACAACATAAACTACGGTTTTTATCTTGATCCAAATTTGCCCTATTCCCAAATTTTGTCGATTTTTTGAACTTTTCCATTATACTAGTGACTAGAACTTTCGAACAAAGCCTTGTTTTCAAATTCCATTTTTCTATCCAAAAATTACAAGGATTTTTAGTCCTGACTCTTTTAACCATCGCAATCTTAAGTTCAGCTTTTATGTCACAACACTAGTTACAATTTATTCATGAGTCTTAGGTGGCTTTTGCCAACAAAGAAGTCATCCTTGAGTTGATGATTGATCATTCCTTCTCTACCATGCCGTCTCATCATTCGATTACTCTCTACTCACTATCCTAACTTCCCCTTTGGCTGGCTCGATTCGATTATTCACCTCACTTCGCTCAACTTCCATTTTTTGATAACATACACTATTCCCAAATTTGGCGGTTTTCGAAAAGTTTCCATTATTACTAATGACTAGAACTTCCGAAGAAAGAATGATTTGTTAAAGATTCTTCTTTTCCATTTTATATTGTTGGCTTGTTGGCTGAAAACTTTATTTTCAAATTCCATTTTTCTATCAAAAAATTATATGGACTTTTAGTTCCGGACTCTCTTTTGCAATCACAATCTTAAATTCATCCTTTATATCACAATTCTAATTACAGTTTATACTTGAGTCTTATGAGGCTTTCTTGAGTTGAGCATCGACCATTCCTTCCCTATTGAGTCGTTTGAGTTTATAATTTCTTACTGATTAGAACTTTCGAAGAAAACCTTGTTCTTTAAAGATTCTTCTTCTTTTACGTTTTATATTATTGACTGAAAACCTTAATTTTAAATTCTATTTTTCTATCATTCAAATTCTCAAGTTCCTTTTTGCCACCATTGCAATCATCCTTTATGTCACAACACAAATTAAGTTTGTATGCGAGTCTTAGGCAGCTTTTGCTAGCAATAATGATCCTTGAATTGACGATTGACTATTGACTATTGCTTCCCTACCAACCCGTTTCTTTTGGTAATTCGATTACTCCCTACCTCCCTATTCTCACTACTCCATTTGGTCGTCTTAATTTGATTATTCAACTAACTACATTTGTCTTCTATTTTTGATAACATACTTTACTCATACAAAAACTACATTGACTTCGCTTGCCTTTTATTTTTGATAACTCGTGGCTCTTTGTCGCCAGCACAATCTGAAATCGATCCTTTTATGTCACAACATCAACTAAAGTTTTTATCTTGTTCCAAATTTGACATATTCCTAAATTTCTTGATTTCTAAAATTTTCAACAATATTGATGACTAGGGTTTTCGAACAAAACCTTGTTCTTTAAATATTCTTCTTTCATGATTTATACTATTGATTGAAAACCTTGTTATCAAATTCATCCTGCACACCGCACATGTCATCAGGATGACGGTTGTACATCCACGAACGATGACGCAGATAGTAATTCATATCCATTTCTATATACTTCTGTAAAAATAACAGTATGTATCCTATAAATCATTACATACAGTGTGATTCTCTGGAGGAAGGTAAGAACCGCTCTAACTTGATACACAAAGTCCTGTGTGTGTACTAATGGTTTGAATAAAAACCCTAGTTCTTTCCTAATTTAGTTCTTTGTTTCTTTACAATTTATTCAGTTTTCTTGGCTAAGTGTGATCGTTCTCCTCCAATTCCTGACCAGATGGGAAAAGGACCCATGAATTTGGTATCAATTTTGCTAGCTCCTGGGCTTCAAAATACTTCAAAATAAGGTACGATCATGACATGTCGACAACTGGACTGGATTGGGAAGTAACTTCAGCTCCTCGCAGGATCTCCTTGGTGCGGGAAACCTGTTTCAACGAGGGTCATTACATCGAAACGTACTGGTGAAGGCGAGCTAACCCAACTATACCAATCAACACGTTGTTTATATGAAGTATGCATATTATTTGTGGTCTTTCTATCTTGCCTTCATTTTACAAGCAAGCATGATATGAAAATTTATTGAATAAACTTACCACCGTTCGGTGACTTTTACCTGCCCGTCTGAACCACCTGCACAATACTTACCATGTCCTTCCCTCCTACGAAGACACAAGTTAGCTTGCATAGGTTTAAATCTACGTTGGGATCAATGGCACGTTGCCATAATGGATGGTTCTAGTCTCAGTACGGAATACCATGCAACGCATAGTTCAGGGCGTCACAGGCCATTTTGTCCTATAGCAGGCCACTATCAGGAGTTCCGTCCGGACAAGATCGGTGCCACTGTCCCAGCAACCGTCCGCAAGAACTAAGACTTTGTACACAAGTTGTCCGTGATCAAGCGTAGTCTACTAAGTTAACAATTGAGGCAATTCAGGACACTTACAGGCACATGACAAGTAACAGGGCAAGATCTAGTTTTGCATAGTCTTCCTGTTCATGAAACTAATAAGGTAGGAGGATGTCCTTCTTTTCACTTTTGTGTCAACTTTTGTAAATCCGTGCGGCAAAGAGCCACCTTATTATAATTCCTTCATGAAACTAAAGAGCCACATTATTCCTTCATGAAACTAAAGACTATCAGGAGAAAAAAAGAATTAATACAGAAAATTGAATCTCCACTAAAGCGCCACCAAGGAAACTCCGAATATCGCTAGCTGACTCAGGTCGTTTCCAGTTCACGATGGCTTATATTTTCTCTGGGTCAACTGAGATGTCTGTTGCAGAAATAAAATGCCCGAGAAAGGCTATGTTGTCCAACCAGAACTCACACTTACTAAGCTTTGCATACAACTTATTGTCTCGAAGGGTTTGAAGCCATCCGCAGGTGTCCTGCATATTCATCCTTATTCTTCGAGTACACTAAGATGTCTTTTATAAAAAAGACCACAAATTTAATTAGAAAGGATCGGAACACACGGTTCATCAAATCCATAAAAGCGGCAGGGGCGTTCATCAGTCCAAACGGCATAAAAGAAAACTCGTAGTGCCTATAGCGGGTTCGGAATGTAGACTTGTGCATGTCCTCTGGCTTAATCTTCAGCTGGTGGTAGCCCGAGCGAAGATCAATTTTCGAGAATACCGTTGCCCCTTGCAGCTGATCAAAGAGGTCATCTATCCTGGGCAGAAGATACTTGTTTCTGATGGTGACCTTATTCAACTCCCGATAATCGATGTAGTGTCGCAACTTTCGTCTTTCTTCTTTACGAAGAGTACAGGCGCGGCCCAAGGAGACACGCTCGGACGGATAAACCCACGATCCAGCAGTTCTTGCAGTTGGTACTTCAACTCCTTCAGTTCAGCAGGGGCCATTCTGTACGGAGCCTTGAAAATTGGTTGAGTATTTGGGAATGTGTCAATGGTGAACTCGATCTCTCGGTCAGGTGGCATGCCGGGTAGTTGGTTCGGAAACACATCAGGGAACTCCGTTTCAACGAAAGAAGACTCAACGTTTGCGTAATCTAGCTGCGTGTCCCGAACCGACGCTAGGTATCCCTCACTGCCAGAGTATAGCATCCGCCGAGCAGATATCGCTGAAATCACCATGCAAGTCCTGGACGCATCAGTTGCTGGACTACTCGTGTAGCAGAATTCGGCTTCTCCAGGTAGGCGGAAGACGACTCGTTTCTCTGTACATTCGATAGTTGCCGAGCAAGCGTCGAGCCAATCCATCTCCAAAATGATGTCATAATCTCGAACATCTAGGACTAAAACATCGAGCGAGAGCTTCCTCCGATACAGATGTAACCGCCTCGACATACTGAACGGACATGTATTTTCGTGCCCGACGGGGTGCTAACACTAAGGTCTAGATACAATGGTATCATTTCTATATTGTTTTTCACGGCAAAATTCGTGGATATAAAGCTATGCGTTGCACCAGAATCAAATAGCACACGTGCAGGTATGTTATTAAAAAGCAAAATACCTGACACAACGGTGTCCGAGGCCAGGGCTTCTTCTCGTGTCATAGTGTACACCCTTCCTTGAGCTTGGCGACGCTCTTGCTGAGGCGCGGCTCGATTGGCTTGGGATGCAGTGGCAGGATTTGGATGTTGAGAGCGATGATTGGAGGGGAGCTGACAGACATCAATCTTATGGGTTGGATCACCACAACGGAGGCATGTCCCAAGCTTCTTACGACAGTCATTTTCGGTGTGCCCCAGCTTCCTACAGAAGTTACAGGTTGGGAATGAATTTCCTTTCTGCTGACCACCGTTATTTTGACGCTTTGCAGCGTTATTTCCTCTTTCGTTGCTACGGCGCTTGTAATTGGAAGTGTGCACAGTGCCGGCAGCAACGTGAGGATACTGCGGTTCAAAAGAAAGGGCATGGTTGAGAACTTCCCGCATCGTCTGGTACTGGAGAACGACCACGTGCGCATGGATGGCAGGTCGCAGGCCTCCTTCAAATCGTCTGGCAACTAATACCAATACGAGGGTCAAAGGAACTTGAAAAGGGTCAAGAGTTCAAGAGTTCGCATAAGGATTAGATCGTTAAAAGAACTTTTCCAATACGAGGGTTAAAGGAACTTGAAGCTGCGCTCTGATACCAATATGTCACGTCCCGATTCCGTGGAATCGATAGTCGTCTCCGGGTGTGACGTCGTGCGGGCCTAGATTGCGCACCGCACAATACTAAGGTATTTTGTATAATGAGCACATATTCAGAGTACGCAGATAATTGAAACACAAAGTTGAAACGTGGAAAAGTTCTCTTTATTGATAATGAACATCTTTTATAAACTCTTGAACGAGTCCGAAGGTTGCCGCACGGGCTTACAAAAGTTGACACAAAACGAGATAGTTGTCCTGTACATTACATCCTTTACTAAAACTTCAAAATAAGAGATCTCCAGGCGGGACGATGGCTTTTCCTCTGAGCTGCATGAGTCAAAGTTTGCTAGCTCCTAGGCTTCAAAATACTTCAAAATAAGGTACGATCATGACGTGCCGACAACTAAACTGGATTGGGAAGTGACTTCAGCTCCTCGCAGGATCTCTTCGGTGCGGGAAACCTATTTCAATGAGGGTCAGTACATTGAAACGTACTGGTGAATGCGAGCTAACCCAACTATACCAATCAACACGTTGTTTATATGAAGCATGCATATTATTTATGGTCTTTCTATCTTGCCTTAGTTCATTTTATAAGCAAGCAATGATATGAAAATTTATTGAATAAACTTGCCACTGTTCGGTGACTTTTACTTGCTCGTCTGAACCACCTGTATAATACTTACCATGTTCTTCCCTCCCACGAAGACACAAGTTAGCTTGCACAGGTTTAAATCTACATGGGGATCACTGACACGTTGCCATAATGGACGGTTCTAGTCTCAGTACGGAATGTCATGCAACACATAGTTCAGGGCGTCACAGGCCATTCTGTCCTATAGCAGGCGACTATCAGGAGTTCGGTCCGGACAAGATCGGTGTCAGTGCCCCAGCAACCGTCTGCAGGAACTAAGACATTGTGCACAAGTTGTCCGTGATCAAGCGTAGTCTACTAAGTTATCAATTGATGCAATTCAGGACAGTTACAGGCACAGGACAAGTAACAGGGCAAGATCTAGTTTTGCATAGTCTTTCTGTTCATGAAACTAATAAGGTAGGAGGATGTCCTTTTCACTTTTGTGTCAACTTTTCTAAGCCCGTACGGCAAAGAGCCACCATATTATAGTTCCTTCATGAAACTAAAGACTATCAGGAGAAAGAAAGAATTAATACAGAAAATTGAATCTCCACCAAAGAGCCACCTTATTATAATTCAAAATAAGGTACGATCATGACGTGCCGACAGCTGGACTGGATTGGGAAGTGACTTCAGCTCCTCGCAGGATCTCCTTGGTACGGGGAACCTGTTTCAACGAGGGTCAGTACATCGAAACGTACTGGTGAAGGCAAGCTAACCCAACTATACCAATCGACACGTTTATATGAAGCATGCTTATTATTTGTGGTCTTTCTATCTTGCCTTAGTTTATTTTACAAGCAAGCAATGATATAAAAATTTACTGAATAAACTTGCCACTGTTTGGTGACTTTTACCTGATCGTCTGAACCATCTGCACAATACTTACCATGTCCTTCCCTCCCACGAAGACACAAGTTAGCTTGCACAGGTTTAAATCTACGTGGGGATCACTGGCACGTTGCCATAATGGACGGTTCTAGTCTCAGTACGAAATGTCATGCAACGCATAGTTCAGGGCGTCACAGACAATTCCGTCCTATAGCAGGCGACTATCAGTAGTTCTGTCCGGACCAGATCGGTGCAAGTGGCCCAGCGACCATCCGCAGGAACTAAGACCTTGTGCACAAGTTGTCCGTGATCAAGCGTAGTCTACTAAGTTATCAATTGAGGCAATTCAGGACAATTACAGGCACAGGACAAGTAACAGGGCAATATCTAGTTTTGCATAGTCTTCCTGTTCATGAAACTAATAAGGTAGGAGGATGTCCTTCTTTTCACTTTTGTGTCAACTTTTGTAAGCCCGTGCGGCAAAGAGCCACCTTATTATAATTCTTTCATGAAACTAAAGAGCGACCTTATTCCTTCATGAAACTAAAGACTATCAGGAGAAAGAAAGAATTAATACAGAAAATTGAATCTCCACCAAAGATCCACCTTATTATAATTCCTTCATGAAACTAATAAGGTAGGTGGATGTCCTTCTTTTCACTTTTCTTTGTATCATTATTCCTTTTCTTCTTTTTTATGTTAAAGCTCTATGAGGCTTCAGATGGAAGAACTATCAGGTCATAAAGTTTGAATAGTTATACAAGACCCAAATCTGATATTTGCATTTGGATTTAGATCTGAATTATCAGTACTTCAAGACATGGTTTACAGAATCGACATCGGACCACTCCTATGAGTATCAGGATTGGCGGTTTCGGATTGGAGTTTTGAATTTTTTTTGGTATTGGAAATCAAATAATTAACTTTTAGAAAGTATATTTTATACATTTAGCATAATTTAAAGTATTTTCAGTTTGTTTTTTAGCTGTTTTAAAATTGAAGGAAATAGTAGTTACCATTGTCATGATTTACATGTGATTACGTTTCTTCTTTTATATGCTTTTACAATCTTACTATTTTTTACATCCTTGGTGATTGGTCATTTTCGTTCAATTTTCTTTGTCGAATTAACCTAATGTCAGTATTGGTCATTATCAAATATCGGTCGTTATCGGATTGGGACATACCAAACTGTATCGGCATCGGCGGTATCGGATCGGTATTAGCTGATACTGCAAATTATGCTTCAAGATAAGCGATCATCTTACTGCTCCCCGTACTCTTTCCTACTCTAGAGAACAAGGTCCACTCCTTGTTTGCTTGTTTGCATGGCTTATATCGGAAAATGTTATGGTAATGTCAATGTTCTTAAGTGGCATGTTATGCCAAAACCATCAGTGTGGCTTGTTATGCCAAAACCATCTGTGTTCACTGATAACACTCGATACTAGCAAATACTTTCCTGTATTTTTTTTCCAACGTATCAGAAATTAACAGGGTCAATCAGTGAACAGTACTGGTATGTCAAACATCTTTTTTTTCCCCTTGTTTAGCCTTTTTTAGGCATTGAATGTATGGTAAGCTACTGATACAATTAGGCTGGTTATGTTATATACTATTCGAATGCAGGATTTGTTTCAACTGGTCTTCAGCTTCCAGGTTATAAATACTCTTATGATTAACTGATTTCACTTCCAAAGATCTAGGAGACATTACAAAATCGGAGCCGCGTTGTTGGTTTGGAATTGATTCCATGCATATCCATCCAGGAGAAACTCCAAAATTGGTATTGTATTTGAATCGGACACAAAACGGGTACACATAAATATATAAAATCTGTGCAAAGCAACTCGGTTGCAACATTAATATAAATGGAACGCCCAAATCAATGTCACATCCATGACACCATATTGATACCTATCTTGCTGCATGCATAATTTGCATCTCCGTGCAACATAGATGGAAATACATCACATAATCATATATATATTTTAGAAGCATGCTGGCCTGGGAAGCTTAATCAAGAAAGGCTATTTATGGCATCATTCATTGAATTATCAGTCTCGTAGAAGGCTTGCTATTGGCCGTTCCATTTATATTAACAACAATTCCGTTTTCCAAAGTCAATGCTATTTATGTCCTAGTGAATTATCATTATTTTTTCCATTTATTCGAGAAAAGTGAAGTTTCTACAGTTTTTTATGCTTGAATCAGAATTAGTGTGTATTTTATTTTGTCGCTATACACGCAAAAATGCCGTCTTGATCATGGAACAAATAAATGTCGTGTCTGTTCGCCGTATCTGTATCAGTATCTGTTGCTGCACAGCCTCATATTGTGAAATAGCTAAAGTGGCAAGCAGTTTTATGTTCGATCAAATGCAAAGATCCACATTTACAACATAAGTGTCACACATTTTACATAATTGAATCTTTCACGAATCTTCAATTTAACTCATTTACATTTGACTGTGCATATAATGACATCAAAAACAATACTTCAACCCAACAGCTTCTGATGATCCTTCCCTTCCCACGTATCAAGTAACTCCACGGGGATGGCACATCCTTGTTGAGGACGGTCACTTTCCATTATGTCCAAGGAAATTGAGGGTTTATTTTTGGAATCCAAAGCCGTGGATGACATTTGATTCTTAGTAGAGGTGATACTCATTTTATGTTTAAGAACCATTAATAAATAATAAGATAACTGTATACCGTATTGTGCTTGACCTAAGTATATGTTTTGCATTTCACATGTTTATGTGAGAAATTTGAGAAACATCTCTAGAATATGCTTCTAAAAATGAAAAAGTTGACACAAAATGAGATAGTTGTCCTGTATATTACATCATTTACTAAAACTTCAAAATAGGAAATCTCCAGGCGGGATGATGGCTTTTCCTCTAAGCTGCATGAGTCAAGTTTGCTAGCTCGTGGGCTTCAAAATACTTCAAAATAAGGTACGATCATGACGTGCCGACAACTGGACTGGATTGGGAAGTAACTTCAACTCCTCGCAGGATTTCCTTGATGCAGGAAGCCTATTTCAACGAGGGTCAGTACATCGAAACGTACTGGTGAAGGCGAGCTAACCCAACTATACCAATCAACACGTTGTTTATATGAAGCATGCATATTATTTGTGGTCTTTCTATCTTGCCTTAGTTTATTTTACAAGCAAGCAATGAAATAAAAATTTATTGAATAAACTTGCCACCGTTCGGTGACTTTTACCTGCAGATCTGAACCACCTGCACAATACTTACCATGTCCTTCCCTCCCACGAAGACATAAGTTAGCTTGCACAGGTTTAAATCTACGTGGGGATCACTGGCACGTTGCCATAATGGACGGTTCTAGTCTCAGTACGGAATGTCATGCAACGCATAGTTCAGGGCGTCACAGGCCATTCTGTCCTATAGCAGGCGACTATCAGGAGTTCGGTCTGGACAAGATCGGTGCCAGTGCCCCAGCAACCGTCTGCAGGAACTAAGACCTTGTGCACAAGTTGTCCGTAATCAAGCGTAGTCTACTAAGTTATCAATGGAGGCAATTCAGGACAGTTACAGGCGCAAGACAAGTAACAGGACAAGATCTAGTTTTGCATAGTCTTCCTGTTCATGAAACTAATAAGGTAGGAGGATGTCCTTCTTTTCACTTTTGTGTCAACTTTTGTAAGCCTGTGCGTCAAAGAGCCACCTTATTATAATTCCTTCATGAAATTAAAGAGCTACCTTATTCCTTCATGAAACTAAAGCCTATCAGGAGAAAGAAAGAATTAATACAGAAAATTGAATCTCCACCAAAGAGCCACCTTATTATAATTCCTTCATGAAACTAATAAGGTAGGAGGATGTCCTTCTTTTCACTTTTCTTTGTATCATTATTCCTTCTCTTCTTTTATATGTTAAATCTCTATGAGGCTTCAGATGGAAGAACTATCTGGTCATAAAGTTTGAATAGTTATACTAGACCCAAATCTGATTTTGCATTTGGATTTAGATCTGAATTATCAGTACTTCAAGACATGGTTTACAGTATCGACATCGGACCACTCCTATGAGTATCGGGATTGGCGGTTTCAGATTGGAGTTTTGGATTTTTTTGGTATTGGAAATCAAATAATTAACTTTTAGAAAGTATATTTTATACATTTAGCATAATTTTAAATATTTTCAGCAGTTTTAGCATTATGGACTCATTGTATGAAAGTATCTCATTTTGGCCTAACGAGTTCAAGAGTTCGCATATGGATTAGATCGTTAAAAGAACTTTTCCAATACGAGGGTCAAAGAAACTTGAAGCTGCGC
Organism: Iris macrosiphon; assembly: GCA_036927795.1. NCBI lineage: Eukaryota > Viridiplantae > Streptophyta > Magnoliopsida > Asparagales > Iridaceae > Iris > Iris macrosiphon. The sequence continues at coordinate 271,205,634 of JAYESA010000005.1, forward strand.
TCTGATACCAATATGTCACGCCCCGATTCCGTGAAATCGATAGTCGTCCCCCTGGCGTGATGCCGTGTGGGCCTAGATTGCGCACTGCACAAGGATAAGGTATTTTGCATAACGAGCACATATTCAGAGTACACAAATAATTGAAACACAAAGTTGAAACATGGAAAAGTTCTCTTTATTGATAATGAACATCTTTTATAAACTCTTGAACGAGTCAGAAGGTTGCCGCACGGGCTTACAAAAGTTGACACAAAATGAGATAGTTGTCGTGTTCATTACATCATTTACTAAAACTTTAAAATAAGAGACCTCCAGGCGGGACAATGGCTTTTTCTTTGAGCTACATGAGTTAAGTTTGCTCGCTCCAGGGCTTCAAAATACTTCAAAATAAGGTACGATCATGACGTGCCGACAGCTGGACTGGATTGGGAAGTGCCTTTAGCTCCTCGTAGGATCTCCATGGTGCGGGGAACCTGTTTCAACGAGGGTCAGTACATCAAAACGTACCGGTGAAGGCGAGCTAACCCAACTATACCAATCAACACGTTGTTTATATGAAGCATGCATATTATTTGTGGTCTTTGTTTCTTACCTTAGTTCATTTTACAAGCAAGCAATGATATGAAAATATACTGAATAAACTTGCCACTGTTCGGTGACTTTTACCTGCCCGTCTGAACTACCTGCACAATACTTACCATGTCCTTCCCTTCCACGAAGACACAAGTTAGTTTGCACAGGTTTAAATCTACGTGGGGATCACTGGCACGTTGCCATAATGGACGGTTCTAGTCTCAGTACGGAATATCATGCAACGCATAGTTCAGGGCGTCACAGGTCATTCCGTCCTATAGCAGGAAACTATCAGGAGTTCCGTCCGGACCGGATCGGTGCAAGTGCCCCAGCGACCATCCGCAGGAACTAAGACCTTGTGCACAAGTTGTCCGTGATCAAGCGTAGTCTACTAAGTTATCAATTGAGGCAATTCAGGACAGTTTCAGACACAGGACAAGTAACAGGGCAAGATCTAGTTTTGCATAGTCTTCATGTTCATGAAACTAATAAGGTAGGAGGATGTCCTTCTTTTCACTTTTGTGTCAACTTTTGTAAGCCCGTGCGGCAAAGAGCCACTTTATTATAATTCCTTCATGAAACTAAAGAGCCACATTATTCCTTCATGAAACTAAAGACTATCAAGAGAAAGAAAGAATTAATACAGAAAATTGAATCTCCACCAAAGATCCACCTTATTATAATTCCTTCATGAAACTAATAAGGTAGGAGGATGTCCTTCTTTTCACTTTTCTTTGTATCATTATTCCTTCTCTTCTTTTTTAGTTATACAAGACCCAAATCTGATTTTTGCATTTGGATTTAGATCTTAGTTATCCCTACTTCAAGACATGGTTTACAATATCGACATCGGACCACTCCTATGAGTATCAGGATTGGCGGTTTCGGATTGGAGTTTTGGATTTTTTTGGTATTGGAAATCAAATAATTAACTTTTAGAAAGTATATTTTATACATTTAGCATAATTTTAAGTATTTTCAGTGTTTTTTTTTTAGCAGTTTTAGCATTATGGACTCATTGTATGAACGTATCTCATTTTGGCCTAACGAGTTCAAGAGTTCGCATAGGGATTAGATCATTAAAAGAACTTTTCCAATACTAGGGTCGAAGAAACTTGAAGCTGCGCTCTGATACCAATATGTCACACCCCGATTCCGTAGAATCGATAGTCGTCCCCCGGGCGTGATGCTGTGCGGGTCTAGATTGTGCACCGGACAAGGCTAAGGTATTTTGCATAACGATCACATATTCAGAGTACGCAGATAATTGAAACACAAAGTTGAAACATGAAAAAGTTCTCTTTATTGATAATGAACATCTTTTATAAACTCTTGAACGAGTCAGATGATTGCCGCACGGGCTTACAAAAGTTGACACAAAATAAGATAGTTGTCATGTTCATTACATCCTTTACTAAAACTTCAAAATAAGAGACCTCCAGGCGGGACAATGGCTTTTCCTCTGAGCTGCATGAGTTAAGTTTGCTAGCTCCTGGGCTTCAAAATACTTCAAAATAAGGTACGATCATGACGTGCCGACAGCTGGACTGGATTGGGAAGTGACTTCAGCTCCTCGCAGGATCTCCTTGGTACGGAGAACCTGTTTCAACGAGGGTCAGTACATCGAAACGTAGTGGTGACTTTTATAAGCCCGTACGGCAAAGAGCCACCTTATTATAATTCCTTCATGAAACTAAAGAGCCACATTATTCCTTCATGAAACTAAAGACTATTAGGAGAAAGAAAGAATTAATACAGAAAATTGAATCTCCACCAAAGAGCCACCTTATTATAATTCCTTCAAGATTAGCGATCATCTTACTGCTCCCCGTACTCTTTCCTACTCTAGAGAACAAGGTCCACTCCTTGTTTGCTTGTTTGCATGGCTTATATCGGAAAATGTTATGGTAATGTCAATGTTCTTAAGTGGCATGTTATGCCAAAACCATCAGTGTGGCTTGTTATGCCAAAATCATCTGTGTTCACTGATAACACTCGATACTAGCAAATACTTTTCTGTATTTTTTTTCCAACGTATCAGAAATTAACAGTGTCAATCAGTGAACAGTACTGGTATGTCAAACATCTTTTTTTTCCCCCTTGTTTAGCCTTTTTTAGGCATTGAATGTATGGTAAGCTACTGATACAATTAGGCTGGTTATGTTATATACTATACGAATGCAGGATTTGTTTCAACTGGTCTTCAGCTTCCAGGTTATAAATACTCTTATGATTAACTGATTTCACTTCCATAGATCTAGGAGACATTACAAAATCGGAGCCGCGTTGTTGGTTTGGAATTGATTCCATGCATATCTATCCAGGAGAAACTCCAAAATTGGTATTGTATTTGAATCGGACACAAAACGGGTACAAATAAATATATAGGGACCAAAATCAGTGCAAAGCAACTCGGTTGCAACATTAATATAAATGGAACGCCAAAATCAATGTCACATCCATGACACCATATTGATACCTATCTTGCTGCATGCATAATTTGCATCTCCGTGCAACATAGATGGAAATACATCACATAATCATATATATATATTAGAAGCATGCTGGCCTGGGAAGCTTAATCAAGAAAGGCTATTTATTGCATCATTCATTGAATTATCAGTCTCGTAGAAGGCTTGCTATTGGCCGTTCCATTTATATTAACAACAATACCGTTTTCCAAAGTCAATGCTATTTATATCCTAGTGAATTATCATTCTCTTTTCCATTTACTCGAGAAAAGTGAAGTTTCTACAGTTTTTTATGCTTGAATCAGAATTAGTGTGTATTTTATTTTGTTGCATATATACACGCAAAAATGCCCTGTCTTGATCATGGAACAAATAAATGTTGTGTCTGTTCGCCGTATCTGTATCAGTATCTGTTGCTGCACAGCCTCATATTGTGAAATAGCTAAAGTGGCAAGCAGTTTTATGTTCTATCAAATGCAAAGATCCACATTTACAACATAAGTGTCACACATTTTACATAATTGGATCTTTCATGAATCTTCAATTTAACTCATTTACATTTGACTGTGCATATAATGACATCAAAAACAATACTTCAACCCAACAGCTTCTGATGATCCTTCCCTTCCCACGTATCAAGTAACTCCACGGGGATGGCACATCCTTGTTGAGGACGGTCACTTTCCATTATGTCCAAGGAAATTGAGGGTTTATTTTTGGAATCCAAAGCCGTGGATGACATTTGATTCTTAGTAGAGGTGATACTCATTTTATGTTTAAGAACCATTAATACATAATAAGATAGCTGTATACTGTATTGTGCTTGACCTAAGTATATGTTTTGCATTTCACATGTTTATGTGAGAAATTTGAGAAGCATCTCTAGAATATGCTTCTAGAAATTGTCTCTTCTTCGTGCATCTAATGCACCAGGGGTTATTTGCTGTTATGGAAGCTACGCACACAGCACTTTGTTGCTCTGTTTGCGAAAAATTAAGTCTTGTATGTGATAGTATGTAACATTTGGTTCATAATCCTTATTGTGGAAAATAGTCTTATATGTGATAGCATTTGACATTTGATTCTCTAGTTACTGCACAAAAAGTTGACATTTGCTTAACCAGAGCAAAAGTCATAAATAGTAAAATTTTCCCAAACTATCATGCACTTCATCTTTTCCCAAACCCAAATTTGACAGGGTTTGACTTGGTCAGAGTTTAGCCAGCCCGGTCTTGAGCAGCTGGTCGGGTCGGGCTAGGCTCGAGACCAAAACCCAAAATCCAGCCTGGGCCCAGACCTGGGTAGCGTCATGTCAAACTGGGCAAGAACTGTTTCAAGCCACGTGGATGAGATCATAACTCTAATCCTATTTGCAGGTCCTCTTGGCACAGTAACATAATCATCCACTATCGTATTCCCTTGCTCTAAATGCAGGAACTGATCATAAAGGGAATCTCTGACAGTAGCTGAAAATTACTTCTTGTTGAAAATCTCTTTGAGTTCCTCTAAGTCTTGTCTAAGTCCCAGTCGACACTCCTCTCCTTCCCACCAATGATGAGCATTGTCTTTTAATTGTAGTCTTAACTGTTGGCATCCATAAATTTGCTGATAGTTGGGAAGCCAGTTTGTAACCTCGGTGCAGTCTTTAGTACCTTTGAAGGTTTGGGGGCTTCATGGTACAGAACACCTCTATGGTCCCCGCCCCCCCCCCCCCCCCCCCCCCCCCCCCCCCCCCCCCACACACACACACACACACACATGAGACTAAGGTGCTCGGTTCAGAGTTGACTCCAAACTCTGCCCGATAAACTCATTCTGTTGCAATTAGGCCTGCATCATGCCTTGAAAGAACTGACTCGTCTAACTGGCTAGCGGACTAGAAATCCGAGCTTGTCCATTATGCATTAACAAAAAAATGGTTAGTATTGGACTGTCAGCCATGTATGATCTATGTTTGGAACTTTTGACCAATTTTCAGTTATTTAGTGAATGTTTTGTCTGAATCAGTCCACGTCCGTGTCTGAATCAGTCCACGTTAGTGAATGTTTTGTCTGAATGAGTATTGGACTGTCAGCCATGTATTATCTATGTTTTGACCAAAATTTTAGTCTGTTCCCACCAAATTTGGCTTAAACCTGCTCTAAATCAGCGATTTATTGGCCATGTATCGACTAACTGCAAGTTGTATCGTCTTTTTTTAATCACGTATTGGTGTGTTCTGGAACCAGGCACATGAATGCCAACTGAAATCTTGTCGATATGTGTGTAATGTTAGATGCCCATCAGTTCTTTAAACATCCATATATGATAAAGTTGCTCAACATATAAATGAGTGTATAATGTTATTTTTAGCATGACCTTTTGAAAATATGAATTCAATAAACCAAAAGTAGAGAAGAACCATATTACCACCAGCACCACCACAATAAATTGTGTCCAAGGATTTATATCGTGTATTTGTGCAAGATAGGTGACTACTTAAATAGGTTTTAGCAATGTGATGACTTAAAATTTTGTAAACACTGATTAAAAGCGCAGAATGGCAGGAAATTGACCTAAGCATGTTTAAAATCTCATTGGCAAGAAAAGAAAAAAATGCACTATTCAATTTTAAATGCATGTATTTGTGAACTCAACTTTCTTTATGATTGGTGCACCTGAAAATAGTTTTCAAGGTAGATGGTCAATGGGAGGTTGAGAGCACTACTTGATCAGTGCAGGGAAGTACTCAACTGACAAATGGGTCAAAGAGGCTGATATCTGCTCTTATATACACATATTAGTCTCTGACAGCAACAATGTAGTTCAGACAGAAACATTTACTTACAACTTTTTAATCCTTGTGTTAACAAAGATGAGAAAAATCAAATGTGCATTTTAACATTACTTATTATGTAACTTACATACTACACGATGTTCATTCCCATATTAGACATTGATCAGAACACCTAATATATTTCCTAATACTGATATACATTATAGATCAAGAAGAGATCCAAAATCTAGATTAAAAAACTTTAAAATCATAAAGATCTTCTAGAGGAGGAAGAATAGGCATGCCAGACTTACACTGGCTAACTGTTAGTTGATTGTTTTGCGGCACTGTTAGTTGAAAATTGATAAAGATTAATGTTTGTTTTTTCTACTGCACTGTAATTGATTTTTCATTGCTGTTTCCTGGCAGGTCAGCTGATAACTGGAAGCTTTTGAAGGAGTTAGAGAAAGATTGATTATTGCAGTGTTCTTCTTAATAAATTTATTCTTCATAATGGTTATTGCTCGACATTGCAGACGGTCAATATTGATATCACCATCGAGACAGATTTAGTTTATGCTCTTAAAGTCAAAGGACGCCCTCAGCTATTATTTCTAAAAGGAAACAAAATTTTGTACAGGGAGAAAGGTATGAGCTATATGCATTAGTAATATCAAACAATTATCGGTGATCATGACCTAATTCACCGTCCGTGTTTTTCATCTGTAGAGTCTAGAACAGTCGACGAACTGGTGCCTCCATTTTGAATTGTCGTTCTTCAGTTACTTATATCAAGAGTTGTATTCCATGATGCAGTTATTACAAATGCAATGATGTTATAACCTCAACATACTATCTCCAGCCTATACAAATCGTACCTCTTCTATCCTCCCTACTTCCCCCAATACACTTGCTACCACCTTCCTAATCAAATCCCCAAATCAGTCCTGAATCCACCTTGGTTATTAGCCGCCAAATTCACCTGTTGGCCAAATTCACCTGTTGGAAAAGATTTACCCGATGTTTCTCTTGGGAAAGAATGGATAAGATCCACCCATGCTTCCCCATCATCACCAGCTGTCGCATCTTCCACTTTTGAGGTAATTTGGTTCCATCTAACAATGTCTTTTTTACTTCACTTCAGATTTCACTCCCTACTTCTAGTATATATAGAACTTATACCACTTGCAGGTTTTTTCATGAATGGTTAATTTTCTTTTACCAATATGTTACTTTCTTATTGGTGAAGGAAGAAATATAGAATATCTGCAAGGATTCTTTTCTGAAAGTTTTGATCCACTTTTATTGTTTCCATATTTGCTCAACCGAAAATGATGAAAGCACTCACTAAAAAGTACATATATCAAACTAAGACGGATGAACAATGAGAAGTATGCAGTTAAATATATCATATGAAACTTTCCAAATTGAATAGCTTAAGCAATTACCAAAGAAATAGAATGTTAAAATAGTTTTACTTTTCACACACAAAAGGTTGTATCCTAACTTATTTGGGGAAATCCACATCCACCGCTTGAAAGTCCTAAGACTTTTACTAATCAGCTTAACACTAACCAACATAGTCAAATATAAATAAATAGACTTTGCTCAAGTGTTTTAAGACTAGATTGTGGAGAAAAATAAAACAAGAGGTCCAATACATGTATGCAACATGTTAACAGTTCAGTCAATAAATGACATTAAACAAGATATCAAGCGATGCTTTCTGACAAGTCTACTTCTTCAACATCCTTTATTGTTTCCTAGAGTATATTTGCTCAACCAAAGATGATGAAAGCACTTACGGAAAAAGTACATATATCAAACAAGACACATGAACAATGAAATTTATAGTTGAATGAAGTATGCACTTAAATATAACACTACAAAAATACAACAAAATAGCGACGGAAATATCCGTCGTTATTTTGTACTTTTATGTTGCTAAACAGTAATAGCGACAGAAAAGCGATGAAAAAACTTCGTCACTGACACAATTGTTGTTGTTTACATTATGTCGCTAATCCGTCATTTTTGCGACAACTCGGCGACGGATACATTAAGCAAAATAGTAACGACAAAGCAACGTATGTATCCGTCGCTAAACTCATCGACGAAAATAGCGACGGATGAACGATTATTTCTTATACTCTTTAAGTATCATACGGTAGCTTAATGACAGAACTTTTCCCGTCTTCCGTCGTTGATCCGTCGCAGAAACTTCTTTAGTCCGTCGCTTGGTTAAATTTTTCAGTTTTTCATTCATGATCCGTCGCGTATACATCGATGGTCCGTCGCTGCTTGGATATTTTTTCCAGAAATTAATATTTTTGGCTACACCCATCTAACACAAAATAACATTCAAAATCCCAAAAAATATCCATATCCATATCCCAACACGTAATACAATAATCACATATATAGACTATATAAAACCCAAAAACATATCAACAAACAATATTAAGAACATCCAATATATATATAAAACACAAAAAAATATATCAACAAACAATATTAAACACATCCAATAGATATATAAAACATCTATTGGTCCATAATCTATCAATAGTACCAGTGTCATAATAATACAATAGTACAGTACAAAGACTATAATACATCCATCATCAATACTGTCCAAATGATCTTTATTCTCAGGATAACATCAGCATCCCCCAAGTCCTTCATACTGAACTTGGACAAGTGGAACTGTACTGGTATGTCAAACATCTTTTTTTTTCCTTGTTTAGCCTTTTTTAGGCATTGAATGTATGGTAAGCTACTGATACAACTAGCAAATACTTTCCTGTTTATCTTCGAAATCCTTCTGCCTCCTCACTCGCTTAATCGACGATTCTGCGAGTTCTGGTTCAAATATTTCCTTTTCAATGACAACCTCTTCTTGGATTGCATCTTTGTTGGAAGCGACTGTCTCCTCTGCACCAATACTATTCCTCGGAATGTCCATGAGATAATGTTCTTGTGTCTTGCAAATTTATCTTCAATGAATTCTGAGCAACGAGGTTCAATGATATGAATAGATTCAATATCAAGAAATCTCATAGCATCACTATTTTTGGCATTCATCCGAAGAATATGGTCTTCGTAGTCCTCGTTTTCATATTCAGAAGCATCACATACGCCAGACATCCCGATACTCGAATGCCATTCATGTTGGGTCTGACCTTGAACCAGAGTCGATGAAGAGTAATGTCAGAAGTTGCGTGCGGAACTTTATTGAGAATGAAGGTAGCCATAACCGCAGATTCTCCCCAAAAGCAATTTGGAAGTCCCGTAGTCAACAACATGGAGTTTATCATCTCTGTCAACGTTATATTCTTCCTTTATGCAACTCCATTGGATTAAGGAGAATACGGAGCACTATTCTCACTGATAATTTTATGTTCTTTGCAGACTGATGCGAATTCAAAAGAACGATACTCTCCGTCTCGATCGCTTCTTCGTCTCTTGAGTTGTCCGATTTGATGCTCTCCTTCAGCTTTGAAGTCTTTGAATTTCTCGAATGCTTCTTCTTTCGACTTAAGTCGATAGACAAACGCGTATTTTGAGAAGTTGTCGATGAAAGTAATGAAGTACATCATCCCGTACTTTATGGAGAATTGCTTGAAGTCACAAATATCTGAGTTCACTAACTCTAGAAGATCTCTGCTTCGGTTCAACCATTTGAATAGTTTTCTAACAATCTTCGTCTGCGCACAGGTTTCGCACTTCTCCACCACCTTACTCCCATATTTGGAGATAAGCCATAGACTAGACATCTTGTTTATTCTTTTACAATGAACATGTCCTAGTCTATTACACAACTTAATAGGATAACCAGAAGAAGAGACTGCATTGACATTTTGAATGGGAGTTACAAGCTCAATCTTGAACATCCCTTCAGTACAGTAGCTTAGTGACGGAACTTTTCCCGTCTTTCGTCGTTGATCCGTCACAGAAACGTCTTTAGTCCGTCGCTTGGTTAAATTTTCCAGTTTTTTGTCGTTGATCTGTCGCGTATGCATCGATGGTCCGTCGCTGTTTGGATATTTTTTCCAGAAATTAATATTTTTGGCTACACCCATCTAACACAAAATAACATTCAAAATCCCAAAAAATATCCATATCCATATCCCAACACATAACACAATAATCACATATTTACACTATAAAACCCAAAAAACATATCAACAAACAATATTAAACACATCCAATAGATATATAAAACATCTATTGGTCCCATAATCTATCAACAGTACCAAAGTGTCATAATAATACAATAGTACAATACAAATACTACAATACATCCATCATCAATACTGTCCAAATGATCTTTATTCTCAGGATAACATCAGCATCCCCCAAGTCCTTCATACTGAACTTGGACAAATGGAATTTCTTCATCTCTGTAACACATTCTAGATCCGTATCCAGGATTAGCTTATTGTCCACATAAAGACAAACTATGACTCCTCCCATCAACGAACTTAGTGTAAAAATATGTATCCATCTCGCTGACTCTATAGCCGTTTAATCTAATGACTTTATCAAACTTCTCATGCTACATCTTGGGGGCTTGCTTCAAACCGTACGATGATTTTACCAACTTGCAGACTTTGCCTTCAAGACTCTTGACGACAAATCCTTCCGGTTGCATGTAAATCTCTTCGGTCAGATCTTCATTCAGGAACGTCATTTTTATATCTATATGATGAATCACCAGCTTGTGAATTGCACCCAGAGCAATAAGCATCCTGATGGTTGTCATCTGCGCAACTGGAGCATACGTATCAAAATAATCGATCCCTACTTTTGAGAAAATTCCTTGGCTACCAACCTTGCCTTGAACTTATCAACAGTTTCGTGCCTTTATTTTCTTCTTGAAGATCCATTTACATCCGATGGATTTTTCTCCTTCAAGTATATCGACTAACTTCCAAGTGTTGTTGGAGGTTATTGAGTCAAACTCATCGTTGACAGCCTCCTTCCAAAAGATGGCATCTCTGATTTTCGTCGTCTCATCATAGGTAAGAGAATCTGCTTCCACATGATAGGTGACAAAATTATCTTCGAAATCCTTCTGCCTCCTCACTCGCTTAATCGACGATTCTGCGAGTTCTGGTTCAAATGTTGCCTTTTCAATGACAACCTCTTCTTGGATTGCCTCTTTGTTGGAAGCGACTGTCTCCTCTGCACCAATACTATTCTTCGGAATGTCCATGAGATAATGTTCTTGTGCCTTGCAAATTTATCTTCAATGAATTCTGCGTTACGAGGTTCAATGATATGATTAGATTCAATATCAAGAAATCTCATAGCATCACTCTTTTCGGCATTTATCCCAAGAATATGGTCTTCGTAGTCCTCGTTTTCATATTTTGAATTTTCATATTCGGAAGCTTCACATACGCCAGATATCCAGATACTCGAATGCCATTCATATTGGGTCTGACCTTGAACCAGAGTTCATGAAGAGTAATGTCAGAAATTGCGTGTGGTACTTTATTGAGAATGAAGGTAGCCATAAGCGTAGCTTCTTCCCAAAAGCAATTTGGAAGTCCCGTAGTCAACAACATGGAGTTTATCATCTTTGTCAACGTTATATTCTTCCTTTATGCAACTTCATTGGATTGAGGAGAATACAGAGCACTATTCTCACTGATAATTTCATGTTCTTTGCAGACTGATGCGAATTCAAAAGAACGATACTCTCCGTCTCGATCGCTTCTTCGTCCCTTGAGTTGTCCGATTTGACGCTCTTCTTCAACTTTGAAGTCTTTGAATTTCTCGAATGCTTCTTCTTTCGACTTAAGTTGATAGACGAACGCGTATTTCGAGAAGTTATCGATGAAAGTAATGAAGTACATCATCCCGTACTTTATAGAGATTTGTTTAAAGTCACAAATATCTGAGTTCATCAACTCTAGAAGATCTCTGCTTCAGTTCAACCATTTGAATAGTTTTCTAACAATCTTCGTCTGCGCACAGGTTTTGCACTTCTTTACCATCTTACTCCCATATTTGGAGATAAGCCATAGACTAGACATCTTGTTTATTCTTTTACAATGAACATGTCATAGTCTATTACACAACTCAATAGGATAACCAGAAGAAGAGACTGCATTGACATTTTGAATAGGAGTTACAAGCTCAATTCTTGAACATCCCTTTAGTACAAAATATTTTTTCGAATTTTTTTTCTTTATATGACATCACCATCTGACCAGTGTTGATGTCTATCCTCAAGCCTGCGTTACACATCAGACTTTCTGAGATCATGTTTTTTTCTATCACTGGTACATGCTTCACATCATGTAGCATCAGCGACTTCTCCAAAGTTAGATTCAACACTACCGTTTCGATCCCATGTACTTCAATTTGTGACTTGTTTGTGATAGAAAACTTTTCAGAAGTAGGCTTGTATGTGGTGAACAACTCACTCTTTGAGCACACATGACAGGACGCACCATTGTCCACCTACCAGTCAGTGTCGACACCAATTGAGTCAACATATGCAATCATAGCAAACTTGTTAGGTTTATCTTGCTCATTTGGTTTAAGCTTGGATCTGCAGTCCTTCTTGTAGTGGCATTTCTTGCCATAGTTGAAGCAAGTCACGTCAGACTTGGGCTTTGGCTTGAACGAAGCCGACTTGACTTTCAGATGGTTGAAGTTCTTTTTGTTGTTATAGGAAGCCTTCTGCTTCCCTTAGAGTCTCCAGCATGAACCATGTTGACTTTGGCCAACTGCTTGGATAGAGTATCCACCTTGAGCATAGGAGTTCTAAATGGATCCTAATGGAATAGGAGTTCTAGATCGACCTCTATCTTCTTGCGGTACATGTCCGTAATGAACGTGTTCCACCTAGAAGGGAGCTTGGAGACAATACCCCCCACAATGAATTTGTCTTCTAGGGTCATGCCTTTATCCTCAAGTTTTTTGTTGTAACTTGAGAAATTCTTCTTTAACTTGAGACAACATCACCTTGTCATCCTCAAATTACATCTTGAAGAACTTGTCAATGATGTGAATCTTGGATCTCTTCTCATCAGATTTGTAGTGCTTCTCCAGATATTCTCATACGTCCTTAGCATGGACCATCTTGTTGTATGATTCCGCCATTGAGTCTTCTATGGTGTTTAGAATCAACAGTTTGTAGAGGTTGTTCTCTCTCTTCCACTTATGTTGCAAAGTCGTGGCTTTAGCAATCCTCCGAGCATTAACACTATCCGGAAGAGTAGGTTCAGGATCTGTCAACATGTAATCAACGTTCACGAGTTGAAGATTGAGACTAGTTTTTCTTTTCCAAATATTGTAGTGCTCTTCGGCAAACTTCTCAAGTTTGTTAAAACTTGTGTCGAGAAAACTTGCACAGTTGTTCTCCATCTTTATCATATATTGTCTTAAGATTGTTATTCCCGAGGTAGATCAAAGATGGATCACAAAGGTCAGGAACAAAGATTCACCCCAAATTTTGCAGTATGTTCTGTGTTTGATCCTGAAGTTGTAGTCGAGTCTCAGAGATTTACGTAAAAAAGTTTGCTATATGAAAAAACTCGATTCCAACAAAAAATTTAATAACTTCATATTACAACTTTCTTAGATTACAAACCTGACGAAAAAGTTATTCGTTCTTCCTTGTAAACGCAGCTGCAATTGAGACAAAATGTTTACAAGTTAGAAGAGAGAAGAATATGAAGATAGTAGAACAACTCTTACTGGGGTGATGACGTCCACCCTTGCTCAAAGCCAGATTCGCCCTCTAGACGATCTGAGTAAGTTCACAAGAGAACTTATGGAACGTTCATAGTCACCTTTGTTGCTGACTCTTGGACTTCGGTGGTGGCCTCAACAATATCTCTTCTGTCACTCAATTTTGTAGTATGCTCTCAAAGGAGGCATGGGGAGACTAATTATAGAGTAGGGAGGAAACCCTAACCCTTATCTTGGCTGCCATCAAAATCTAGAAAGATAACAATCAAATAAAAATCGAATTCCAAAAAATCAAGATTGATTTAATTCGATTTATATTCCATAACTGTCCAAATCTCGCAATCGAGGAATCTGTGGAGTATTCGTGCAACCTGCACTGTCTGTGCATATGCATATACGAGTAAACTTGATCCCTGGTTGGAACATGGCCAAGCTCCAGTAATTCACTATCCAACTTCTCTTTGATGAAGAATCTATCAATCTCGATGTGTTTGGTCCTGTCATGCTGTACTGGATTGTTGGCGATACTAATAGCTGACTGATTGTCACACCACAGCTTCATCTTGGCTCCTTGATCCAGCTTCAGCTCCACCAGCATATTCTTCAACCATAGCAGCTCTGCAACTCCCAAGGCCATAGCTCTGTACTCTGCTTCTGCTGTCGATCTGGCCACCACAGACTGCTAATTACTCCTTCAGGAGACCAAGTTACCTCCTACAAATATGCAATATCCCGAGGTAGACCTCCTGTCATCAACACAACTAGCCCAGTCAGAATCACAGTAGCCCTCGACGCTCACGTGATTGTTCTTCCTGAATATTAGTCCCTTCCCGGGAGCACCTTTCAAGTACCTCAGAATCTGGTACACTGCATCCATATGACCCTTCCGTGGGTCATGCATGTAGCGGCTCACCACACTTACTGCAAAGCAGATATCAGGACGTGTGTGACTCAAATAGATCAACTTGCCAACCAGTCTCTGGTATCTGTCCCGATCAACTGGTTCTCCAGCCTCCCGATCAACTGGTTCTCTAGCCTCAGCATCAATCTTGAACCTCTGATCTATTGGTGTCGCTGCAGGTTTGCACCCCAACATCCCAGTTTCTGTGAGAAGGTCCAGTGCATACTTCCTTTGAGAGAGAACAATCCCCTCTGCTTCTCGAGCAATCTCAATCCCAAGGAAGTACCGAAGAAGGCCGAGATTCTTCACCTCGAATTCCTTGTCAAGCTTTCCTTTGAGTTGGGCGATCTCCTGCTCATCATCTCCTGTGATAATCATATCGTCCACATACACCGCAAGCATGGTGATGTGGCCTCCACTCCGACGGAAGAACACAGTATGATCAGCATTGATCTGCTGATATCCCATCCCTATCATCGTCCTTCTGAATCTGTCAAACCACGCTCGAGGAGACTTCTTCAGTCCATAGAGGGACTTCTTCAACCTGCAGACCTTGCCTACTGTCTGATTGGTGCCAAATCCTGGTGGTATCTCCATGTACACCTCCTCCACTAGATCTCCGTGAAGAAACGCATTCTTCACATCCAGTTGGTGTAGCTTCCATCTGTAACGCCCCGCAACCGTACGGTGCGTTACGCTGAGTCGGATTGAATGAAACAAATGCTGGTTCCATTTGATTTGTTGGATTTTGGAAATAAGTATTGATTGAGTTGTTTCATGTGCAGATGGCTAGCGGGTTCGATGGAAATCAGGTGTTCGTTCAGAGCAGTACTGAGATAGCTGAGTTGGAATGATAATGCCATCTTCCTTAGTCCGATCGGTCGGATGATTTGTAGAGCACGGCCTGCTCGCACGGTCAAACCAGTTGAGTAGATCGCGCTTGCATCGGACCACGGGTTCAAGGGATTGGCCGTATCGGCAGGACAGGATGCCTAACGGGATCAATCATTGTGAGTGGGCTCTTTCCCTTCTCCTCTACTCCTTCATGCCTAATAATATGGAAAACACGTAAATGGCTTGAACACTTGGGCTGAAACATTGGGAATCACTACACTGAGGCGTACATAGAGTGTACGCCATTGGCTTGGTAGGATTGTGGCTTGATTTGGTTTGCGCGTTGGATAGTTGGATGCGATAGCTGGATTATTCATTTGAGGCGATCGGTTGGATTACTTGGGATTATGCTTGGACGGATGGAAATATACAAGTTGGAATGATACAATTGAGGCAATAGGAATATCGAGAATATCGGGGATTTGGGCGAGCGAGCGTGCATCCGTGCACGGGTATCACTTGGTCGCTTTGTCTTGCAAAGCGAGCAGTTATGGTTCAAAACCGAACAACTGCATCGGCGAGGGTGTTGTGCCGCTTGATGGGGCATCGTGCTACGAATGGGGCATTGTGCCACTGAAACGGCATTGTGCCATGGGTTAGCTTTGAGAAGGGTGTTGCACCATTGGAAATACTGTGTTGAGAAGAGGCATTGTGCCTGTGGAAATACTTGGGATTTGGTGCCTTGGGCAATATGTTGGAAGAATGGTTATGGATGTGTTGGTTGGATTATTGGCGGAACGAGTCTAGGATCGCTTGGTGGGGCGAGAATGTTCGATCCTCTCGTCATACCTACTTGGTGTCTGCATGTCACGGACAACCTGTATTGCACAGGGTTTGGTCTCCTCGAACGGGTACTCCGGGGCACCGGGACCGTTCGGCCATGGAGGAGACAATTGGGTAATGCGTCTTGGGCGCGGTGCCAGTGGTTGGAATCGATCCAGGTGGGTTAGCTACTTAGCGCTGTTTCGAGGAGAACCGCATTTGATCAGTCCGATCAAAGTCCTTTATGGCTTGGCCAGTGACTTCATATAGTATAGTGTTGGCTTGCTTTTCTTTGGTTGGTTTGTGCTTCGCGTAGGCGCGGCCACCTTGCCTCGGCAAGAGTGTGCACTGTGAGATTTGGATTGTAAATGTTGGTTGAGGATGGATATTGAGGCTTGGTTGATGGTTCGACATGTTATCGTGTTGCTTGGACTTGAGCAGGACGGTTTGCATGCTAGTTTCCCTCGAGTTGCTTATATATTTGCTTGTCGTTTGGTTTGAGTTGAGTGCTTGCATGCTTAAACTGCTTTACAGCTTTCCTTAACGTGTCATCCCTATGCCATGAAATGAATATAGGATTCAACTAGAAAGATCACCATATAACTGTTTGCATTCACTATTTTTACTTAGTGTCGGCTTAGGCGAGTGGGTTACCCCGCTCACCAGTACGGTTGTGTACTGACCTACGTTTGTGGGCATTATTTCAGGTACGCAGGCGTAGTGGCGCTGCTTGGATATACGGGACATGATGTATGAACTGTAAGTACCTTTGTGGGCTAGAGAAAAGAGCAAGAGTATTTCATCGCCTTCGTGGCATCGCCTTCGTGGCCTTGTCTTCGATGAGGCATTTCATTTGACCCTATCGTGAGCTTCACTGCGTATTACTCTGATTGTGTGCTTGGTACACAATACTTGACTTCCGCTGCAACTTGGTTGTTTCAATGATAACATTTGGTGTTTGACAACATCGCCTTGTACGAGCGCAACTCCAGGCTCGTACGGCATCACGTCTCGATGAGAACGATGGTCCTGCGGGAGAGCTGTAAACGTGGTGATTCACGTTCAGCGGGGACTATCGAGCTTGCGGGAGATTGGGGCGTGACAAATTGGTATCAGAGCGCCTGGTTCATTTTCTCGGACTTGGTCCTTCGCTTCATCACAAACTCTAAATAGCTTCCGCGTGTCGTCTAGCTCTTGACTCTACTCGGTGCCGCATCGGATGTTTCATGCAATAAGTCTATTTATTGTTAGTTGTGGCTGCATATTGTTCTTGGTTGTGTTGCTTTGGTTGGTTTTCGTTAGATCGCTTAGCCTCGTTAGGCGTTGTTGCATTCGTGCAACAAGTTGAGAGCTTTCGTTGGGTTGGCTTGGCTTGTCGTTCTAGGAGTTCTGATTGCATTATTGGATCAGTTGGTTGGCATGCGAGATTTGGTTATGCGGCATGTTTTGAGTAGAAACATTCGATGAGAATGAATCCTTACACGAGTTGCTCGTCTAGCGATTGTGTTGGATAGAAGTTGGAATTTTGGCTGTGGCGCATCGGTTGAGCAGGTTTGAGTTTGGTTCGGGAATATATGGATAAGTTGGTACGAGTTGCTCGTACAACAAAAGTGTGAAACCGTTGGGTATTGGGTTGGACTATTTGGAAGACAATCATTGCACGATTGCTCGTGTTGAGAAGGTATCAGACGGGTTGAGAAACAGTTGGATAATTCAAGCGTTGCCTGAGTTTTGTGTCAAACTCGGATTGGAGAAGGCATAATCACATATTTTGGATGGTTCGGACGGATCTTGGATCCAGTGCAAGAAAATCGTAATGCGAGTAGCGACTCGATTCGGAGTGGTATATGGGATACCACATTGTGAGCAAGGCATTGGAATACTTAAGTTGGACATCAATGGGAATTGCCTGAACGGACTCGGATATTTGGAAATATAATTTGGTTGGTGCACGTTGGTTGAGTTGGGAAGAATGAAAATGGAGCAAGTGAATATTGAGTTGAGCATGAGGAACAAACAGATGGGTGACGCTTGAGCGAAGCGATTGGTTAATTGAAGGATAGCGAGCACGGACTATGATTTTGGGCAACACATTTGAGCTGTTGGTTGAGCAATGAAACACGATCTTGTCTTGGAGGGACAATGCGATGGACTTGAACGGACTGGAAGGATTTTGGATATTGCTGCTCGAGAAGTCGACTCAGGTTTAGCGAAGTGGAATTTTGGGCAAGATGGTGCAACGATAGTAAACGGATTCTCCGGAAGACGTGGACGAATTGAGGCAACAACTAAAGGCAAGAATTTGTGGCGGACAGACTTTTGAAGATAGCTAAACTTGGGAGCAACGTCGGAGCAAATCACTATACGGTTTGAGCAAGTTGGACGTGCATTGTAGAATGCGGCAAGGGGATAAGAATTGGAGCAAGTCTTGAGTTTCAGAAATCATTACAGTGGTAGTGCGAGAAGACGAATATGGCAATTCGGAAATTTGATGGATTCAGGGCAGAAACGACGGATTGATGGAAGACGGTTTCAACAAGCACAGTTCTCAAACTGTGGCTCGGATAGATAGCAAGACTCTAGGTGGTTAAGCGGCATTGGTTGACAGATCAGCAGAGGTAGTGCATGAGTTCTCGGATTCGGAAGTTCGCTCGGATGGAATGGTTGGATTTTGATTCGGATTTGCAGATGAGATATAGCATGGTTCATAGTAACTGTCCATCGTGATGATTACAATTATCGAGCGTAGCTTCGGGACAGCTGACCCTAGTGACTTGCCCGCAGATCAGAGATTGAATATGGTTGACCCATAGAACGACCCTTGAGGCGGCGTATTTGGGAATGCGTCGAGGGCAGATGTGAGCAATGTGATTTGGCTTATTGACTGAGAGTTGGATTTGAGAGATCCTTGGGATAGCCTTCAGCTGAAGATGCAGCCGGAAGATCGAAGCGATTGTGGGATTGGCCTAAGTCAACTGATGAGATTCAGAGTCACAGATTTTTGTAGATGGCATCGCCTCTGACTCATCGTACTCTGGAAGGGAATAGCATTTATATGAATAGACGACTGTGGCGGCTCGTTCAAATCAAATCTTTGCGAATATTGGAAGGGACAGATGTGCCTCAGATTTACAAGATGTATCGGAACTTAGTCTGGGAAGCGTGCTCATTCGGAAGGCGAAGGTGATATCCTATGCTTCGAGGCAGTGGAAGCAGCGCGAAGAACTATTCCATGCGCAACCTAGGAATTGTGGCGAGTGTGTCCACGTTGAAATCGTGGCGACACTATCCCTTTGGCGTGGCGGCGAGATCTTCGTGGATCACACAAACCTCAATATAGATGTTCACCCTGTGAAGTATTGAGATTGAGGAAGAGGTGTTGGACTGAGCTGATGAAAGCAAAGTTGATATTTGGGTAAGTCGCCTAGATGGGGTAGTATCATTTGAGTTGATCGTTCGGTGCATGAGATATATTTGGAGATGTTGCTAGTGCGGATTCAGAAATAGTTGGATGGATTGAGTTGGAACTCGGACTGATTGATCGGTGGAAAATCATCATATTGAAAATAGTGCTCAAGCGAATATGTTGGAATGGAAATCAGGTTTGGTTCAATTGGGAGTAAAGCAAATGGATGCCTCGGACATAAAGATACCCTTGTAACTTATCCAAATTCGCTATCGCAAAGTTCGGCTGAAATACATGTATTTTAGGGACGCCTTAAATATGTGTATCGATCCAAAACTAAGCGATACGAGGAATTCGTATTGAGCTGCAAGGAGGATGTGGGAATATAGAATTTGTACGAGCATTCAACAGAGCGAGATGCTGAGTCTGGATCAGGATAATGTGAGTTGCATAGAGCAGATCCATGGAATTGGATTGTGGCATGTGATAGGAATGAGTACCAGCACGGTTCGTGGACGAACCTGATTCTAAGTGGTATATTATGTAACGCCCCGCAACCGTACGGTGCGTTACGCTGAGTCGGATTGAATGAAACAAATGCTGGTTCCATTTGATTTGTTGGATTTTGGAAATAAGTATTGATTGAGTTGTTTCATGTGCAGATGGCTAGCGGGTTCGATGGAAATCAGGTGTTCGTTCAGAGCAGTACTGAGATAGCTGAGTTGGAATGATAATGCCATCTTCCTTAGTCCGATCGGTCGGATGATTTGTAGAGCACGGCCTGCTCGCACGGTCATACCAGTTGAGTAGATCGCGCTTGCATCGGACCACGGGTTCAAGGGATTGGCCGTATCGGCAGGACAGGATGCCTAACGGGATCAATCATTGTGAGTGGGCTCTTTCCCTTCTCCTCTACTCCTTCATGCCTAATAATATGGAAAATACGTAAATGGCTTGAACACTTGGGCTGAAACATTGGGAATCACTACACTGAGGCGTGCATAGAGTGTACGCCATTGGCTTGGTAGGATTGTGGCTTGATTTGGTTTGCGCGTTGATAGTTGGATGCGATAGCTGGATTATTCATTTGAGGCGATCGGTTGGATTACTTGGGATTATGCTTGGACGGATGGAAATATACAAGTTGGAATGATACAATTGAGGCAATAGGAATATCGAGAATATCGGGGATTTGGGCGAGCGAACGTGCATCCGTGCACGGGTATCACTTGGTCGCTTTGTCTTGCAAAGCGAGCAGTTATGGTTCAAAACCGAACAACTGCATCGGCGAGGGTGTTGTGCCACTTGATGGGGGCATCGTGCCACGAATGGGGCATTGTGCCACTGAAACGGCATTGTGCCATGGGTTAGCTTTGAGAAGGGTGTTGCACCATTGGAAATACTGTGTTGAGAAGAGGCATTGTGCCTGTGGAAATACTTGGGATTTGGTGCCTTGGGCAATATGTTGGAAGAATGGTTATGGATGTGTTGGTTGGATTATTGGCGGAACGAGTCTAGGATCGCTTGGTGGGGCGAGAATGTTCGATCCTCTCGTCATACCTACTTGGTGTCTGCATGTCACGGACAACCTGTATTGCACAGGGTTTGGTCTCCTCGAACGGGTACTCCGGGGCACCGGGACCGTTCGGCCATGGAGGAGACAATTGGGTAACGCGTCTTGGGCGCGGTGCCAGTGGTTGGAATCGATCCAGGTGGGTTAGCTACTTAGCGCTGTTTCGAGGAGAACCGCATTTGATCAGTCCGATCAAAGTCCTTTATGGCTTGGCCAGTGACTTCATATAGTATAGTGTTGGCTTGCTTTTCTTTGGTTGGTTTGTGCTTCGCGTAGGCGCGGCCACCTTGCCTCGGCAAGAGTGTGCACTGTGAGATTTGGATTGTAAATGTTGGTTGAGGATGGATATTGAGGCTTGGTTGATGGTTCGACATGTTATCGTGTTGCTTGGACTTGAGCAGGACGGTTTGCATGCTAGTTTCCCTCGAGTTGCTTATATATTTGCTTGTCGTTTGGTTTGAGTTGAGTGTTTGCATGCTTAAACTGCTTTACAGCTTTCCTTAACATGTCATCCCTATGCCATGAAATGAATATAGGATTCAACTAGAAAGATCACCATATAACTGTTTGCATTCACTATTTTTACTTAGTGTCGGCTTAGGCGAGTGGGTTACCCCGCTCACCAGTACGGTTGTGTACTGACCCACGTTTGTGGGCATTATTTCAGGTACGCAGGCGTAGTGGCGCTGCTTGGATATACGGGACATGATGTATGAACTGTAAGTACCTTTGTGGGCTAGAGAAAAGAGCAAGAGTATTTCATCGCCTTCGTGGCATCGCCTTCGATGAGACATTTCATTTGACCCTATCGTGAGCTTCACTGCGTATTACTCTGATTGTGTGCTTGGTACACAATACTTGACTTCCGCTGCAACTTGGTTGTTTCAATGATAACATTTGGTGTTTGACAACATCGTCTTGTACGAGCGCAACTCCAGGCTCGTACGGCATCACGTCTCGATGAGAACGATGGTCCTGCGGGAGAGCTGTAAACGTGGTGATTCACGTTCAGCGGGGACTATCGAGCTTGCGGGAGATTGGGGCGTGACAAATTGGTATCAGAGCGCCTGGTTCATTTTCTCGGACTTGGTCCTTCGCTTCATCACAAACTCTAAATAGCTTCCGCGTGTCGTCTAGCTCTTGACTCTACTCGGTGCCGCATCGGATGTTTCATGCAATAAGTCTATTTATTGCTAGTTGTGGCTGCATATTGTTCTTGGTTGTGTTGCTTTGGTTGGTTTTCGTTAGATCGCTTAGCCTCGTTAGGCGTTGTTGTATTCGTGCAACAAGTTGAGAGCTTTCGTTGGGTTGGCTTGGCTTGTCGTTCTAGGAGTTCTGATTGCATCATTGGATCAGTTGGTTGGCATGCGAGATTTGGTTATGCGGCATGTTTTGAGTAGAAACATTCGATGAGAATGAATCCTTACACGAGTTGCTCGTCTAGCGATTGTGTTGGATAGAAGTTGGAATTTTGGCTGTGGCGCATCGGTTGAGCAGGTTTGAGTTTGGCTCGGGAATATATGGATAAGTTGGTACGAGTTGCTCGTACAACAAAAGTGTGAAACCGTTGGGTATTGGGTTGGACTATTTGGAAGACAATCATTGCACGATTGCTCGTGTTGAGAAGGTATCAGACGGGTTGAGAAACAGTTGGATAATTCAAGCGTTGCCTGAGTTTTGTGTCAAACTCGGATTGGAAAAGGCATAATCACATATTTTGGATGGTTCGGACGGATCTTGGATCCAGTGCAAGAAAATCGTAATGCGAGTAGCGACTCGATTCGGAGTGGTATATGGGATACCACATTGTGAGCAAGGCATTGAAATACTTAAGTTGGACATCAATGGGAATTGCCTGAACGGACTCGGATATTTGGAAATATAATTTGGTTGGTGCACGTTGGTTGAGTTGGGAAGAATGAAAATGGAGCAAGTGAATATTGAGTTGAGCATGAGGAACAAACAGATGGGTGACGCTTGAGCGAAGCGATTGGTTAATTGAAGGATAGCGAGCACGGACTATGATTTTGGGCAACACATTTGAGCTGTTGGTTGAGCAATGAAACACGATCTTGTCTTGGAGGGACAATGCGATGGACTTGAACGGACTGGAAGGATTTTGGATATTGCTGCTCGAGAAGTCGACTCAGGTTTAGCGAAGTGGAATTTTGGGCAAGATGGTGCAACGATAGTAAACGGATTCTCCGGAAGACGTGGACGGATTGAGGCAACAACTAAAGGCAAGAATTTGTGGCGGACAGACTTTTGAAGATAGCTAAACTTGGGAGCAACGTCGGAGCAAATCACTATACGGTTTGAGCAAGTTGGACGTGCATTGTAGAATGCGGCAAGGGGATAAGAATTGGAGCAAGTCTTGAGTTTCAGAAATCATTACAGTGGTAGTGCGAGAAGACGAATATGGCAATTCGGAAATTTGATGGATTCAGGGCAGAAACGACGGATTGATGGAAGACGGTTTCAACGAGCGCAGTTCTCAAACTGTGGCTCGGATAGATAGCAAGACTCTAGGTGGTTAAGCGGCATTGGTTGACAGATCAGCAGAGGTAGTGCATGAGTTCTCGGATTCGGAAGTTCGCTCGGATGGAATGGTTGGATTTTGATTCGGATTTGCAGATGAGATATAGCATGGTTCATAGTAACTGTCCATCGTGATGATTACAATTATCGAGCGTAGCTTCGGGACAACTGACCCTAGTGACTTGCCCGCAGATCAGAGATTGAATATGGTTGACCCATAGAACGACCCTTGAGGCGGCGTATTTGGGAATGCGTCGAGGGCAGATGTGAGCATTGTGATTTGGCTTATTGACTGAGAGTTGGATTTGAGATATCCTTGGGATAGCCTTCAGCTGAAGATGCAGCCGGAAGATCGAAGCGATTGTGGGATTGGCCTAAGTCAACTGATGAGATTCAGAGTCACAGATTTTTGTAGATGGCATCGCCTCTGACTCATCGTACTCTGGAAGGGAATAGCATTTATATGAATGGACGACTGTGGCGGCTCGTTCAAATCAAATCTTTGCGAATATTGGAAGGGACAGATGTGCCTCAGATTTACAAGATGTATCGGAACTTAGTCTGGGAAGCGTGCTCATTCGGAAGGCGAAGGTGATATCCTATGCTTCGAGGCAGTGGAAGCAGCGCGAAGAACTATTCCATGCGCAACCTAGGAATTGTGGCGAGTGTGTCCACGTTGAAATCGTGGCGACACTATCCCTTTGGCGTGGCGGCGAGATCTTCGTGGATCACACAAACCTCAATATAGATGTTCACCCTGTGAGGTATTGAGATTGAGGAAGAGGTGTTGGACTGAGCTGATGAAAGCAAAGTTGATATTTGGATAAGTCGTCTAGATGGGGTAGTATCATTTGAGTTGATCGTTCGGTGCATGAGATATATTTGGAGATGTTGCTAGTGCGGATTCAGAAATAGTTGGATGGATTGAGTTGGAACTCGGACTGATTGATCGGTGAAAAATCATCATATTGAAAATAGTGCTCAAGCGAATATGTTGGAATGGAAATCAGGTTTGGTTCAATTGGGAGTAAAGCAAATGGATACCTCGGACATAAAGATACCCTTGTAACTTATCCAAATTCGCTATCGCAAAGCTCGGCTGAAATACATGTATTTTAGGGACGCCTTAAATATGTGTATCGATCCAAAACTAAGCGATACGAGGAATTCGTATTGAGCTGCAAGGAGGATGTGGGAATATAGAATTTGTACGAGCATTCAACAGAGCGAGATGCTGAGTCTGGATCAGGATAATGTGAGTTGCATAGAGCAGATCCATGGAATTGGATTGTGGCATGTGACAGGAATGAGTACCAGCACGGTTCGTGGACGAACCTGATTCTAAGTGGTATATTATGTAACGCCCCGCAACCGTACGGTGCGTTACGCTGAGTCGGATTGAATGAAACAAATGCTGGTTCCATTTGATTTGTTGGATTTTGGAAATAAGTATTGATTGAGTTGTTTCATGTGCAGATGGCTAGCGGGTTCGATGGAAATCAGGTGTTCGTTCAGAGCAGTACTGAGATAGCTGAGTTGTAATGATAATGCCATCTTCCTTAGTCCGATCGGTCGGATGATTTGTAGAGCACGGCCTGCTCGCACGGTCATACCAGTTGAGTAGATCGCGCTTGCATCGGACCACGGGTTCAAGGGATTGGCCGTATCGGCAGGACAGGATGCCTAACGGGATCAATCATTGTGAGTGGGCTCTTTCCCTTCTCCTCTACTCCATGCCTAATAATATGGAAAACACGTAAATGGCTTGAACACTTGGGCTGAAACATTGAGAATCACTACACTGAGGCGTGCATAGAGTGTACGCCATTGGCTTGGTAGGATTGTGGCTTGATTTGGTTTGCGCGTTGGATAGTTGGATGCGATAGCTGGATTATTCATTTGAGGCGATCGGTTGGATTACTTGGGATTATGCTTGGACGGATGGAAATATACAAGTTGGAATGATACAATTGAGGCAATAGGAATATCGAGAATATCGGGGATTTGGGCGAGCGAGCGTGCATCCGTGCACGGGTATCACTTGGTCGCTTTGTCTTGCAAAGCGAACAGTTATGGTTCAAAACCGAACAACTGCATCGGCGAGGGTGTTGTGCCGGAGCATCGTGCCACGAATGGGGCATTGTGCCACTGAAACGACATTGTGCCATGGGTTAGCTTTGAGAAGGGTGTTGCACCATTGGAAATACTGTGTTGAGAAGAGGCATTGTGCCTGTGGAAATACTTGGGATTTGGTGCCTTGGGCAATATGTTGGAAGAATGGTTATGGATGTGTTGGTTGGATTATTGGCAGAACGAGTCTAGGATCGCTTGGTGGGACGAGAATGTTCGATCCTCTCGTCATACCTACTTGGTGTCTGCATGTCACGGACAACCTGTATTGCACAGGGTTTGGTCTCCTCGAACGGGTACTCCGGGGCACCGGGACCGTTCGGCCATGGAGGAGACAATTGGGTAACGCGTCTTGGGCGCGGTGCCAGTGGTTGGAATCGATCCAGGTGGGTTAGCTACTTAGCGCTGTTTCGAGGAGAACCGCATTTGATCAGTCCGATCAAAGTCCTTTATGGCTTGGCCAGTGACTTCATATAGTATAGTGTTGGCTTGCTTTTCTTTGGTTGGTTTGTGCTTCGCGTAGGCGCGGCCACCTTGCCTCGGCAAGAGTGTGCACTGTGAGATTTGGATTGTAAATGTTGGTTGAGGATGGATATTGAGGCTTGGTTGATGGTTCGACATGTTATCGTGTTGCTTGGACTTGAGCAGGACGGTTTGCATGCTAGTTTCCCTCGAGTTGCTTATATATTTGCTTGTCGTTTGGTTTGAGTTGAGTGCTTGCATGCTTAAACTGCTTTACAGCTTTCCTTAACATGTCATCCCTATGCCATGAAATGAATATAGGATTCAACTAGAAAGATCACCATATAACTGTTTGCATTCACTATTTTTACTTAGTGTCGGCTTAGGCGAGTGGGTTACCCCGCTCACCAGTACGGTTGTGTACTGACCCACGTTTGTGGGCATTATTTCAGGTACGCAGGCGTAGTGGCGCTGCTTGGATATACGGGACATGATGTATGAACTGTAAGTACCTTTGTGGGCTAGAGAAAAGAGCAAGAGTATTTCATCGCCTTCGTGGCATCGCCTTCGTGGCCTTGTCTTCGATGAGGCATTTTATTTGACCCTATCGTGAGCTTCACTGCGTATTACTCTGATTGTGTGCTTGGTACACAATACTTGACTTCCGCTGCAACTTGGTTGTTTCAATGATAACATTTGGTGTTTGACAACATCGCCTTGTACGAGCGCAACTCCAGGCTCGTACGGCATCACGTCTCGATGAGAACGATGGTCCTGCGGGAGAGCTGTAAACGTGGTGATTCACGTTCAGCGGGGACTATCGAGCTTGCGGGAGATTGGGGCGTGACAAATTGGTATCAGAGCGCCTGGTTCATTTTCTCGGACTTGGTCCTTCGCTTCATCACAAACTCTAAATAGCTTCCGCGTGTCGTCTAGCTCTTGACTCTACTCGGTGCCGCATCGGATGTTTCATGCAATAAGTCTATTTATTGCTAGTTGTGGCTGCATATTGTTCTTGGTTGTGTTGCTTTGGTTGGTTTTCGTTAGATCGCTTAGCCTCGTTAGGCGTTGTTGTATTCGTGCAACAAGTTGAGAGCTTTCGTTGGGTTGGCTTGGCTTGTCGTTCTAGGAGTTCTGATTGCATCATTGGATCAGTTGGTTGGCATGCGAGATTTGGTTATGCGGCATGTTTTGAGTAGAAACATTCGATGAGAATGAATCCTTACACGAGTTGCTCGTCTAGCGATTGTGTTGGATAGAAGTTGAAATTTTGGCTGTGGCGCATCGGTTGAGCAGGTTTGAGTTTGGCTCGGGAATATATGGATAAGTTGGTACGAGTTGCTCGTACAACAAAAGTGTGAAACCGTTGGGTATTGGGTTGGACTATTTGGAAGACAATCATTGCACGATTGCTCGTGTTGAGAAGGTATCAGACGGGTTGAGAAACAGTTGGATAATTCAAGCGTTGCCTGAGTTTTGTGTCAAACTCGGATTGGAAAAGGCATAATCACATATTTTGGATGGTTCGGACGGATCTTGGATCCAGTGCAAGAAAATCGTAATGCGAGTAGCGACTCGATTCGGAGTGGTATATGGGATACCACATTGTGAGCAAGGCATTGGAATACTTAAGTTGGACATCAATGGGAATTGCCTGAACGGACTCGGATATTTGGAAATATAATTTGGTTGGTGCACGTTGGTTGAGTTGGGAAGAATGAAAATGGAGCAAGTGAATATTGAGTTGAGCATGAGGAACAAACAGATGGGTGACGCTTGAGCGAAGCGATTGGTTAATTGAAGGATAGCGAGCACGGACTATGATTTTGGGCAACACATTTGAGCTGTTGGTTGAGCAATGAAACACGATCTTGTCTTGGAGGGACAATGCGATGGACTTGAACGGACTGGAAGGATTTTGGATATTGCTGCTCGAGAAGTCGACTCAGGTTTAGCGAAGTAGAATTTTGGGCAAGATGGTGCAACGATAGTAAACGGATTCTCCGGAAGACGTGGACGGATTGAGGCAACAACTAAAGGCAAGAATTTGTGGCGGACAGACTTTTGAAGATAGCTAAACTTGGGAGCAACGTCGGAGCAAATCACTATACGGTTTGAGCAAGTTGGACGTGCATTGTAGAATGCGGCAAGGGGATAAGAATTGGAGCAAGTCTTGAGTTTCAGAAATCATTACAGTGGTAGTACGAGAAGACGAATATGGCAATTCGGAAATTTGATGGATTCAGGACAGAAACGACGGATTGATGGAAGACGGTTTCAACGAGCGCAGTTCTCAAACTGTGGCTCGGATAGATAGCAAGACTCTAGGTGGTTAAGCGGCATTGGTTGACAGATCAGCAGAGGTAGTGCATGAGTTCTCGGATTCGGAAGTTCGCTCGGATGGAATGGTTGGATTTTGATTCGGATTTGCAGATGAGATATAGCATGGTTCATAGTAACTGTCCATCGTGATGATTACAATTATCGAGCGTAGCTTCGGGACAACTGACCCTAGTGACTTGCCCGCAGATCAGAGATTGAATATGGTTGACCCATAGAACGACCCTTGAGGCGGCGTATTTGGGAATGCGTCGAGGGCAGATGTGAGCAATGTGATTTGGCTTATTGACTGAGAGTTGGATTTGAGAGATCCTTGGGATAGCCTTCAGCTGAAGATGCAGCCGGAAGATCGAAGCGATTGTGGGATTGGCCTAAGTCAACTGATGAGATTCAGAGTCACAGATTTTTGTAGATGGCATCGCCTCTGACTCATCGTACTCTGGAAGGGAATAGCATTTATATGAATGGACGACTGTGGCGGCTCGTTCAAATCAAATCTTTGCGAATATTGGAAGGGACAGATGTGCCTCAGATTTACAAGATGTATCGGAACTTAGTCTGGGAAGCGTGCTCATTCGGAAGGCGAAGGTGATATCCTATGCTTCGAGGCAGTGGAAGCAGCGCGAAGAACTATTCCATGCGCAACCTAGGAATTGTGGCGAGTGTGTCCACGTTGAAATCGTGGCGACACTATCCCTTTGGCGTGGCGGCGAGATCTTCGTGGATCACACAAACCTCAATATAGATGTTCACCCTGTGAGGTATTGAGATTGAGGAAGAGGTGTTGGACTGAGCTGATGAAAGCAAAGTTGATATTTGGGTAAGTCGCCTAGATGGGGTAGTATCATTTGAGTTGATCGTTCGGTGCATGAGATATATTTGGAGATGTTGCTAGTGCGGATTCAGAAATAGTTGGATGGATTGAGTTGGAACTCGGACTGATTGATCGGTGGAAAATCATCATATTGAAAATAGTGCTCAAGCGAATATGTTGGAATGGAAATCAGGTTTGGTTCAATTGGGAGTAAAGCAAATGGATGCCTCGGACATAAAGATACCATTGTAACTTATCCAAATTCGCTATCGCAAAGCTCGGCTGAAATACATGTATTTTAGGGACGCCTTAAATATGTGTATCGATCCAAAACTAAGCGATACGAGGAATTCGTATTGAGCTGCAAGGAGGATGTGGGAATATAGAATTTGTACGAGCATTCAACAGAGCGAGATGCTGAGTCTGGATCAGGATAATGTGAGTTGCATAGAGCAGATCCATGGAATTGGATTGTGGCATGTGATAGGAATGAGTACCAGCACGGTTCGTGGACGAACCTGATTCTAAGTGGTATATTATGTAACGCCCCGCAACCGTACGGTGCGTTACGCTGAGTCGGATTGAATGAAACAAATGCTGGTTCCATTTGATTTGTTGGATTTTGGAAATAAGTATTGATTGAGTTGTTTCATGTGCAGATGGCTAGCGGGTTCGATGGAAATCAGGTGTTCGTTCAGAGCAGTACTGAGATAGCTGAGTTGGAATGATAATGCCATCTTCCTTAGTCCGATCGGTCGGATGATTTGTAGAGCACGGCCTGCTCGCACGGTCATACCAGTTGAGTAGATCGCGCTTGCATCGGACCACGGGTTCAAGGGATTGGCCGTATCGGCAGGACAGGATGCCTAACGGGATCAATCATTGTGAGTGGGCTCTTTCCCTTCTCCTCTACTCCTTCATGCCTAATAATATGGAAAACACGTAAATGGCTTGAACACTTGGGCTGAAACATTGGGAATCACTACACTGAGGCGTGCATAGAGTGTACGCCATTGGCTTGGTAGGATTGTGGCTTGATTTGGTTTGCGCGTTGGATAGTTGGATGCGATAGCTGGATTATTCATTTGAGACGTGCATAGAGTGTACACCATATAACTGTTTGCATTCACTATTTTTACTTAGTGTCGGCTTAGGCGAGTGGGTTACCCCGCTCACCAGTACGGTTGTGTACTGACCCACGTTTGTGGGCATTATTTCAGGTACGCAGGCGTAGTGGCGCTGCTTGGATATACGGGACATGATGTATGAACTGTAAGTACCTTTGTGGGCTAGAGAAAAGAGCAAGAGTATTTCATCGCCTTCGTGGCATCGCCTTCGTGGCCTTGTCTTCGATGAGGCATTTCATTTGACCCTATCGTGAGCTTCACTGCGTATTACTCTGATTGTGTGTTTGGTACACAATACTTGACTTCCGCTGCAACTTGGTTGTTTCAATGATAACATTTGGTGTTTGACAACATCGCCTTGTACGAGCGCAACTCCAGGCTCGTACGGTATCACGTCTCGATGAGAACGATGGTCCTGCGGGAGAGCTGTAAACGTGGTGATTCACGTTCAGCGGGGACTATCGAGCTTGCGGGAGATTGGGGCGTGACACCATCCACCATTCGCTGCCAGAGAAATCAGAGTCCTGACAGTGCTCATCTTTGCAACTGGTGCAAAGGTCTCGTCATAGTCGATGTCGTACGTCTGACTGTATCCTTTTGCTACTAGTAGAGCTTTGTAGCGCTCAACCTGTCCATCTGGGTTCTGCTTCACGGTAAAGACCCACTTGCATCCAACTGCTCTCTTCGCCTCTGGCAGTCTCACAATCTTCCAAGTGTGGTTCTTCTCCAGAGCTCCCAACTCCTCGTGCATTGTCGCTTTCCACTTTGGATCGTTCTTGGCAACCTGCCAATTGTTAGGTACAGTAATACTATCCAAAGATGCTATAAATGTTCCATGAGAAGAAGGGATATGGTCATAAAAAATAAACTGAGCAATATCCCAACCATATCTGTTTGGAGGATTTCCTGCATTGCTGCGAGTGGTCTTCCGTACAGATAGTGGTGTGGGAGGAGTAGAAGTAGGAGGAATGATATCTTGTGAAGGAGGGGGTATCACCTGAAGGGGGGTTGGTGTCGGTGCCTCAGGAGTTGGGACAAACGCAGGCAAGGGACTTGGCACTGGCACTGTCGGTACTGGTCCTACAGTTTGCTTCTCTCTCCTGCTGTATGTAAGTAACTCTCCCTGAGCCGTAGGTTTAACACCTTCATCTTCTTGTCCCTTCTCCGTGCCTCCATGCCAAACTTCTAAATCGGTTACCACCAAGTTCTCCATCTCCCCCTCTCGCCTAATACTGGCAGTATTAGGCGTGTTGTGTGAAGTTCCGTCCTGGTGGTAGTATGGCTCATGCTCCCGAAAGTGGACATCCATTCTGACAAACTTCTTCTCTACTGGACTCCAGCACACATATCCCTTCTGGGTCGCCAAGTAGCCTACGAAGATGCATTTGACCGCTCTAGGGTCAAGTTTCCCAACTGATGGCATGTTGTCCTTCACAAAACACACACACCCAAACACCTTCAGTGGGAGTATCCCACTATTATTGCCTTGCAATACCTCACATGGGAACTTCCATCCGAGGACCTTCGAGGGCATCCTGTTGATGAGTTGAGCTGCTGTCAACACTGCATGCCCCCACAGACTCTGTGGGACATTCATGTCGATCATCATACTTCTTGCAACCTCCAGAAGGTGTCTGTTTTTCCTTTCTGCAACTCCATTTTGTGCTGGTGTGTATGCACAGGTGGTCTGATGCTGTATTCCGTGTGCTGACAAGTATTCTGCAAGCGTCCTGTTGGTATACTCCGTTCCATTGTCAGACCTCAGTACCTTCACAACTGCTTTGTACTGAGTCTGGACATGCTTATGGAAATCCCGAAAACAAGCAGGTACATCATTCTTATTTTTCATCAAATATAACCAGGTAACACGAGAGGCACACTCAATGAAAGAAACAAAGTACTTATAACCATTCATAGTGTTAGTAGCACATGGACCCCAGACATCAGAATGTACTACCTCAAAAGCAAAAGTGCTCCTATGACCCGTGCCAACATATGAGCTCCTAGTAAGTTTTTCTAACTCGCACGCATCACATACTAATTTCTCTTTATTTGTTTTTACATAAATCTCTGGATACAACTTACTTAGAGTATCAAAGGAAGAATGTCCCATCCTCCGATGATGGAGTATCAAGGTATCCTCAGTCCTCTGCTGCAGTCCTTCTATGCCAGCCTTCTCTGCCATAGATACCAATGCTGAGTCTAGTCCTTCTCGATCTAGGTACCACAGTCCCTCATGCCAAGTGCCAGTCCCAAGTCTTCGTCCTGTCCCTTTCTCCTGGAAGGTCACCTTAGGACATATTCATTAGTTTTGAGGTAATATAAAAGAGAATAAAAGTCATGCATCTGAAGTATTTGAAACCAAATATAAGAAATAATTTTTTTATAGAAAGACAACGAGCAAACACACTGCATTGGCATTGCTTACATTGTACTTTTGGTGTAAGTAGGCTAGGAAGTACCGAAGTGGACAAAGTGGCATGACTGCGCCGTGTCTTTTCTTTTGGACTAGGAAGCAAGGACGCACCAAAAATGTGGGCTGTCTTGTCGGACACGTATTAGGCACAACACATACACTCCAAAACATACTAGGACATACCAAAATATGTGTCGTGTCCTTGTCGTGTCGTATCCGTGTCTGTGCAACATAGATTTTGGATATGGAGGATATGTCTTATCCATAAATGACCTGTTTTGGGCCTGCAATCCTGAAGTTGTTCCAATATGTTCAGAAAATGTCTAAAAGACCGTTCTTGTTTATCATGTAGCATGCTTGGTTAATGGAATTGAAAATTTATGAATCTCGACTTGAGACTGTTGCTAATACTATCCAAGAATTAGACTATTGTTACACTAGATGCATCACTTGATACTGCTGCTAATACCATCCAAGAATTAGACTATTGTTATACTAGATGCATCACTTGTCAACATTATTTACAACATAGAGGATTGAAACATTCTAACCAAGTGTTTGAAAAAGTATTTTCTGAAATCTAACGCAATGATATCTGATCAAAACATGAAGGCGGCTTTTACTAGTAAAAAAGTCATTCTTTAGTTGACGATTGATCATTCCTTCCCTACATAGTCATCTCTTTTCGTCATTCGATTACTCTCTATCCTTGCTACTCGCTTTGGCTGCCTCAATTCAATTATTCACCTCACCCCGCTTGCCTTTTATTTTTGATAACATACTTTACTCATACAAAAGCTGCATAGACTTTTAGCTCGGGTCTATTTGACGTCATATTAATCTGAAGTCGATCCTTTATGTCACAACATCAACTAGAGTTTTTACCTTGACCTATTCCCACATTTGTCTATTTCCAAAACTTCTCCATTATACTAATGACTAGAACTTTTGTAGAAAGCCTTGTTCTTTAAAGAATCTTCTTTCTTGTTTTATACTATTGAATGAAAACCTTATTTCCATTTTTCTATCAAAAAATTACATGAACTTTTTGTTCCCGACACTTTTCGACCATCGTAATCTTAAGTTCATCATTTATGTCACAACACCAGTTACAGTTTATATGTGAGTCTTATGTGGCTTTCGCCAACAAATAATTATCCTTGAGTTGATGATTGACTCTTCGCCATTCAATTAATCCCTACTCCTTATCATCACTATTCACTTTGGTTGTCTCGATTCGATTATTCAGTTCACTTTGGTCGCCTTCTATTTTTGATAACATTACTCATACAAAAATTTCATGGATTTTTAGCTCGTTGCTCATTGTCGCCATCACAATCCGAAGTTTGTCCTATTCACAAGTTTGTCGATTTCTAGTTTTGTTTCATTATACTAATGATTAGAACTTTCGAAGAAAGCCTTCTTGTTGAAAGATTTTTTTTTCATGTTTTAGACTAGTGACTAAAAACCTTATTTTCAAATTCTATTTTTCTAATCCAAAAATTACACGAACATTTAGTTCCCAACTCCTTTTCACCATCGTAATCTTAAGTTCATCTTTTATGTCACAATACAAATTACAGTTTATACGTGAGTCTTAGGCAGCTTTCACCAACGAAGAAGGCTTTCTTTAGTTGACGATTGGCCATTCTTTCCCTACATAGCCATCTATCTTTGTAATTTGATTACTCCCTATCCTCACTGCTCCCATTTGTCGTCTCGATTTAGTTATTCAGATTACTCCGCTCGACTTTCATTTTTGATTACATATACTATTATCAAATTTGTCGATATTCGACTTTCATCCTTGAGTTATCAATTGACCATTCCTTTCCCCTACTGAGCTGCCTCTCTTCGTCATTTTATTCCTCGCTACTCTATCCTTGGTGCTCCCTTAGGTCATCTTCTCAATTGGATTATTCAGCTCACTCTGCTTACCATCCATTTCTTATAACATGCTTGTACGCAAGTTGCATGGACTTTTATAGCTCATGGTTATTTGTCGTCATCATAATCTAAAGTCGATCATTTATGTCACAACATAAACTATAGTTTTTATCTTGATCTAAATTTGCCCTATTCCCAAATTTTGTTGATTTTTTGGACTTTTCCATTTTACTAGTGACTAGAAAAAATATATCAATTTTCAAACTCCATTTTTTAACCAAAAAATATATCGAATTTTAGTTCCCGACTCTCTTTCACCATCACAATCTTAAGATCATCATTTATGTCACAACACTAATTTATGTCACAACACTAATTGATTGACTCTTCCTTCCCTATCCTTCCCTATCGAGCCGCCTCTGTAGGTCATTCGATTACTCCCTACTCTCTATCTTCACTACTCATATTGGTCGTCTCAATTTGATTATACAGCTCACTTGCTTGCCTTCCATTTTGATAACATACTTTACTCATACAAAACTGCATGGACTTTTAGCTCGGATCTTTGTCGTCACAATTTGAAGTCGATCATTTATGGCATAACATCAACTAGAGTTTTTACCTTGTTCCAAATTTGACATTTTTCTAAATTTATTGATTTCCAAAACTTTTCCATTATACTAATGGCTTCAAGTTTCGAAGAAAGCCTTTTTCTTTAAAGATTCTTCTTTCACGTTTTATACTATTGACTGAAGACCTTATTTCCAAATTCTATTTTTCTATCAAAAAATTATATGGACTTTTATTAGTTTTCGACTCTTTTCCACCATCGCAATCTTTAGTTCATCATTTATGTCACAACACAAATTACAGTTTATACATGAGTCTCAGGCGGCTTTCAACAACAAAGAAGTGATCGATCAGTTGGCGATTGACTCTTCTTTCTCTACCGAGTTGTCTCTCTTCGTCATTCAATTTATCCTTATTCCCTATCGTCACTATTCACTTTTGTTGTCTGGATTTGATTATTCAATTCACTCCGGTCTCTTCCACTTTTGATAACATTATTCATACAAAACATTCATAGACTTTTAGCTCGTGGCTCTTTATCGCCATCACAATAAATCGATTCTTTATGTCAGAACATCAACTGTAGTTTTTACTTTGTTCAAAATTTGACCTATTCATAAGTTTGTTGATTTCCATTTTTTTTCATTATACTAATGACTAGAACTTTCGATGAAAGCCTTGTTCTTTAAAGATTATTCTTTCATGTTTTACACTATTGACTGGAAACCTTATTTTTAAATTCTATTTTTATATCCAAAAATTACATGGACATTTAGTTCCTGAATCTTTTAACCTCTGCAATCTTAAGTTCATCCTTTCATGTCACAAAAATTATGTGGACTTTTAGTTTGTCGTTATCTAACGTTCATCCTTTCGCTAACAAAGAAGTCATTCATGAGTTGACAATTGACCTTTCCTTCCCTACCAAGCCGTCTCTCTTCGTCATTCGATTACTCGCTACTCTCTATCCTTACTGGTCCTTCTGGTCGTCTCATTTCAATTATTCAGCTTACTCCGCTCGCCTTTTTCTGATAACATACTTATATAAAACTTATTTTTTAGTTGGCTATTTGTCGCCATAAGAATCTGAAGTCGATCATTAATGTCACAACTTCTACTACAATTTTTACCTTGTTCCAAATTTGACCTATTCCCAAATTTATCAATTTTCAATTTTCCCCCACTAATAGTAATGACTAAAACTTTCGAAGAAATTCTTTTTTTTTAAAGATTCTTTCAAATTTTATACTATAGAGTAAAAACTTTATTTTCAAATTCTATTTTTCAATCCAAAGATTACATGAATTTCTAGTTTCTGCCTTTTTGATACAGTTGCTATCTTAAGTTCATCATTTGTGTCACAACATCAATACATGTTATACGTGAGTCTTAGGCGGCTTTCGCCAACAAAGAAGTCATTCTTGAGTTGACGATCGACCCTTCCTTCCATACCAAGTTGTCTCCCTTCGTCATTGGATTACTCTCTGCTCCTTATCCTCACTCCACCGTTTGGTAGTCTCAATTTGATTATTCGGCTCACTCCGCTCGCATTCTATTTTTGATAACATAACTCGTACTCGTTGCTTGTTGTTGCTCGAAGTCAATTATTTATGTCACAATATCAATTACAATTTTTGCCTTCTTCAAATTTGACATACCTACAAATTTGTCGATTTCCAATTTTTTTCATTATACTAATGACTAGAACTTTCAAAGAAAGCCTTGTTCTTTAAAGATTCTTTTTTTAATATTTTTACTATTGACTGAAAACCTTATTTTAAAATTCTATTTTCTATCCAAATATTACATGGATATTTAGTTCTCAAATCTTTTCCATTATAGCAATCTTAGGCTTTCGCCAACAAAGAAGTCAACCTTAAGTTGATGATTGGCCATTCCTTCCCTACCTAACCGTCTCTCTTTATCATTCGATTACTCCCTATTCCCTATCTTCACTACTTCCTTTGGACGCCTTAATTCGATTATTCTGCTCACTCCGCTTGCCTTTCATTTTTTATAACATACTTTATTCGTACGAAAGTTGCGTGGACTTTTTAGCTTGTGGTTCTTTGTTGTTATAACAAAAGCAATAAATCCATCGAAACCATTCAAGAAAATGCAAATTTGAAAACCAACTCGAAAGCACGAAAGTAACAATGCGACAGAGAAAACTAGGCAATAAAGCTTGCAGCGGAGAGGTTCCTCTTGACTCTGCCGCTTAGTCCATCCTTGGGACTCGGTCCACTGAATATGGGAATCGATTCCGAAGAAGACAATTCATAATGAGGAAAAGATCTTGATTCAATCTATCCTGATCAAACGATACCGAAAGTATTTCTTAGTCGCACACCCCGAAAAGGTGGAACGGGGCACCACATCAGTAAGGGGCATGTTGCGAAAGGCTTGTACCTGTTTGACGCACGTTTCTCTGTTACTTGTGCCGGCGTGAATCACGATCCTTTTGAGCTACATTGTAGTTTGTGCCATCCATCTATCCAAGCTCTCCAGAAATTTTATCCATCTTTAGATATTCATGTTTCTTTTAATTGTTAGTCATATAATTTGGTAAACATCATCGGGTTTCTTATCCGATAAGTCAAAATAAATTTGCATCTTCTCCTTTCGAGTTGGTGCATTCTGATATATGGTAGACCATGTCCGGTTGACTCGATGATGGTTTTTAAGTTGTTTCACCATTTTCTTGCCTCATGAAATTAGTTGTTTCACCATTTCCCATCAACCCACTAATCTTATTCAAGAATTCGTTGGTTTTCTGTGAGATCTTAATTCTCTCCAACAAACTCGGCACAAGTTGAAGTTGAGCCAATTGTGCTTCCTGACCATGAATTCTTCCCATGCTTTTTAATATTCTAATATCCTGCTCGCTACTGAAAGTGAACCCACAAATTTTCAACTCAACACATCCGCCACCACATTCGCCTTCCTTAGAGTTTACGCAATCGTTAGGTCATAATCTTTATAAGTTCTAACCAACGTCTCTGTCACAGGTTTAGATCCTTTTGTGTGAATATGTACTTCAAGCTCTTGTGACCGGTGAAGATTTCACAAGCCACTCCATAGAAGTAATGCTGAGTTAAATTTAAAGAAAACCCAATTGTATCCAGTTCTAGATCATGTGTTATGTAATTTTTCTCGTGCGACTTTAGCTGTCTGGAGGCATACTAGATTACATTGTCATTCTGCATGAGTACACATGCCAAGCCTAGTCCGGATGCATCGCTCTATATCTGAAATTCCTCAATACCATCTTGAAGCCTCGAAACGTAAGAATCTGAGCTGACAGGAGCCGCTATTTCAAATCTTGAAAACTATCTTCATAGTTTGCCTACGACATTACTTTGCCATTTTGCATGAGTACACATCCCAAGTCTTGTCCGGATGAATAGTTGTATATCTGAAATCCCTCGGTACCATGTGGAAGCATAAGAATCGGAGGTAACACGAGCCGTTGTTTCAAATATTGAAAACTAGCTTTACAGTCGTTCCATTCGAATACCACTCTCTTATGGGCGAGTTAGAGGCGATGCCATAACCCGCCAAACCGAGGAAACTACGAATCTCACTAGCCGATGTATGTTGTTTCTAGTCCACCACTGTCTTAATTTTCTTCGGGTCCACGACAACACCTTCAGCTGAGATAATATGTGGGCTTCCTTGTAAACACCTTCGGAATGACACACCTTCAGCTGAAGATCAAGCAGAGTTTGCTATACAATTCTTAAATGCTCCATGTGGGCTTCCTTGTTTTTTGAGTAGATCAAGATATCATCGATGAACAAGACCACAAACTTGTCCAAAAAGGGTCGTAAGTCTCTGTTCATCATATACATAAAGGCTGCTAGGGCATTGATAAAACCAAATGGCATAACTATAAACTTGTGTCCAGATCTTGTATGGAATACAGACTTAGGTACATCCCCAGGCTTGATCATCAGTTGATGTTAGTATGAAGGAAGATTAATCTTTGTAAACACACACGCCCCTTGTAGTTGATCAAACATGTCATCTATTCTTGGCCACCAGTATTTGTTTCAGATTGTAACTTTCTTCAGCTGGCTGTAGTCGACACATAGCCCCTTGTAGTTGATCAAATAATACCAGAGCTCCCCATGGTGAAACAATGTAGCGAATATTTCCACGATCCAACATTTTCTGTAGGTGGAACTTAAGTTTCTTTAATTCTATTATTGTCATTTTGTACGGAGCTCTCAAAATTGGCCACGTATTTGGAAAGTATCAATAGTGAATTCAATCTCCCGGTCTGGTGGCATTCCAGGTGTCTCATCTGAAACACATCAGGAAATTCTGCTATGACTTCAGTATAAATTGTCTACACAATCCTTGTATGTGTCTCGCACAGAAGGCAAGTACCCTTCACAACCTAAATATAAAATTTGCGCGACCATTGTTACTAAAATCATCATCGATGCTTTCATCCACGTCGAGCCACACGGCTAGTGATTGGACAATATTCGGCCGGAATTGGCCTATAGGCGGCAACAGTGAAAATGCGGGTTTAGGCACATGCCAAGGTAGCGAGTCGGCCTCCTAGACACAAGTGGTCGGGGATAGAGACGGTCGCCTAGGGTTTTTTTGAATTTATTTTAAAGTTGGCGCTCGACTCGAAACACGACAACTCGCTTGGAGAAAAATTCATAAAATCAAGGGAGGCGTCCGCGTGAGGTAGCAGTAGCCGCTAGTTTTCTTCATCATCTTGTTCTTCTTCTCATGCTTCTTCTTCTTCTAAGAAGATTCTTCTCTAAGAAGAGTAAGCGATCTCAGACTTATATATATATATA
Source organism: Iris macrosiphon (assembly GCA_036927795.1). NCBI lineage: Eukaryota > Viridiplantae > Streptophyta > Magnoliopsida > Asparagales > Iridaceae > Iris > Iris macrosiphon. The sequence goes on from JAYESA010000005.1 coordinate 271,245,783, forward strand.
TATATATATATATATCCATACCTATACATATCCGGTGGACGGGTACTTCTCCTAAAGTGGAGAGTCCGGGTAACATAGTTTGTAGGATGTCGTATCTCTAAGAAGAGTAAGAGATCTCAGACCAACACCTCCCTCCCTTTTAGGACGCAAAAACTCTTCCCAACTAATCGCATATATCCCTCCTTTCCATATAAAGTCAGCACACATAAGTTCAATATTTTTTATAGTACCTTTAGGGATCATGATAGCCTGGAACCAGTATAGAGCAATAGTCGAAATGATATTTCTAATAAGCTCAAAACGTCCCTCAAAGGACATGATATGTGTCTGTCAGCTCGCCAGTCTAGCTTGAGTATAGTTGAGGCCTCACAATCCGTATATAGTTGATAGACAAAGGTAAGCATAAGTATTTGACCGGAAGCATGCCCTCAGAGATGTCTATATTCTCCAACCACATCTCCTTTTGCCCACATGTCCAGTTCAAGAATATTAGGCTCTTATTTTTATTAAGCTGCAGACCTGACCACCTTTCTAGATTATCAAACATACTCTTAAGAGCCTCAAGCGACCTATTCAAATGTTCCACAAAAACTAACAAATCATCCGCATAAATCAAGTGAGAGACCATCGGTGCAATCTTCCTAAACAGAGGAGTAATATCTCCATCTATAACCGCCTTGTCTAGCATACAAGTGAGGAACTCTATCATAATAGCAAAGAGATAGGGTGACAGTGGATCACCCTGTCTAATGCTCCTGGAACTCTTAAAGAAACATTCTGGTTGACCTCGAATCAATATCGAGAAAGTGGGGGTGCCAACACACTCCCTCACCCTATCCACCCACCAATGGTCAAATCCCTTGCAAATCATGATGTGGCACAGGAATTTCCGATTCACCATATCATACGCTTTCCTTAGGTCTAATTTGATTCATGCTTTGTTTCTCCCTTGCTTGTTGAAGTCTATCACCAGTTTATGGGCTAACAAGCAGTCTCAGAGATCGATCGCCCTTTGATAAAGACAATTTGGTTCGGCGAGATAAGCTTCTGTATAATCGCCCTCATCCTATCATACATAAGTTGGGTGATAATCTTGTATAAAAAATTGTGGCACGTTAAAGGCATGTAGTCACCTAGGGAGGTAGCTCCCTCAAACTTAGCAATCAATACCACAATGGTATGATTGAGTTCCTTGAGAAGTTTACCCGACTCAAAGAATTCCCTGTCCGCTTTCAGAATATTGGATTTGAGAAGGTTCCAGTGGTTCTTTAAAAATGCAGCTCCAAAACCATCCGGTCCTGGAGATTTAATCGGGTCTGCCTTCTTGACAATTTTCTCAATCTCTTCAATAGCGACCAGTTCCCGCAACACCTGATTACTATATTCCGTGACCAGTTTCTTGAACTCAAAGTGGGGGGAGGTAATAAGATCTTGGGAGAATCGGATCGCTTCATCACTAATAACCTTAGCCTCAGTCCCACTAGAGTCGAATATGCCGTTGATGGCATTTCGATGTTGTCTGGCTTTAACCGTAGCATGAAAAAACTTAGAACACATCTCCTTCTCTAACCAGTTGTATTTCGTCTGTTGACTAACTTAAATCTCATCCAAGAATCTCTCCCTATGCACCAGGTCCTGGAGAGCAACTTCCTCCTCAGTGAGGGCGTAGTTGAGAGGGTCAGCATGAACTCTATGTTGAATGTCAACAAGCTTGTCTTCAAGTTCCTAGAGAGGCGGAGAGGGTCTCTCCCTGTTCCAATCCTTAAGTCGAAGTTTAGTGGATTTAGGCTTAGAAACAAACCGAAATTAGGCAGAGCTGCGCACTACAGACATCCAACTAGATGAATTACTTCCTCGTATCCCTCCTTATGGATCCACACATTATTGAATCTAAACGGCCTCCCTTTAAAATCGGTTGGTCCGCCTATCTGATCACAGTAGGCGAGTGGTCACTGGTGGCAGGAGGCAGACATTCTGCTCTGCTAAATTAGAAAATATCGACCCATCTAGTTGAATGAAGATACGATTGAGAATAGCCCGATTGTTCCTCGTCCAGATATAACCGCACTTAGCCATGCAACTAAGCCCGAAGGATAAGACACTTTTGGAATTATGCGAGAATAACATCATGCACCGACCTTCCCCCTTTCTTTTCATTGGCATACATGATAGCGTTGAAGTCTCTCCCACTATGACTAACGACAATATGTCCCCCACCATGTTGCTGGTGTCAGTAATCTCTCTCCACAGCCACATCAGCTATGTTCGGTCATTATGTCCATAAACCGCTCCAATCGCAATTTTAAGGCCACCCCTATTAGTGAATTTAATGGTGATCATTTGGTCCGAACATTGGAGCGTGTGAACTTGTCAAACCCTAGTGTCTTACATGATCCACACACAAGTCATATCTCCGTAATCCAAATTGTGGACGAAATCCCAATGCAACGGGGTTCTCCTCTTGATCTTGGAGATAGACTTGATCTTCGATTCCAAAATATTGATAATAGAGCTTTCGGATTCTTTAGCATAGTCCAAAATATTCCTCCACTACCTATCGAATTTGTCTCCCCTCACATTCCAGGTGAAAATCGTCATAAAAACGATGGTTTATTCCCTTGTTGTCATGTGAACTCTCCGTAAGGGGAGTGGAGAGTCCATCATGACGTCCCAACAGTTTTTTACCACACCCATTTTAGATTCCACTTTGGCCTGCTAGATCGGGTTGGGCACAACCAAAGGTTCTTGGCTAGAGCCTACCTCTGACATCTCAGTTGTTCCCGGGTTAGCCAAATTATTATGACCCGCCAACGGGGCAAAGTATAACACTCCCCCACTTCTCAGCCTTCTCCTAACTTTGACATGGTTCCCTTCTTGCCCGGCTGCCTTAGCCCTAAAAATAACCATGTTGGAATCTACCGTCCCGAGCACGCCCTCTCCCTTGTTCCTCTGCCGAGTGTCTTCTACGTATACTACCATCATCCTCTGGTTCTCCATGCATCCTTCCCCACTCCTCTCTTCCACCTCTTGGATTGGTTGATCCGCTCCAACTTCATTCCTCTTCCCTAACACCGACGGTATAGGCGTCCTCTGGACCTCCCGCTCCTTTGTTTCCATGTTGGTGGCCTCCACCATAGTAGCAGTCTTCTTCCTATTATTGCTCGGAACCTTCAAGTTGGTATTTACCCTCACATGGGGATCTCCGCTTCCTATCTAGAGCGAGGACCTTGCTGGTGATCATTACTAGTACCTTCGCATCCAGGCATTGAGAGATTATGTGGCCAAAACTCCTACAGATTCGGCAACATGGCGAAACCCATTCATATTCAACTTTCTGAAAGATAATGTCTTCTGTCGGTAGTTTAATCTCTAGTTTGTCCGGCAAAGCATATGTTGCATTGATTTCGACGAAGACTCTCGCAAAGCTCAAAAGTTCTCTGTTTGCGGTAGCTTTATCAATACATAGGGGCTTTCCTACGCTACTGGCCAATTTAATAATAGCCTTCGTGCACCATAGTTGGGGTGAGAGCCATGAAAATCTAATTCAGATCAGCACGGTAGCTAGTCAGTCTCTCTCAAAGTTGGAGGAGGGGTCTCACATTCTCATAACTACCAGTCTACCATCAAACGTCAACGGTCCATTCTAGATGACCCGCTCCAGATCCTCTGCATGCCCAAATTGATAAAGTAGAAAATATCGAGCCATCTAGTTGAATGAAGATACGATTGAGAATGAACATTAAGATGTGCTATGTTCGGCCAAAAAACGTTCAAGGGAGGAAGGTGATTGGGATAGTGAATGATGATATTGCGGAGATGGAAGAGTATTGAAAGAACACCATAGTCCTCTTTGTCATGGGAGATAGACCGTAATTTGGTCAGCTTAAAGAATTTCCCTATGAATGTGGAGACCAAAAGGAAGCATGGAGATTTTCTCTAGAAAAAAATGTTTAACACCTTGGGGGCATGATAGCTAGAAAGAGGAGTATGTGGCGTGGGGGATAGAGGAGGCTGGGAAAGAGGATGAGGGGGTTTTTGCCTCTGGGGGAGAGCCAACCCCTTCCTAGGAAGGGGTTTGCCTCTCCGACGGGGACCAACCGTGGTACAGCCCTCATTTGAAATGGAACCTTCATCAAAGGAAGGAGGAGAGGGAGAGGAAGGAATCGAAGAAGGGGAGGAGGAGAAGGAGGAAGGGGAGGGAGGGAAGAGGAGGTGGGCCTTGCGTCAGGAGGGTAAGGAGGGGAGGAAACACAGGCGCAAGAACACGTGAAGGAGGAGGCCTTATCATGCATGCAGATTTTTTTTCAACTTTCATCAATTGATATACGAAATGAATTAAAATGTGACTGTAGAAACTCTTCTTGGAACCTTATGCATACCAAATTTTCTTTTGCATGTTCGTGTCAGTGTTCCTAGTGGCTGGTATTTCCATTGTATCATTAAATGTACCAATTTGTTTTGGTAGAATTAAAATGGCCAACCTACATGGATGTTCAAAAGCCCTAGTAGAAGTTGTAATTTCTTTTTAGTTTATCTATTGAGATTTAGAGAAGAGAAGCCTATGAATTAGGCTTTATTTTGAACATGAAAATTAGAGACCGACTTGAAATTAATTTGGAAAATAGTTCCTAACCCTAACTTTCTCGTATTCGCTCTCTCCTAAATATTATAAATTTGAGATCATCGCCATCAGCGTTGCTGTCGTCGACGTCGAGTTGAATTTCGAGTGCAAAATCCCCGAACATCAAGGTCCGACACGACACACACCATTCATTTTGACTATGCTTCTAGCATCATCACCATCATCTTCTTTGAGGTTGTCGTTGTCAACCACCATTCAAAAACTGCCGTCAAAATTGTCGACTGCAGATCTGTAGAAAATATAGGCTGCACTATTCGGCCAGTCAACCAACTCAGCGACCGTTTAGTTGACCGACTCACTGACCGGCTAGCGGACTAGAAATCTGAGCTTGTCCACTATGCATTAACAAAAAAATTGGTTAGTATTGGACTGTCAGCCATGTATCATCTGTATTTGCAACTTTTGACCAATTTTGAGCTATTTAGTGAATGTTTTGTCTGAATCAGTCCACGTCTGTCTATTAGCCATAACAACAATTTTTCACTAGCTTTCACCATATTTCAGTCTGTTCCCACCAAATTTAGCTAAACCTGGTCTATATTGGCCATTTATCAATCTGTGCTGGCCATGTATCGACTAACTGCAAGTTGTATCGAGTTTTTTTAATCACGTATTGGGTGTGTTCTGGAACCAGGCACATGAATGCCAACTGAAATCTTGTCGATATGTGTAATATTAGATGCCCATATGTTCTTTAAACATCCATATATGATAAAGTTGCTTAATATATAAATGAGTGTATAATGTTATTTTTAGCATGACTTTTTGAAATTATGAATTCAATAAACCAAAATTAGAGAAGAAACATATTACCACCAGCACCACCACAAGAAAGTGTGTCCAAGGATTTATATCGTGTATTTGTGCAAGATGGGTGACTACTTAAATAGGTTTAAGCAATGTGATGACTTTAAAATTTGTAAACTCTGATTGAAAGCGTAGAATGGCAGGAAACTGGCCTAAGCATGTTGACAATCTCATTAGCAAAGAAAAAAAATGCAATATTCAATTTTAAATGCATGTATTTGTTAACTCAACTTTCTTTATGATTGGTGCACCTGAAAATAGTTTTCAAGCTAGATGGTCAATGGGAGGTTGAGAGCACTACTTGGTAAGTGCAGAGAATTACTCAACTGACAAATGGGTCAAAGAGGCTGATATCTTCCCACTGACAGCAACAATGTAGTCTAGATAGAAACATTATCTTCGACAACTTTCTAATCCTTGTGTTAACAAAGAAGAGAAAATTCAAATGTGCATTTTAACATCTACTTATTATGTAATTTACATACTGGTGTGACAAGATCTTCATTCCCAAATTAGACATTGATCAGAACACCTAATAATGTCCTAATACTGATATATATTATAGATCAAGAAGAGATCCAAAATCTAGGTTAAAAAACTGGAAAATGATAAAATCTTTCAGAGGGGGAAGAATAGACATGCCAGACTTACTCTGGCTAACTGTTAGTTGATTATTTTGCTGCACTGTTAGTTGAAAAATGATGAAGATTAAAGTTTTTTCTGCTGCACTGTAATTGATTTTTCATTGCTGCTTCCTGGCAGGGCAGCTGATAACTGGTAGCTTTTGAAGGAGTTAGAGAAAGCAACAAAGGTCTACTGGAGTGCTAAAGATCGATTACCTCCTAGGGTACACACATGGTCAATTTGTTCAATTAGGATGCAATTTTGTGTGTCGATATAGTTCATCTCTTGATCCTTTGATTTCTAAAATTTGCAGTATTGTTCTTAATAAATTTATTCTTCATAATGATTATTGCTTGACATTGCAGACGGTCAAGATTGATATCAACATCGAGACAGATTTAGCTTATGCTCTTAAAGTCAAAGAATGCCCACAGCTATTGTTTCTAAAAGGAAACAAAATTTTGTACAGGGAGAAAGGTATGAGCTGTATGCAATGATAATATTTAAAACAATTATCAGTGATCATGACCTAATTCACCGTCCATGTTTTTTCATCTGTAGAGTCTAGAACATCAAACGAACCGGTGCATATGATAGCACATTTCTACTATAATGCAAAGAGGCCTTCGTGGATAGATCCTACGGCAGTTGTGCCTCCATTTTGAATTGTTGATCTTCAGTTACTTATATCAAGTCAGTTGTATTCCATGATGCAGTTATTACAAATGCAATGATGTTATGACCTCAACATACTACCTCCAGCCTCTACCAATCATACCTCTTCTATCCTCCCTACTTCCCCAAATACACTTGCTGCCACCTTGGTTTCTATCTTCCCAATCAAATGCCTAAAACAGTCCTTAATCCACCTTGGGTATTAACTACCAAATTTACCTGTTGGAAAAGATTTACTCGATGTTTCTTTTGGCAAAGAATGGATAAGATCTACCCATGCTTCCCCATCATCATCGGCTGTCGCATCTTCCACTGAGGTAATTTAGTTCCATCTAACAATGTCTTTCTTACTTCACTTCAGATTTCACTCCCTACTTCTAGTATATATTTAACTTATACCCACTTACATGTTTCTTCATGTTAATTTTCTTTTACTAATATGTTAGTTCTTATTGCTAAGGAAGAAATAGAATATCTGCAAGGATTCTTTTGTGACAGTTTTGATCCACTTTTATTGTTTCCTAGAGTATATTTGTTCAACCGAAGATGATAAAAGCACTCACTAGAAAGTACATATACCAAACTAAGACATGACGAACAATGAAATTTATAGCCGAATGAAGTATGCAGTTAAATATATCTTATGAAATTTGCCAAATTGAATAGCTTAAGCATTTACCAAAGAAATAGAATGGTAAAATAATTTTACTTTTCACACACAAAAGGTTGTATCCTAACTTCTTTGGGGAAATCCACATCTACTCCTAAGACTTTTACTTATCAGCTGAACAGTAACCAACAGAGTCAAATATAAATAAGTAGACTTTGCTCAAGTGTTTTAAGACTAGATTGTGGAGAAAAATAAAACAAGAGGTCCAGTACATATATGCAACATGCTAATAGTTTAGTCAATAAAAGACATTAAACAAGATATCAAGAGATGTTGTCTGACATGTCTAATTATTCAGCATCCTTTCGACTCGCAGATGTGGACAAAATTACTATAACCCTAACAAACAACAAGCAGTAATAGAATTTCATGGTAGATTATATTCAAGACAAACATTAATCTAAAGAAAAACCATTTGGACATATAATTACTGACCAATTAACTTGGCTTTCCTGAACCTACAATTGTGCCAAAAGGTTCAACAAGCACATATTAGAAGCCCATTTCAGTAATGTCCGAAAAGTTACGAGAATTTTAATTATTGACCAATTAACTCCTTACTGAACCTTTGTGCCAAAAGGTTCAACAAGCACGTATTAGAAGCCCATTTCAGTAAAGTCCGAAAAGCTACGAGAATTGTGTGAATAAATATAGCCATGCTATTGAAACACATAACTAACTAGAAGAACTTGTACTCAAGACAAACATTAATCTAAAGAAAAACCATTTGATAATTACTGACCAATTAACTTTGCCTTACTGAACCTACAATTGTGCCAAAAGGTTCAACAAGCACATATTAGAAGCCCATTTCAGTAAAGTCTGGAAAAGTTACGAGAATTGTCAATCTTCTAGTGAAAAATTTATAATCATTCTATTGAAACACATAACTAGAAGAACTTATAGGCATTCTATTGAACCATGTAGCAGTCGATTTACCTAGAGATACTTTTTAGCTTTAAATCTCCTGCTAAATCTTTTTATATCAAGTAGGAACTGAACAAAGAGTCATGATCCCAACTGTTTGGAAATAAGTATTTTTCTTCTTAGGGGCATTTGGGACCCTAAATGAAATTACATGCAACATCCGTTGCTCAATTTACACCATTTTCAATGTTTGGTTTGATGTAAATGGTAGAGTCGGTGTAAAAAATATTGCATGAACTCACCTAACTACCAAAAGTTTTTCTTGCGGCCTACGACAAGATTCCTTGCACCATTTACATCATTTTACATCATTTTCTTTCATTCTCTCTTCAATCAAGTCTCTACCAAACAATGATATGTATTTATAGAAGTGGAAGTCGCAACCAAGCACCCCAATTACATCATTCTAAGCAAATGCATTTGTAAACCCCACAACATCATTTACATGCAACCAAACAATGTGTTTGCAACACCACTTACAACATCAAAAAGCTACATGCAATAAATGTTGCATTGTATTTCCATTTACGGGCAACCAAACAACCCTTTTGGATTATGTGGCTATCTGATATATAATATTCCCTGTTTTGGACTTGAAAATGCTGAAAATTTTCTGATAACATCCAAAATGTTTCCAGAAAATCATTCTTGTTTTCCATGAGGGGCATGTATGGTTTATGGGAGTTTTAGAAATCTTTACTATGGAATTCAATCTATATTTGTTGTGTGATAAATAGGAAGTAGGAATTCGGGAAACATCACTTGTCAACTTCCATAGAAATTAGTGACGTGGAATTTTCTCACCAAAATTTTGAAACGAGTTTATTAAATCTAATTGTTGTACTAATCCTTATCTAGTGACCACTTGGATATCTGGTATGCTGTAAAACATAAAGAGAAAAGACAAGACATTGCATACTTAGTAATTGATAACATATATAACTTCTGCATAGGATATATTCATTAGCTTTGAGGCAATATAAAAGAATAAAAGGCATGCATCTGAAGTATTGAAACCGAATATAAGAAAGAATTTTTTTTTATAGAAATTTTTTGCTCAAACACACTGCATTGGCACTACTTACATTGTACTTTTGGTGTAAGAAGGCTAGGAAGTGCCGAAGTGGACAAAGTGGCATGACTGCGCCGTGTCTTTTCTTTTGGACTAGGAAGCAAGGACGCACCAAAAATGTGGGCTGTGTCTTGTCGGACACGTATTGGACACAACCCGTACACTCCAAAACATACTAGGACACACCAAAATAGATGTTGTGTCGTATCCGTGTCTGTGCAACATAGCTTTTGGATATGGAGGATGTCTTATCCATATATGACCTATTTTGGGCCTGCAATCTTGAAGTTGTTCCAATATGTTCAAAAAATTTCTAAAAGACAGTTATTGTTTCTCATGTAGCATGCTTGGTTAAAGGAATTGAAAATTTATGAATCTCGACTTGAGATTGATGCTAATACCATCCAAGAATTAGACTCTTACACTAGATGCATCACTTGTCAACATTATTTACAAAATAGAGGATTGAAACATTCTAACCAAGTGTTTGAAAAAGTATTTTCTGAAATCTAACACAATGATATCTGATCAAAACATGAAGTTGTTTGTTCAATCAAGTAGAATATGAATTAGAATTGCAATGAATTAGAATTGCAATTAACCATGATTCTTATTTTCATTGACTATAACTACACGCAAACAAACATGCAATACATTTCACATTTGACATCCAAATTGGGGAGTATACTCAAATACATTGAATTTTGATTTAAAATATATTTAAAGTAATCATCTTTTTGGCTTGCAGATGAGTTCAGTTCTGAAAAGAAGCATGGAAAGGTTGGTCGAAGGGAATTAGAATAGCAGGAAACTCGAATGGAATAATTGTAATAAATTTGACATTTATGGAGTAATTGTAATAACTTCGACATTTTGTTCTCTGTAACAACTTATCAATACAAAGGAAATTGAATTTCTCAGGATGTAAACAATTTCATGGAGGTTGTAATCAATATATGTTGATGTTCTGTTGCCGGTTTTGATAGTAGAATAAAAAATGCAGAAGTAAACATTGGATTGTGATTCTGAGTTTATCATTCTATATTATCAAGTGATTCAATTTTGGGACATGTAAAATTCTTACAATTTTGAGCCATTTTCAAGGCTCCTTATAGATACAAGCAAGCCTCTGACATGTTACAACTTATAAGTGCACAACATACAAGTACACAAAACGGCTGAGGGCTGTGCTAATGGGCTGTACTCTGTGATTCATGAAATGGGCACGCATTTACATTCACACCATGTCAATTTGTATGATTTTGTGACTTGTCTCGCAAAGTATCGACAATATCAAGTAGTTCGATAATATTAATTGAATTTGGTATATATTTATTTATATATTAATTAGAATTTGTTATAGATATATTTATATTTTAATTAAGATTTGTATGATTTTGTGACTGTGGTCTCTTTTGACAAGTTATTAACCTCATGCATGCAAGGTCTCAAAGTAGATTCATAACTACCATTTGTAAATTAAAATCATAACTTCGTCACAAGGAAAGCAAACACAATCTTATAAGATGAGTATCTCAAAACAAAAAAAACACACTTATAAGATGATTTATTAATGCAATAGTTGTTGCAGTACATAACTTGTGCAAAACTAATATGTGAAATTTCAAATTTTAGTCTCACAATTGCCAAGGACGGAGACATACCTACTATGGTACCTCAAGGTCACTAAATTTCTGTGAAAGTTCTGATGTTATGTACACATGTTGCCTTTGATGCGGGTCAAATTCCTCGTAACTGCCATTTTTTAACATTAGACTCGACGGACCAAAGCTTGAACAAGCATGACACTTGAATACGTGTGTTTAACATGACCATCTAGTCCATCACACTATTTGTGAGCTATGTATTTTTTTATAGACGTCTTCAAATTTTGCTAACACCAGTAAATCTTTCTCATATATATATATATATATATATATATATATATATATATATATATATATATATAAGTCTAAGTCATATGTCTGAATTAGTGTTGGCTTTGATGACTCAAGATGAATCTTAGGGAATGTAGAGGGAGGAGAAGAGGGCGTGCAAATTTAGAAGCAGTATATATCATCAATTAATTATTTAAAAAAACTAATATTACATAAAAAATTATTGAAAAAATTTCAAAAAAATTTGTTGTACAGAAAATATTTTTAAACAAATTAAGTAAAACGAAATAATTTGTAAAAAAAATTGAAATCAAGAAAGCTTTCGCCATCTCTGATGGCGAAAATATGAAATAATAATTTTGTTTTATATTTATCAAATTTTTGCCAGCTGGGTAGGGAAAATTTGGGTTTGCCAAATTTTCGCCAACCAAGTTGGCAAAAATCTGACAATGGTTTTTTTTTTGGTTTGTTTTTTTAGGTTTTTTGTGTTGGTTTTTTTGTGTTGGTTTTTTTGGATAGTTGGATTTGATATTTTTGTGTATTAGTTTTATAAATAATTAACCAATAGATTTTATAACGACAATTTAAAATTAACTAAAATATTTTTTCTAATATTAGATACCACATCTATTGTCATTCAAAAAATAATTTTAGTAATAGCAACCGTTTGATTATTATCTATACTAATTTGTTATTATGTATACTAATATAATTTTGAAAATATAATATTATCTATAGTAATTTGTTATTATCTAACTAAACACACATTCAAATTTTAAAACATATATTTATGAGAAATTTTAATTAAAATAGATATCACAATTTAACAAATAACAAACTAATTATTTATTATCTATATAATTAATTATTTTAAATAAATTTTGTGTACAAATAATAATAAATTATCTTTTAGTGATATGAAAGAAAAATATAATATTGATAATAATATTAATCAATAGATTTTGTTATCATTCATATTAGTACAGATAATAACAAATTAATATAGATAATAAAAAAATTCGAAAATTAAATTACCGAAAGTAAAATTTGGAGGTCGAAACATTATTTTTTTTTGTGATTCTAAAATTTTTCAAAGTCCGTCAAACAGTGAAACGGTTTATCCTGTAGTACTTTTCGATACGGTCATTTTGGCACAAACTCGACCTTGTTTCGATCTCTCAGTCAAAAGTTATGATACTTTAATGTTTTAAATTTTATATTTTTGCCTGTAACATGTGCGTTTTGCTTCGGATGAAAATTTCTTCTACAAGAATTATGTTACTCTCGTCGAAAACATACAAATTGACCTATTGTTTGACGAAATATGATTTCTAAACAAATAGTTATGGCCGCTCGAAGTCTGCTAGACGGCAGACGTAATACTCTTGCGACAAATTTTTTTTTAGTTGTTCAATGATAGCATATTTTATTTTGGATGTTAAATTTTATTTTATTTCTAATTATTTAAAAAATTTATTGCTACAACAACTTTTTTTAAAAAGAACTAAACCTAAATAAAACTAAACAAAAGCAATTTTTTTAAAAAAAGAAAAAAAAACCAGAAAAAACCAAATCCAATTATCCAAAAAAAATCATCACAAAAAAAACATAAAAAACCAAACCAAAAGAAAAAAAAATCACTGTCAGATTTTCGCCAACCGAGTTGGCAAAAATTTGACAAATATAATTTTTCTTTTAATATTTTTACCGTCAGAGATGGCGAAACCTTTCGTGATTTCAAATTTTTTTAAAAATTGTTTCATTTTAGTTATTTTATTTAAAATATTTCTGTACAGCAAATTTTCTGAAAAAATTTAAATATGTTTATAAGTAACACTATATGGATTCTCGAACTCAGCCAACTAAGAAGTATACCTCCCACCTTAACCACATGAGTTACAAGAGATTTTTGTTTATAATTAGATAATATTACATAGCTAACCGTTTTCAGTACTCTTTATGAAAATTAGAAATATACTAACTATAATTAAAATATAATCAAATATACAACAAATTTTAGTTAAAATAAAAAATATATAAATCAAATTTTAAAATAAATATTTAAATAATTTTATATTAATATCAAAATGAAAAAAGTATTCTAAGTGCAACACATTTGAATTTAATTTTCTTGAAAAATCAAAGATACTAAGTAGTAATCGGGTCTTGGTCGAGGAGAAGAACTGAAGGGTAGATGAGTCACCCTAGTGCAAGCCAGATGTGTAACAGGAGGCCGAGTGAGTGTTCCCAATAGAGCAATGGAGGCAGATGGAAAAAGGAAATAATAGGAAAAGTGGAAGTGGGAGATGATACAAAATATAGTTAGTTATAAAGATTTTAAGATATTATTTTAATTGAGGGATAGAAGGATTTTAAAATTATTTTTATATTAATTACATGAGGATATACAAACAACTTACGCGGCCTTGATATTTATGTGCGAGGCAAGAAAAAAAGAATTTTTTCTGATATAATTAAATAATTAGATAAAAATTAAAATTATATTAAAATAATTTTAATATAATTATAATTAAAAATTGTTATAAATATGTTTTTAGAATTTTGGATGTATATTTAGATAATATCATTTACTTGGTTTAAATATATTAAAATGGTTTAAATTATATAGAAATTTAAATTGAAAGAATTTAAAAAAAATTACGTGAAGGTGAAGGATATACACATGTGACATTTAAAAGGATTAAAAAAAATTAGGGTTGATGATTTACAAACGGTTTGGACGACTCACTTTTGAGCCATTTTCAAGCCATATTATATATTAGATTAGTGGAAGTCACACATGTAGTTAGATAATATTAAATATTTAAGATATTAGTTATGATTTATCTTTTTAATTTTATATATGTTGAGGATATACATATGACTCGTAACTGACATATAAACGACTTATAACTACCATTAGTAAGATGTAAAGTAAAATTTTCTAATATTATTATAAAATAGTTCAAATATTTAAATATATTTTAATTATAATTTATTATGGATATATTTTTACTCAAAAATGAGTCTTCTAAGTCGTATAGTGTTATTGAACGCACCCATATTTTCATTCTATTTACTACTTTATTATCTTTAGGAGTTTTTATCATCTTAATATTTTTTTATAAAAATTAACCTATTAGTCTACCCCCACAACTAATTTTTTTTATCGATAATAATGTCTAATTTAATTAGTTTAAAATGTAAAGCTGATAGTCCACACTTAAAAATAATCTAATCAATTTACACCTACATAAAGCTGATAAACATGTTTTAAAATATTTTAAAAGCGAAGTTGATAAACACGACATATTTTAAAATATTTTAAATGTAAAGTTGATAGAAATGTTCATATTTTAAACATATTTATGTAAATAGGCTATTATGTAAAGTTGATAGACATGTTTACTCCTACGTAAAGCTAATGAAATCGGTTTACTTCTACATAAAGATGTTTAAAATTAATCATACATATTTTTACATACAGATATTTATATACATTTTAAAAAAATTAATTAGGTTACTTCTCTTCATTATATTACATAAAGATAAGCATGTCTATCTAATTAAATTTTTTTCTTTTTTAGTGAACGAGATAATTATTTATAATATTTCTTCCTTAAACAAACTTTTTTTTTCCGAAACTTTCTCTTCATCCAATTTTCTAATTGCAATTTTCAATAAAAAGCAACATGTCAAATTTTTTGATGAGGATAATCTTGGAGAAGATGACCAATGGTTGTAAAAGCTTTGGAAGTTGAAAAATATAGAAGTATTATGGACGAAGGTGGCGCTGATAAAAAAAAGTTCATAGATGAAAGTTGTTTGATTCAATCTGAACATTCAAATGAATCAAACCTTAGTTTCTATCATGTACGTTTCTATTGCTACACTCATGAATTCATACTGCTAGCAATATCAAGCATTTAGTACCACCGACCCGTTAGTTAATGCAACAAGAGATATAACTAAATTCTTTCGTACAGGCTACTGGGTGCAAGTTTATTTTTATTTTTCCTCTCGTCTTTCTTTCTCTCCATTTTTATATTCAACTTTGCTAAATAGTTTTATTTTCTTTGTCTGTCCAATATTATTTTCTATATTGCTAAATAAGTTTAGCGATTATTTAGGATCCTAAGCATATTGATATGTTTCTTTCTCTCCATTTTTTTATTCAACTTTGCTTATAAATAGTTTTATTTTCTTTGTCTCTCCAATATTATTTTCTATATTGCTAAATAAGTTTAGTGATTATTTAGGATGCTAAGCATGTTGATATGTTGAGTTCATAACAAATATTTGGTAGAATTTTTTTTAGTATTTAATAAATTATAGAATATATATAGCGGGTAAAGAGAAAGAAGGTAAACTAAAAAAAGAAGAAGGTAAACTTAATAAAGTAAAAAAAAGAGGTAAATAGAATGAAAATATGGGTGCATTTAGCAACACCCATATACATGATGTACTCTCACAACATTACTACAAATATATGTTCAAGTTAAAGCTAGAATCTGAAAGGATACAAAATTTAACTTTGAATGTTGCATAACATTTTAAAAATAAAATAACATTTTAAAAATAAAATAAAAGACATAATAGAAATAATATCCCTCATAGTAAATTCATGTGCAACGTACAAGTTTGTATTACACTTAACAAACAATAATATTACTAAAAATTAAATAAAAATTTAAATTATATTAAAATATTTTAAATAAGAATTGAATATATTTTAATTATTATTTGATATAAAGATATTTATAAAATTTTGGATATGAAAGAGAATGGCCAATTGTGAAGAGAGACGGCTTGATAGGAAAGGAATGGTCAATTATGAACTCAATGATGACTTCTTTGTTGGCAAAAGTCGCCTAAGCCTCACGTATAAATTATGTAATGCCTCATTCCCCCTATTCGGGGAGCACGGCCAAGAAATACTTACGACCGTTCAATCGGGACAGATTGAATCAAGATCATTTTCTCGTTATGGATTGGTTTCTTCGGAATCAGATCCCATATTCAACGGATCGTGCCTCAAGGAAGGACTCGGTGGCAGAGTCGAGAGGGGCCTTTCCGTTGCGCTGGTTTCCTTGCCCGTTTTTGTGCCGCTTAGTTGCTTTCTTGTTGGTTTTATGACTTGCGTTTTCTTGAACGGTTTCGATGGATTTCATTGCTTTCGTTCTTAGGATCTCACAATTTCATATCGAACCTCGGAGACCGAAGTAGGAGATATTGATCTTTTGTTGGTGCGTGCAGGTGATCGGGTAGACGACGCACGCGCGGAGTCTTGAAGTTCTCCCTTTTCTCTCCTAGTTCTCGAACTTGTGAGTGGCTTTATTTCGATTAGCACCCTTCTGCCAAGTCTTCACTCTAAATAATAATTGACTCATTATGCATCCCGCTCCAACGATATCATAACAAGAATAAAACTGAGTCAAAAGGAAGATGAGTTAGACTTGAAACACTTGAAATACTTGTCACTTAGAATGCTCAAACGATCTCATTGATGCGTGCTTGTCCGCTATGCATTTATATATTCATGTTTCAGTTGTAGCTAGAACTTATTCTATATAACTGTACAGATGTATTGTGCAAACTATATTGAAATGCAATCACTTGGACAGGAAGACTATGCCAATGCACTATGCTAAAGTAGATGTATACATTCTTGTGGTTTGAATGCTTTATCTATTAATTTAGTGTAAATGCGTAGTTCGGTTGGACAACTTGTGCACAAGGTTTAGTTTCTGCGAACGGCGCCCGGGGCACTGGGGCCGATTTGTTCCGGGCGGAACTCGGATAGCTACGCTAGCGAGCCTAGCACGGGTAAGGCGGGGGAGGCCTTGTAGCGGGCTTGCTACCCGAGCTGCAAGGGTCACCGCTTACTGTAGCTATTGTCCACGGTGGCAATGATATACCATGACCCAATGTACATATATTTCTGCATTGCTTGCTCAAACTAATGGTGACTTCATGGCAGGGAAGAATATGGTAAGTGTTATGCAGGCAGTTCAGACGGGAAGGTAAAAGTTACCTAATGGTAGCACGTTTGCTCTGTAAATCGAATATATTCAATGCTTGCATGTAAATTGAACTAAGGCAAGATAGAAAGACCACAATAATATTGCATGTTTCATATAAACAAACTTGGATTTGGTTAGTTGGGTTAGCTCGCCCGCACCAGTACTTTTCATAGTACTGACCCTCGTTGCAGCAGGTTCCCCAAGCCCGAGCGACGCGGCGAGGAGCTGAAGCTTCTTCCTTCTCTAACCAGTCCAGTATCCGACGCATTCCGTTCGTGACTTTTGAAGCTTGTATAAAGCACTTGGAGCAAGCGCAACCCTTATATGCGGCTCCATGGCAAGGCGATAGCTTCGCCAGCAGGTGTCTATAATGTCTTTTGAAGTTTTTGTAAAAGGATGTGATGTATGGGAACGGCTATCTCATTTTGTATCCAAGTTGTAAACCCGTGTGGCATCCTTCTCGTTTTGGGTCAAGAGTCTGTAAACAAATGTTCATTATCAATAAAAAGAAAACTTTGCTATGCCTCAATGTGTGTTATCTTATTTGCGTACTCTGTTGCATATGTTCTAAAGATCATTATTATACCTAGGCCTTGTGCACGCGTGCCCTACGTGTGCACGGCATCACGCCCGGGGGACGATTATCGATTGGGCGTGACAAATTATAATTAGTGTTATGACTACAATGGTGAAAGACCGTCTGGAACTATAAATCCATATAATTTTTTTTAGAAAAATGGACTTCGAAAATAAAGTTTTCATTCAATAGTATAAACACATGAAAGAAGGAATGGTCAATCATCAACTAAATGATGCTTTCTTTGTTGTTGAAATTCGCATAAGATGTAAACCCCCTCAATTAATATTTTAGGTATACTAGATAGGGTTAGAAATATTGTTGTAGCGTCAGGGTATTTGAGGTTTAGAATTATGTTACAGTTGTCTGATTATTTATTTTAACCCTTGGTGCACCTTACCGTTGTTACAATATTCGGAGCCCAACAATAGCCCATAATTTTCAACAAATTATTGTACTCTTTACTTGACAAGTTAACCTAGGCACTGGACTTTTTCGTCACTCACAAACACAATCCCTTGTGCTCTAATTTAATTGCACAACTTCCCGGTCCCGAAATCAATTCTTTAATCATATGTCGCATACCTTTGTCGTTGTCATCAATTTGGGAACACAAAATCAACCCGTTTAGCCGAACCAATTAAAGGGTCCAAGACTGACACCAAGCCTACACCGTTTATGACCTTTGTGTTACTCCTAATTGAGACCCCATGTGCCTCCATTTAATTTAAGAGCACATGATATTTTATTTTAATTAAATTGGGGATGCCAACTTTGACTAATTCCAACTTAACCACAATTTAACACAATACCCCATTATTTAAGCCCATACAAAACACACAACACCTCCTCACCCTACATAACACCAAACACCACTTTCCACACCAAATCCCCATCATTTTACATGTATGTGAAAATACCCAAAAGTTAAGGGGCTTATTTGCAAATATGGTGATAGGTGTCACCACCCTAATTGTCAAGGCCAATGAAGAAACCCTCTCTTGACTGGTCAAATCAACCCGCTCTCTCCCTTTTTGATGTACACTTTCTTCATGTGAAATATGTACCCTCCATTCAAATGTAACCACCCATCCTCACCACACACTCACCTATATAATCACTCCTTACCCCTTTCCCAAGGAGCAGGCCCTAATCCCTAGGAACATAGAACCCCCCCTCTCTCTCCTCCCTCTTTCCTTCACTTCTCAGCCGAACACCATCCCATTTCTCAATTTCTCTTCTTCTTCTTCTTCTTCCTCTTTATTTCTCCTTCACCTTCCCCACGAGCCATCGACCCACCTCCAACCTCTACTCCGGCCAAGCAGCTAACACCTAACGCGTCTCCTTCGACCAATCCCGCTGCCACCATCACTATCTCTACTACCGGTTGGCCACCAATCTCGACGAGCTACCCTCACGACCTCAACTCCGGCGAGCCACCCTTAATGTCGACCCTACGTTTCTTCCGGTCGAGAACCCATAACACCTCCACCGGCCGCTCCCCACATGACCTCACAACCACCTTGTTGCTGCCATCTGGCCAACACCCACCCGCGCCACCGTCTCCCCCTTGACCACCACCACCTCTACGTTACTCCCTCGACCACCACCATTACTTGCACCAGCAGAGCCACCACCTCCATCACCATCTCCATGAACCACCCGTCCATCACCTTCTTCACCTTGCTGTCGACCATCCTCCGGCCAACCAACCTCCATGAACCACCGCCATCCCCGCTCCACTAAAACTCCGGCCAGCAACCTCCATGGGGTCGACGCTGCCACCACACGCCGCTACCGGGGTAACCCCTCACCCATCTCCTTGTTTAATGTAGTGTTGCTTATTGTTAATAGAACCTAGTTAGGGTTAGGGTTATAAATGATGCATATTGAGTTTTAGGGTAATAAATGATGCATATTGAGTTTTAGGGTTATGAATGCTAGATATGAGATCTTAGGGTTTTATGTTATATTTGTTCCATACATTTTGATGGGTATTGAGGAGCAGGTTTATTTGTCGTAAAATGGTATTGTGATATCAAAACGTTGGTCACTAATTAAGAGTTGATAATTAATAATAAATTTATTTAAGGAGTAGCAATTTATTATAAAATGGTGAAACAATAACAAAATGATGGTTATATAACAAAAGGTTGGATAATTGATAAATATTTTATTTTGAGGATAGTATATTTAAAATGTGCATGATAATATTTGTGAATGCAAGGGTGAAATCTGAGGAATGAGCATAACTCGAACTACTGAAAACACCATGATAAATATAGGAGATTGAGGATTTGGTCTGATGATATTATACGAATGATTGATCGTATTAGATGCAACATACCTCTAGTCAACCTTGGTCAACCCCCTAGCTTAGTGTCTATGTGAGCTTGTAACAAAGATTGAAGCCTATGCTAGACGTGTGTTACCTCTTATTTTAGCATTGTGATAGTTTATTGATTGAGCTTGTATCTCGTCTCTAGGTACTACGGGACCCGCGGACTTGGACGTTGTACCGGAGAACCACCTTCAGCAGCCGGAGCCAGGCAAGTGTACCTTGCCACCCTGTATTTCTGTTACCCAATTTCTATTTATTTATTATATGCATTATGCCTGCTTTGGATCAGAACCGTTACTTCACGTCCGGGTCATAACCGGGTGCAGACGTTCGTCGGTAACGTCTGGTAACAATTGATAGATGTTTGCAATACATTGATGTATACACTTGGTTACGTCACAACCCTAGGACACATTCAAACACCATCATCGTGCCAGATTTCCTGTATCCTGATAATGTCCGCATGACCAAAAACTGGGACGACTTTAGGGTCATGATCGTTGATAGTTACTTCAGGATGACGAGACTGTTAGATAGAGGTTCAGGTTCAGCGAACACTCGTTGACCGCTTTGAGAGAGAAAGACAGTTACTAGACGTTTGGGCTCCTCTGCACGCGCTATATATATGTATATGTCCTATTATGTAGTGTTCCTGAATCTGGAGTAGTAGTATCACCCGTGTGACTCTTTGCTCGGAGCTACGGTACGTCCCGTGTGTCTTCGTGTCAGGAGCTACGATTTTATTTTGGACAGCCCGTGCGTCGAACATTATCTTCAAAGTTGTGTCTCACTTAGGTGGTTATGCTAGATTATACCGGCGTTGCACTTGTTTTATTCTGTTATACTATGGTATGCTGTATTTTTATACCTTGTTACGTCCCTCATAGGACCTGGTTCCCTTCCAGGCTTAGGTGAGGAGGACTACCCGGAGGAGTACGGACCAGGTGCATATCCAGGAGTAGGACCTGTTGCAGAGGACGAGATCCTTCCCGAGGACTTCGTTTGATCTCTGGTAGTTACTTCACCCTGGGACGGTATTACTATCTAGCTTTCAGATACCGTTCCTAGTTATCTTATGGTTTTCCTTCATTTCAGTATTGTATTAGCGGGTTTGTTCCCATGTGATTCTTCTCGTATTTGTACTATAATACATTTGCCGTGTTATTTCCCTTATGCACATTAGTAGTTATGTTCTTCTCTATGTGCTCTATATATTTGTTGTCTGTGGATGAGATTTAGTTTCACTGTCTATGTGTCTATGTGTTCGGGAAACATCATTTGTCAACTTCCCATAGAAATTAGTGACGTAGAATTTTCTCACTAAAATTATGAAACGAGTTTCTTAAATCTAATTGTTGTACTAATCCTTATCTAGTGACCACTTGGATATCTGTTATGTTGTAAAACATAAAGAGAAAAGAAAAGACATTGCATACTTAGTAATGGATAACATATATAACTTCTGCATAGGACATATTCATTAGTTTTGAGGTAATATAAAAGAGAATAAAAGGCATGCATCTGAAGTATTTGATACCAAATATAAGAAATAATTTTTTTATAGAAAGACAAAGAGCAAACACACACTGCATTGGCACTACTTACATTGTACTTTTGGTGTAAGTAGGCTAGGAAGTGCAAGTGGACAAAGTGGCATGACTGCGCCGGGTCTTTTCTTTTGGACTAGGAAGCAAGACGGACCAAAAATATGGGTTGTGTCTTGTCGGACATGTATTGGGCACAATCCGTACACTCAAAAACATACTAGGACACACCAAAATAGGTGCCGTGTCCATGTCGTATCGTTCCGTGTCTGTGCAATATAGCTTTTGGATATGGAAGATATGTCTTATCTATATATGACCTGTTTTGGGCCTGCAATCCTGAAGTTGTTCCAATATGTTCAAAAAATTTCTAAAAGACCGTTCTTGTTTCTCATGTAGCATGCTTGGTTAAAGGAATTAGAAATTTATGAATCTCAACTTGAGACTGCTGCTAATACCATCCAAGAATTAGACTACTGTTATACTTGATGCATCACCTGTCAACGTTATTTACAAAATAGAGGATTGAAACAATCTAAACAAAGTGTTTGAAAAAGTATTTTCTGAATTCTAAACATTCTAACCAAGTGTTTGAAAAAGTATTTTCTGAACGCAATGATATCTGATCAAAACATGAAGTTGTTTGTCCAATCAAATAGAATATGAATTAGAATTGTAATTAACCATGATTCTTATTTTCATCGACTATGACTACACGCAAACAAACTTGCAATATATTTCACATTTGACATCCAAATTGGGGAGTATACTAAAAAGCATTGAATTTTGATTTAAAATATATTTAAAGTTCTTTTTGGCTTATACATGAGTTCAGTTATAAATAGAAGCATGGAAAGGTTGGTCGAAGGGAATTATAGTAGCAGGAAACTCGAATGGAGTAATTGTAATTACTTCTCCATTTATGGAGTAATTGTAATAACTTCGACATTTTGTTTTCTGTAACAACTTATCAATACAAAGGAAATTGAATTTCTCAGGACGTAAACAAGTTCATGGAGGTTATAATTGATATTATGTTGATGTTCTGTTGCCGGTTTTGATAGTAGAAGAAAAAATGCAGAAGTAAATATTGGATTGTGGTTCTGAGTGGACCATTCTATATTATCAAGTGATTCAATTCCGGGACCTGTAAAATTCTCACAATTTTGAGCCATTTTCAAGGCTCCTTATAGATACAAGCAAGCCTCCGACATGTTACAACTTACAAGTGCACAACATACAAGTACACAAAAAGGCTGAGGGTTGTGCTAATGGGCTGTACTCTGAGATTCATGAAATGGACACGCATTTACGTTCACACCATGTCAATTTGTAGTCTCGCAAAGTATCAACAATATCAAGTAGTTCGATAATATTAATTAGATTTGATATATATTTATTATATATTAATTAGAATTTGCTATAGATATATTTATATTTTAACTAAGATTTGTATGATTTTGACTTGTCCCAACAACAATCTTGTGACTTGTCTCGCAAACATTTTCTTGTGTGTGGCTTTGATGACTCAAGATGAATCTTAGGGAATGGAGAGCGAGGAGAAGAGGGCGTGCAAATTTAGAAGCAGTATATATCATCAATTAATTATTTAAAAAAATAATATTACATAAAAAATTATTGAAAAAATTTCATAAAATTTGTTGTACAGAAAATATTTTTAAACAAATTAAGTAAAACGAAATAATTTGTAAAAAAAAATTGAAATCAAGAAAGCTTTCGCCATCTCTGATGGCAAAAATATAAAATTATAATTTTTTTTTATATTTGTCAAATTTTTGCCAGCTGGGTAGGGAAAATTTGGGTTTGCCAAATTTTCGCCAACCAAGTTGGCAAAAATATGACAATGGTTTTTTTTTTTTTTGTTTTTTTAGGTTTTTTGTGTTGGTTTTTTTGTGTTGGTTTTTTTGGATAGTTGGGTTTGGTATTTTTGTGTATTAGTTTTATAAATAATTAACCAATAGATTTTATAACGACAATTTAAAATTAACTAAAATATTTTTTCAAATATTAGATACCACATCTATTATCATTCAAAATATAATTTTAGAAATAGCAACCGTTTGATTATTATCTATACTAATTTGTTATTATGTATACTAATATAATTTTGAAAATATAATATTATCTTTAGTAATTTGTTATTATCTAACTAAACACACATTCAAAATTTAAAACATATATTTATGAGAAATTATAATTAAAATAGATATCACAATTTAACAAATAACAAACTAATTATTTATTATCTATATAATTAATTATTTTAAATAAATTTTGTGTACAAATAATAATAAATTATCTTTTAGTGATATGAAAGAAAAATATAATATTGATAATAATATTAATTAATAGATTTTGTTATCATTCATATTAGTATAGATAATAACAAATTATTATAGATAATAAAAAAATTCGAAAAGAAAATTATTGAAAGTAAAATTTGGAGGTCGAAACATCATTATTTTTTGTGATTCTAAAAATTTTGAAAGTCCGTCAAACGGTGCAACGGTTTATCCTATAGTACTTTTCGATGCGGTCATTTTGGCACAAACTGGACCTTGTTTCGATCTCTCAGTCAAAAGTTATGATACTTTAAAGTTTTAAATTTTATATTTTTGCCTGTAACATGTGTGTTTTGCTTCAGATGAAAATTTCTTCTACAAGAATTGTGTTACTCTCGTCGAAAACATACAAATTGATCTATTGTTTGACGAAATATGATTTTCAAACAAATACTTATGGCCGCTCGAAGTCTGCTCGAAGGCAGACGTAATACTCTTGCGACAAATTTTTTTTTTAGTTGTTCAATGATAGCATATTTTATTGTGGATGTTAAATTTTATTTTATTTCTAATTATTTAAAAAATTTATTGCTACAACAACTATTTTTAAAAAGAACTAAACCTAAATAAAACTAAACAAAAGCAAATTTTTTTAAAAAGAAAAAAAAACAGAAAAAAACCAAATCCAATTATCCAAAAAAAATCATCACAAAAAAAACATAAAAAACCAAACCAAAATAAACCAAAAGAAAAAAAAATCACTATCAGATTTTCGCCAACCGAGTTGGCAAAAATTTGACAAATATAATTTTTTTAAAACATTTTTGCCGTCAGAGATGGCGAAACCTTTCGTGATTTTAATTTTTTTTAAAATTGTTTCATTTTAGTTAATTTATTTAAAATATTTTCTGTACAACAAATTTTCTGAAAAAATTTAAATATGTTTATAAGTAACACTATATGGATTCGAACTCAGCCAACTAAGAAGTATACCTCCCACCTTAACCATATGAGTTATAAGAGATTTTTGTTTATAATTAGATAATATTACATAGCTAACCGTTCTCAGTACTCTTTATGAAAAGTAGAAATATACTAACTATAATTAAAATATAATCAAATATACAACAAATTTTAGTTAAAATATAAAAATCAAAATTTAAATTAAATATATTTAAATATTTAAATAATTTTATATTAATATCAAAATGAAAAAAGTATTCTAAATGCAACACATTTGAATTCAATTTTCTTGAAAAATCAAAGATACTAAGTAGTAATCGGGTCTTGGTCGAGGAGAAGAACTGAATGGTAGATGAGTCACCCTAATGCAAGCCAGATGAGTAAGAGGAGGCAGAGTGAGTGTTCGCAACAGAGACTACTCATCTAGACGAGTGAGTGTTCCCAATAGAGCAATAGAGGCAGATGGAAAAAGGAAATAATAGGAAAAGTGGAAGTGGGAGATGATACAAAATATAGTTAGTTATAAAGATTTTAAGATATTATTTTAATTGAGGGATAGAAGGATTTAAAATTATTTTTATATTAATTACATGAGGATATACAAACAACTTACACGGCCTTGATATTTATGTGCGAGGCAAGAAAAAAAGAATTTTTTCTGATATAATTAAATAATTAGATAAAAATTAAAATTATATTAAAATAATTTTAATATAATTATAATTAAAAATGGTTATAAATATGTTTTTAGAATTTTGGATGTATATTTAGATAATATCATTTACTTGGTTTAAATATATTAAAATGGTTTAAATTATATAGAAATTTAAATTGAAAGAATTTTAAAAAAAATTACGTGAAGGTGAAGGATATACACATGTGACATTTAAAAGGATTAAAAAAAATTAGGGTTGATGATTTACAAACGGTTTGGACGGCTCACTTTTGAGCCATTTTTAAGCCACATTATATATTAGATTAGTGGAAGTCACACATGTAGTTAGATAATATTAAATAGTTAAGCTATTAGTTATGATTTATCTTTTTAATTTTATATATGTTGAGGATATACATATGACTCGTAACTAACATATATACGACTTATAACTACCACTAGTAAGATGTAAAGTAAAATTTTCTAATATTATTATAAAATAGTTTAAATATTTATATATTTTTTAATTATAATTTATTATGGATATATTTTTACTCAAAAATGAGTCTTCTAAGTCGTATAGTGTAATTGAACGCACCCATGTTTTCATTCTATTTACTACTTTATTATCTTTAGGTGTTTTATCATCTTAATATTTTTTTTCTAAAAATTAACCTATTAGTCTACCCCAACAACTAATTTTTTTTATCGATAATAATGTCTAATTTAATTAGTTTAAAATGTAAAGCTGATAATCCACACTTAAAAAGAATCTAATCAATTTACACCTACATAAAGCTAATAAACATGTTTTAAAATATTTTAAAAGCGAAGTTGATAAACACGACATATTTTAAAATATTTTAAATGTAAAGTTGATAGAAATGTTCATATTTTAAACATATTTATGTAAATAGGCTATTATGTAAAGTTGATAGACATGTTTACTCGTACGTAAAGATAATGTAATCGGTTTACTTCTACATAAAGATGTTTAAAATTAATCATACATATTTTTACATACAGATATTTATATACATTTAAAAAAAATTAATCAGGTTACTTCTCTTCATCATATTACATAAAGATAAGCATGTCTACCTAATTAATTTTTTTTTCTTTTTTAGTGAACGAGATAATTATTTATAATATTTCTTCCTTAAACAAACTTTTTTTTCCTAAACTTTCTCTTCATCCAATTTTCTAATTGCAATTTTCAATAAAAAGCAAGATGTCAAAATTTTTGATGAGGATAATCTTGGAGAAGATGACCAAGGGTTATATAAAGCTTTGGAAGTTGAAAAATATAGAAGTATTATGGACGAAGGTGGCGCTGATAAAAAAAGTTCATAGATGAAAGTGGTTTGATTCAATCTGAACATTCAAATGAATCAAACCTTAGTTTCTATCATGTACGTTTCTATTGCTACACTCATGAATTCATACTGCTAGCAATATCAAGCATTTAGTACCACCGACCCGTTAGTTAATGCAACAAGAGATATAACTAAATTCTTTCGTACAGGCTACCGGGTGCAAGTTTATTTTTATTTTTCCTCTCGTCTTTCTTTCTCTCCATTTTTATATTCAACTTTGCTAAATAGTTTTATTTTATTTGCCTGTCCAATATTATTTTTTATATTGCTAAATAAGTTTAGCGATTATTTAGGATCCTAAGCATATTGATATGTTTCTTTCTCTCCATTTTTATATTCAACTTTGCTTATAAATAGTTTTATTTTCTTTGTCTCTCCAATATTATTTTCTATATTGCTAAATAAGTTTAGTGATTATTTAGGATGCTAAGCATGTTGATATGTTGAGTTCATAACAAATATTTGGTAGAAATTTTTTTAGTATTTAATAAATTATAGAATATATATAGCGGGTAAAGAGAAAGAAGGTAAACTAAAAAAAATTAAAAGGTAAACTTAATAAAGTAAAAAAAAGAGGTAAATAGAATGAAAATATGGGTGCATTTAGCAACACCCATATACATGATGTACTCTCACAGCATTACTACAAATATATGTTCAAGTTAAAGCTAGAATCTGAAGGATACAAAATTTAACTTTGAATGTTGCATAACATTTTAAAAATAAAATAACATTTTAAAAATAAAATAAAAGACATAATAGAAATAATATCCCTCATAGTAAATTCATGTGCAACGTACAAGTTTGTATTACACTTAACAAACAATAATATTACTAAAAATTAAATAAAAATTTAAATTATATTAAAATATTTTAAATAAGATTTGAATATATTTTAATTATTATTTGATATAAAGATATTTTTAAAATTTTGGATATGAAAGAGAATGGCTAATTGTGGAGAGAGACGGCTTGATAGGAAAGGAATGGTCAATTATGAACTCAATGATGACTTCTTTGTTGGCAAAAGTCGCCTAAGACTCACGTATAAATTATGTAATGCCTCATTCCCCCTATTCGGGGAGCGCGGCCAAGAAATACTTATGACCGTTCGATCAGGACAGATTGAATCAAGATTATTTTCTCGTTATGGATTGGTTTCTTCGGAATCAGGTCCCATATTCAACGGATCGTGCCTCAAGGAAGGACTCGGTGGCAGAGTCGAGAGGGGCCTTTCCGTTGCGCTGGTTTCCTTGCCCGTTTTTGTGCCGCTTAGTTGCTTTCTTGTTGGTTTTATGACTTGCGTTTTCTTGAACGGTTTCGATGGATTTCATTATTTTCGTTCTTAGGATCTTGCAATTTCATATCGAACCTCGGAGACCGAAGCAGGAGATATGGATCATCTGTTGGTGCGTGCAGGTGATCAGGTAGACGACGCACGCACGGAGTCTTGAAGTTCTCCTTTTTCTCTCCTAGTTCTCCAACTTGTGAGTGGCTTTATTTCGATTAGCACCCTTCTGCCAAGTCTTCACTCTAAATAATAATTGACTCATTATGCATCCCGCTCCAACGATATCATAACAAGAATAAAACTGAGTCAAAAGGAAGATGAGTTAGACTTGAAACACTTGAAATGCTTGTCACTTAGAATGCTCAAACGATCTCATGGATGCGTGCTTGTCCGCTATGCATTTATATATTCATGTTTCAGTTGTAGCTAGAACATATTCTATATAACTGTACGGATGTATTGTGCAAACTATATTGAAATACAATCACTTGGACAGGAAGACTATGCCAATGCACTATGCTAAAGTAGATGTATACATTCTTGTGGTTTGAATGCTTTATCTATTAATTTAGTGTAAATGCGTAGTTTGGTCGGACAACTTGTGCACAAGGTTTAGTTTCTGCGAACGGCGCCCGGGGCACTGGGGCCGATTTGTTCCGGGCGGAACTCGGATAGCTACGCTAGCAAGCCTAGCACGGGTAAGGCGGGGGAGGCCTTGTAGTGGGCTTGCTACCCGAGCTGCAAGGGTCACCGCTTACTGTAGCTATTGTCCACAGTGGCAATGATATGCCATGACCCAATGTACATATATTTCTGTATTGCTTGCTCAAACTAATGGTGTCTTCGTGGCAGGGAAGAATATGGTAAGTGTTATGCAGGCAGTTCAGACGGGAAGGTAAAAGTTACCTAACGATAGCACGTTTGCTCTGTAAATCGAATATATTTAATGCTTGCATATAAATTGAACTAAGGCAAGATAGAAAGACCACAATAATATTGCATATTTCATATAAACAAACTTGGATTTGGTTAGTTGGTTTAGCTCGCCCTCACCAGTACTTTTCATAGTACTGACCCTCGTTGCAGCAGGTTCCCCGAGCCCGAGCGACGCGGCGAGGAGCTGAAGCTTCTTCCTTCTCCCACCAGTCCAGTATCCGACGTATTCCGTTCGTGACTTTTGAAGCTTGTACAAATCACTTGGAGCAAGCGCAACCCTTATATGCGGCTCCATGGCAAGGCGATAGCTTCGCCAGCAGGTGTCTATAATGTCTTTTAAAGTTTTAGTAAAAGGATGAGATATATGGGAACGACTATCCTATTTTGTATCCAAGTTGTAAGCCCGTGTGGCATCCTTCTCATTTTGGGTCAAGAGTCTATAAACAGATGTTCATTATCAATAAAAAGAAAACTTTTCTATGCCTCAATATATGTTATCTTATTTACGTACTCTGTTGAATATGTTCTAAAGATCATCATTATACCTAGGCCTTGTGCACGCGCGCCCTATATGTGCACGGCATCACGTCCGGGGGACGATTATCGATTGGGCGTGATAGAATTATAATTAGTGTTATGACTACAATGGTGAAAGAGCGTCTGGAACTATAAATCCATATAATTTCTTTTAGAAAAATAGACTTTGAAAAAAAGTTTTCATTCAATAGTATAAACACATGAAAGAAGGAATGGTCAATCATCAACTAAATAATGCTTTCTTTGTTGTCAAAAGTCGCCTAAGATGTAAACCCCCTCAAATAATATTTTAGGTAGACTAGATAGGGTTAGAAATATTGTTGTGGCGTTAGGGTATTTGAGGTTTAGAATTATGTTGCAGTTGTCTGATTATTTATTTTAACCCTTGGTGCACCTTACCGTTGTTACAATATTCAGAGCCCAACAATAGCCCATAATTTTTAACAAATTATTGTACTCTTGACTTGACAAGCTAACCTAGGCACTGGACTTTTCTGTCACTCACAAACACAACCATTGTGCTTTAATTTAATTGCACAACTTCCCGGTCCTGAAATTAATTCTTTAATCCTGTGTCGCGTACCATTGTCGTTGCCATCAATTTTGGGACACAAACTCAACCCGTTCAGCCGAACCAATTAAAGGGCCCGAGACTGACACCAAGCCTATACCGTTCATGACCTTTGTGTCACTCCTAATTGAGACCCCATGTGCCTCCATTTAATTTAAGAGCACATGATATTTTATTTTAATTAAATTAGGGATGCCAACTTTGACTAATCCCAACTTAACCCCAATTTAACACAATACCCCATTCTTTAAGCCCATACAAAACACACAACACCTCCTCACCCTACATAACACCAAATACCACTTCCCACACCAAATTCCCATTATTTTACATGCATGTACAAATACCCAAAAGTTAAGGGGCTTATTTGCAAATATGGTGATAGGTGTCACCACCCTATTGGTCAAGGCTAATGAAGAAACCCTCTCTTCCTCTCTTGACCGGTCAAATCAACCCTCTCTCTCCCCTTTTGATGTACACTTTCTTCATGTGAAATCTGGACCCTCCATTCAAATGTAACCACTCATCCTCACCACACACTCACCTATATAATCACTCCTTACCCCTTTCCCAAGGAGCAGGCCCTAATCCCTAGGAACATAGAACCCCCCCTCTCTCTCTCTCCTCCCTCTTTCCTTCACTTCCCAGCCGAACACCATCCCATTTCTCCATTTCTCTTCTTCTTCTTCTTCCTCTTCATTTCTTCTTCACCTTCCCCACGAGCCATCGACCCACCTCCAACCTCTACTCCGGCCAAGCAGCTAACACCTAATGCGTCTCCTCCGACCAATCCCGCTGCCACCACCATCACTATCTCTACTACCCGCTGGCCACCAATCTCGACAAGCTACCCTTACGACCTCAACTCCGGAGAGCCACCCTTAATGTCAACCCCATGTTTCCTCCGGCCGAGAACCCATAACACCACCAGCGACCGCTCTCCATACGACCTCACAACCACCTTGCTGCTGCCATCTGGCCAACACCCACCCGCGCCACCGTCTCCCCCTTGACCACCACCACCTCCACGTTACTCCCTCGACCACCACCATCACTTGCACCAGCAGAGCCACCACCTCTATCACCATCTCCACGAACCACCCGTCCATTACCTTCTCCACCTTGCTGTCGACTGTCACGTTCCGATCTCCCGTAGGCTAGATCGGTCGTTCCCGCTAGGCGAGAATCACCGTGCCAGCGCTCTTGCGGAACGATCGCTTTATAACCCATCTGGGCGTGATGCCGCACGAGCGTGAGCCACGCCCGTACAAGGCCATGGTTCATTAGCTGGCGGTAAGAGTTCTAAACCACAGAGTCGCACAGATTGTCCGAGTGCAGCAGAGTCATAAACACATAGCGATTTGGTAACAGGTTCACTGAGTTGACAATATAGCGAAAGCATTGAAACACAAGTTGAAGTAAAGCAACTCTTTATTTGATATAAAATTGTGTTACAGGCAGCGCATAGCCGAGATTACAAGTCTCTCAAGCCTCTCTCTGAAACAGTAAAAGCATGCCAAGTGGCTACAATGGTGGAATGATTGTACAGGATATGATCAGGTGATGTTTGTAATACCCTGTTCCGCTCAAGCGGACTGCCGATTCAAACGGCAAAGTGCAAACGTCCTGACCTGCCTCCCTCAGCGAGGCAACTCGTTTGAGGCAAGGATATCCAGACTTGGTCCCTACAGGAGTTCAGCATAGGCTTTCAGAGGCTCGCTCGCAGTATCACTCGACCGAGGCAGATCATCGCTAAGGTGGATGGCTACGGTGAACTTGTCTTTGCTTAGCCAGCACACATAAAATACGGAAGGATACATGCTAGTCGCTAGGTGAATCACCCCCTGCATGCTAATAAGAATCCAACGCACCTAGCTAAGGGAATAATCCCAACTTGTACTGCTTGTCGCTAGAACATGGAAATGAAATATTGCTTATATGTTCAGACCCTCGCATGTTACCTTTGCCTCGTGCAACTGGACCCGCTATACCTCGAGTAGAATAACACAAATGTACATTCAGTAGTGCACTGTTCTCTCCCTAACACTGCACAACCCTAGATAACATCGCTCGGAAAGGCCCCGTACGGTTTTGCTCGGATTACCTTCGGGCCCGAGCGGACTTGAATGCTTAAGTTATACAAGTGCATGCTTGCCTGCTTACATATATATTGCCTAGTTCAATGCTTGTTGTATAACTATGCCCAGACCGTGAAACACTATGCTTGTCATGCATTCATTTAGGCTCTCCTCGGAAGACTACTCGATAGTCGTTCCGTGCATAAATAAACCTGAATGCTTCCGGGACCGTTAGGTCGCTAAGGCAATTCCCGAACCAGGGAACTTGCGCAAATTCTGTTATCCAAGAATCCTCGCCCATTGAGCGATACTGCCCAGCACTAAATCAAATGGCTCGTGGAGCCGATACTCGATATTTAGAGTAATCCTGATCCTGCCACAACAAGTTCAATATATATATATATCTCCTGACTTGAACTCGTTCCATAAAACTTGTTCTATATATATATATATCCTGCTTAGAACTTGTTCCTGTTCCTGATCCGAAACCCGAAGATTAGAGACTTGCCCGGTCACAGGACAACTTGTAACAAAACAAGGTATAGTTCCGTGGACAGTTGCTGGGGCACTGGCACCGATCCGATCCGGACGGAACTCCTGAGTAGTCGCCTGCTTCGAGCGGAATGTTGTGCAATGCCTCCTGTTTTGCTTGTGCACCATTTCGACAAGAGACTACGCCGTCCACTAATGGCGTCGTGCCAGTGACCTCCTGTTCATATAGATAAGTCATCCTCGCTTAGCGGCTACCCGCGTGCGAGTCACTGCATCGCATCGAGAATAACTGAACACCTGAACGATCTTGTTATAACAACACTCCTGCATAAAGAGCACTTGATCATAGTATGCAACACGTCTGATACTTCCTGTAACCCGTACGCCCAGAACGGGATCTCGCACTGAAACGCTTGTGTTTGCATATGCTTGCCCTGAATGCTTATACATGTTCCTGCTTGAATTAACTTGGTTTGCCTTGGACAGGAAAGGACAAATGGTAAGTTGGTAAGTCTCGCCGTGTTTCCTCTCATGTCGCACGGCGCACTGCCACACGGATTAGGCTATTCAAATCTTGCATGAAACTGATCCTAAGGCAACTAGAAAGACAACTTAATAGTTGTGCACAGAACCTTTATTACGTGTTTGGATTTGTCGAGCGGGCGAGTAGCCTCCCCACCAGTGCATTCATGTACTGATAACCCACCAGATTGCTTGCAGGGTGCGGGAGAACCTCGTTCGGTGCGGATGCCTCCTTCGTGTGTGCTAAGGCGTGGAGTTCAACTCTGAAGCCTTGGAACGCTACGTCCGGAACTGAAGCACATATACAAGACATAAAGTTGGAACATCGCCTCGCCTGAACATCGCCTCGCCTGAACATCGTCTCGCCTGAACATCGCCTGAACATTCCTGTATATCATCCATAAATGTAGCCACTTGGCACGCTTTTATGTTTCAGAGAGAGCTCAAGCGACTTGTAATCTCGGCTATACGCCGCCTGTAATACTTGTTTCAATATGAATAAAAGAGCTTGCTTTACTTCAACTTGTGTTTCAATGCTTCCGCTATATTGTCGACTCAGTGAACCTGTTACCGATCGCTATGCGTTCATAATTTTGCTGCACTCGGACAATCTGTGCGACTCTGTGGCTTAGAACTCTTACCGCCAGCCAACGAACCACGGCCTTGCACGGGCGTAGCTAACCCTCGTGCGGCATCACGTCCCCCGAAAGCTCGACTCGGGCCATTCGATTAGCTCCCCTTCCTCCCTCGCGCCCGCGGGACGGATGTGGTAATTCACGTCCGTCGCGCCGAGGCACGGTGATTCGTGCCCGGTTCGTTGAATCCCGGCCGCACGGGGCGGGGCAGGGCGGAGCGGCGGCCCTGGCGGGACCGGGGCGTGACAGATTGGTATCAGAGCCTGGCTTCTACGCCTTTGAACTTCATTTCGTATATCTCTGTTTCGAAGGCTCGTTCGTGGGTTATGTGCACATACTCTCTCAATGCCTCGAAGGGATGTTCCAAACAATAAGTCTAAATACTTTCAAAGAGTTGCATTTGAATAGTATGATTGCCTGTATAAAATTGGTTGCAAGGGCCTTTGTGCCATCCTGTGCTAGTCCTTATGGGATTAGATTCGTGCTAGACTCGAGCATTATATGCAACCCGAAATTCCTATACATATTTACCCAACTGGTTAGTGCGAAAACGAATATTGCCCGAACGGTTAGCTATGCACTCAGTCTTTCGGCTAAGTTGTGTAGAATATCGCGCACCAAGACCCTTTGGTGCAAGCCAGTTATAAACGAGATAAGGATATCGTTCAGGAATGATACAAGTCAGACTTAGAGATGCAAATCGATAGACTTCATCGGATTTTATCGCTTAGGCGAATCATGCTTGGTTATGGAAATAGCTCGAACGATGATTCTTGTTGGAAGACAAAAATCAAATATAGTTGCTTGGATGACTATAGACCCAGAATATATAATGAGATTAGATTTTATCAGGCGAACCTGAGTATCATGCTAGAAATTGTGGAACGAGTTAGTGAGTAAGCTAACGATAATGCGAACACCGATTAAGAACTTGATGGAATGACTCGATTCCGAGTGGTGGATGGATCATTGTCCAAACGGATCCATAACCCATGCGATATTCAGGACTGAACGATATTGAGAATAACTTGAATAAATGATAAGCTTATATCGAATAAAATTCTCGGAAATGAAAACCAATATCTTGGTTAAGAAAACTTGTTGGGAATTAGAAAATCGTGTGAGCGGTTTCG
This sequence comes from Iris macrosiphon, assembly GCA_036927795.1. Lineage (NCBI taxonomy): Eukaryota > Viridiplantae > Streptophyta > Magnoliopsida > Asparagales > Iridaceae > Iris > Iris macrosiphon. Next base: position 271,281,075 of record JAYESA010000005.1, read on the forward strand.
GATTTAAATAAAGGATTGTACGTGAATAAATTATCGCTCAAACAAGTTAACCCGAGAGTGAATATTGGGCTTCGGAATATAAATTTGATTTGGTATCGATAATTTGAAGATAGCATGGATCGATACAAGCAAAGGAAATGTTAGGTTTCTGGGAATGATATAAGCGATAACAAATCTTGCTTGGAGTTTGGAAGAACGAACTACAATCACTGCATAAACGAATTTGACTTGGTGGATTTATGATTGGATGGAAATTAAGGGTTAAAGGATAAGATGAACTTGGAATGCAAGTGATTGGGAAAAATTTTAGTGGATTAGTTAGCCTTGAACCTAGAATAAAATCATATTTGATGGTTTTGAGAACGAATACGTGAATCAAGTTGAATGACTTGGAGAAATAATCTAAGGTTTAGAATTAAATCTTGGCTTGGTGGACTAGACTTGGAATGGATAAGATTCTATCAATTGAGGGATAGAATATGCAAACCACTAGGCTTGTCCTGCAACTTGGATATACTTTGGATTTTATCGAACGGACTCGTCCCCCGTAAAAACGAACGTGTTAATGAGAGTAGGTAAATCTGTGCTCGATGTTTAGAAATCTGAGTAAAACGAGCTTGGGTAGAATACCCCCTGTGAATGAACAATGGTTTGACCCTAGGAATTGGAGCGAGCATCGTGCGACAAATTTGTACGATGAATCGCGATATGCTTGAACCTGTACCTATGACCTTGTGAGCTGACCTAGTGATTAGGCAGACGACCCTGTGCCGAGTGAATGAGCCTGTGCTACCGACTTTACCATATTGCTTGTATAAAGCATCACAACTGGGGCAGCAGGATTTAGGGTTAGACTTGGGAACAGTAACGTATGCTAAGTTGACCCAAATGGATGGACGCTAGTCAGTATCAGATTGATCATGTTTAACGTTAGTCCAAATATTTGGTTAAAATGGAAATGATAAGGAAATCAGATTTGATTGACTCTGTTGGGAGTATCCTGGTGATTTATATGGAATTGGATTGAACCCTTGAAATTTTCGCAAGTAGCTTGTCCGATTTCACTATCCCTAAGTTTGGTTGACTGCATGTGTTTGAGGGACGCTTCGAATATGTGCACGATCCAAGACTTAAGAAATGTGAAACTCGAGTGCTAAGACTTCACTATCGCTAAGTTGGTTGACATGCATGTGTTTGAGGGACGCTTCGAATATGTGCACGATCCAGACACGCGATATGCTGATCTCAAATGCTAGTGCAAGTGAAAATCCTTCTGAACAAGCATAACGACTTGTATAAGTTTGCCTCAGCCTTAGATCGCTATCCAAGATCGATTGAAACGTGCCTCATGTTAAGAAACTTGTCCCGCGCCAAGGCGCAAATTATACTGAACCAGTATACCCGCGACACGACGTAAGCATCGAGTAGAGGATTTTGTGTTCCAATGGATCTAGTGGTACCGATAGCTACGCTTGGGCTAGATTCAAAAATTCGATAGTATGGCTTGCCCTCAGGAAGTCTCGAGGACGAGACTTTTTCTGAGTGGTGGATGATGTAATACCCTGTTCCGCTCAAGCGGACTGCCGATTCAAACGGCAAAGTGCAAACGTCCCGACCTACCTCCCTCAGCGAGGCAACTCGTTTGAGGCAAGGATATCCAGACTTGGTCCCTACAGGAGTTCAGCATAGGCTTTCAGAGGCTCGCTCGCAGTATCACTCGACCGAGGCAGATCATCGCTAAGGTGGGTGGCTACGGTGAACTTGTCTTTGCTTAGCCAGCACACATAAAATACGGAAGGATACATGCTAGTCGCTAGGTGAATCACCCCCTGCATGCTAATAAGAATCCAACGCACCTAGCTAAGGGAATAATCCCAACTTGTACTGCTTGTCGCTAGAACATGGAAATGAAATATTGCTTATATGTTCAGACCCTCGCATGTTACCTTTGCCTCGTGCAACTGGACCCGCTATGCCTCGAGTAGAATGACACAAATGTACATTCAGTAGTGCACTGTTCTCTCCCTAACACTGCACAACCCTAGATAACATCGCTCGGAAAGGCCCCGTACGGTTTTGCTCGGATTACCTTCGGGCCCGAGCGGACTTGAATGCTTAAGTTATACAAGTGCATGCTTGCCTGCTTACATATATATTGCCTAGTTCAATGCTTGTTGTATAACTATGCCCAGACCGTGAAACACTATGCTTGTCATGCATTCATTTAGGCTCTCCTCAGAAGACTACTCGATAGTCGTTCCGTGCATAAATAAACCTGAATGCTTCCGGGACCGTTAGGTCGCTAAGGCAATTCCCGAACCAGGGAACTTGCGCAAATCCTGTTATCCAAGAATCCTCGCCCATTGAGCGATACTGCCCAACACTAAATCAAATGGCTCGTGGAGCCGATACTCGACATTTAGAGTAATCCTGATCCTGCCACAACAAGTTCAATATATATATATATATCTCCTGACTTGAACTCATTCCATAAAACTTGTTCTATATATATATATATCCTGCTTAGAACTTGTTCCTGTTCCTGACCCGAAACCCGAAGATTAGAGACTTGCCCGGTCACAGGACAACTTGTAACAAAACAAGGTATAGTTTCGCGGACGGTTGCTGGGGCACTGGCACCGATCCGATCCGGACGGAACTCCTAAGTAGTCGCCTGCTTCGAGCGGAATGTTGTGCAATGCCTCCTGTTTTGCTTGCACACCATTTCGACAAGAGACTATGCCGTCCACTAATGGCGTCGTGCCAGTGACCTCCTGTTCATATAGATAAGTCATCCTCGCTTAGCGGCTACCCGCGTGCGAGTCACTGCATCGCATCGAGAATAACTGAACACCTGAACGATCTTGTTATAACAACACTCCTGCATAAAGAGCACTTGATCATAGTATGCAACACGTCTGATACTTCCTGTAACCCGTACGCCCAGAACGGGATCTCGCACTGAAACGCTTGTGTTTGCATATGCTTGCCCTGAATGCTTATACATGTTCCTGCTTGAATTAACTTGGTTTGCCTTGGACAGGAAAGGACAAATGGTAAGTTGGTAAGTCTCACCGTGTTTCCTCTCATGTCGCACGGTGCACTGCCACACGGATTAGGCTATTCAAATCTTGCATGAAACTAATCCTAAGGCAACTAGAAAGACAACTTAATAGTTGTGCACAGAACCTTTATTACGTGTTTGGATTTGTCGAGCGGGCGAGTAGCCTCCCCACCAGTGCATTCATGTACTGATAACCCACCAGATTGCTTGCAGGGTGCGGGAGAACCTCGTTCGGTGCGGATGCCTCCTTCGTGTGTGCTAAGGCGTGGAGTTCAACTCTGAAGCCTTGGAACGCTACGTCCGGAACTGAAGCACATATACAAGACATAAAGTTGGAACATCGCCTCGCCTGAACATCGCCTCGCCTGAACATCGTCTCGCCTGAACATCGCCTGAACATTCCTGTATATCATCCATAAATGTAGCCACTTGGCACGCTTTTATGTTTCAGAGAGAGCTCGAGCGACTTGTAATCTCGGCTATACGCCGCCTGTAACACTTGTTTCAATATGAATAAAAGAGCTTGCTTTACTTCAACTTGTGTTTCAATGCTTCCGCTATATTGTTGACTCAGTGAACCTGTTACCGATCGCTATGCGTTCATAATTTCGCTGCACTCGGACAATCTGTGCGACTCTGTGGCTTAGAACTCTTACCGCCAGCCAACGAACCACGGCCTTGCACGGGCGTAGCTAACCCTCGTGCGGCATCACGTCCCCCGAAAGCTCGACTTGGGCCATTCGATTAGCTCCCCTTCCTCCCTCGCGCCCGCGGGACGGACGTGGTAATTCACGTCCGGCGTGCCGAGGCACGGTGATTCGTGCCCGGTTCGTTGAATCCCGGCCGCACGGGGCGGGGCAGGGCGGAGCGGCGGCCCTGGCGGGACCGGGGCATGACAATGTTCACAATATTATGTCTTGTATATGTACTTCAGTCCGGATACAGCGCTGCTTCGGAGTGATCTCCATATCTTAGCACGCACGAAGGAGCATCCGCACCGAACGAGGTTCTCCCGCACCCTGCATGCAAACTGGTGGATTATCAGTACATTGAATGCACTGGTGGGGAAGCTACTCGCCCGCTCGACAAATCCAAACATGTAATATAAGTTTCGTGCACCAACTATTAAGTTGTCTTTCTAGTTGCCTTAGGATCAGTTTCATGCAAAATTTGAATAGCCTAACTCGTGTGGTAGTGCGCCGTGCGACATGAGAGAAAACACGACGAGACTTACCAACTTACCATTTGTCCTTCCCTGTCCAAGAAAAATATTATTTATTTAAGCACGGGCAAGTATAAATATTCAGGGGCATTCATAATAATGAAAACCAAGCAATAGCATATGCAACACGAGAGTCGTTATGTCTAGATCGTTCAGGTGTTCAGGTGTTCATTGATGTGATGCAATGACTCGCATGCGGATAGCCGCTAAGCGAGGATGACTTATCTATATGAACATGAGTCGCTGGCATAGCCATAAAGGACCGTTATTGTAGTGTCAAGGTCGAGGATAAAGTGCAAGCAATAGAACGATGGGCATTGCACTTATCCCGCCGATACAGACTGTAGCACCCCGTTCCGCTCAAGCGGACTGCCGTTTCAAACGGCAATAGTGCAGCTGTCCCGACCCGCTTTGTCTCAAAGAGAAGCAAATGATATCCAGACTTGTCCCTACAGGAATTCAGCTTAGGCTTTCAGAGGCTCGCTTGACGTATCGCTCTACCGAGGCAAATCATCGCTAAGGTGGGTGGCTACCGTGAACTTGTCTTTGCTTAGCCAGCACACATAAAATCTGGAATGTTCATGCTAGTCGCTAGGTGAATAACCCCCTGCATGCTAATAAATCCAACGCACCTAGCTAAGGGAATAATCCCAACTTGTATTGCTATGCTAGAACATGGAAAATGAAATACTGCTTATATATGTTCAGAACCTCGCATGCTAAGTCCCTAACGGTTTCATCTCTCGGCTTACCTTCGGGCCCGAGCAAATGTGTTGCTTATGTTCCTTAGAACGCATGCTTGTCTGCTTGTACGTTGCCTTGACTCAATACTTGTAACATAAGCCAGACCAACATCCTGTTATACAGGATATTGTTTAGAACGACTATGAGAATGGAAATCAGGCAATGCCTCTTGTCTTATACTATTGTTGCCTCAACAGCAATGACTCTTGTCTTGTACTCTTGTTGCCCCAACCAAGGCCCCGTTCGATCATGGACAACCAGTGCACAGGGTAACGATCTCGCGGGCGATGCTGGGGCACTGGCATCGACCCGGTCCAGGCGAGACAATTGTTCTTAGTCTCTTGTTCGGCAGAATGGCTTGCAGCGCCTCTTGTACTTTCGTTGCACACCATTCTCGTCAAAGACTAAATAGTCTCTTGTTCGGCGGAGTGGTTTGCAGTGCCTCTTGTACTTCGTTGCATACCATTCTCGTCAAGACTATACCGTCCATTATGGCATACGCCAGTGATCGCCTTGTATTTAACTTGTTGCATGCTTGCTTGTAAATGAAAGATAAACAAATTATCCTCGCTTAGCGGCTATCCGCGTGCGAGATACTGTATCGCATGAAACAAATTAACTAAACACCTGAACGATCTTGAAATAAATACTCGTGTTTGCATATGCTATGCCTCCTGAATATTTATACATGCTCCTGCTTGAAATAACAATGTTTGCCTTAGACAGGGAAGGACAAATGGTAAGTTGGTAAGTCTCATCGTGTTTCCTCTCATATCGCACGACGCACTGCCACACGGATTAGGCTATTCAATATTTGCATGAAACTGATCCTAAGGCAACTAGAAAGACAACTTAATAGTTGTGCACGGAACCTGTATTACGTGTTTGGATTTGTCGAGCGAGCGAGTAGCTTCCCCACCAGTGCATTCAATATATTGATAATCCACCAGTTTGTATGCAGGGTGCGGGAGAACCTCGTTCGGTGCGGATGCCTCCAACGTGCGTGCTAAGGCGTGAACATCACTCCGAAGCAACGGTGCGTCCGGAACAGAAGCACATATACAAGACATAATGTTGGAACATAGCCCAAACTCGCCTGAACATTCGCCTGTACAATCATTCCACAGTTGTAGCCACTTGGCACGTTTTTACTGTTTCAGAGAGAGAGGCTTGAGCGACTTATAATCACGGCTATACGCCGCCTGTAACACTTGTTCATATCAATAAAAAGAGCTTGCTTTACTTCAACTTATGTTTCAATGCTTCCGCTATATTGTCGACTCAGTGAACCTGTTACCAAATCGCTATGCGTTCATGACTCCGCTGTACGCGGACAATCTGTGCGACTCTGTGGCTTAGAACTCTTACTGTTAGCCAATGAATCACGGCCTTGCACGGGCGCGGTTCACGCTCGTGCGGCATCACGCCCGGATGGGTCAAGCGATCGTTCCGCAGGAGCGCTGGCTAGGGTGATTACCGCCTAGCGGGAACAGCTGAATTGCCTGCGGGAGATCGGGGCGTGACACAGACGACTACCGTTTGTAGTCTCAAGGTCGAGGATGAAGTGCAAGCAATAGAAACGATGGGCATTGTACTTATCCTGCCGAAACAGACGACTACCAGAAGTTCCGTCTAGACCGGGTCGGCCCCAGTGCCCCAGTGACCGCCCGCAGAACGAGATCCAAAGATCACCTTTTACAAGTTGTCCGCGACATGCAGGTCAGGGTCTCAGGTCAAGTACAGAAACAAGTTCGAGGTAGAATATATATATATATATATATATATATATATATATATATATATATATATATATATATATATATATATATATATATATATAAAGAACAAGTCCGGTATGGAACGAGTTAGAGACAGAATATATATATAGAACTTGTTGAGACAGGATTCAGTAGTTTGCTCCTCGAGCTGTGATTCAGGGATTCATTCATTCTTGGTGCATATTCCATGGTTCAGAATTTTCCTTGGTGACCTAATGGTCCCGGATACTTGCAGGTTCATTCAGGCACGGAATGACTACTTAGTAGTCTTTCGGGATTTGGATGAAAACAAGGCAACATACAAGCAGACAAGCATGCATTTGTATAAACATAAACATTCATGTTAGCTCAGGCCCGAAGGTAAGCCGAGGAGTGAGATCGTTAGGGGACTTCCTGAGCGACACGTTCTAGGGTAGCATGCGAGGGTCTGAACATATATATAAACAATGTTTCATTTTCATGTTCTAGCATAAGCAATACAAGTTGGGATTATTTTCTTAGCTAGGTGCGTTGGATTCTTATTAGCATGCAAGGGGTGATTCACCTAGCGACTAGCATGTATCATTCCAGATTTTATGTGTTCTGGCTAAGCAAAGACAAGTTCACCGTAGCCACCCACCTTAGTGATGATTCGCCTCGGTCGAGCGATACGTCAAGCGAGTCTCTGAAAGCCTAAGCAGGATTCCTGTAGGGACAAGTCTGGATATCCTTTGCTTCTCGTTTGAGGCAAAGTGGATCGGGACATGCACTTTTGCCGTTTGAGTCGGCAATCCGTTTGAACGGAACGGGGTGTTACATCGACCATCCTCCGGCCAACCAACCTCCATGAACCACCGCCATCCCCGCTCCACTAAAACTCCGGCCAGCAACCTCCATGGGGTCGACGCTGCCACCACACGCCGCTACCGGGGTAACCCCTCACCCATCTCCTTGTTTAATGTAGTGTCGCTTATTGTTAATAGAACCTAGTTAGGGTTAGGGTTATAAATGATGCATATTGAGTTTTAGGGTAATAAATGATGCATATTGAGTTTTAGGGTTACGAATGCTAGATATGAGATCTTAGGGTTTTATGTTATATTTGTTCCATACATTTTGATGGTTATTGAGGAGCAGGTTTATTTACTGTGAAATGGTATTGTGATATCAAAACATTGGTCACTTATTAAGAGTTGATAATTAATAATGAATTTATTTGAGGAGTAGCTATTTATTGTGAAATGGTGAAAGAATAACAAAATGATGGTTATATAACGAAAAGTTGGATAATTGATAAATATTTTATTTTAAGGATAGTATATTTAAAATGTGCATGATAATATTTGTGAATGCAAGGGTGAAATCTGAGGAATGAGCATAACTCGAACTACTGAAAACACCATGATAAATATAGGGGATTGAGGATTTGGTCTGATGATATTATACGAATGATAGATCGTATTAGATGCAACGTACCTCTAGTCAACCTTGGTCAACCCCCTAGCTTAGTGTCTATGTGAGCTTGTAACAAAGATTGAAGCCTATGCTAGACGTGTGTCACCTCTTATTTTAGCATCGTGATAGTTTATTGATTGAGCTTGTATCTCGTCTCTAGGTACTACGGGACCCGCGAACTTGGATGTTGTACCAGAGACCCACCTTCAGCAGTCGGAGCCAGGCAAGTGTACCTTGTCACCCTATATTTCAGTTACCCAATTTCTATTTATTTATTATATGCATTGTGCGCGCTTTGGATCAGAACCGTTACTTCGCATCCGGGTCATAACCGGGTACAGACGTTCGTCGGTAACGTATGGTAACAATTGATAGATGTTTGCAATACCTTGATGTATACACTTGGTTACGTCATAACCCTAGGACATATTCACACACCGTTATCGTGCCAGATTTCCTGTATCCTGATAATGTCAACATGACCAAAAACTGGGACGACTTTAGGGTCATGATCGTTGATAGTTACTTCAGGATGACGAGACTGTTAGATAGAGGTTCAGGTTCAGCGAACACTCGTTGACCGCTTTGAGAGAGAAAGACAGTTACTAGACGTTTGGGCTCCTCTGCACGCGCTATATATATGTATATGTCCTATTATGTAGTGTTCCTGAATCTGGAGTAGTAGTATCACCCGTGTGACTCTTTGCTCGGAGCTACGGTACGTCCCGTGTGTCTCCGTGTCCGGAGCTACAATTTTATTTTGGACAGCCCGTGCGTCGAACATTGTCTTCAAAGTTGTGTCTCACTTAGGTGGTTATGCTAGATTACACCAGCGTTGCACTTGTTTCATTCTGTTATACTATGGTATGCTGTATTTTTGTACCTTGTTACGTCCCTCTGAGGACCTGGTTCCCTTCCAGGTTTAGGTGAGGAGGACTATCCAGAGGAGTACGGACCAGGTGCATATCCAGGAGCAGGACCTGTTGTAGAGGACGAGATCCTTCCCAAGGACTTCGTTTGATCTCTGGTAGTGACTTCACCCTGGGACGATATTACTATCTAGCTTTCAGATACCGTTCCTAGTTATCTTACGGTTTTCCTTCATTTCGGTATTGTATTAGCGGGTTTGTTCCCATGTGATTCTTCTCGTATTTGTACTATAATATATTTCTCGTGTTATTTCCCTTATGCACATTAGTAGTTATGTTCTTCTCTATGTGCTCTATATATTTGTTGTCTGTGGATGAGATTTAGTTTCACTGTCTATGTGTCTATGTGTTCAGGAAACATCACTTGTCAACTTCCCATAGAAATTAGTGACGTAGAATTTTCTCACTAAAATTTTGAAACAAGTTTCTTAAATCTAATTGTTGTACTAATCCTTATCTAGTGACCACTTGGATATCTGGTATGTTGTAAAACATAAAGAGAAAAGAAAAGACATTGCATACTTAGTAATGGATAACATATATAACTTTTGCATAGGACATATTCATTAGTTTTGAGGTAATATAAAAGAGAATAAAAGGCATGCATCTGAAGTATTTGAAACCAAATATAAGAAATAATTTTTTTTATAGAAAGACAAAGAGCAAACACACACTACATTGACACTACTTACATTGTACTTTTGGTGTAAGTAGGCTAGGAAGTGCAAGTGGACAAAGTGGCATGACTGCGCCGGGTCTTTTCTTTTGGACTAGGAAACAAGGACGGACCAAAAATGTAGGTTGTGTCTTGTCGGACATGTATTGGGCACAATCCGTAACTCCAAAACATACTAGGACACACAAAAATATGTGTCGTATCCATGTCGTATCGTTCCGTGTCTGTGCAACATAGCTTTTGGATATGGAAGATATGTCTTATTTATATATGACCTATTTTAGGCCTGCAATCCTGAAGTTGTTCCAATATGTTCAGAAAATTTCTAAAAGACCGTTCTTGTTTCTCATGTAGCATGCTTGGTTAAAGGAATTAGAAATTTATGAATCTCAACTTGAGACTGCTGCTAATACCATCGAAGAATTAGACTACTGTTATACTAGATGCATCACATGTCAACGTTATTTACAAAATAGAGGATTGAAACATTCTAACCAAAGTGTTTGAAAAAGTATTTTCTTAATTCTAAACATTCTAACCAAGTGTTTGAAAAAGTATTTTCTGAACGCAATGATATCTGATCAAAACATGAAGTTGTTTGTCCAATCAAATAGAATATAAATTAGAATTGAAATTAACCATGATTCTTATTTTCATCGACTATGACTACACGCAAACAAACTTGCAATATATTTCACATTTGACATCCAAATTGGGGAGTATACTAAAAAGCATTGAATTTTGATTTAAAATATATTTAAAGTTCTTTTTGGCTTACAGATGAGTTCAGTTCTGAAAAGAAGCATGGAAAGGTTGGTCGAAGGGAATTATAGTAGCAGGAAACTCGAATGGAGTAATTGTAATTACTTCTCCATTTATGGAGTAATTGTAATAACTTCGACATTTTGTTCTCTGTAACAACTTATCAATACAAAGGAAATTGAATTTCTCAGGACGTAAACAAGTTCATGGAGGTTGTAATTGATATTATGTTGATGTTCTGTTGCCGGTTTTGATAGTAGAAGAAAAAATGCAGAAGTAAACATTGGATTGTGGTTCTGAGTGGACCATTCTATATTATCAAGTGATTCAATTTCGGGACCTGTAAAATTCTCACAATTTTGAGCCATTTTCAAGGCTCCTTATAGATACAAGCAAGCCTCCGACACGTTACAACTTACAAGTGCACAACATACAAGTACACAAAAAGGCTGAGGGTTGTGCTAATGGGCTATACTCTGGGATTCATGAAATGGACACACATTTCCGTTCACACCATGTCAATTTGTAGTCTCGCAAAGTATAGACAATATCAAGTAGTTCGATAATATTAATTAGATTTGATGTATATTTATTATATATTAATTAGAATTTGTTATAGATATATTTATATTTTAACTAAGATTTGTATGATTTTGTGACTTGTCCCAACAACAATCTTGTGACTTGTCTCGCAAACATTTTCTTGTGTGTGGTCTCTTTTGACAAGTCATTAACCTCATGCATGCAAGGTCTCAAAGTAGATTCATAACTACCATTTTGTAAATTAAAATCATAACTTCGTCACAAGGAAAGCAAACACAATCTTATAAGATGAGCATCTCAAAACAAAAAAACACACTTATAAGATGATTTATTAATGCAATAGTTGTTGCAGTACATAACTTGTGCAAAACTAATATGTGAAATTTCAAATTTTAGTCTCACAATTGCCAAGGACGGAACATACCTACTATGGTACCTCAAGGTCACTAAATTTCTGTGAAAGTTCTGATGTTATGTACACATGTTAGCTTTGAATACATGTGTTTAACATGACCATCAAGTCCATCACACTATTTGTGAGCTATGTATTTTTTATAGACGTCTTCCAATTTTGCTAACACCAGTAAATCTTTCTCTCTCTCATATATATATATATATATATATATATTCCATAAGTTTAAGTCGTAGAGGGCGGTGCAACTTTAGAAGAAGTTATATATCATCAATTAATTACTTTTAAAAAATTAATATTACATAAAAAATTATTGAATTTTTTTAAATATGTTATAAGTAACACTATATGGATTCAAACTCAGCCAACCAGAAAGTATATCTTCCACCTTAACCACATGAGTTACAAGAGATTTTTGTTCATATTTAGATAATATTACATAGTTAACTGTTTTCAGTACTCTTTATGAAAAGCAGAAATATACTAACTATAATTAAAATATAATCAAATATATAACAAATTTTAATTAAAAAACAAATTTTAAATTAAATATATTTAAATATTTAAATAATTTTATATTAATGCCAAAATGAAAAAAATTATTCTAAGTGCAACACATTTGAATTTAATTTTCTTGAAAAATCAATGATACTACCGATCTTGGTCGAGGAGAAGAACTGAAGGCTAGATGAGTCGCCCTAGTATAAGTCAGATGAGTAACAGGAGGCCGAGTGAGTGTTCGCAAAGATGAGTCACCCCAGGTGCAAGCCAGATGAGTAACAGGAGGCCGACTGAGTGTTCCCAATAGAGCAATAGAGACAGATGGAAAAATGAAATAATAGGGAAAATGGAAGAGGGAGATGATACAAAATATAGTTAGTTAAAAAGATTTTAAGATATTATTTTAATTGAGGGATAGAAGGATTTTAGAATTTTTTTTATATTAATTACATGAGGATATACAAACAACTTACACGGCCTTGATATTTACGTGCGATGCAAGAAAAAAAAGAATTTTTTTGATATAATTAAATAATTATATAAAAATTAAAATTATATTAAAATAATTATAATTAAAAATTATTATAAATATATTTTTAGAATTTTGGATATATATTAAGATAATATCATTTAGTTGGTTTAAATATATTAAAATGATTTAAATTGTATAGAAATTTAACTATATTTAGATAAGTAGACAAAATTAAGGAGCTGGCATGGGAAGGGCTGCCAGAGAGGAGGTGATTTAGGCTAAGATTTCGAGGGTTGGTCGGCTAAGCTATAGAATGAGGAGGGCGTGGCAGTATATAGCATTGTAGAGGTGAGCTAGTTGTTTGGTTAGAAAGGTTAATTTGCACGGAAATGGAAACATGCATGCAGAGCTAGGGTGGACTGAGTTTTCATGGAAATTAGACACGAAAAGGGTAAAGGAGTTTAGCCAGGAGATGGAGTACGGATGCACAGTATTGCTGCTGAGGGAACGTTGCATAAGAATGGAAAGAAAACCATGCAGTCAAAAGACATGATAAAGGTCGCTTAGCTATTTGCTCTCTCTTTGCAAAAAGGTAAGTGGGAGCAGGATATTCAGAAGAAAACAGTGTTAAATGAAATTGGAAGGGTGCATGACTTGGAAAGAAAACGTTGGGAGTGTCAAAGTAACGTTGATTCCAACATGGTTCTCAAACAATAATACAGATTATAAAATTAAATTCTAGATGATGAAATAAATACTGTATTATATATAAATCCCAAGTTGTATTTATACGTATGATATAAACTACGTACAATCAAACAATATTTCTCTATATAAGATTGTTATATCTATATATAAGATTGTCATATGATAGTTTTTCATTATTAGGCAATTTAAATCACAGATTTATAAGTAACTCTTAATGATCTGCTTGGCAGTTGTGGGAGTATCGGTTATGAGGTATTTTTAGAATACCGGTTATGAACGGTTTTGAGGGATCCGGTTTTGTGTGGTTTTAAGTAGATACTTTTAAACCAATCGAATCCATGCTTGATAACGAGCGATTTTGGAAGTTTTTTTTAAAGAATGAATGAAATAAAATAATAAAACTTCCTCAAAACCCACTAATTTTGGGTATTTATAAAGCCACCAAAATTATATTACACCGATTTTGGGGGATTTTTGAGCCGACCAAAACTAGTGCCTCATAAAAATTACCAAGCAGAGGTTTTCATAAACAGTCGGTTCAAAAATACCCCAAAATCGATGAAAACACCATTACCAAGCAGACCCAAAGTGTTGAGTCCGTTTTTTGGCATGAATCAATTTTTGAACGCAAACGTAGACATCCAAAATATCCGGCAGCATCATGGTTCTCTTCTTGCTTAGCATTGTTGAATCTGTACTAAAATAAGATTCTGATGCTATTGTAGACTCCGAGTCCAATAGAAGATCACGTGCTAAAGAATAAAGTATGCGATAAATTTTTTCGTGTCTTTTTCACCATTCTAAAATTGAAAAATACGATCCATAATCATCATCATCTTCATTATAACACTTTAGATACAAAGACAATTTTTGAGTTGGTAGGGATAAAAAATTTCGTGTCTTTACCACCATTCTTGTAATTCCCATTTTTTAATATTAGACTCGATCATAAAATAAAAACAAGGCTCGAACAAGCCTGACACTTTAGTACATGTGTATTTAACATGACAAGTCCATCACACTAGTTGTGTGTGTTATGTACTTATTTTATGGACGGCTTCCAATTTTTCTAACACCAGTAAATCTTTCTTATATATATATATATATATAACAACAATCTTTCTCATTTCTATTTTCTTTTTATAAATAATGATTGAGATATAGGAGAAAATCAAAAAGATTGCTATTAAATTAAATTCTCTTCAGAAATCACGTTCAATATTAGTAATCGAGCTAGCAACGGAACAAATATTGCGACCGTTTCCTCCGTCGTCGCACTCAAGTCACAACAGGTGCTCGGTTGGTGGAGGCACCTATACTTCGTCGTGGTTATTATCTAGGCCATCCTTCGATGATCACATGTTGGAGTTGTTGTCATCGTTGTAGGCAGAGTGAGATCTCACGTTGGAGTTGTTGTCATCGTTGGAGGCAGAGTCAGTACTCGGTGATAGACAGAGTTAGTCCATGATGATCAGAGAGCGGCATGGAAAATTGATCACCATCTTGGTTCTCCAAATTCACAGCCTTTTAATAAAAATTCTTTTATTATATTTGTTAGGAAATTGGGATTCACCTTCATCCCTATGTTTATGTTTTGAATTTGGGATCGTTTTAGAGAATTGGAATACTCCTCCACCCTAACAAAATTTGTCTTCAAATTTTGACATATTTTCATTAAAAAATTATTATTATATAGTTTATACTTCACTAACTTATAATTATGCAATACACCAGTACAATGTATTTAGACTCAATTTGAATACGTTTAGTTTGGACCTGTTTAGGGTAAGTTCAAAGTTGTCTTGGATTGACGTCTTGTGTAGGAATGGTGTAGGAATAGACGACATCGGTGTTTGTCAGATCAATCCTTGCGAAACTATGGTCAAAAAAGCTCACGGTGAACAACGACAATGAGTTGTGTGTCCGATGTTGGCGGAATCTACGGTCGGAAAAAGCCCACTGTTAGCAACGACAAGCGTTTAACGAGGACAAGGCCGTTGGTGTCGGGCCTGCATCATGTGCCCAATGTTGTCGGAAACTACTGTCAAGGAAAGCTCACTGTCAACGACGACAATGTATCGTGTATCCGATGTTGGCGAAGTCTATGGTCGAAAAAAGCTCACAACCAGCAATGACAACGGTGATGTCGCGGGTCTCGCGGTGGGTTTATATGTGAGAAGAGTGTCAATTTTTTTCTATCTCCGGGCGGTGTTTGACGACTACAAGGTCGTTGGTGTCGGACCTGCGTCGTGTGTCTGATGCTGGTGAAACTACAATTGGAAAAAGCTCATGGTTAACGACGTAAAGTTCATGGTCGACAATGGGTTGTGTGTCCGATGTTGGTGGAATCTACGGTAGGGGAAAGCTCACGGTCAGCGACGACAAGTGTTTGACGAGGACAAGGCCATTGGTGCCGGGTCTGCGTCGTGTGTGTGATGTTAGTGAAACTACGGTCGGGAAAAGCTCACGGTCAACGACTACAATGGATCGTGTGTCCGATGTTGGCGGAATACACAATCAGGGAAAGCTCAGGGTCAGCGACGACAATGATGAAGGCGTAGGTCTCGAGGTGGGTTTATATATGAAACGAGAATCGATTTCTTTTCGTCCGTACGAAGGTGGCTGGGTGTAGCATGGTCACGGTGGCGTGGTGTAGCGTTTGTAATGAGAATCAACGAGGCAAAGTACAAAGAGTTGGGAGAGATGATGAGAGCCATAGAGATTATACCCTCCTATATTAAAAATATAATTTAAATATGATTTGAATATATTTGAATTAATTTTTTTATAGATATATTTGTCGAACGTTGGATATATGTTTAGATAATATCATATAATTAGTTTAAATACAATTTGAATGCTGAATATATTTTAATTTAGATTTTTAAGTTGTGCTTTTATATCCAAAAATTACATGGACATTTAGTTCCCGATTCTTTTAACCTTCGGAATCTTAAGATCAACCTTTCATGTCACAAAACAAATTATAATTTATACATGAGTCTTAGGCGGCTGTCGACAACAAAGAAAGTATCCTTTAGTTGACGATTGACCATTCCTTCCCTAGCTAGCCGTATCTCTTCGTCATTTAGTTACTCCCTACTCCCTATCCTCACCGTTCCCTTTGGTCGGCTCAATTCGATTATTAACCTCACCTCGTTTGTCGCCCATTTTTGATAATATACTACACTAATACAAATGTTGCATGGACTTCTAGCTCGTGGCTCTTTGTCTTCATAATCTGAAAAACTGATCCTTTATTTCACAACATCAACTAGAGCTTTTAGCTTGTTCCAAATTTGACCTATTCCCAAATTTGTCGATTTCCAAAAATTTTCAATTATACATTAGTCTAGGACTTTCGAAGAAAGCCATCTTCAAAGATTATTCTTTTGAAAAAAAAAACTATTGACTGAAAACCTTATTTTCGAATTTCATTTTTCTATCCCAAAATTATGTGACTTTCTATTCCCGTCTCATTTCCACAATCGCAATCTTAAGTTCATCCTTTATGTCGCAACTCTAATTACAGTTTATTATTAAGTTCATCCTTGATTTAACGATTGACCATTTTTTTCTTACCGAGCCGGCTCTCTTTGTTATTTAATTACTCTTTTTTCTCACAGCTCTCTTTGGTCGTCTCGATTCGATTATACAGCTTACTCCACTTGACATTCATTTTTGTTAATGCATACTATTCCCAAATTTGTCAATTTTTGAAAAAATTTCATAAGAAAGTACTGTGTTTTAAAGATTCTTCTTTCATATTTTATACTATTGAAAGAAAACTTTATTTTCAAAGTCCATTTTTCTAAAACAAAATTATATGAATTTATAGTTCCCGATGCTCTTTCACCATTGTAGTCACAACACTAATTATAATTTATACGTGAGACTTAGACGACTTTCGCCAACAAAGAAGTGATCATTGAGTTCATAATTGACCATTGCTTTCCTATCAAACGTTCTCTCTTCACAATTGGCCATTCTCTTTCATATCCAAAATTAAAAAAATATCTTTAGATCAAATAATAATTAAAATATATTCAAATCTTATTTAAAATATTTTAATATGATTTAAATTTTTATTTAATTTTTAGTAATATTCTTGTTTGTTATGTGTAATACAAACTTTTACGTTGCACATGAATTTACTATTAGGGATATTATTTCTATTATGTCTTTTATTTTATTTTTAAAATGTTATGCAGCATTCAAAGTTAAATTTTGTATCCTTTCAGATTCTAGCTTTAACTTTGAACATATATTTGTAGTAATGCTGTGAGAATACATCATGTATATGGGTGTTGCTAAATGCACCCATATTTTCATTCTGTTTACCTCTTTTTTTTTTGCTTTATTAAGTTTGCCTTTAAATTTTTTTAGTTTACCTTCTTTCTCTTTACCCCCTATATATATTCTATAATTTATTAAATACTAAAAATTTTCCTACCAAATATTTGTTATGAACTCAACATATCAACATGCTTATAGCATCCTAAATAATCACTAAACTTATTTAGCAATATAGAAAATAATATTGGAGAGACAAAGAAAATAAAACTATTTATAAGCAAAGTTGAATATAAAAATGGAAAGAAAAAACATATCAACATGCTTAGCATCCTAAATAATCACTAAACTTATTTAGCAATATAGAAAATAATATTGGACAGACAAAGAAAATAAAACTATTTAGCAAAGTTGAATATAAAAATGGAGAGAAAGAAAGGGGAGAGAAAAAAATAAAAATAAACTTGCACCGGTAGCCTGTACGAAATAATTTATTTATATCTCTTGTTGCATTAACTAACGAGTCAGTGGTACTAAATGCTTGATATTGCTAGCAGTATGAATTCATGCGTGTAGCAATAGAAACGTACCTGATAGAAACTAGGGTTTGATTCATTTGAATGTTCAGATTGATCAAACCACTTTAATCTATGAATTTTTTTTATCAACGTAACCTTCGTCCATAATACTTCTATATTTTTTTACTTCCAAAGTTTTATACAACCATTGGTCATCTTCTCCAAGATTATCCTCATCTTCACCATTGGTAGAAAATTTCTACATGTTACTTTTTATTGAAAATTGCAATTAGAAAATTGGATGAAGAGAAAGTTTAGAAAAAAAAAGTTTGTTTAAGGAAGAAAAATTATGAATAATTATCTCATTCACTAAAAAAGAAAAAAAAAATATTAGATAGACATGCTTATCTTTATGTAATATGATGAAGAGAAGTAACCTGATTAATTTTTTTTAAACGTATGTAAAAATATGTTTGATTAATTTTAAACATCTTTATGTAGAAGTAACCGATTACTTTAGCTTTACGTAGGAGTAAACATGTCTATCAACTTTACATAATCGCCTATTTACATAAATATATTTAAAATATGAACATGTCTATCAACTTTACATTTAAAATATTTTAAAACATGTCCATGTTTATCAACTTCGCTTTTAAAATATTTTAAAACAGTTTATCAGCTTTATGTAGGTGTAAATTGATTAGATTATTTTTAAGAGCGGACCATCAGCTTTACATTTTAAACTAATTAAATTAGACATTATTATCTATAAAAAAATTAGTTGTGGAGGTAGACTAATAGGTTAATTTTTAGAGAAAAATTATTAAGATGATCAAAACTCGTAAAGATAATAAAGGAGTAAATAGAATGAAAACATGGGTGCATTCAATAACACCCCTATATATATATATATATATATATATATATATATATATATATATATATATATATATATATATATATATATATATATATATATATATATATATATGATACTTGAACACAACAACAATAGGCAACATGAACATAATTAGCGTACTTGTGTTGCTTTCATATTAAACAAATATTTATATCTAAAATACATGTTGGTTATATCTTCAAATTAATCCAAATATTTATGTCATTCACTTCTTTGACAATTATTGTACAATATAAGGTCGAAAGCAAAAAAAAAAGTTTCAAGATATAGCAGAACAACAAATAATTGATTAACTTTTAGTTCGTCAAGTTCCCGTTGTAATTGTTGCAAATTCACTGCCAAGTTTGAAAAATAATGGTCCACTATTGTATTTGTGCTCAATATGTGATCCTATTTTTTTATATGAAAAAAATCGACCATAATGTAGGACATAAACTTAAATATATTGGTTGTTACAAACAATATTTTTTAATGCTAAATCTCAATTAGAGGAAGTTTGGTACACATATTTTATATTTCTTCCCGGACAAATTTTGCATGAAAAATTTTATTTCCTTGTTTGATTTGGCTTATAAAAGTTTATTTCTGAAAATTGTGAATGTCCGGATAAATAATTTATCCACAAAACATAAAAATCCTATCCCTTAAGAATATATGGGTATATTTATTTTTCTCCGGATAAAGCTTTTTTTTCCTATACTTTTTTCATTTTTTTTCATTTGTATTTAAGATTTATTTATTTATTTTGTTACTTTTTTCTTTCTTTTCTTTTAAATTAATTTTAATTTTGAAAAAAATAAATATATGTTTCTATACTTTTTTGAAGTTTCTCTCTCTCTCTCTCTCTCTCTCTCCCTCTTTGTTTTAAAATCTTTTTTCATTTGTTTTTAATATTTTTTGTTTTTGTTTTTGTTTTTCCTATTTTGGGTTTTTTTCTTCCTTTTATATTATTTTTTTTAAAAAAAATTCTTTTTTGTTTGATTTTTCTAGTTTTTATAAAGTTTTTTTTTCTCCTTTTTCCTTTTTTGAAAAGCATTTTTTTCTTCTTTTTTTAATCGTTATTTTTTAGAGCTATGCTATGACTACAACCAAATGTCGACAACCCTCTTACAACTGCCACGTGACGCCCACGTGGCGACCGTCCATTTGAGGAGGGGGGAGAGGTGGGATCCGGTGGCTGCCCGAGTGGTCGCCACGTGGCCGGAATGCCACGTGGCGGTCGTTCATTGGGGGAGAGGTGGGTCCGGAGGTGGGCCACATAGTATGGGGTGAGAGGGTTGTAAGCATTTGGTAGTAAACTTAGCATTATTGTATTTTTTATATACTTCTTTTATAAGTTTTATTCATTTATTATATTTTCTTTTTCTTTTGTTTTTTTAATCGTTATTTTTGATTAATCGGTCTAGGTCTAATTCGGTCAAATTATTGTTGAGTCATTTTGTCCGAATGTGGTCCGGACCTAGAATGGATACAATCCAATCTAGCTTTGACTTATTCTACTCAAGTCGTAGACCCAACCTTGGTTTAAATATTTTGATCAAAATTCGGCCCGACCCATTGAACACTTTAAAATCTAGGTGTTTTATAAGTTGGTAGTAATCACAAGATTTTTTGTTCATATTTTTACAATTGTTTGGATAAAACATAAAAAAAAATTACTTAATTTTTTACATAGCCTTATCTGGATAGATTCAAAAATTTTAAGCTATAAAATTTACCATGAAACGTTCATTGCTTTGCATGTTGATCCGTTTTGAATCATGTCCTGTGCAAATAATTCTGGTCCAAACTCTAAAGTATGTCCAATTCCAAAGAGTACAGTAGATAGAAATCTTTTGTACAAAATTTTGAAATATTTTTTCTTTTTTTGGTCTGTTTAATTCTGATACGGTAGAAATTATTTTAAATTTTTTGCTTGATGAAACAAGCAATCCTTTTAATTAACTTCTCTGACCGTTTGACCAACCGTTAGAAAATTAAGGGTGACAGCTGTAATATGTGGTGGAGTGGCCGGTGGACGCAGACGTCCGGCTGGGGTGCGGGCGTCGGAGTACTTCGAGCGACATCCGATAAGGAACGTGGTGCAGGCGGAGGACGGGGTGGAGATCGACTGGGAGGGGGAGACCGTTGATTGTTCTGGTCTTCGACCGCTATTAATAGGTATAATTTCCATTTTTGTTACTTCTCTTTCATTATTTGTAATTTCTTTTTTCCTACGAATTAGGCTTTTGTTTTCAACATGAAAAATAAGGAGAGACCGACTTGAAATTAATTTGGAAAAGAGTTCCACTCCTAATTTTTCTCATATTCGCTTTCTCTCCCAAATATTATAAGTTTGAGATCATCGCCATCAGCTTTGCTATCGTTGACGTCGGGTTGGATTTCGAGTGCAAAAATCCGAACATCAAGATCCGACACGACACACACCATTTTCTTCGACTATGCTTCATTATCAGCCATTTATCAATCTGTGCTGGCCATGTATCAACTAACTACAAGTTGTATCGACTTTTTTTCTTTCTTTCACGTATTGGGTCTGTTTTGGAACCAGGCACATGAATGCCAAGTACTGAAATCTTTTCCTTGTGTGTGTAGTGTTAGATTACCATCACTTCTTTAAACATCTATTCATGACTGTCTAATGTTATTTTTAGCAAGACATTTTGAAATTATGGGTCGGTTTTGGAACCAGCCAAATGAATGCCAACTGAAATCGTTTCTATGTGTGTAGTGTTGCTGTGTTAGGTTCTCATCACTTCTTTAAACATCTATATATGATAAAGTTGCTCAACGTATACATGAGTGTCCAATGTTATTTTTAGCAAGACAGTTTGAAATTAATTATGGGTCTGTTTTGTGATACAGTTGCTCAACATATAAATGAGTGTATAATGTTATTTTTAGCAAGACATTTTGAAATTAATTATGGGTCTGTTTTGTGATCAGAACACCTAATAATCTTTCCTAATACTGATATCCATTATAGATCAAGAAGAGATCCAAAATCTGGATTAAAAAACTTGAAAATGATAAAGATCTTCCTTTTGTGCTCAGTGTGTCATCCTATTTCAATATGGAAAAAAGTAATGATAATGTAGGAGAGTAACTTTAATAGATTGGTTGTTACAAACAATACCTTTTATTGCTAAACGATAGTGCTAAATCTCAATTGGAAGTCTTGTCTGCTATACATCACTGATAAATGACCGACAAATGTTCTAGTGCCGAGATTTGATTCTGTTTTGAACACGACGCTGTCAGAAAAGATTGTCAGTAGGTTTGTAGCCAGTTCCCAAGGTTTGGTCATGCCTTCAGGAGATTTGTGCTCTGTATATGACCCAGTTTTGTCTAGAGAAGAGCTCATATAATCTAGTTGTTGTATAGGTTCCCTGTCATCACACGATTCCCTATTCATATAGAAAGTATGACCTTTTAGTGTATTTTTCGATATAACGCTAACTTCCACTCCTCTTCCTCCTCCAGACTGCTGCTGCTCCTCCTCCCACAATGACCAGACCGCAGATGCTCTCCTCCCCAACGCCTCTGTCCTCTTCTTCGGCAGCACCCCCATCCTCCTAACCCAACGACCAAACCAGCGATGCTCTGCCTCCTCTGTCTCTCTCCATTGCCTCTCAGTTGCCACTATGCTGATGCAGATGATCGTCGAGGCAGCGACGTGACCAATGCACAGCCACCAATTTCTTGCACAGGAGAAGATCGATAGGCGGAACATAAGAGAGGTAAACTATATGTCTAATTGGTTTTAATAGGTTGGTTCTAATTTCTAGTGTAATTCAATTTAAGTTAATTTTTTTTCTTCAAATGACAGCTACTCTCAAGCAACGGATGATCATGAGTGGAGTAGAAATTCAGGGCCGTCATCTGCCTCCCAATGGCCTTGTGCTGGTACCTGGTACGGATGATGTTGAGGCAGCTGTGGAGCGGCGTCCTAATGTTGGAGCAGCCACCAACTTCACTACAGAGGTAATACTTGGACGAACAAATTTCTAATTGATTGCTTTTGGTAGGTTGCTTCTAATTATCGCTCCTTCTCTGAATTATTGCTCCTAGAATTTAATTTATTCTTTTCTAATGATAGCTGCTCGAGTATTGTCAAACTCAGTTTGCATATATGATGTTGGTGCTTATTTTTTCTTTTCCACTTAATGTTTTGCTTCTGGGGTTATTCATCATAGAGATTTGCTTTTTTATTTTGGATATTAAGTCTGACTGACCATAACTACCCACCATTGTATTGGTCACCAAAAGAAGGAAACCAAAATAACTAAATCAAGATTATTCTCCTAGCTAGAGAGGTAGAGGCAAGAAGGAAGAAGTTGTGCTAGAATAAATGAAAACAATTATCCCTTCAAAAGAGTATTGTTATTAATGGATGAATTCTTAACTAGCATTCCAGCCTATTAATAGTCTGCAGATCATTGCTAATGGCCTTATAATTAGGACTTTCAAGTTCTTCAATGATATTGGTTCCTAGTATATGTTAAGTAGTCCTAAATGAACTAGATCTCTAATGCGGTTTTACCAAATTGACAGTCTCCATTGATTATAATTTCAATAATTTATCAAGAAAGTTACAATGGTCCACACTAGTTATTCCCATTATGTTTTCAGTGTTTGACTTGGATTATTAAACAATCTAGTGCATTTATTGAGTTGATCTATATCTGAATAATTTTACTCACGATGTGTGAGAGTGTATCCGTCGATCAGTATCTCATGGCATGTGTATACCCTTCCCTAAAATGTCCATGGGTATGTTCTCCCTTTGACTTTTTGATTCTTTTTACTCTATTTCAATTCTCAAGTCTTTTTCCTAGTGTATTTCGTCTTCTGATCTCTTTTCTTAAACAAAATTCATTTTTTAATGTCATGTATTTTTAAACTTGAAAAAAAATATTTTCTCCTTTTATTGAAATTTTGTTTTAAGTTTTTGGTCTTTTTTGTACCCATCTCGATTCTTAGTCTCTTACACCACTGACACACTTGACCGTTCTTCCTATTGATCATTCTTCATTTTTCCCCCAATCCTGCAATCCAAGCTCCCTTTCCAAATTTCAACCACCGGCACATAGCCAATGTCCGGTCCGAGTCCGATCCGTCCGAACAAGTCTATTGAGCCAAACACGAACCTAGTTAATTTCTAACGGACCGGACCTGAACATCGATATTTGGGTCCGATCTGGACCAAGCCGGGCTTGGGTCCGTCCGAGTTCAATTTCGGTACGAACTTGAGCATGAGGTTGTTCAAGTCCGTTCCGGACGTATACACTCCTATTCTTAAGTTTTATCCATTATGTCACAGCATTAGTTACAGATAGTTTATACGTGAGTCTTATGCGGCTTCTGCCAACAAAGAAATTATCCTTGAGTTTATAATTGACCATTAATCCTTCCCTATTGAGTCGCTTCTCTTCGTCATTCGATTACTCTATACTCCCTATCCCCACTGCTCCCTTTTGGTTGCCTCGATTATAGCTTACTTTGCTCGTCTTTTTTTTTGATAATATACTTTACTCGTACATAAGTTACATGCACTTTTATCTCGTGGCTCTATCGCCATCACAATCTGAAGTCGAGTCTTTATGTCACAACATCAATTAGAGTTTTTACCTTGTTCCAAGTTTGACCTATTCCCAAATTTGTCTATTTACAAAAAATTTTCGCTATACTAAAGTCTAGAACTTTCAAAGAAAACTTTGTTCTTTAAAGATTCTTCTTTCATGTTTTGTACTATAGACTAACAACCTTATTTTTAAACTTTATTTTTCTATCAAAAAATTACATTAGACTTTTAGTTCTTGGCTCTTTTCCACCAACGCAATTATACGTTCATCTTTTATGCCACAACACTAATTACAATTTATACATGAGTATTAGGCTTTGGCGGCTTTAGCCAACAAAGAAGTCATTCTTAAGTTGAAGATTGACCATTCCCTCCCTATCGAGACACTCCTTTTGTCATTCGATTATTCTCTACTTTCTATCCTCATTGCTCCCTTTGGTAGTCTCGATTCGATTACTCAATTCATTTCATTCATTTTTTCTTCTTCTAAGAACATATTTTACTCATACAAAGGCTACATGGACTTTTAGCTCGTGACTCTGTTGGCATCACAATATGAAGTCGGGCCTTTGTGTCACAACATCAACTAGAGTTTTTGTTTTGTTCCAAGTTTGACCTATTCCCAAATTTTCTGATTTAATTTATTTTTTCACTAAAGCCTAGAACTTTCAAAGAAAATCTTCTTGTTTAAATATTCTTCTTTCACGTTTTATACTTTTGACTAACAACCTTTATTTTCAAACTTTATTTTTCTATCAAAAAATTACATTAGACTTGTAGTACGTGGCCTCTTTTCCACCAGCGCAAGCACAATCTTATGTTCACCCTTTATCAAAAATAAATTATATCTATTAGTTTGTGGCACCATTGCAATTTTACGTTCATCCTTTATGTCATAACACTAATTACAGTTTGTACATGAGTCTTAGGCAGCTTTAGCCAACAAAGAAGTCATCATTGAGTTGATGATTGTCTATTCCTTCCCTACCAGAAGACGTCTCTTTTCGTCATTCAATTACTCCTTACTCTCTATCATCACTAACTCCCTTTGGTCATCTCGATTCGATTATTCAACTCACACCACTGGTCTTTTTTTGATAACACACTTTACTCGTACAAAAGCCGCATGGACTTTTAGCTCGTGGCTCCATTGCAATTACAATATGAAGTTGATCCTTTATGTGAGACTACATCAACTATAGCTTTTGTCTTTTTCAAATTTGATCTATTTCCAAATTTGTCGATGTATAATTTTTTTCCACTTCTGGAGATTTCGAAGAAACCCTTGTTCTTTAAATGATTCTTCTTTCACGTTTTGTACTATTGATGAAAAACCTTATTTGTAAATTTTATTTCTATCCAAAATTACGTGGACTTCTAATTTCTGGCTCCTTGTCAGCATCACAATATTCATCATTTATGTCACAACACCAATTACAGTTTATACGTAAGTCTTAGGCGGCTTTTGCCAATAAAGAATTCATCCATGACTTGACGATTGACCACACCTTCCCTACCGAGCCGCCTCTCTTCGATTACTCCCTATAGCCCTTATCCTCATTGCTCCCTTTGGTCGTCTCAATTTGATTTTTCAGCTCATTCCACATGCCTTCCATTTTTATAACATACTTTAAATCATAAAAAAGATTCATGGACTTTTAACTCATGACTCTTAGTCGCAATCACAATTTGAAGTCGATCATTTACGTCGCAACATCAACTAAATTTGATATATTACCAAATTTGTTGATTTCGAATTTTTCCCACTACTATTCTAATGACAAAATCTTGTTCTTTAAAGATTTTTTTTCACGTTTGATACTATTGATTGACTAAAAGCCTTATTTTCAAATTCTATTTTTTTACATTGACTTTTAGTTCCTCGTTCTTCGTCACAATCACAATCTTATGTTCATCTATTATGTCACAACATCAGTTAGAATTTATACACGAGTCTTTTGAAGAAGTCATCCTTGAGTTGACGATTGACTATTCCTTCCCTTCCAAGCCACCTCTCTCCTTATTCTTACTGCTCCCTTTGGTTGCCCCAATTTGATTATTCAACTTACTTTGCGTGCCTTCTATTTTTGATAACATACTTTACTCGTATAAAACTTCATGGACTTTTAGCTCGTGGTTCGCTGTCGTCATCTCAATCTGAAGTCTGAAGTCGATCCTTTACGCCACAACATCAACTAAAATTTTTTTACTTTGTTCGAAATTTGACATATTTCCAAATTTATCGATTTCCAATTTTTTTTCCTCTATACTAATGACTGATTAGAACTTTCGAAGAAAACCTTGTTCTTTAAAGATTCTTCTTTCACGTTTTATATTATTGACTGAAAACCTTAATTTTAATTTCTATTTTTCTATCATTCAAATTCTCAAGTTTTTGCTACCATCGCAATCATCCTTTATGTCACAACACAAATTAAGTTTGTATGCGAGTCTTAGGCAGCTTTTGCTAGCAATAATGATCCTTGAATTGACGATTGACTATTGCTTCCCTACCAACCCGTTTCTTTTGGTAATTTGATTACTCCCTACCTCCCTATTCTCACTACTCCCTTTGGTCGTCTTAATTCAATTATTCAACTAACTACATTTGTCTTCTATTTTTGATAACAAACTTTACTCATACAAAAACTACATTGACTTCGCCTGCCTTTTATTTTTGATAACTCGTGGCTCTTTGTCGCCAGCACAATCTGAAATCGATCCTTTTATGTCACAACATCAACTAAAGTTTTTACCTTGTTCCAAATTTGACGTATTCCTAAATTTCTTGATTTCTAAAATTTTCAACAATATTGATGACTAGGGTTTTCGATCAAAACCTTGTTCTTTAAATATTCTTCTTTCATGATTTATACTATTGATTGAAAACCTTGTTATCAAATTTATACTTATGTCAAAAAATTACATGGACTTTTAGTTCCCAGCTCTTTGCCACCATCGCAATCTTAAAGTTCATCATTTATGTCACAATACCAATTACAGTTTATACGTTGCTTGTGGTAGCTTTTTCCAACAAAGAAGTCATCATTAAGTTGACGATTCACCATTCTTTCTCTACCGAGCCACCTGTTTTCGTCTTTCGATTATGCCCTACTGCCTATCCTCACTTCTCCCTTTGGTTGCCTTAATTCGTTTATTCAGCTCACTCTGCTCGTAAAGTTTTGTTTATTATAGATTATTCTTTCACATTTTATACTATTAACTGAAAACCTTTAGCTCATGGTTCTTTGATCTTAAGTTCATCTATTATGTCACAACACTAGTTACAGTTTATACGTGAGTCTTATGCGGGCTTTCGCCAACAAAAAGTTATCATTGAGTTGACGAAAAATTCCCTATCTAGGCTCTTTTTTTCATTTGATTAGTCATTTACTCCCTATCCTCACTGCTTTCTTTGGTTGTCTCCATTCAATTATTCAGCTTACTCCGTTTGTCTTCCATTTTTAATAATATACTTTTACTCATACAAAAGCTGAATAGACTTTTAGCTCGTAGCTCTTTGTCATCATCAAAATATAAAGTTGATCTGTTGTGTCACAACATCAACTGGAGTTTTTTTCTTGTTCCAAATTTGACCTATTACAAAATTTGTCAATTTCCAGATTTTTTCCACTATGCTAATGTCTAGAACTTTCGAAGATAATCTTGTTCTATAAATTTTTTTCTTTAACATTCTATGCTAGACTGAAAACCTTATTTTGAAATTCTATTTTTTATACAAAATTTACAATAACATAGTTCATGACTTGTTTTGCCACCATCACAAACTTAAGTTCATCTTTTATTTTACAACACCAACTTCAGTTTATAAGTAGACTTAGGCGGTTTTCGCCAACAAAGAAGTCATTCTTGAGTTGACGATTGATCATTCCTTTCCTACCGATCCGCCTCTCTTCATCATTCGATTACTCAATACTCCCTATCCTCACTGCTCCCTTTGGTCGCCTCAATTCGATTATTCAGTTCACTCTGCTCGACTTCGAGTTTTCAACATACTTTACTCATACAAAAGCTGCATAGACTTTTGCTCGTGGCGTTTTGTCGCCATTACATTCTGAAGTCGATCCTTTTATGTCACAACAACAACTAGAGTTTTTACCTTTATTTCAAGTTTGACATTCCCAAATTTGTCGATGTCTACATTTTTTCTACTATACTAATTGCTAGAGCTTTCAAAGAAAACCTTGTTCTTTAAAGATTCTTCTATCATGTTTTATACGATTGATTGAAAATTTATTTTCAAATTATATTTTTCTATCAAAAATTACAAGGGCTTTGAGTTTATGGTTCTTTGCCATCATCACAATTTTAAGTTCATCATTTATGTTACAACATCAATTACAGTTTATTCATAAGTCTTAGGTTGCTTTCGCCAACATAGAAGTCATCAATGAGTTGACGATTGACCATTCCTTCTCTACTGAGCTGCCTCTCTTTGTCGTTCGATTACTCCCTACTCCCTATCCTCAATGGTCCCTTTGGTCGTCTCAATTGTCTCAATTCGATTATTAAGCTCACTCTGCATGCTTTTATTTTTTTATAAAATACTTTATTCATACAAAAGCTTCATGGACTTTTAGCTCATTGCTCTCTGTCGCCATCACAATCTGAAGTTAATCCTTTATGTCGCAACATCAACTATACTTTTTACCTCAAAATTTGATCTGTATCCAAATTTGTTGATCTCCAATTTTTTTTCATTATACTAATGACTAGAACTTTCGAAGAAAATATTGTTCTTTATAGATTTTTCTTTCCTGTTTTATGAAAATCTTATTTTCAAATTTTAATTTTGTATCCAAAAGTTACATGTACTTTTAGTTCCTGGTTCTTTGCTACCATCGCAATCTTAAGTTCATCCATTATGTCACAACATCTGTTAGAGTTATATACGAGTCTTGTGCGACTTTCATCAACAAAGTCATTCTTAAGTTGTCGATTGACCATTCCTTCCCTACTGAACAGTCTCTTTTCGTCATTCGATTATCCCCTACTCCCTATTCTCACTCCTACGTTTGGTCGCCTCAATTCGATTATTCAACTCATTCTGCTTGCCTTCCGTTTTTGATAATATATGTTACTAGTGCAACTTTAATGTTGCATGGACTTTTAGTTTGTGGTTCTTTGTCGCCATCACAATATAAAATCGATTCTTATGTCACAACATAAACTATAGTTCTTACCTTGTTCCAAATTTGACCTATTATTAAATTTGCCGATTTCCAAAAATTTTCTACTGTACTAATGACTAGAAGTTTCGAAGATTAAGTTCATCATTTACACGGAATATCATTTACATGTTTTACACGGAACTAATTACATGAACTTTTAGTTTCTGACTTTTTATGTCACAACAACGAAGTCATCCTTTAGTTGATGATTGACCATTCCTTTCCTACCTATCCGTCTCTTTTTGTTTTTCGGTTGCTCCCTACTCTATATCCTCACTGCTCCCTTTGGTTGCCTCGATTTGATTATTTAGCTCACTCCGTTTGACTTTTATTTTTGATGACATACTATTCCTAAATTTGTCGAATTTTGAAATATTTTCCTTACACTAATGACTAGAATTTTCGAAGAAAGCATTGTGTTTTGAAGATTCTTCTTTCACATTTTATATTGTTGACCGAAAACCATATTTTCAAACTCCATTTTTTAACAAAAAAATATATCGATTTTTAGTTCCCGACTCTCTTTCACCATCACAATCTTAAGATCATCCTTTATGTCACAACACTAATTTATGTCACAACACTAATTGATTGACTCTTCCTTCCCTATCCTTCCCTATCGAGCCACCTCTGTAGGTCATTCGATTACTCCCTACTCTCTATCCTCACTACTCATATTGGTCATCTCAATTCGATTATACAACTTACTTGCTTGCCTTCCATTTTTGATAACATACTTTACTCATACAAAAGCTTAAGTTCATCTTTTATTTTACAACACCTACTTCAGTTTATAAGTTAGACTTAGGCGGTTTTCGCCAACAAAGAAGTCATTCTTGAGTTGACGATTGATCATTCCTTTCCTACCGATCCGCCTCTCTTCGTCATTCGATTACTCAATACTCCCTATCCTCACTGCTCCCTTTGGTCGCCTCAATTCGATTATTCAGTTCACTCTGCTCGACTTCGAGTTTTCAACATACTTTACTCATACATAAGCTGCATGGACTTTTGCTCGTGGCTTTTTGTAGTCATTACATTCTGAAGTCGATCCTTTTATGTCACAACAACAAGTAGAGTTTTTACCTTTATTTCAAGTTTGACATATTCCCAAATTTGTCGATGTCTACATTTTTTCTACTATACTAATTGCTAGAGCTTTCAAAGAAAACCTTGTTCTTTAAAGATTCTTCTTTCATGTTTTATACGATTGATTGAAAATTTATTTTCAAATTATATTTTTCTATCAAAAATTACAAGGGCTTTGAGTTTATGGTTCTTTGCCATCATCACAATTTTAAGTTCATCATTTATGTTACAACATCAATTACAATTTATTCATAAGTCTTAGGTTGCTTTCGCCAACATAGAAGTCTTAGGTTGCTTTCATCACAATTTTAAGTTCATCATTTATGTTACAACATCAATTACAATTTATTCATAAGTCTTAGGTTGCTTTCGCCAACATAGAAGTCATCAATGAGTTGACGATTGACCATTCCTTCTCTACTGAGCTGTCTCTCTTTGTCGTTCGATTACTCCCTACTCCCTATCCTCAATGGTCCCTTTGGTCGTCTCAATTGTCTCAATTCGATTATTAAGCTCACTCTGCATGCTTTTATTTTTTTATAAAATACTTTATTCATACAAAAGCTTCATGGACTTTTAGCTCATTGCTCTCTGTCGCCATCACAATCTGAAGTTAATCCTTTATGTCGCAACATCAACTATACTTTTTACCTCAAAATTTGATCTGTATCCAAATTTGTTGATCTCCAAATTTTTTTCATTATACTAATGACTAGAACTTTCGAAGAAAATATTGTTCTTTATAGATTTTTCTTTCCTGTTTTATGAAAATCTTATTTTCAAATTTTAATTTTGTATCCAAAAGTTACATGTACTTTTAGTTCCTGGTTCTTTGCTACCATCGCAATCTTAAGTTCATCCATTATGTCACAACATCTGTTAGAGTTATACGCGAGTCTTGTGCGACTTTCATCAACAAAGTCATCCTTAAGTTGTCGATTGACCATTCTTTCCCTACTGAACAGTCTCTTTTCGTCATTCGATTATCCCCTACTCCCTATTCTCACTCCTACGTTTGGTCGCCTCAATTCGATTATTCAACTCATTCTGCTTGCCTTCCGTTTTTGATAATATATGTTACTAGTGCAACTTTAATGTTGCATGGACTTTTAGTTTGTGGTTCTTTGTCGCCATCACAATATAAAATCGATCCTTATGTCACAACATAAACTATAGTTCTCACCTAGTTCCAAATTTGACCTATTATCAAATTTGTCGATTTCCAAAATTTTTCTACTGTACTAATGACTAGAAGTTTCGAAGATTAAGTTCATCATTTACACGGAATATCATTTACATCTTTTACACGGAATATCATTTACATCTTTTACACGGAACTAATTACATGAACTTTTACTTTCTGACTTTTATGTCACAACAACGAAGTCATCCTTTAGTTGATGATTGACCATTCCTTTCCTACCTATCCGTCTCTTTTTGTTTTTCGGTTGCTCCCTACTCCATATCCTCACTGCTCCCTTTGGTTGCCTCGATTTGATTATTTAGCTCACTCCGTTTGACTTTTATTTTTGATGACATACTATTCCTAAATTTGTCGAATTTTGAAATATTTTCCTTACACTAATGACTAGAATTTTCGAAGAAAGCATTGTGTTTTGAAGATTCTTCTTTCACATTTTATATTGTTGACCGAAAACCTTATTTTCAAACTCCATTTTTTAACAAAAAAATATATCGATTTTTAGTTCCCGACTCTCTTTCACCATCACAATCTTAAGATCATCCTTTATGTCACAACACTAATTTATGTCACAACACTAATTGATTGACTCTTCCTTCCCTATCCTTCCCTATCGAGCCACCTCTGTAGGTCATTCGATTACTCCCTACTCTCTATCCTCACTACTCATATTGGTCATCTCAATTCGATTATACAACTTACTTGCTTGCCTTCCATTTTTGATAACATACTTTACTCATACAAAAGCTGCATGAACTTTTAGCTCGGATCTTTGTCGTCACAATTTGAAGTCGATCATTTATGGCATAACATCAACTAGAGTTTTTACCTTGTTCCAAATTTGACATTTTTCCAAATTTATTGATTTTCAAAACTTTTCCATTATACTAATGGCTTCAAGTTTCGAAGAAAGCTTTTTTCTTTAAAGATTCTTCTTTCACGTTTTATACTATTGACTGAAGACCTTATTTTCAAATTCCATTTTTCTATCCAAAAATTATATGGACTTTTATTAGTTTTCGACTCTTTTCCACCATCACAATCTTAAGTTCATCATTTATGTCACAACACAAATTACAGTTTATACATGAGTCTCAGGCAGCTTTCAACAACAAAGAAGTGATCGATCAGTTGGCGATCGACTCTTCTTTCTCTACCGAGCTGTCTCTCTTCGTCATTCAATTTATCCTTATTCCCTATCGTCACTATTCACTTTGGTTGTCTGGATTTGATTATTCAGTTCACTCCGATCGTTTCTACTTTTGATAACATTATTCATACAAAACATTCATAGATTTTTAGCTCGTGGCTCTTTGTCGCCATCACAATAAGTCGATTCTTTATGTCAGAACATCAACTGTAGTTTTTATTTTGTTCAAAATTTGACCTATTCGTAAATTTGTTGATTTTCAATTTTTTTTCATTATACTAATGACTAGAACTTTCGATGAAACCCTTGTTCTTTAAAGATTATTCTTTCATGTTTTACACTATTGACTGGAAACCTTATTTTTAAATTCTATTTTTATATCCAAAAATTATATGGACATTTAGTTCCTGAATCTTTTAACCTCTGCAATCTTAAGTTCATCCTTTCATGTCACAAAAATTATATGGACTTTTAGTTTGTCGTTATCTAACGTTCATCCTTTCGCTAACAAAGAAGTCATCCATGAGTTGACAATTGACCATTCCTTCTCTACCATGCCGTCTCTCTTCGTCATTCGATTACTCGCTACTCTCTATCCTTACTGGTCCTTTTGATCGTCTCGTTTCAATTATTCATCTCACTCGGCATAACATACTTAAACAAAACTTGTTTTTAGTTAGCTATTTGTCGCTATGAGAATCTGAAGTCTCGATCATTCATGTCACAACTTCTACTACAATTTTTACCTTGTTCCAAATTTGACCTATTACCAAATTTATCAATTTTTAATTTTCCCCCACTAATAGTAATGACTAGAACTTTCGAAGAAAATCTTGTTTTTTAAAGATTCTTCTTTCACGTATTATACTATAGAGTAAAAACTTTATTTTCAAATTCTATTTTTCAATCCAAAGATTACATGAATTTCTAGTTTTTGCCTTTTTGATACAGTTGCTATCTTAAGTTCATCATTTATGTCACAACATCAATACATGTTATACGTGAGTCTTAGGCGGATTTCGCCAACAAAGAAGTTATTCTTGAGTTGACGATCGACCCTTCCTTCCATACCAAGCTGTCTCCCTTCGTCATTGGATTACTCTCTACTTCTTATCCTCACTCCACCGTTTGGTAGTCTCGATTTGATTATTCGGCTCACTCCGCTCGCATTCTATTTTTGATAACATCACTCACATTTGTTGCTTGTTGTTGCTCGAAGTCAATTATTTATGTCACAATATCAATTACAATTTTTGCCTTCATCAAAATTTGACATACCTACAAATTTGTCGATTTTCAATTTTTTTCCATTATACTAATGACTAGAACTTTCAAAGAAAGCCTTGTTCTTTAAAGATTCTTTTTTCATATTTTTTACTATTGACTGAAAACCTTATGTTTAAATTCTATTTTTCTATCCAAAAATTACATGGATATTTAGTTCTCGACTCTTTTACATTATAGCAATCTTAGGCTTTCGCCAACAAAGAAGTCAACCTTAAGTTGATGA
The DNA here is from genome assembly GCA_036927795.1 of Iris macrosiphon. Taxonomy (NCBI): domain Eukaryota; kingdom Viridiplantae; phylum Streptophyta; class Magnoliopsida; order Asparagales; family Iridaceae; genus Iris; species Iris macrosiphon. The sequence continues at coordinate 271,315,779 of JAYESA010000005.1, forward strand.
TTGGCCATTCCTTCCCTACCTAACCGTCTCTCTTTATCATTCGATTACTCCCTATTCCCTATCTTCACTACTTCCTTTGGTCGCCTTAGTTTGATTATTCTGCTCACTCCGCTTGCCTTTCATTTTTGATAACATACTTTATTCGTACGAAAGTTGCATGGACTTTTTAGCTTGTGGTTCTTTGTTGTTATCACAATATGAAGTCGATCCTCTATGTCACAACATTAGCTAGAGTTTTTATCTTGTTCGAAATTTGATCTATCCCCAAATTTGTCGATTTCCAAATCTTTTCCGTTGTACTAATGACTAGAGCTTTTGAAGAAATCCTTGTTCATTAAAGATTCTTCTTTCACGTTTTATACTCTATTGACTGAAAACCTTATTTTCAAATTTCATTTTCTAGCCAAAAATTACGTGGTTTTTTTAATTCTCAACTCTTTTACTACCATCGCAATCTTATGTTCATATTTTATGTCACAACACTAATTATTTATTCGTGAATATTAGGTGGCTTTAACCAACATAGAAGTCATCCTTGAGTTGACGATTGACCATCCTTTCCTACCAAGACGCTTCTCTTCGTCATCCCAACAGCTTCTGATGATCCTTCCCTTCCCACGTATCAAGTAACTCCACGGGGATGGCACATCCTTGTTGAGGACGGTCACTTTCCATTATGTCCAAGGAAATTGAGGGTTTATTTTTGGAATCCAAAGCCGTGGATGACATTTGATTCTTAGTAGAGGTGATACTCATTTTATGTTTAAGAACCATTAATAAATAATAAGATAACTGTATACCGTATTGTGCTTGACCTAAGTATATGTTTTGCATTTCACATGTTTATGTGAGAAATTTGAGAAACATCTCTAGAATATGCTTCTAAAAATGAAAAAGTTGACACAAAATGAGATAGTTGTCCTGTATATTACATCATTTACTAAAACTTCAAAATAGGAAATCTCCAGGCGGGATGATGGCTTTTCCTCTAAGCTGCATGAGTCAAGTTTGCTAGCTCGTGGGCTTCAAAATACTTCAAAATAAGGTACGATCATGACGTGCCGACAACTGGACTGGATTGGGAAGTAACTTCAACTCCTCGCAGGATTTCCTTGGTGCAGGAAACCTATTTCAACGAGGGTCAGTACATCGAAACGTACTGGTGAAGGCGAGCTAACCCAACTATACCAATCAACACGTTGTTTATATGAAGCATGCATATTATTTGTGGTCTTTCTATCTTGCCTTAGTTTATTTTACAAGCAAGCAATGAAATGAAAATTTATTGAATAAACTTGCCACCGTTCGGTGACTTTTACCTGCAGGTCTGAACCACCTGCACAATACTTACCATGTCCTTCCCTCCCACGAAGACATAAGTTAGCTTGCACAGGTTTAAATCTACGTGGGGATCACTGGCACGTTGCCATAATGGACGGTTCTAGTCTCAGTACGGAATGTCATGCAACACATAGTTCAGGGCGTCATAGGCCATTCTGTCCTATAGCAGGCGACTATCAGGAGTTCGGTCTGGACAAGATCGGTGCCAGTGCCCCAGCAACCGTCTGCAGGAACTAAGACCTTGTGCACAAGTTGTCCGTAATCAAGCGTAGTCTACTAAGTTATCAATGGAGGCAATTCAGGACAGTTACAGGCGCAAGACAAGTAACAGGACAAGATCTAGTTTTGCATAGTCTTCCTGTTCATGAAACTAATAAGGTAGGAGGATGTCCTTCTTTTCACTTTTGTGTCAACTTTTGTAAGCCTGTGCGTCAAAGAGCCACCTTATTATAATTCCTTCATGAAATTAAAGAGCTACCTTATTCCTTCATGAAACTAAAGACTATCAGGAGAAAGAAAGAATTAATACAGAAAATTGAATCTCCACCAAAGAGCCACCTTATTATAATTCCTTCATGAAACTAATAAGGTAGGAGGATGTCTTTCTTTTCACTTTTCTTTGTATCATTATTCTTTCTCTTCTTTTATATGTTAAAGCTCTATGAGGCTTCAGATGGAAGAACTATCTGGTCATAAAGTTTGAATAGTTATACTAGACCCAAATCTGATTTTGCATTTGGATTTAGATCTGAATTATCAGTACTTCAAGACATGGTTTACAGTATCGACATCGGACCACTCCTATGAGTATCGGGATTGGCGGTTTCAGATTGGAGTTTTGGATTTTTTTGGTATTGGAAATCAAATAATTAACTTTTAGAAAGTATATTTTATACATTTAGGATAATTTTAAATATTTTCAGCAGTTTTAGCATTATGGACTCATTGTATGAAAGTATCTCATTTTGGCCTAACGAGTTCAAGAGTTCGCATATGGATTAGATCGTTAAAAGAACTTTTCCAATACGAGGGTCAAAGAAACTTGAAACTGCGCTCTGATACCAATATGTCACGCCCCGATTCCGTGAAATCGATAGTCGTCCCCCTGGCGTGATGCCGTGTGGGCCTAGATTGCGCACTGCACAAGGCTAAGGTATTTTGCATAACGAGCACATATTCAGAGTACACAAATAATTGAAACACAAAGTTGAAACATGGAAAAGTTCTCTTTATTGATAATGAACATCTTTTATAAACTCTTGAACGAGTCAGAAGGTTGCCGCACGGGCTTACAAAAGTTGACACAAAATGAGATAGTTGTCGTGTTCATTACATCATTTACTAAAACTTTAAAATAAGAGACCTCCAGGCGGGACAATGGCTTTTTCTTTGAGCTGCATGAGTTAAGTTTGCTCGCTCCAGGGCTTCAAAATACTTCAAAATAAGGTACGATCATGACGTGCCGACAGCTGGACTGGATTGGGAAGTGCCTTTAGCTCCTCGTAGGATCTCCATGGTGCGGGGAACCTGTTTCAACGAGGGTCAGTACATCAAAACGTACTGGTGAAGGCGAGCTAACCCAACTATACCAATCAACACGTTGTTTATATGAAGCATGCATATTATTTGTGGTCTTTGTTTCTTACCTTAGTTCATTTTACAAGCAAGCAATGATATGAAAATATACTGAATAAACTTGCCACTGTTCGGTGACTTTTACCTGCCCGTCTGAACTACCTGCACAATACTTACCATGTCCTTCCCTTCCATGAAGACACAAGTTAGTTTGCACAGGTTTAAATCTACGTGGGGATCACTGGCACGTTGCCATAATGGACGGTTCTAGTCTCAGTACGGAATATCATGCAACGCATAGTTCAGGGCGTCACAGGTCATTCCGTCCTATAGCAGGAAACTATCAGGAGTTCCGTCCGGACCGGATCGGTGCAAGTGCCCCAGCGACCATCCGCAGGAACTAAGACCTTGTGCACAAGTTGTCCGTGATCAAGCGTAGTCTACTAAGTTATCAATTGAGGCAATTCAGGACAGTTTCAGGCACAGGACAAGTAACAGGGCAAGATCTAGTTTTGCATAGTCTTCATGTTCATGAAACTAATAAGGTAGGAGGATGTCCTTCTTTTCACTTTTGTGTCAACTTTTGTAAGCCCGTGCGGCAAAGAGCCACCTTATTATAATTCCTTCATGAAACTAAAGAGCCACATTATTCCTTCATGAAACTAAAGACTATCAGGAGAAAGAAAGAATTAATACAGAAAATTGAATCTCCACCAAAGAGCCACCTTATTATAATTCCTTCATGAAACTAATAAGGTAGGAGGATGTCCTTCTTTTCACTTTTCTTTGTATCATTATTCCTTCTCTTCTTTTTTAGTTATACAAGACCCAAATCTGATTTTTGCATTTGGATTTAGATCTTAGTTATCCCTACTTCAAGACATGGTTTACAATATCGACATCGGACCACTCCTATGAGTATCAGGATTGGCGGTTTCGGATTGGAGTTTTGGATTTTTTTTGGTATTGGAAATCAAATAATTAACTTTTAGAAAGTATATTTTATACATTTAGCATAATTTTAAGTATTTTCAGTGTTTTTTTTTTTAGCAGTTTTAGCATTATGGACTCATTGTATGAACGTATCTCATTTTGGCCTAACGAGTTCAAGAGTTCGCATAGGGATTAGATCATTAAAAGAACTTTTCCAATACTAGGGTCGAAGAAACTTGAAGCTGCGCTCTGATACCAATATGTCACACCCCGATTCCGTGGAATCGATAGTCGTCCCCCGGGCGTGATGCTGTGCGGGTCTAGATTGTGCACCGGACAAGGCTAAGGTATTTTGCATAACGATCACATATTCAGAGTACGCAGATAATTGAAACACAAAGTTGAAACATGAAAAAGTTCTCTTTATTGATAATGAACATCTTTTATAAACTCTTGAACGAGTCAGATGATTGCCGCACGGGCTTACAAAAGTTGACACAAAATAAGATAGTTGTCATGTTCATTACATCCTTTACTAAAACTTCAAAATAAGAGACCTCCAGGCGGGACAATGGCTTTTCCTCTGAGCTGCATGAGTTAAGTTTGCTAGCTCCTGGGCTTCAAAATACTTCAAAATAAGGTACGATCATGACGTGCCGACAGCTGGACTGGATTGGGAAGTGACTTCAGCTCCTCGCAGGATCTCCTTGGTACGGAGAACCTGTTTCAACGAGGGTCAGTACATCGAAACGTAGTGGTGACTTTTATAAGCCCGTACGGCAAAGAGCCACATTATTATAATTCCTTCATGAAACTAAAGAGCCACATTATTCCTTCATGAAACTAAAGACTATCAGGAGAAAGAAAGAATTAATACAGAAAATTGAATCTCCACCAAAGAGCCACCTTATTATAATTCCTTCAAGATTAGCGATCATCTTACTGCTCCCCGTACTCTTTCCTACTCTAGAGAACAAGGTCCACTCCTTGTTTGCTTGTTTGCATGGCTTATATCGGAAAATGTTATGGTAATGTCAATGTTCTTAAGTGGCATGTTATGCCAAAACCATCAGTGTGGCTTGTTATGCCAAAACCATCTGTGTTCACTGATAACACTCGATACTAGCAAATACTTTTCTGTATTTTTTTTTCCAACGTATCAGAAATTAACAGTGTCAATCAGTGAACAGTACTGGTATGTCAAACATCTTTTTTTTTCCCCTTGTTTAGCCTTTTTTAGGCATTGAATGTATGGTAAGCTACTGATACAATTAGGCTGGTTATGTTATATACTATACGAATGCAGGATTTGTTTCAACTGGTCTTCAGCTTCCAGGTTATAAATACTCTTATGATTAACTGATTTCACTTCCATAGATCTAGGAGACATTACAAAATCGGAGCCGCGTTGTTGGTTTGGAATTGATTCCATGCATATCTATCCAGGAGAAACTCCAAAATTGGTATTGTATTTGAATCGGACACAAAACGGGTACAAATAAATATATAGGGACCAAAATCAGTGCAAAGCAACTCGGTTGCAACATTAATATAAATGGAACGCCAAAATCAATGTCACATCCATGACACCATATTGATACCTATCTTGCTGCATGCATAATTTGCATCTCCGTGCAACATAGATGGAAATACATCACATAATCATATATATATATTAGAAGCATGCTGGCCTGGGAAGCTTAATCAAGAAAGGCTATTTATTGCATCATTCATTGAATTATCAGTCTCGTAGAAGGCTTGCTATTGGCCGTTCCATTTATATTAACAACAATACCGTTTTCCAAAGTCAATGCTATTTATATCCTAGTGAATTATCATTCTCTTTTCCATTTACTCGAGAAAAGTGAAGTTTCTACAGTTTTTTATGCTTGAATCAGAATTAGTGTGTATTTTATTTTGTTGCATATATACACGCAAAAATGCCCTGTCTTGATCATGGAACAAATAAATGTCGTGTCTGTTCGCCGTATCTGTATCAGTATCTGTTGCTGCACAGCCTCATATTGTGAAATAGCTAAAGTGGCAAGCAGTTTTATGTTCTATCAAATGCAAAGATCCACATTTACAACATAAGTGTCACACATTTTACATAATTGGATCTTTCATGAATCTTCAATTTAACTCATTTACATTTGACTGTGCATATAATGATATCAAAAACAATACTTCAACCCAACAGCTTCTGATGATCCTTCCCTTCCCACGTATCAAGTAACTCCACGGGGATGGCACATCCTTGTTGAGGACGGTCACTTTCCATTATGTCCAAGGAAATTGAGGGTTTATTTTTGGAATCCAAAGCCGTGGATGACATTTGATTCTTAGTAGAGGTGATACTCATTTTATGTTTAAGAACCATTAATACATAATAAGATAGCTGTATACTGTATTGTGCTTGACCTAAGTATATGTTTTGCATTTCACATGTTTATGTGAGAAATTTGAGAAGCATCTCTAGAATATGCTTCTAGAAATTGTCTCTTCTTCGTGCATCTAATGCACCAGGGGTTATTTGCTGTTATGGAAGCTACGCACACAGCACTTTGTTGCTCTGTTTGCGAAAAATTAAGTCTTGTATGTGATAGTATGTAACATTTGGTTCATAATCCTTATTGTGGAAAATAGTCTTATATGTGATAGCATTTGACAATTGATTCTCTAGTTACTGCACAAAATGTTGACATTTGCTTAACCAGAGCAAAAGTCATAAATAGTAAAATTTTCCCAAACTATCATGCACTTCATCTTTTCCCAAACCCAAATTTGACAGGGTTTGACTTGGTCAGAGTTTAGCCAGCCCGGTCTTGAGCAGCTGGTCGGGTCGGGCTAGGCTCGAGACCAAAACCCAAAATCCAGCCTGGGCCCAGACCTGGGTAGCGTCATGTCAAACTGGGCAAGAACTGTTTCAAGCCACGTGGATGAGATCATAACTCTAATCCTATTTGCAGGTCCTCTTGGCACAGTAACATAATCATCCACTATCGTATTCCCTTGCTCTAAATGCAGGAACTGATCATAAAGGGAATCTCTGACAGTAGCTGAAAATTACTTCTTGTTGAAAATCTCTTTGAGTTCCTCTAAGTCTTGTCTAAGTCCCAGTCGACACTCCTCTCCTTCCCACCAATGATGAGCATTGTCTTTTAATTGTAGTCTTAACTGTTGGCATCCATAAATTTGCTGATAGTTGGGAAGCCAGTTTGTAACCTCGGTGCAGTCTTTAGTACCTTTGAAGGTTTGGGGGCTTCATGGTACAGAACACCTCTATGGTCCCCGCCACCCCCCCCCCCCCCCCCCACACACACACACACACACACACACACACACACACACATATGAGACTAAGGTGCTCGGTTCAGAGTTGACTCCAAACTCTGCCCGATAAACTCATTCTGTTGCAATTAGGCCTGCATCATGCCTTGAAAGAACTGACTCGTCTAACTGGCTAGCGGACTAGAAATCCGAGCTTGTCCATTATGCATTAACAAAAAAATGGTTAGTATTGGACTGTCAGCCATGTATGATCTATGTTTGGAACTTTTGACCAATTTTCAGTTATTTAGTGAATGTTTTGTCTGAATCAGTCCACGTCCGTGTCTGAATCAGTCCACGTTAGTGAATGTTTTGTCTGAATGAGTATTGGACTGTCAGCCATGTATTATCTATGTTTTGACCAAAATTTTAGTCTGTTCCCACCAAATTTGGCTTAAACCTGCTCTAAATCAGCGATTTATTGGCCATGTATCGACTAACTGCAAGTTGTATCGTCTTTTTTTAATCACGTATTGGTGTGTTCTGGAACCAGGCACATGAATGCCAACTGAAATCTTGTCGATATGTGTGTAATGTTAGATGCCCATCAGTTCTTTAAACATCCATATATGATAAAGTTGCTCAACATATAAATGAGTGTATAATGTTATTTTTAGCATGACTTTTTGAAAATATGAATTCAATAAACCAAAAGTAGAGAAGAACCATATTACCACCAGCACCACCACAATAAATTGTGTCCAAGGATTTATATCGTGTATTTGTGCAAGATAGGTGACTACTTAAATAGGTTTTAGCAATGTGATGACTTAAAATTTTGTAAACACTGATTAAAAGCGCAGAATGGCAGGAAATTGACCTAAGCATGTTTAAAATCTCATTGGCAAGAAAAGAAAAAAATGCACTATTCAATTTTAAATGCATGTATTTGTGAACTCAACTTTCTTTATGATTGGTGCACCTGAAAATAGTTTTCAAGGTAGATGGTCAATGGGAGGTTGAGAGCACTACTTGATCAGTGCAGAGAAGTACTCAACTGACAAATGGGTCAAAGAGGCTGATATCTGCTCTTATATACACATATTAGTCTCTGACAGCAACAATGTAGTTCAGACAGAAACATTTACTTACAACTTTTTAATCCTTGTGTTAACAAAGATGAGAAAAATCAAATGTGCATTTTAACATTACTTATTATGTAATTTACATACTACACGATGTTCATTCCCATATTAGACATTGATCAGAACACCTAATATATTTCCTAATACTGATATACATTATAGATCAAGAAGAGATCCAAAATCTAGATTAAAAAACTTTAAAATCATAAAGATCTTCTAGAGGAGGAAGAATAGGCATGCCAGACTTACACTGGCTAACTGTTAGTTGATTGTTTTGCGGCACTGTTAGTTGAAAATTGATAAAGATTAATGTTTGTTTTTTCTACTGCACTGTAATTGATTTTTCATTGCTGTTTCCTGGCAGGTCAGCTGATAACTGGAAGCTTTTGAAGGAGTTAGAGAAAGATTGATTATTGCAGTGTTCTTCTTAATAAATTTATTCTTCATAATGGTTATTGCTCGACATTGCAGACGGTCAATATTGATATCACCATCGAGACAGATTTAGTTTATGCTCTTAAAGTCAAAGGACGCCCTCAGCTATTATTTCTAAAAGGAAACAAAATTTTGTACAGGGAGAAAGGTATGAGCTATATGCATTAGTAATATCAAACAATTATCGGTGATCATGACCTAATTCACCGTCCGTGTTTTTCATCTGTAGAGTCTAGAACAGTCGACGAACTGGTGCCTCCATTTTGAATTGTCGTTCTCCAGTTACTTATATCAAGAGTTGTATTCCACGATGCAGTTATTACAAATGCAATGATGTTATAACCTCAACATACTATCTCCAGCCTATACAAATCGTACCTCTTCTATCCTCCCTACTTCCCCCCAATACACTTGCTACCACCTTCCTAATCAAATCCCCAAATCAGTCCTGAACCCACCTTGGTTATTAGCCGCCAAATTCACCTGTTGGCCAAATTCACCTGTTGGAAAAGATTTACCCGATGCTCTTGGGAAAGAATGGATAAGATCCACCCATGCTTCCCCATCATCACCAGCTGTCGCATCTTCCACTTTTGAGGTAATTTGGTTCCATCTAACAATGTCTTTTTTACTTCACTTCAGATTTCACTCCCTACTTCTAGTATATATAGAACTTATACCACTTGCAGGTTTTTTCATGAATGGTTAATTTTCTTTTACCAATATGTTAGTTTCTTATTGCTGAAGGAAGAAATATAGAATATCTGCAAGGATTCTTTTCTGAAAGTTTTGATCCACTTTTATTGTTTCCATATTTGCTCAACCGAAGATGAAAGCACTCACTAAAAAGTACATATATCAAACTAAGACAGATGAACAATGAGAAGTATGCAGTTAAATATATCATATGAAACTTTCCAAATTGAATAGCTTAAGCAATTACCAAAGAAATAGAATGGTAAAATAGTTTTACTTTTCACACACAAAAGGTTGTATCCTAACTTATTTGGGGAAATCCACATCCACCGCTTGAAAGTCCTAAGACTTTTACTAATCAGCTTAACACTAACCAACATAATCAAATATAAATAAATAGATTTTGCTCAAGTGTTTTAAGACTAGATTGTGGAGAAAAATAAAACAAGAGGTCCAGTACATGTATGCAACATGTTAACAGTTCAGTCAATAAAAGACATTAAACAAGATATCAAGCGATGTTTTCTGACAAGTCTACTTCTTCAACATCCTTTATTGTTTCCTAGAGTATATTTGCTCAACCAAAGATGATGAAAGCACTTACGGAAAAAGTACATATATCAAACAAGACACATGAACAATGAAATTTATAGTTGAATGAAGTATGCACTTAAATATAACACTACAAAAATACAGCAAAATAGCGACGGAAATATCCGTCGTTATTTTGTACTTTTATGTTGCTAAACAGTAATAGCGACAGAAAAGCGATGAAAAAACTTCGTCATTGACACAATTGTTGCTGTTTACATTATGTCGATAATCCGTCATTTTTGCGACAACTCGGCGACGGATACATTAAGCAAAATAGTGACGACAAAGCAACGTATGTATCCGTCGCTAAACTCATCGACGAAAATAGCGACAGATGAACGATTATTTCTTATACTCTTTAAGTATCATACGGTAGCTTAATGACAGAACTTTTCCCGTCTTCCGTCGTTGATCCGTCGCAGAAACTTCTTTAGTCCGTCGCTTGGTTAAATTTTTCAGTTTTTCGTCGTTGATCCGTCGCGTATACATCGATGGACCGTCGCTGCTTGGATATTTTTTCCAGAAATTAATATTTTTGGCTACACCCATCTAACAGAAAATAACATTCAAAATCCCAAAAAATATCCATATCCATATCCCAATACGTAACACAATAATCACATATTTAGACTATATAAAACCCAAAAACATATCAACAAACAATATTAAGAACATCCAATATATATATAAAACACAAAAAAATATATCAACAAACAATATTAAACACATCCATAGATATATAAAACATCTATTGGTCCATAATCTATCAACAGTACCAGTGTCATAATAATACAATAGTGTACAGTACAAAGACTATAATACATCCATCATCAATACTGTCCAAATGATCTTTATTCTCAGGATAACATCAGCAGCCCCCAAGTCCTTCATACTGAACTTGGACAAGTGGAACAGTACTGGTATGTCAAACATCTTTTTTTTTCCTTGTTTAGCCTTTTTTAGGCATTGAATGTATGGTAAGCTACTGATACAACTAGCAAATACTTTCCTGTTTATCTTCGAAATCCTTCTGCCTCCTCACTCGCTTAATCGACGATTCTGCGAGTTCTGGTTCAAATATTGCCTTTTCAATGACAACCTCTTCTTGGATTGCATCTTTGTTGGAAGCGACTGTCTCCTCTGCACCAATACTATTCCTCGGAATGTCCATGAGATAATGTTCTTGTGCTTTGCAAATTTTCTTCAATGAATTCTGCGTTACGAGGTTCAATGATATGAATAGATTCAATATCAAGAAATCTCATAGCATCACTCTTTTCGGCATTTATCCGAAGAATATGGTCTTCGTAGTCCTCATTTTCATATTCGGAAGCTTCACATACGCCAGACATCCCGATACTCGAATGCCATTCATGTTGGGTCTGACCTTGAACCAGAGTCGATGAAGAGTAATGTCAGAAGTTGCGTGCGGTACTTTATTGAGAATGAAGGTAGCCATAACCGCAGCTTCTCCCCAAAAGCAAATTGGAAGTCCCGTAGTCAACAACATGGAGTTTATCATCTCTGTCAACGTTATATTCTTCCTTTATGCAACTCCATTGGATTAAGGAGAATACGGAGCACTATTCTCACTGATAATTTTATGTTCTTTGCAGACTGATGCGAATTCAAAAGAACAATACTCTCCGTCTCGATCGCTTCTTCGTCTCTTGAGTTGTCCGATTTGATGCTCTCCTTCAGCTTTGAAGTCTTTGAATTTCTCGAATGCTTCTTCTTTCGACTTAAGTCGATAGACGAACGCGTATTTTGAGAAGTTGTCGATGAAAGTAATGAAGTACATCATCCCGTACTTTATGGAGAATTGCTTGAAGTCACAAATATCTGAGTTCACTAACTCTAGAAGATCTCTGCTTCGGTTCAACCATTTGAATAGTTTTCTAACAATCTTCGTCTGCGCACAGGCTTCGCACTTCTCCACCACCTTACTCCCATATTTGGAGATAAGCCATAGACTAGACATCTTGTTTATTCTTTTACAATGAACATGTCCTAGTCTATTACACAACTCAATAGGATAACCCGAAGAAGAGACTGCATTGACATTTTGAATGGGAGTTACAAGCTCAATCTTGAACATCCCTTCAGTACAGTAGCTTAGTGACGGAACTTTTCCCGTCTTTCGTCGTTGATCCGTCACAGAAACGTCTTTAGTCCGTCGCTTGGTTAAAATTTTCAACCAGTTTGTAACCATGTTTATTTAGCAAATAACCAGAAATTAAGTTCTTGTTTACGTCCGGTACGTGCTGCACATTATGCAAAGGGAGAATATTGTCCGAAGACAACTTGAGGTTCACTCTTCCCTTTCCATGCACTCTGGCAGCACTCGAGTTTTCCATAGCTACTGATTCGCCTTCCTCAACCTGTCGGTAGGAGGAAAAAGAATCAATATTAGGGCATACATGGACATTTGCCCCTGTATCAACCCACCAGTCAGTAGGCTGATACGAGGACTCAAAAACAGAACATACGGTTACAAACCTCTGATCATCGGTACCGATAGATTCGGTCCCGGCTATGATAACATGAGCATGTGGAACAACAGTAGCGCCTGCAGGAGTTCGACGATCAAGATTCTGAAATCCCTGACCCTTCTTCCTGTGGCGGCATTGCCTAGCAAAGTGACCAGGCTTACCACAATTGTAACATTCCCGCTTAGGCCTGTTGTCTTTCCCAATCACAGCTCTTGGCTTAAGAAACTGTTTCTTTGCAGGGTTCCTGTTCTGGGGGTTGTACCTCTGTTGATAGGGTTGGCCCTTAGGCTTTTCCTTGGTTTCAATAATGTGTAACTTTGCCTCGAATTCAGTACTTAGAGGTTCCTTGTCTCTAGTTCTACCTTCTTCCTCAATGCGGAAGGATACAAACAGGTCGTCTAAAGACATGGGTTCCTTATTATGTTTTAGTTTTAAACCAAATTCCTTCCAGGATGGGGAAAGTTTATTTGTCACGCCCCAGTCCCAAAATATACGGGACCAGGCTACGTGGCATTGGCCAGCTGACACGTCTCCGAGGATATCCCAATTTAATGGATCCTAGCGAAGCGTGCTACGCTGTCCTAAATCTAAGAAGTCTAAAATATCATACAACAGGCAGAGTCTAATCTCATCCACAAATACAGCAAGAAAATACTGAAATGAAATACTGGAATATAAGAACATAGACGAATGTCATAGTACAAACCAAAATATGTCCGGTGGGAACAAACCCACTACAAATGATGAAATAGAGTACTGTAGACAGAAATAAGAGTGTAACTAGAGCAACTGCTATCTAGATAAGAAGCTCCAGTCCTAGGCGGTAGGCCTGCCAAGTGATCAGGGGAACTCCGACGGTAGAACCTCCAGCTCCTCCTCTAGAGCGTACCTCATCTCCACACCTGGTCCGTACACAGTAGGGTAGTACGCCTCATCCAGATCTGGAAGAGAACCAGGTCCTCAGAGGGACGTAACAAGATACAAAATGCATGCCAGATATAGTACTGAATAAAATAAACGGGTGTCTAACCATCTAAGTGAATGCAATGTAAGGACAACCTCGGAACGTATAGGTAGGTGTAGGCATAACGTCCATACTCCGAAGAGCATGGTATATGTCCATGTAACGTCCATCATTCCGAAGAATGAGGTATCTGCAATGTATATACGTCCGTAACACTCTGAGGAGTGCGGTATCTGAATATAGGAAGTCATCGGATCTGTGGCTCCTCTGGATACCACGGAGTCCGATGTGTGTATCCCATACGTTTATCAGTTGTCCTCCCCGCCCAATGTGGATACACAAGTCGAATACACGATGTGAGTATCCCGTATCTATATGCCAAGTCACATCTAATTATATTACTCTAGATTACGTGCTAATCCGTGATGTATGTCGTACGCACCGATAGCGAATCGGGTACGCGGACCCGCATCCCAATATGAATGTACCATCGTGATACGTGTATAGTGTCACGGTCTAGGAAGATATCAGAATATCCTCACAGTAGTAGGTGAGTCAGCTAGCAGCTAGGTCAAGTTCACTACTCATCGACGCATTCGTCGACTGCACCTGAGTCAATCTCAGACGCGCACATTTTACGTATATTGCAACATTTATCATTTTAAATTAATAGTAATCCAGCAAGGTATACTTGCCTGTGTCCGGTAGCTGCGAAAACCAATGTCCTGCTCCTGAAGCCTCGGCTGTACGGTCCAGCAATCCTATATATGATATAATAATATCAACATCAGACACTTACAATAGTATGACTAAGACATACTACTTGCAGCAATACACTGACGCAGATCTTGACTGTACATCTAGTGGGACCATGAAGTACATATATTTACATAAATAACATATATACTTATGTGTACACTAATACATATTAAAATATAATAAAAATATGTAATATTTAATAGTACATTTAAATAGCATCTTTACATATTACCTAATAATATGTATATATACGCATATACATTAAATATATTAACATATTTAAAATACACAATACCATATATATAAATTAAATACATACACATATATTTATATATATTTATGTACATAAGTACACAACATAAAATACATATATATTTACATATATATTCATATATTTATTTAATACATACCAATATACACAAAGTATATATATATATATATATATATATATATATATATATATATACCCATATTTATTTAATATTCTAATATACTTAAATACACAATATATATACATATATATTTATATATATATATATACACACATTTAATATATTTATAATACACATATTATATTAAATACATAAGTATCTTTATATATATATATATATATATATATATATACATTTATATATACAATATATATATATATATATATATATATATACATACATACTACCTATACCAATATATATATATTTATATATAAATATACGAATATTTATTATACCATACAAAAGTATATTTATATGTATACACGAAAATATATATATATATATATATATATATATATATATATATATATATATACATAATAGCTATTTAATATATATAAAATATTAAATACAATTACAGTACATATTATACATATACACATAGCTTTAGCATATATTAAAATATACAAATACAGTGTATATATATATATACAGAATACTGTATTTATACAGAAAATACATAACAGAATACCATATATATATATATATATATATATATATACAATATACATATTAGTAGTATACACCCAATGTAATACTAATTACATGTATAAATGATAGTATAAATACATAAAATCATGTACCTATACGCAGGTGAGTTCGAGGGGGATCCGCCGGACTGGTCGTCGACGGCGTGGGTGGCCGGGCAGAGCTCCGGCAGCGCTCGGGGAGTCGACGGCTACAGCAGCAGTCAGCAGCTAGGTGTCACTGCGGGGGCGGGGGCGGCCGGTTGCGGCGTCGTCTGGGGGCCGAGAGTTGGCGGGGACGGAGGAGGCTGGACGGGGAAGAGGTCGGTGAAGTGGGGTAGCCGGGCGTGCTACGGTGGCGGAGTAGTCGGGGCTCGGGTGGTCGGCTCGAGCTCGGGGGGGGGGGGTTTGCTGTTGGTTAGGATGGTGGTGATGACGGCGGCTGTAGGCGGAGCAGTGGCTGAGGGCGGTGGTCGTAGGTGGGGGAAGGGTCGCCGGAGGGGGTAGGGTCGTCGCGGGGGTGGCCAGAGGCGGGGGCTGGCCGGACGAGGGCGGTGGGAGGATGGGCAGGGGTCGGGCTGGGTTTGTGAGGGTTTTGGGAAACTAGGGTTTTAGCTTTGTATTTCTAGAGTTGTGTGCATTTAATGTGAGGTAACATGTCCTATATGTAGGAGAGAGAGTGGGGGGGCTGCCTTGGGATTAGGG
The DNA here is from genome assembly GCA_036927795.1 of Iris macrosiphon. Lineage (NCBI taxonomy): Eukaryota > Viridiplantae > Streptophyta > Magnoliopsida > Asparagales > Iridaceae > Iris > Iris macrosiphon. The sequence goes on from JAYESA010000005.1 coordinate 271,331,649, forward strand.
CCGGCTGCTAACATGCCTAGGGTTGTGTGAGGAGGTTCTCCACATGTTAGACATGGGCAAGTACATAAAAAATGGGAGGAAATACATTGTGACCGGTCAAAGAATGTGGTTTCTTTCTTCATGTGGTTGGGCCAATGAGAGGGGGGCACCTCATTGCTAATTTGCACAAAGGCCCCTGAACAATTTGGAATTTGCACAAATTCTGGAATTGGGGATTTGATGTGACAAAATACCATGTTTGGTATTTTGTATTGGGCTAGAATGGTGTATGGTGTTTTGTATGAGGCTTGTGGGTGTATGTGTGGGTTTGGGTTGGAGTTGGGTCTAATTTAAGTGAGGTTAGGTCACTACATTAATTAAATTATAATTAATGCACCGGGTGTCTCTAAATTAATTTAATAAATACAGGGGGTCTAAATTTGGGTGGCACAAGCGTCATTGGTGTGGTAGGCTTAGAGTATAATAATGTCATGATCAGGGTTGGTCAAAACGGGTTGAGGTTGGGCCTCAATTTCGATTGGAACGGACAACGAACGTAAATACGCAATTAATTTAATTTACGTACGGACGTTTGTAACGACTTTTGTGCGATTAAAATCGGGCACAAAAATCAGTATCCGGGGGTTACACAAGGGTCATTATGGTAGGTTAGTATGTCTAGGCCAAGTGTATGGAATTTGTTTCAGGGTAACAGCTAGGGTAGTGTCCTAAATATCGGGACAACGGTAAGGTGTCCTAAATAACAAAACACTGCACAAATATTATAATACTTGTATATTAAATCTTAATTGTATCTAATTAACCCTAATTATGCTATCTATGTTAATTAACCCTGAATTTTGGTCGAGGGGGTTTACATTATTAATGAAGGCAGCAATTAGAAACTTATCAGCAAATGACATGTCTTTCTGAGACATCTCGTGTATGATAGTTTGAAGGGTATTAGTCTGTTCAACAACAGACTTCTCATCTACCATTTTAAACTCTAAAAATCTGTCAACAATATAAATCTCAAAACCCGCTCCTTCATTGGAGTATTTATTATCGAGAGCTTCCCAAAGCTCTCTGGACGTAGAGGTAGTCTAGTATATATCATAGAGGGTGTCAGAAAGACAACTGAGAATTTTACCGTGACAGATAAAGTCTGTCTCATTATAGGACTCTAATTCGTAGGTCCTGGCAGGTTCGTGTAAGTCAGGTTGAATTTCCGGTTCTTTGAGAACCTTAACCAGTTTCAAGCAAGTCACGTAGGTCATCCTACGCTGCCATCTCTTAAAGTTCAGGCTATCAAACTTCTCCGGTTTGGAGGAGTTATGAATGTTGGTGGTCAGTTCTTCTACGGTGTTCATCATGTAGATAGAAATTTTTTCAACCAGAAAATAAAAAAAATAGACAGAAGCTACGAAAATTCTATTCTAAGATTGGAGTATTTTTTAAAATTCCTAAATAATGCAAATAGGAAGACGTAAAATTAAAGACAAGAAATAGTATAGGATTCGAGGTACGTTACACGCTGTCCTTAGAATAGAATTTCGTCCCACGAACAGTGCAGTGGGTTCCTGGCGATCTATTTCCGAGATACAACGAATCCTTCGATTCACTTCACTGTGCACCCGGTAGCGAATCCCACGAACGATCACAACCTTTGCCCGAAGAATAGAGATTTGACGGAGGAGTTTTTGGAAGAATATTGGTTCTGGTGTTTTCCTTTTCTTTTTCGTCTCTGTACGATCGTTATTTCGTTCCGAACATAGAGCGTGAGAGAAAGAAGGAAAAACTGATTTCTGTTATTTCAGATCTCAGGATCGTGTCCTGGATATATCTCTCACGTAACCTTTCCCACTCTTTCCGTAACGGGATTACATGAGAACAGTTCCGCGGAAGACCAACAACCCACCAGACCAAATCAACGGAAATAAAAAATAAAATAAAATAAGTTATGAAATTACCTTTGTACCCGTGTCCGTTCCGCGGCACGCAAAGTGCTAAGTGCGCGAATAATAAACGCGTAAAAACGCGCATTAAATCGCGCACCCGCTCGCGGGTTGGATGAGATCTCGCCCATCCCCTACAAAGCCCACTTACCCACTAAGAGGGGTAAAGCAATATATGGAAAGGAGAATGACTTCTCCTTTCCCATGTGGGACTAAAAGAAAGGAGTGGCTTTTGTTGAATCATATGGTAAATAAATCTATATATATATATATATATATATATATATATATATATATATATATATATAAGGAAGGATCCACATCCCCACCTACCAAGCATCCCCATGTTTACAATCGTTGGATCTTGTTTAAGTTATCTAATATTAACCGTTGATTTGAATGGTTCAAAATAATGGTTAAGATTAGATGACTTAAACAAGCATCCAACGGTTGATAACATGGGGATGCAAAAAATCGGAGATGTTGTATCCCTCCTCTCTCTCTCTCTCTCTCTCTATATATATATATATATATATATATATATATATATATATATATTGGAGTGGTGGTTTATATTACAATATTTGGCCAATGAATGGCTCCACAACCCGGCCCGGAGACCTACAAATCCTGCCCCAAGGCTCGCACCCAGCCCGCTCCAGCCCACCTGGTCCGCACCAATGGCTGTGCCATTTAATTTCCCCACCACACAGGGATTAAATGCCCCCCAAGGCTTGAACCCAAAACTTTTGGGGGGATGCCTCCTACTCCCACTTGGGCTAGGAATACTTGGCATATATATTGCAATTTGAACTTATTACTTTTTAAAGAGGTTTACTAGTAAAAAGTTCAAATAGTCCACACCATCCTGGTATATTCTATTTCTTTGTTCCTACTTGCTGGAACAGGTCATACTTTTGAGTATTGTATGTTGTGACATTTGTAGCTAATGACCTAACATCTAATCTGTGATTTTTGTTAAGCTTCAAAAGCAGTTGTTTCTAGGAAATCTGTTCTTTTTATGTAGCTAGATGTTACAATATCTGATTAGTACTTGTATATTGCCCCTGTTATCCAATACAATTCCCTGGCATTAAACTATTATATATATTTTTTTATTTTAGGTCGGTGTGGAAGGGCAGGGAGAAGTGGGGAGGCACTAACATTTTACACTGAAGAGGAGAAGCCATTCTTACGGAACATAGCTAATGTGATGGAGGCTTCTGGCTGCAAGGTTCCTTCCTGGATTCTTGATCTGCGGAAGCTCAGGAAGAAAAAGCATCGACCTCATAGAGATTCCATATCAACCTTACCGGAAGATGATGCAGAGTAAAAGGTGGTGTTTACTGGTGAATGCAGGTGTTTACTGACATACGAATATTTGAGTATTGGATATCTTAGCAGAGTCCATTTTTGTTCATCCACCAAAAGTAGTGGAGATGTTCATCCTTCCACTCAAGGGTTGCCGGTTGCCACGTGTCAAACTAGTGTGGATGTTCTCCAAACCATTTCTAAAATGATTTTAGGTTGGATGAAAATAATACGGGGCAACCCTCGAGTGGAAGGAAAACATCGTGAGTGAACAAAAATTGACTCTTATCTTAGCATGTTTTTGCTGTGAGATTCTCATTGTACAATAATTGTTTGGTTATCTTGCTTTACTTCTATAACCAAACAAGGAGGGTACTGGGCAGTCTTTTAACTTGAGATTAATAACCTTTGGCACTAGTTCTGATATTGCATAACCAAATTTGTTATATTTTTAACAGTTTCAGAAAAATAAACTGATACAAGTTGCTGGAAATATCTTTTCCTTCAACTTTATACACAGGCAAATCACTCAGGAGGAGAACAGTATTAGCAACATTCATTGCAAGGTGGCCTTCAATGGCACAGGATAGGTTAATTATAAGGGCACTACACTTTTTACTTGGGGATAGCCCAATGTAAATTTTTCCAAAATTACAAGTTTGCCACTCTCATAGTTACTTGGGGCTAGCCCACACCAAGGTATAAAAGTGAATTTTTTTTCTTTTTTTGGCATTCCACCTAGACTGAAGAAACCCTCATTCCACCAAGCCTAAACCTAAAATTGGAAATTGCTAGTTGTGGTTGGAGGAGGATTTTACTTTGGTGATACTCCAAGGAATATTCTTCCGGTATGTCTTCGACAACCTACGATGAATAAGTTTTGCGATTGTCCGAAAAAGATTTAGTTTATTTTGACTATTGTAGGAACAATGCATGAAAATATGTTCGATGACGAAGTCGGATCGTCCAATTCATTAAATATGCACTCCGGACGTTCCGAAGAACATGTTGGTTGTTCCGAAGCACGTACGGTACGTAAAACGACAACCCTAATTCGACAGTCATGAGTAAGGACTGTAAAAATTAGACAGCTACAGTCCTAAATTAATAGAGGATTGTCATAAATTCGACAGTCCTATATAAAAGTAGGACTGTCATAATTTTGACAGTCCTATTTAAAAATAGGACTGTAAAAATAGTGACAGTCCTGGATAATTATATGAAGTTATTAATTTTTATATTGGTTATAGGACCAACCTTGTTCAAATATTGTGGTACATCCTGTTGTTGGTGTTGATGTGGATGATATTTTCTCAACGGATATTCAATTTGCAACCCAGGAAGAAGCATTAGAGTGGTGCAGAGAAGTTGGGAGACGACATAACGTAGTTATTGTCATTGCAAGATCCATCAGATCTCGGCCGGGCCGAAAATATCTTGAGCTGGGATGCGAAAGAGGAGGTGTGTTTAGGGAGCATCATAAAAAAAAGGGTGTTGTTGAAAAAGAAATCCTTAAGAAAAACGTTGGGACGAGAAAATGTGGTTGTCCATTGAATGTGTTGATTGTAAAAGTTGAAGATGTGAAGTGGATAATTGAAGTTAAGAATGGAAGACACAATCATCCTATTCCAGGGACACTTACGGGTCATGCCTACGTGCCACGGTTGAAGGAGGATGAGAGAAAGTTGGTTGAAGAATTGTTCCTTTCCGGAGTTGCACCGAAACAAATTTATTCAGCCGTGCGACAAAAAGAAGATGGGAACAAGTCTACCATGAGGACGATCTATAATAGTTTGGCCAGAGCGAAATGTAATAGTATGAAAGGAAGAATGACGATGCAGCAAGTATTGAAGTTGCTTGGGGAGCATCACTACGTAGAGTACCATAGAAGACATCCACAAAATGATGAACTTCTTTCATTATTTTGGGCTCATCCTGATTGCACACACTTGGCTCGGTCCTTCGCAGATGTGTTGGTCCTTTGTTGTACATATAAGACCAACAAGTTCAAGATGCATCTTTTTCACGTTGTTGGGGTTACGTCTACAGGAAAAACATTTACAGTCGCTTTTTGTTTTATGAAGAGTGAGACAGTAGAGGATTACACATGGGCGTTGAGGAAACTACAATCCCTTTACACAGGTTACAAAGAGCCCTCTGTTTTTGTTACTGACAGAGAATATGCGTTGATAAATGCTATAGATATTGTATTTCCTCATGCGCATAGACTACTATGCACTTGGCATATAAATAGAAATATCCAAGCTCAATGCAAGAGAAAATTTGAAAATGTGGACAGTAAAATCGACATGCTTCGCTTCGAAGAATTCTACAGTGATTGGAGTCTTGTATGGCGAGCAAGTACTACAGACGGCTACGACACAGCATGGTACATGTTCCAACAAAAGTGGGAGACGAGTAACCCGACATGTATATCTTATATCAAAGATACTTGGCTAGAACCACATAAAGAGCAATTCGTCTTAGCATGGACCAACATGGTGAAGGATTATGGCACGATCACTACGAACCGGGTCTAAGGAGCACACTCATGTTTAAAAAGATATCTACGGTCATCGGTCGATAATTTTGTCTCTGTTTGGCAATCGATTCATTTGATGACTATAGCCACGATAAACGATATTGTAGCATCATTCGAGATGAGCCTCAATATTGCAAAGCATGAATACAAGCAAGAACACCTCTTGGATGGTTTAACCCATGTGGTATCTCACAAGGCCTTGGGCTTATTGTTTGAGGAGATTCGTAGGTCGAAGTCGGTGGGTTATGATCCCGAGGTTTGCGGTTCATATCGACATTCACTCGGACTTCCGTGTGCACATGAGATCAACGAATATCGTCGTGAATCTATACCTATTCCAATAGATGGTGTTGATCAACGTTGGAGACAGCTGTCGATAATGCCGACGGTGGAAGTTCAAGATAATTTCTTTGCGTTGCCCCAAGTGAAACTACTGCACGCAAGGTGGTGTGGCGCATCGGAACCGGAGAGAAGATCCATTGAGGTTAAAATCCAAGAGATTGCAGTCCCGGCAACAACTCGATTGCAAGAGCCATCCGTTGTTCGAACTCCTAAGGGAAGACCACAGTCAAGAAAGAGTAGAGCAAAAAAGAAGGAGGATGAGTCAATTAAAAGAGATCCATCCTTATTTGAACATATCGAACGCAGTTTGGAGGCAAAGTCCGTAATGGATCGGGGGGTATTTCCGCAGAAAAAGAGTAAGCTAACTATTCGAAGGGGGAAGAAACAGAAAACGATAGATGCAGTCACGGCGGAGGGTTTTGATAACTTTTCTGATTCTTATAGTCTATACATTGATAATTTTCTACCTGAGATACGGAATTTCATTTGGTCTATTGTTGATGTTCCAAAGGATGGCCATTATGGATACCATGCACTAGCAAGACAACTAGGCTATTCAGTTGAAGCAGGATGGAGACGGGTTAGGGAAGAGCTGTACGAGGAGTTGGAGTCGCGACTAGTCTTCTATAGCTAGATACTTGGCGAAGAAATTGTTGGAGATTTGTTGGCAGGCATACCTTGTACGAAAATAGTTACCGGACCAGACCATTACATGGATGTCCCGCCTGCTGCTTACGTATTCTCTAATAGGTATAAGTTACCTATTATAATTATCTCACAAGGTATTAACAATACTTACTTTCCAATGTGTGCCCCCCCCCCCCCCGACCGAACACCGAGTATCCAATCTATGTTGCATAGGGCTTGTCGGACAACACTTCGTCATCCCAAGGTTGATCGCTCATTCTCCTATTCCGCCACCTTTTACGCTTTGGTATAAACACGCACCTGAGGAAGCGATCGCATGGACGACACCCTACAAGGATGCAATGGCTGCCTATAAGAAGATGATGAAGATGGAGGATCCAAAAATCATGCCGGACGACTACTTTGATATTCTAATCGATTGATACTGTATATTAAAATGTATTTTGTGTTGATCCATGTATGTTTAACTGTATATTGAACTATATGTTGTATGTTGTGTATATGTTGTGTAATGAAAGGAGTTATCTAATTTATACTAATAGATTTTGACTGTATATTGTGCATTGCTACTAATAACTTAGGACTGTCAATATGTAAGACTGCCAGGATACTAGGACTGTCACCATTTTGACAGTCCTAGTATATACTAGGACTGTCAAAATTGTGACAGGCCTAAAGTTTACCCACTGTCTATTAGCAGTTATATGTAACTTTAGGACTGTCACAATTTTGACAGTCCTAGTATATACTAGGACTTTCAAAATTGTGACAGTCCTAAAGTTATACTAGGACTGTCATAATTATGACAGTCCTAAAGTTTACCCCCTGTCTATTAGCAGTTATATGTAACTTTAGGACTGTCACAATTATGACAGTCCTAGTATATACTAGGACTGTCAAAATTGTGACACTCCTAAAGTTTACCCCCTGTCTATTATGTCTGCAAATTGGACAACCGTATGTATGCAGTTCAAATTGATAGTTTAAACTTTGATACAACTCAAATTAACTCAAAGTGTCAATAGTAGCAAATTCATTGAAACTGTCAATAGTAGCAAATTCAATCAAAGTTATACAACTCAAAATCATAGTTTAAACTTTTACAATTCTCAAAAGTCATATTCATTCAAACTTTTACAACTAAAAATGATAGTTTAAACTTCATGGCGCATCTTTGTACGTTGTTCTCTATTTTCCAAGAAAGGAAAATCTTCAGCGTTGTCGATTTGTTGGAGTTCGTCATTGATTGTCATATAATTCAAACCCTGGCAACTTACGAGGCTTCTTCCCAACTTCTTCACTTTCCTTGCCTATTCATGAGAATTTAAAAAAATTGTTAGCCACAGTTACAAATATCAAACTTAAAGTCTACAAGTTGGCTCACCATCTTGACCAGTGCAGTATACAAGACCGATTTGGCAGGAAGATCTGACGGTACACGCACAATATCCCCTCCGCGTTGGAACAAGGTCGGTAGTCCGACACCGGCTTAGTAGGCGAGGTAGTCGTCGCTGCACTCCGCCATATTGACTGCTGCTTGCCGGTCGGTATCTCTAATAACGTGGCGTTGCCACTCGGTGAAGAAGTCCGATACCCAATTGAACGACGCAGGAATATAGTTTAGGGGTTTTGTCCCGCGCGGAGGAGTTATCATTTTCAAAGTACGCCTTGGGACAGTTTGTACGTAGCCAAACTGACGGAGCACTCTATCCGGCATATAAGCCTCTACGATTTCATGACAACTGATAAGACCGTGATATAAGGCGATTGGTTGCAATGGACGGGTAGTCTGTCGCAAATCACGGTATGGATCTCATACAATCTGCACCTCATAAAATTTAGCATAACGTCATTTAGCATAACGTAGTAAATTAATACAAATTAAGTACAAAATTAGGTCTAAATTTACCTCTTCTGTCGTCATATCTTCGAGTGCATGCCGTAGGGCGGCCAATGTGTGAGAACGTTTGGCATCTTCCTTAGTTGGCTTCCATCGGCACATTCTAGGCAGGTTCTCGTCATACACTCGGTTCAGTTTCGCCCGCTGTAGGGTTGGAAAGTGCTCGTATATCCATGCCTTCACGTAACCAGGTTCAAAATATATTAGTCCAAAAATAAACAACACAATTTAAATTTATGTATACAAGTTGACAAAGATATATCTATACATGGAGTAGAGTCTGGCATCCGGATATTATCTTCGAACCCACACGGGATGCCGCACCAAGCTCGCGGTAAAGGTATGCCAGTATACCGCTTCTCCAAGAAATTTCGTCCACCGTGTCAATGTTGTCCAAATTGAGGAGATATTTGGCATTTATGGACGTTCCAGACTTATCGGTAATGCCGACAGCCCCTAAGATGAACTGCATATATCCGCGGGCCACATTTTTGCTTTTATCAATTTCGGGGGCCGGCTCAGCGAATATCTCCTCCAAATATTTTAGAGGAAGTCCGTAGGACTTCTTGAATTCTCGAAGACTAGTAAAACTAGTGGCATCAACTCCCAGACACCCTGATACATAATCCACAATATAGTCGTAAAAGTTGATGCTCGACTCATCAAAAGTTTGATTCATCATGACTCGACCATCAACCCTAAGTCCCAATATATAATGGACGTCATCAAGGTTAATCGTCAACTCCCCATTGGGTAGATGGAAAGTGTTGGTTTCTGGATGCCACCGTTTTACAAATGCTGAAATCAGTGCATTATCCACCGTCGTATATGAGTAGCTACCCAAATATTGTAGACCGGTGGGACTGATTTTTGCCTTCACATCATCTCCCAATAATTCATACCTCCATGTATTGCATTTTTTCCCGTGGTTGATCACCGTCAACATACGAGAACTCTCCTGAAAAGTCAACAATTGGATGAAATTATACATCTATGTAAAATGAACTTTGAACTTACAACTATATATAAATTTATCATAACGTAATGTACTTACCGGATTATTCCATATTTGGTATGCAATATGGTTTTTCGATCGACGGTAACATAGAGCAACCGTTTGGACGAGTGTCGACTGGACTATCTGCCTGCTCAGAAGGTCCTGAACCATCAGTAGTCCGGTTTTCGAGAGTTTGTGGGAGACTCTCGACAGGACTATCTGCAGGCTGAGAAGGTCCTGAACCATCAGTAGGCCGATTTGGAACATTTGGCATGTCCTCATCGGAGGAGGAAGAAGAACCGGAAGAACTAGGAGGAGCACGTCTCTTCGAACGATTGGCAGTCTTCTTCGTCAATCGACGTTTCCTCACTTCAGGACGTGCCTCGGGCTCGCGGATAGTGACGCCTGGTTCAATAGTACGCGAAACTGTGCGTTCCTTACGCATCGACGCAGTAGGGCGTCTTCTCATTATATCTTCATCCACAGTGTCCTTTCCAGGGGCATGACTATAAGACAAAAAAATAATTTCTATTTTAACATCATAATTTAATTTTACATTCAGGACTGTAGCAATTTCTACAGTCCTGTAAGTATACAGGACTGCAGAATTTTCAACAGTCCTAATTTTTTAGGACTGTTGAAATGCCTACAGTCCTATATAAATTTAGGACTGTAGACAATTCGACAGTCCTTAATATAAATAGGAATGTCGATTTTTCTACAGTCCTAAATCTATATGGGACTGTAGGAAAATCTACAGTCCCGCCCGATATTGCTCGACAATGTCGACGATTCTCGACATTGTATGCCCTAAAATCGTGTTCGATCAACCAAGTGAACGTCTAAACTATATCCTAAACTCCGCCAAGGACTTGTATGCCCTCATTTGAAGAATGGAAAGAAAATCACTCAAATTTTTCAAAATGCAATATGATTTTTTTAAAAATTTGGACAATTTTGCAAATGCAATAGCACAAGGAGAATGATGATTTGTACCTTGATTCTTTCGAGACTTTGGGAGCCATCGACAAGGAGGAGGAGGACAGACTCTCGGAGATCGGCCGGCGGGAGGGAGGAGAGCTCCGGTGGGGTGGGGAGAGTTTGGGAGTGTTTGGGAGAAGGTTTCAAAGTGGGCTAGTATGAGTAAACTAATGGACTAGTGTAAGTAAAGTTTCCTCATTAATGGGCTAGTCCCAATCCTGGGCTAGCCCAAGTAAATATAGTAGTGCCCTTATAATTAACCCACAGGATAGTGCAAAGAAAGACGAGATGTGAGAATGCGCAGTTTTGTTTTGTGGAGGATTGTAGATTTCCAGGAGTCAAACCCTGCCAGTACCGAAGTGAGTTTGTGTCCTTGCTGGTACCGAAGCACATTCCTACTTGATTCAAGCAAAAATCGTGTAACGTTAACGACTACTGGAAGAATTACCTGCTGCGGGGTTATTGCTGATGCTGTAGTTGAGAACCCATCCGGCTATCTAGTCGTCCATGTGACAGTGGTGAATGGTGAGCCTAAGGGCGGAGCCACTCTTTGGCTGGAGTGGGCTCCGACCCTTATTTTTACTTACCTCATTACTATTCCATAACTTTGTTTCCTCTCTTCCCACTTTTAATTTTATTAATGCTACCTCCATTTAGGTCTCGTTTGGTTCGCAGAATCATGAGGTTGAAAAAGGAAAGTGATTATTTTTCTATGTTTGGGAGCCAAATGAATTGAGGAGAAAATAAAATTGATTCCTAATGAAAAGAAAATTAGGAAAAAAATAATAATTATATTGCAATAGCTCGACTTTGTGGCCACCTTCCCCCCCACCCCACCCATTTAATCCTAGCTCTCAGGGTGTGTATCGGGCCAGCCCGCAGTCCGAGTCAACCAGGTTTGACCGGGTCCGGGCCGGGCCGGACTCAACCCGAGTAGAGAGACGGGCCGGCCCGACCCGGTCATAAACAACTCCGACCCAGTCCGGACCCATGACCCGGTCAGGGGATGACCGGGCCGAACCGGTCTGGATCAGGGCTGGTTCACGGTCGGGCCGGGCCGGCCCGGTTTAATTTTTTAATTTTTTTGTTTTATATATATTTTATAATATAATCTATATGATATAACTTATAAGTAATATGTTAATAAATTCAAGTTAAAATTTATAGATTTTTTGTTACTAAGTTATTTTTGTATCATTTGAAATTTATAAGTTATTTCTTAGAAAGTTTTTTATATAACTTACGTATAACTTTAAGTATAAATTTATTTGAAATTTATAAGTTATGTTTAGTATAATTTGAAATTTATAAGTTATATTTGTTAGAAAATTTATTTAATTTCTTTATATCAATATTTATATAACTTTAAGTATAAATTAAAATCTAAATATTTATAAGTTGAATATTTATAAATCTATAAGTATATAAAGAAGTGATTTATATAGACATTAATAAGTTAAATGTAAACAACTAACAACATTAAGTAAGAAAAAGCTGAATTTTTTTTATTAATGACAATTAAATTATAAATGTATTATAACATTAAGTAACCAAAAAAATAGAAACTTGTAAATGATATTTTATTTGCATAAAGCTTGTAAAAAATGTACGAGTCTTTTAAAATAATTTCGTCGTCCGTCGTCTGTCTTTCATTGAAGTTTATTACTCAGCTCCTCATTCATTAGCGTCATCTATAGTAAGAGACTTAAAGTCTAGCCCTGCAATATCGGCACTTTCATCTCTTGAGTATTGAGTTCTTTCTTCAGCACGGGCCCAATCTTGAACGCAGACACAACATTCCAAAATATTTGGCAGCAACCGATTCCTCTTCTTGCTTAACATCCTTGAACCTGCACTAAAACAAGATTTTGATGCTACCGTGGACACCGGGACCATTAGAATATCGCATGCTATAGAAGAAAGTACATGATACGCTTTTTGTGTCTCTTCCACCATTCTAAAATTGAATAATGAGATGAAGAGTCATCTTCATCTGCTTCACAAGAATTTAGATATAAGGACAATTCTTGCGTATGTTGAGAATATTGTTTTTGTTTCTTCCTTTGCAGTACGCATTTAGCATATGGTAATTTAGATGAAAAACTAGAGCAACTACCTTGAACGGTTGTACCGGGTCGGGTGGATACAACTCTTTCTTCATATGAAGCAATTAAACTATGTAAAACATTCTTAACTTCTATTTTCAAACTACTCGCGTCAACTCTCATATTATCTTCAAAATCGTCTAATAAAATATATACACCATCTAATTTAATCTTAGGATCAAAAACCGAAGCCAAACAATATATAAGAGGTATATCACCCGAATATTTTTTTTAAATTTGGCTTCCATTTTGGCAACAACATAATAAAAATCAGGAACATTTCTATATTTACAAAATAAATTAGACATGTTAAGAATTATGTTAAAGCTAAAGGAGAAGTTGGATAATAAACTCCAGATAAAGTACATGTAACATTGTAAAATAGTTCTAAAAATTCAAAAATAGAAGTAGCAATTAACCAATCATTCTCAGTTACTTGATAATCAAAACTAGGATTAACATTACAATAATGAGTAATCACATCTTTAAACTTAATGCAAGATTGCAACATTATATAAGTAGAATTCCATCTATGTGGTGCATCATTAACAAATCACCTAAAAGTAACACCATATTATGTACATAAAATTTAAAAGCTTGTCTACTTGCAGAAGAGTTCAAACTATGTAAATATGATATAAGATTTTCAAAATTTAGTTGAAAGAATTCAAGACATTCTTGTACAATCAAATTAATAATATGACAAGCACATCTAATATGAAAAAGTCTACCTTCTAACATAGGCAGAAATTGTGTTTTCAAAACATTAATAGAAAAATTGTTATTACTAGCATTATCAAAAGAAATCGAAAATATTTTATTGTGAATATCATATTCACGCAAAAATTGCATTATAGCGCCACCGATTACAACGCCGATATGTGAAAATTCTAAAGGCCTTAGACAAATGATGCATTTTTGCAACATCCATCTTGCATCTATATAATGTTTCGTGATACAAATATAAGCATAATTTTGCTTAGTAGTCCATATATCAGAAGTTAAAGCTAATTTACTAACATGCATAAAACTTTCTTTCAAAGCAGGTTTATCTTTTTGAAAAAACTTCAAAGACTCTGCTCTAGCAGTAGGTCTAGAAACTTTACTAAAACAAAGATTAGGAGTATTACTTGCATATTTATAATAGTAATTACTCTCACCAAATGTAAAAGGTTGTTCCTCACAAATCATAAATCTTACTAACTCAGTCTTGTTATGAGCATCAGAATAAGTAAATGTACCTAAAGAAGATCCTTGACTACCAGTACTTAGCTGTGTTTGTGTAGCCTGTAATGTGTCTTTACCATAGCAACTTTCGTAGTGTCTTTTTAAAGTGTCTGTGCCATCATTTTTTTCACTTGTAAACCCGCTTACATCTCTTACATTCCGCAGACTTACGTATTGGTTTTTGATCTTTTGGATCTAAAACCGGATTGTCCTCACTATCAGTGACAAATGTTTTTGTAAAATAATTCCGTAAAATAGATTTTTTTCTACTGCCAACATTTGTAGCCTTGGTCATACTCCTAACTTCATGAAGTGACATTTATGTCGGTGGTGCAGATTCAGGAATAGCATTATTTTCAAACATATTATTATAATAATCATAGTTTTCAAAATGTTGGTTTGAACCTTGTCCATCCATATTTTAAAAAAAATAGAACAAAATTAATTAATTATATACCAAAAGAGAGAGAGAGAGGAAAGAAAGATCTCAAATCAGAAAATAAAAAAAACTATTCTATAATATTAAAGTTACTTGTAACGTCTTCTAGAAGCCTCCAAAAAAGAATTTAAAATTATAATCTTGGTATCTTTTTAATTAAATAGTTGAGGATTTTTACAAACGGCTTGAAAACTGCTTAAAAAAATGAGCCGTTTCAAAGCCTGCATTATATTGGTAGAGATAGAAATGATTTCAGAAATAAACTGCCCGTGGGTGTGATTTAAGTAAGAATCACAATAACTCGGACAAAACACTCGATGATCTTTACAGAGGTTGCTCTGACTGAATGATGCATACACATGTTCAAACACTGGGTGTTGGTAATGGTTGCATGCAGTTGGCACCCCTCAGGAAAACTGTTCCCTCCTCCATTTGTTTTCAAAGAGCGAAAAATAACCCTCAGGAAAACTGTTCCCTCCTCCATTTGTTTTAATGTTTAATTTATTTTGCTATAGTATATTTAAATGTCATATACTAGTATACCAAGAAATAAGCCTGAGAAATTTTTTTGTATTGTCGCAGTCAAAATTCTCTTTCCTTCCGTCGTTCTAATAGTCTAATGCTCTCAATTTTCTCAACCTTTCCGTTTTTGTCACTCACTCTCTCTCTCTCTCTCTCTCTCTCTCTCTATTTTGTGTGTGTGTGTGCGCGCGTGTGTTTATTGGAGGTAATTGAACAACTGAAATTAAAAGTTGCAATTTTATTTCTTGGTTTGCAACGTCTTCAATTTTATTAGTATTTTATTATGACTTATATTATTTTGGATATTATATTTTGTTTATTGTTTTATTTCTTGAAATTTATGTTGTCGTCAATGATTTCTTTTATATATGAATATTGGGCTTTGAGTGTACCATTTTTAGAGTTCGTCTTAGTTCTCAAAATCTAAAGTCCGACACTGCTTTTTAAGCATGCGGAGCAAGCGGCACACCCTACGCGATGATGTGCTGCCTGGTGGGCTGCCAGTGGGTTTACTCTTGCTTCTACCGAGCCAAGATGAGACATCTTCTCTCAGATTGATGTCTACTTCTTGTGATTCTGTGTTTAGTTTTCTTGTTCTTAGGAAATCTCCAGTGAGGATTTCTAAGATTGAGTTTGATATCCGCAAGAGTTTCAACATATATAGTAACTGTACCAAAGAAACACTCTTCTCAATACCAGAAAATAAAATAGTCAATTTAATAATTTAGTTTGAAAGTAAGATCCAATATTAATTGCTATGAGAGATAAAAAAATTATATAAGAGTTTCTACCTGTAAAATTCTTATATCAGTAGGGAGAAGTTTTTTGCAACATCCATCTTGCATCTATATAATGTTTCGTGATACAAATATAAGCATAATTTTGCTTAGTAGTCCATATATCAGAAGTTAAAGCTAATTTACTAACATGCATAAAACTTTCTTTCAAAGCAGGTTTATCTTTTTGAAAAAACTTCAAAGACTCTGCTCTAGCAGTAGGTCTAGAAACTTTACTAAAACAAAGATTAGGAGTATTACTTGCATATTTATAATAGTAATTACTCTCACCAAATGTAAAAGGTTGTTCCTCACAAATCATAAATCTTACTAACTCAGTCTTGTTATGAGCATCAGAATAAGTAAATGTACCTAAAGAAGATCCTTGACTACCAGTACTTAGCTGTGTTTGTGTAGCCTGTAATGTGTCTTTACCATAGCAACTTTCGTAGTGTCTTTTTAAAGTGTCTGTGCCATCATTTTTTTCACTTGTAAACCCGCTTACATCTCTTACATTCCGCAGACTTACGTATTGGTTTTTGATCTTTTGGATCTAAAACCGGATTGTCCTCACTATCAGTGACAAATGTTTTTGTAAAATAATTCCGTAAAATAGATTTTTTTCTACTGCCAACATTTGTAGCCTTGGTCATACTCCTAACTTCATGAGGTGACATTTATGTCGGTGGTGCAGATTCAGGAATAGCATTATTTTCAAACATATTATTATAATAATCATAGTTTTCAAAATGTTGGTTTGAACCTTGTCCATCCATATTTTAAAAAAAATAGAACAAAATTAATTAATTATATACCAAAAGAGAGAGAGAGAGGAAAGAAAGATCTCAAATCAGAAAATAAAAAAAACTATTCTATAATATTAAAGTTACTTGTAACGTCTGCTAGAAGCCTCCAAAAAAGAATTTAAAATTATAATCTTGGTATCTTTTTAATTAAATAGTTGAGGATTTTTACAAACGGCTTGAAAACTGCTTAAAAAAATGAGCCGTTTCAAAGCCTGCATTATATTGGTAGAGATAGAAATGATTTCAGAAATAAACTGCCCGTGGGTGTGATTTAAGTAAGAATCACAATAACTCGGACAAAACACTCGATGATCTTTACAGAGGTTGCTCTGACTGAATGATGCATACACATATGTTCAAACACTGGGTGTTGGTAATGGTTGCATGCAGTTGGCACCCCTCAGGAAAACTGTTCCCTCCTCCATTTGTTTTCAAAGAGCGAAAAATAACCCTCAGGAAAACTGTTCCCTCCTCCATTTGTTTTAATGTTTAATTTATTTTGCTATAGTATATTTAAATGTCATATACTAATATACCAAGAAATAAGCCTGAGAAATTTTTTTGTATTGTCGCAGTCAAAATTCTCTTTCCTTCCGTCGTTCTAATAGTCTAATGCTCTCAATTTTCTCAACCTATCCGTTTTTGTCACTCACTCTCTCTCTCTCTCTCTCTCTCTCTCTCTATTTTGTGTGTGTGTGTGCGCACGTGTGTTTATTGGAGGTAATTGAACAACTGAAATTAAAAGTTGCAATTTTATTTCTTGGTTTGCAACGTCTTCAATTTTATTAGTATTTTATTATGACTTATATTATTTTGGATATTATATTTTGTTTATTGTTTTATTTCTTGAAATTTATGTTGTCGTCAATGATTTCTTTTATATATGAATATTGAGCTTTGAGTGTACCATTTTTAGAGTTCGTCTTAGTTCTCAAAATCTAAAGTCCGACACTGCTTTTTAAGCATGCGGAGCAAGCGGCACACCCTACGCGATGATGTGCTGCCTGGTGGGCTGCCAGTGGGTTTACTCTTGCTTCTACCGAGCCAAGATGAGACATCTTCTCTCAGATTGATGTCTACTTCTTGTGATTCTGTGTTTAGTTTTCTTGTTCTTAGGAAATCTCCAGTGAGGATTTCTAAGATTGAGTTTGATATCCGCAGAGTTTCAACATATATAGTAACTGTACCAAAGAAACACTCTTCTCGATACCAGAAAATAAAATAGTCAATTTAATAATTTAGTTTGAAAGTAAGATCCAATATTAATTGCTATGAGAGATAAAAAAATTATATAAGAGTTTCTACCTGTAAAATTCTTATATCAGTAGGGAGAAGTTTTTTTTCTTTCTAAAAACGATTTCTAGCATAAAAATAGGAAACCCCCTTTGGAGACGTCCTTACTACGCTATTACAGAAGACACCCTGGCAAGTTTCAGTTATTCTTGATTTCACTTCTGATTCGATAAGTGGAACAATGGCTCTATCCATATATATACTGCGGATTAGCAGACGTACACAAGAATGCAAGAAACCATAAAACATGATTTTGCTTATACACTTAACAGTGCACATTTCTACTACACCCTATGACAAAACCAAGTAAAAGAAAGAAAATCCAGATTGCACCAGGAGGAGACTGACCAATATGTCACGTCCGTACAATGCCATGATCCGAACAGAAGGTAGATAACAAATTCACAGAGTCGCACACATAGTCTGATTGCAGCGGAATAAGAAACCGAACATGTGACAGATAAAAAGTTCACAAAGTCGTCGTAGCGGAAGCATCGAATAAACACGAGTATGATACAATAACAAGCTTTTTATTGATGTGAATAAGTATTACAAGCGGCGCTAGGCCGAGATTACAAGTCGCTCAACCGCTCTCTCTCTCTCTCTCTCTCTCTCTCTCTCGAAACAATAAAAACGTGCCAAGTGGCTTACAACATGGAGAGTGATTTGTGGCGGCGTGGCGTTCTTTCTTCCTTCACACTTTCAACTGCAAATTCTTAGCAGCAGGGAACTCAGACTCGAGACTTGGCTGCCAGAGGATTGTTGTCTCGGCTAGCAGAGACGTTACTACGTATGGGTCCATGTTCGAAGCTGGTCGTCTGTCTTCCAGGTATCCTGCACAAAAATAGTAGTAGATATCACAAAAATGTGTGGGCGAGTTCATCAGCAACCAATTCCTATTGCTAAAACTATAAGGGTGCATTCGAGAATGGAGTTTCGAAAAGAAAACTTAGATTTGGTGGAGTTAGACATCAACATTCCAAATAACTTAACTCCGGTGTGTTTGGTAACATTTTGCAGTTCTCTAAGCTCCTTAAGTCCTCCAAAAACAAACCCAAAAGTGGAGTCAGTATAAATTCCTTCTTTTTTTTTTTTAGTTTTTGTCAAATATCAATCTAAACTCCATTTCTTCCATCTTTTTTACGATAATTTCGCTACTAACTCCAAAGATAGAAGCCAGAAATGGACGGAAGAGGGGAAATGCAACTACTTAGAAGAGTCTAAAGTTGAAAACATGATAAAAACGTAGACTAATAAATTTTTATGTTGATTAACTAGTATTACTAAAATTTATAGATGTCTTAATATTTATTAGAATTTGTAAAGCCCAGTTCAAAGTTACAGAGAGATCATTCGCATGATAATTTTTATGATGTCAAAGTAATCATTAGTTTCGTGTTACTTTGATGAACGTGTATTAAAAATCCTCTAACTTTCTTTCCAAAATTTCTGTCATCTTTTAAAATTATTGTCTTATTATGGGAAGCGTTTATGTTGCCGGAACACGCTCCCATCATCGAGGAAACAAGCTCCCAAGTAAGAACCGCCGAATCGAGGTTCTTACTGAGATTCGTTGATCTCCTAGGAGTTTCTGGCTTCTAAGCTCCAAACACCTAAGTGTCTCCTAACTTGAACATAACTCTAGTTTTGTAAATGGAGTTTTATCATCCTAAACTCGAGCCGAGAGTAGAAAAAACTCCTAAATCATTGAATCCGGATCCAGAAGGTCACTTCGCTACCCGCCATTAAGAGTTCTGCCATCTTTAAGGAAAGATACGGAGCGAAAGTCATAAAGGAAATCCAACTCCTAGTCTCATTCACTGCTAACCATAGAAAGAAGGACAACCGAGCCCAAGAAAAAGCGAACAAAAAAAAAAAATTCACTCACAAGAGTGAAAACCGTAGCGATGCCATACGACTCTAGAAATTCCTTAAGAAAGCGAGAGAGATCACTCGGAAAAGCCGATCCCTTTCAGTAAAGAAAGTTTCCTCTGTAACATCTCTTGGGTGCACAGTTTCTTGTATATCTAACTCTATTTTTAGCAAAATTTGCGGCAAAACTAGGCCTAAGAGATACGTGTGTAAATAACCTTTTCCTTCTTTCTCCGTCTCACGTCCCACCCGAACCGAGCATCCCCGATTTGCGACACCCTGCAGTTACACATTGAGAACCTCTTATAACTGTTTATTGGCAGATGAATGGAAATGTAAGAATGAAAGAAAAGGAAAAAAAACAGAGTTTCTTGGCATATACCCAAGAGAATGTTTCTATGCTCGCTGTCTCGTGTTTACCAGTCAGCCTCCTTTCATTTCCTTCTCCATATGCGCTAATGTGATCCTTGTGGCGGAGAGAGAGGTTGAGAATTGCCTTCTTTATAACTTCAAACCCTCCTTCTTCCCTCATGCTCTTAGTACTGCATCCATAGTGAATAAGTTTGAGAATTGTTACTCAGAGAATAAGTTTGAGAATTGTTACTCAGAGCATTCTATGTACTTGTACTGTTACTCGTCGAGATCATCGATGGTGGTCGGAACTTATTCACTAGAGGCGATAAGAGGGACACTAGCTAGGAGTGGAAGGATAAATAAATTCAGAGAAAAGATGGTATCGAGGAGATCCCAGCCGAATTTCATTAATAAAAAAATAAAAAAATATTACTACATACAGAAGAAAGTTCACTGATGCAGTATTACACAGTCAAGCTCAAAATATTTGGAGTTAAGGTAAAGAACTCTCCTGAAGGTCAACTGATGTTAAGGCCTCAATACCCGTAGATGAAGTCCATAAAATATTATAGGTAAGTCCGAAACTTTTCAACTCAGTCGAAAGACACCAAGCCAAAATCCTTCTTATAGTCATTAGTAGAGCAAGCATCATCTAGTTAGTTTCACTTTGATGTATTTGATTCAATACTTCTCTGGTCCAGAAAAGACAATATTATTTATTTATTTTGGATAAAAGTCAACTTCATCAAATATATATATATATATATATATATATATATATATATATATATATATATATTTGAAGAAGGTAAATTTTATAGATCAACAATAATTACAACTTAGATCTATACCAGATTACAAAATGAGTCATCCGGAGTCTAAGATATCTATGTCAGCATCTATATATAGATTTCTTTGTACAACAAAAGTACTAAGGGATCGACCCTCAAAGATACGCCGGTTGCGCTCCCTCTAGACGTGTCAAACCACCGTCCCGAAAATTATTCTTAGACGGCGATAACTTATCTCCCATTTTCCCTTCTGAGCTTTAATATCATTGATCTCTACAACGACCATTGGTTTTCCCTACTCTATGTCTCTGAGCACTCCAAATCTCCCAAGTGATGTCACAAGCGAAGAACAGATAATCCCTTGACTCATCATGTTTACCGCATAAACAACACTTCATGTCCTCACAGGGGATGCCAAAATTGCTCAACCTGTCTCGAGTAAGCAGCATATTCATGATCATTTTGTATAAGCACAACGACATCTTGACTGCAGCCCATTTAGCCCAAACCATCTCCGCCCATTCAACCTCCTCATGATTGGTCTGTATCTGATTCATGGCTATTCTGAACTCGAAAGCGCCTTTCTCCATGTCTGCCCAGGTCCAGTAGTCCTCCATCGCTTCCCTATTATTCTCCACCGTCCGGATATCTTCCGCATGGGCTGCTTCGATCAAATGACCGTGGATCTTCCACTTCCCTTCCTGGATAAGGCTGCTAACCATTTCCGTAGATCCCATCAGCTCATAAACATGCCATCCCTCCCTCTCAATTAGGCTAGAGTGCCCAATCCAGGGGTCATGCCAAATGCTAGTTTGGGCCCCTGATCCTATGACTCTAGTCAACTTGCCCTTAGTCTTGCTTCGCGTCCTCAACAAAGCATTAACGGTGACCGAGAAGTAGTTGTTGCTATTAGCTGACCAGAAGTCCCCTTTTGGAAAGTATCTTCCCTTGATCCATTCAGCCCAGTTAGACTTTCCATTGATGAATCTCCAGAATAGTTTGAGATGAGCAGTTTCCCTGAGTAGGCCCAACGATCGCAGACCAACTCCACCTTCTTTTTTAGGTCGACATAACTCCTCCCAACTAATTGCATATATGCCTCCTTTCCGCAAGAAGTCCGCACACATACTTTCAATTATCTTCATTGTACCCTTGGGTAGCATAGTGGCATGTAGCCAGAAAAGAGCAACTACCTCAATTACAGCCATAATAAGTTCAACCCTCCCTCCAAATGACAACATCTGCGCCTGCCATCATTCTAGTCTCGATTACGTGTAGTTGAGGAGACATTCACATTCCGTATTAGCAGCATAGTTGACCGAGAGTGGAAGACCCAAGTATCTCATAGGAAGCATTCCTTCCTCGATGCCCATCTTTGCCAGCTATGCCTTATTATTATCACATGTTCGATTCAGGTACATCGGGCTCTTATTCTTGTTCAGCTGTAACCTCGACCAATTTTCTATGGTATCGAGAATACGTTTAAGAGTGTCAAGGGATCTGTCAGAAGGCTCTATAAACACCAACAGGTCATCGGCATAAATAAGATAAAAAACCACAGGGACCACCTTCCGAAATATAGGAGTAATCAAACCATCCATGTAGTGCCCCGCTCCGCGTAGGCACTATGTACAAGTGGGATCGCCTTGCTTGCTCGAACGAAAGTCTTCTCGGAGAGTTCCCGACCGATTAATCAAAGTGAGTGGGCAGAACTGCATTCTCTGATTCTTGCACGATTTAATAATGAATCTGAGTTTTTGAATGCTTGTTTGCTTAAGAAGAATGTTTTCATAAGAGATTGATAGAACCGACTCAGTATGCTAAAAGAGAACTCACATAGCTTGTCATCGAAACGAATCTGCTGCCTAACTAAGAGAATATGAATGCTTATCAGAATAAGATAGAACCATTGCTATGCTAAAGAGAATAAGTAATGATGCATGCTTAGAAACACCGACATAGCTATTGAACGAACCTTCGCTATGCTAAGAAAGTTAAGTAAATGAATTATTCGAATATGTCCCTTGAATATGCTAAGAATGAGATAGTTTTTGCATACTAAGATATGAATCAATCGTGCTTGCCTTTATATGTTTCGTTTGTCTGTCTGCTATATCGATCTGCTAAGAAAATGTGTGAGTGCTGTGACTAATAGTACGCCCTGAGGATACGGCTCGCAAGGGTCTAGTGGGGTGTGCTATTAGTAATGTGATAAGATGTGCTTCGTTTCGATAAGATGTGTTTCGCTAGACTGCATATGTTTTGCTTGATCATTGTTTTGCTTGAACTATGTGTTTATGTCATTTCATTGGTCTCGGACAACTTGTGCACAAGGTCTTGTCTCTCGAACGGTTCCTGGGGCACTGGGAACCGCTCGGTCCGGAAGAGATTTTTGGATCGCCCTGAGGTATACGGCTCGTAAGGGGGTCTAGTGGGGCGATATGTCTATTAGTGTTGTGCAGAACCCATGATGTCACAGCTGCTTGCACTCGGGTGTGTTGGTGAAGAGCTGAACCTTGAGTCACAGCTGCCGACACCCGCGCGTGCTAGTGAAGAGCTGAACCTGGGGCAACTGCTGCTAATCATGGGGCGACCCATGGACCGTCATATAGATAGGGCGCATGCTAGGTTTACCTTCTTGCATACCTATCATTTGTGACACCAAGTGTTTTGATACATAAGTTATGAATATGCAAATGTGGCTAACTTGTGTGTCTGCTGCAGGGATAACCGTTCGGCTATGGGGTAAGAAATATAAGTTTATGCATAAGCCTGCTCATTCATTTTGTCTGCATCGTAGAGATTATTTGATAGAGCTTCATGCATTGCATCGGTCAGACAATGACTATTAGTGCAGAGCTGAACCTCGGTCACAGCTGCTAATAGAATCAGAATGTGAGTCATTGGATAGCTGGATTACCGCTGCCAATCCTGAGTTTCTCGGGGACCGAAATCATATAGATGTGTCTACTTATGTGCTAATAAATACATGATATGTTTGCCTCGATTCGATATGTTCAGTCTGCTAGATAAGCTTTGCCCCAAGAGTTAGTTTTGTGTTGCACAATATATGCTGCGCACTACACGATACCGCACTGTCCCAATTCGTATGCTTATAGTTTGAATGTGCAAAACTGTTTCAAAGTTATGTTTTCAAAAAGATGTAATCTGACTAATAGTTCTGAACTGCATGAAATGAACTTAGGTAAAAGTAGCAAGATTACTAGTAATACAATATTTTGCCACATGATTACTTAGTGTGGGTCTCAGGGGGTGTAGCTTCTGTTCAGTTGTTTTATCTCACCAGTACTTGCATAAAGTGCTGACCCACCAACAGTTTGCTTGTTCTCAGGTGCTCGTTCGTCCGAGGAAGCGATAGCCGTGCCTCATCCCAAGGAACCGGAAATCTGAAGACGATGCCTTGAGCCGCATCAAGCTGTGCTGCTTTTGTATAGAGGGACATAATGTATGAAACGGTGTTATTGTAATCGAGAGAAGAGTGCTTGAGCGATCTGTAACCTCGGCCATGCGCCGCTTGTAACAATTTTGATTATCAATAAAAGAGCCTGTTTTCTTATGCCATCGTGTTCTTTACTTTTCTGCAATGTTATGTGCCGCTGCTTCAGTATCGAATAGCTTACTTGCCCTTGTATCAAAGCTTTGGCCTTGTGCAAGCGCATCTTAGGCTTGCACGGCATCACGTTCCGATGAGAACGATAGTCCTGCGGGAGAGCTGAAATGTGGTGATTCACGTTCAGCAGGGACTATCGGGCTTGCGGGAGATTGGGGCGTGACAATCCAGAACCGTATCATTCAAAAGACGAGAAATTACATGAGCATCGCAAAGAGATAGGGAGATAGGGGGTCCGCTTGTCTCAGACCTATGCTTCTTCCGAAAAATCCCTCCGGCTGGCCCCTAACCATAATCGAGAATGATGCAGAGCAAACACACTCCCTCACCCTGTCCACCCACCATCTGTCAAATTCCATACAGATCATGATGTGGCAAAAGAAGTTCTGGTTCATCAATGTCATAGGATTTTCTGAGGTCCAGCTTTAGACATGCTTTGTTGCCTCCCTGCTTATTGAAATCCCTAACTAGCTCATGAGCTAGTAGACAATTCTCCATGATGGAGCGCCCTTTAATGAAGGTCGTCTGATTAGGGGACATAAGCTCCTTCATAATGTCCCTCATCTGGTCATACATCAGGTGGGTTATGATCTTGTATAAGAAGGTACAGCACGCTATCAGCCGAAAATCTCCCAACGAAGTCGCACCCTCCACCTTAGCAATTAAGACCACAAACGTGTGGTTAAGCTCCTTGAGCAGCTTATAAGAGATAAAGAACTCTCTCACCGCATCCAGGACGAAGAGCTTAATCTTCTCCCAGTGTTTCTTGAAGAAGGCCGCCCCAAAGCCATCTGGACATGGCGATTTGATAGGGTCTGCATTAAACACAATAGAGTGTATCTCCTCCATAGACACTGTTGCCCATAATACAGTATTTCCTCGTCGAGAGACCATCTTCTTAAAATCAATGTGAGGAAAGACGTTCGGGTAGTATTGCTGATTGTAGAGATACCTGAAGTACCGCACTGCCTCATTCCCGATATCGTCATCCCCAGTAATAAGAGCTCCATTAGGATCAAGCAATCTGTGAATGGCATTCTGAGTCTGTCTAGCCTTGACAATAGCATGGAAGAATTTAGAGCACCTATCTCCATCTCTAAGCTAGCTACATTCAACTTTTTGTCTGATGTGGACCTCATCTAAGAAAGTTTTCTTGCACAGTCGATCTTGGAGGGCCACCTCCTATTATGTGAGGGCGGGATTAAGCGGGTCTAGCTGGACCCTCAGTTGAATATCAGCCACCTTTTCCTCCAGTTCTTGCAAAGGAGTATGAGGTCTGCCTTTATTCCAGGTCTTGCGTAGGCCTTTAATAGATTTCATCTTTTGGACAATCTTGAACTGAGCAGTTCCAGTCACCCCAGACTCCAAACCTTGTTGAACTACCTCCTCATAATCTTCCATATGAATCCAAGCGTTGTTGAATCTGAAATGTCTTTTTTTGATAACTGGCACTTCTGTCAGTTTTATAACAATATGGGAGTGGTCACTTGCTCCAGGTGTTACGCATTCTGCCCTACATGACTGGAATATTTCCAACTCATCTCCCGTTGCATAGAGCATGGTCAAGCTAAACAACAATCCAGTTAGTAATTGCCATGTTATTCCACGTCCATATGTGTCCAGTTTTATCCATACACTGAGCCCAGAGGATAATAGACAATGCTGAAATCCTAGAGAATCACTTGTTGCACCAGACGCCCTCCAATTTTTTCATGGACAAATATAGTAGCATTGAAGTCTCCCATCACAACTAACGTCCATCTATCTCCAATAAGCGTGCTAGTCATAGTATTGTCATTCCACAATCCTAGATGCTTGATTATGTCATTATGACCGTACGCTGCTACTACCACAATCTGAAGCCACCATTAGTTGGTAAATTTAATGGTGAGAAGGTCAGACCGTTGGATCACATCTCCCTGCCAGATCCTGTTATCCTACATCACCCTATATCACCACAATCAAGGTTGTGAACGGAGAACCAGTGGGTCGGAGTACGCCTATTAATCAATAATTTCGATCTAACTTTGGACTCCAAAATGTTGATGATATAGCACTTGGACTTCTTGTTGTACTGTAAAATATCCCTCCACCCCTATCGAATTAGTCCCTCTCACATTCCATGTGAATATAGTCATAAATTACGATAATGGCCCCCTTGTTGATACGCGAGCTCTCTCTAAGGGGAGGAGAGAGTCCATCCTGCTGTCGATTATGAGCTTTTCTATCTCCAGTTTTGAATACCACTTTAGCTTGCCAGATGGAATTTGGGTACGTCAACGGTTCATGACTAGGTTATTTTCCGTCAAGTTGTCCATCATCTTTACAGGCGGCCTTTGAAGATTTGACCACAGGCGAAACTATATTGAGCGCTCCTCCACTTGCCAGTCTCCTCCCGACTCTGCCATGATTACCTTCTTGGTTAGCAGCCCCCACATTGACCAGGCTAGAGTTGTCTTCCCCTGTTGCTTATCAACATCGAACACTACCATCGCATATTGTGCCTCCTCATTTTCTTCCTCTCTCCCTTCTTTCTCATTCTCTGCTCCCATTCTCTTTCCCAATAGAGAAGATTTGGGAGCCTTCTGTAGAGCAGGCTCATCCGTATCCATACTCCTGTGTTCCATCCTTACATCAATTTCCTCTCCCCGTTAGCTAGGGATAGTCGTACTGGCTCCAGTATCTCTAGAAGGCGTAGGCACCTCTTTACTAGAGCATGGGCCTTGAGTAGTGACCTCTGGGGTAACTCTAGCATCAAGACACTGGGCTATGATGTGTCCAAAGCTATGACAAGTGTTACAACAAGGCGGAACCCATTCATACTCAACTTTTTGGAAAATTATCTCGCATGTCGGAAGATCAACCTCCAGCTTGTCGGGAAGCTTGTCAGCTGCATTGATCTCTACAAAAACAGGCAAAAGACAATCGATTCCTATCAGTGATGTACTTGTCTGGACGTAAGGGGAATCCAACTCCGCTAGCCAGCTTCATAATAGCCGGGACACTCCACAATTGGGGTGAAAGCCAAGGAAATCTAATCTAGATAGGATCGTTTGCCAGTCGATCCCATTCAAAATTAGTAGATAGGTCTCATCTTCTCAGGACAACCATCTACCATCAAATGTCCAAGGGCCATTTTGAATCACCCTTTCTAAATCTTTCGGCATCCCAAACTTGATAAAATAGAAACCATTTTCCCGGAAGTATATGTCTATGCTCCCTTTTGGTCTCCACATTCGCAAGGTGAATCCCTTTAGCTGACCAAAGTATGGTCGGGCTCCCATGACGAAGAGGACAATAGTGTTCTTCCAGTACAATTCTATTTCAACAATGTCTTCTTTGGTGATAGAGATGACATTTCTTTCTTCTTTAAGACTGGACGCCACGTAATGCATCTCAATGTCTTCCCACGCCAGGTTGGGCCTGCATCGGTCTGCCCAGGTGATGGGGGCCACTCCCGAAGTCGTAAATGCATTATGGACCCTATCCGGCATTTTTTTTGTAGTATCCCGCTCCGCATAGGCACTATGTACAAGAGATATCGCTTTGCTGGCTCGAGCGAAAGCCTTCTCGAAGTGTTCTCTGATCGAAACACAAGATGATTGATCTATGTGAGTGGACAGAACTTTATTCTCTGATTCTTGCACGCCTTAATAATGAATCTGAGTTTTCTACTGCTTGTTCTAAGAAGATAGTTTCATAAGAAGAATGATAGAACCTGACTCTGCATGCTTAATAAGAGAACTTGTATTGCTTGCCCTTGAAACGAACCCTTGTCATGGTAAGAAAAGATAGAATTATTGCATGCTAAGTTACACGGGCACCACTATCGAACTAACCATTGCTGCTAATAAGAAAGAGTAAAAGATTGCTTGAACTTGTCTTTGTATTGTATGCTAAACTAGAGTAGAACTACATGTTGTTTAAAAGAGAGAAAAATGACTACTATGCTTGCTTAAATAATAGATTGCTTGCCTTTTTCCTATCGTACTAAAAGAGAGAGAATTGAATGCTAGATTTATAGAATTGTTCTTGCCTGTTACTTGTTAAAAGAACTAGATTGCTTGAACATGTTTCATTGATCGCACTGTAAAGAGATAAAACCGTATGAATAGCTTGAACTGGTGTATCAAGACTAATAGTCCACCCTGAGACTAGAAGTCCTTATTTACGGGAGGGTGTGGCTATTAGGCAAGAGAATTGAGAGCTCTAGCTCTATTGCTTGATTGAATGCTTGCATGTTCATGATCATGTGCATCATATAGTCTTTATCTGATAGAAGCGCATTCATGCATCGGTCTGACAACTTGTGCACAAGGTTTATCTCTCGAGCGGTTCTTGGGGCACTGGGGATTGTTAGGCCTGGGAGAGATCTGGAATACCCTGAGGCTTGAAGTCCTTATTTACGGGAGGGTGTGGCTTTTAGTGTAGTGCTGAACCATGAGTCTCGGCTGCTATATTGAGCGTATTTTAGTATATAACAACCATGTGTCTCAGCAGCTATTAGCCGATCTGTCATTAGTGAGATGGGCTTGTACGTCCCAACTGTTAATCATGGTTTTCATGGGCCATCATATAGTTAGGACGCATGCTAGGCTAGTTCTTACATACCTAACTATTTGATGGAAAGATTGACAGAAAATAGAACATTGTTTATATATGCAAATTGTTGTTAACTTGTACGTCTGTTGCAGGAAAAACCGTTCGGCCATGGACCACTGAATAAGTGATCACTTGTATTTTCTTATGTTCCTTATCATAAATGCAAAATAAGATGTATTCGTTTTATTTGAATATGTTGATGCCCTCATCCCATTGAATTGAATAGTCCACTTGATGCACTTATCCTGATTTGAGATAAATTAGTCCACTAGAGATAACTTTTGTTCCTAAGAGATCGAATATGGCTCACGATACATGTTGCGCACTGCACGATAGAATAGTCCCTATAACATGTTTGTATGTATTGAATATGCAAACTGGTTTCAAAGACATATTTTCGAAAGATGTAAACTGACTCTAATCCTGTGTTGCATGAAATAAACCTAGGTAAAAGTAGCAAGATCACTAGTAATGTAATATTTTGCCACATGCTTACTTAGTGTTAGTTTCAGGAAATGTTGCTTCTGTTCGTTGATTTTATACTCACCAGTACTTTTCTCAAAGTGCTGACCCACCAACAGTTTGCTTGTTCGCAGGTGCTAGATCGTCCGAGGAAGCGATAGCCGAGCCTCATCCCCAGGACCCGAAAATCTAGAGCCGATGTCTTGAGCTATATTGAGATTGCTTTGAGCTGCTTTTGTATAAAGGGATGTAATGTATGGAATGATGTCATTGTAATCGAGAGAAAGAGAGCTTGAGCGAATTGTAATCTCGGCCAAGCGTCGCTTGTATCACATCTTGATTATCAATAAAGAGCTTATTTCCTTATGTCATTGTGTTCTTTACTTTCTGCAATATTGTGCCGCTGCTCCCGTCTTGAATAGCTTACTTGTCCTTGTTCAAGCTTTGGCCTTGTGCAAGCACAGCTTAGGCTTCCACGGCATCACGTCTACGCGAGGACGATCGCACCCGCAAGGACCCAAGCAGGGACGAACGGCCCCCTGCGGGATCGGGACTTGACATTCTCGAACACCTGGGGTGCGTGTCGCGCTGGCGATTTTAAAAGGTCCGGGTAGGTGCTAGAACCTCGGGGAGGATTGGTCGGAGCCATATGGCGAGAGCCGCCACCCTTCCCCGTCCGTGGCGGACCCACCTGAGGTGCAAGTCGTGCCACAGATGGAGGAACACACCTAGGCACACTAGACGAGGCGGAGGCATTAAAACCATTCATGCGTCGAGTCACAGTTGTCCAACCATCACTGGGGACGGTCGGGACTTGTTTGGAGGTAGCCGAATGCCTCGACGCCACCGGAGGACGGTCGCGGACGCTTTGCACGTGGGTCTGGATCCGGATCCAGAGCCTAACGCGGATGGGGAGGAGAAGAGGAAAACATGGGGAGGGGGCGGGGATAGGGGGAGATGGGGGCGACAACAGTGGAATAGGTGGGAAGGGAGGTAGAGAGCGGCGACTACGGAAGAGGGCGACCAGACAGAGGAGGATCAAGAGGTTGGGGGGTGGACGCATGTGCATGCGAGCAACGATAATTACAACTTAGATCTATCCCAGATTATAAAATGAGTCGTCTGGGGTCTAAAAAATCTATGCCAGCATCTATGTTTTTTTGTATAATAAAAGTACTAAGGGAACGACCCTCAAAGATACGCTAGTTGCGTTCCCTCCAGACATGTCATACCACCGCCCCAAACATTATTCTTAGGCGGCGATCTCTCTCCTTTCTCCTTTTGAGCTTTAATATCATTCAAGATTGCAGCCAACTCTCTACAATGATCATCAGTTTGGTCCAATTTATGTCTCTACGCACTACAGGTCTCCCAACTGACATCACAAGAAAAGAACAGATGATCCCTAGTCTCATCTTGTTTACCGCATAAACAATACTTCATGTTCTCACAATGGATGCCAAAACTGCTCAACCTGTCTCGGGTAAGAAGTCGATTCCTGATCACTTTTTATAAGCACAACGATATTTTGACTGCAACCCCTTTGGTCCAAACCACCTCCGCCCAATCAACCTTCTCATGATCGGTCCGTATCTGATTCATGGTTGTACTGAACTTAAAAGTGTCTTTCTCCATATATGCCCAGGTCCAGTAATCCTCCCTCGCTTATCTATCAATCTCCACTGTCCGAATTTCTGCATGGGTCACCTCGATGAAGTAGCCCTGGATCTTCCACTCTCCTTCCTGGATAAGGCTGCTAACCATATCCGTGGAGCCCATCAGCTCATAAATATGCCATCCCTCCCTCTCAATCAGGCTAGTGTGCCCAATCCAGGGGTCATGTCAAATGCTTGTTTGTGCCTCTGAATCTATGACTCTCGTCAACTTACTCTTAGTATTTTTTCTCGTCTTCAGCAAAGCTTTAACAGTGACCGAGAAGTTGTTGTTGCTACTAGCTGACCAAAAATCCCCCTTCGAAAAGTATCTTCCCTTGATCCATTCGGCCCACATAGACTTACCATTGATGAATCTCCATAACAGTTTGAGATATGCAGTTTCGCGGAGAAGGCTTAAAGACCGCAGTCCAACTCCACCTACCTTTTTAGGCCGACATAACTCTTCCCAACTAATTGCGTGTATGCCTCCTTTCCACAAGAAGTATGCACACGTGATTTCAATTTTCTTTATCGTACCCTTAGGCAGCATAATGGGATGAAGCCAGAAAAGAGCAACCACCTCAATTACGGCTTTAATAAGTTCAATCCTCCCTCCAAAGAACAACATCTGCGCATGTCGTCCCTCTAGTCTCAATTGCGTGTAATTGAGAAGACCTTCACACTCCGCATTAGCAGCATATTTGATTGAGAGTAGAAGACCCAAGTATCTCACAGGCAGCATTTCTTCGATTATGCCCATCTTTGCCAGCCATGCCTCTTTATTCTCACAAGTACGGTTCATGAACATTTGGCTCTTGTTTTTGTTCAACTGCAAACCCGACCATTTTTCCACGGTATCAAATATACGCTTAAGAGTGTCCATGCATCTGTCAGACGGATCGACGAACACCAGAAGGTCATCAGCATAAATTACATGGGAGACCACAAAGTTCACCTTCCGAAATATAGGAGTTATCAATCCGTCCATTGTCGCATCATCTAAAAGACAAGTGAGGAATTCCATGACCATCACAAAGATGTAGGGACAGAGGGGATCGTCTTGTCTCAGGCCTCTGCTGCTTCCGAAAAATTCCTCCGATTAACCCCTAATCATAATCGAGAATGATGCAGAGCATACACACTCCCTCACCCTGTCCACCCACCATCTGTCAAATTCCATGAAGATCATGGTGTGGCAAAGGAAGTCCCGTTTATCATATCATAAGCTTTCCTAAGGTCCATCTTAAAACAAGCTTTGTTACCTTCCTGCTTATTGAAATCCCCAACAAGTTCATGAGCCAGGAGACAATTCTCCGAGATGGAGTGACCTTTGATGAAGGTTGTCTGATTGGGGGAGATAAGCTCTTTCATAACATCCCTTATCCAGTCACACATCAAGTGGATTATGATCTTGTATAAGAAGTTACAGCATACAATCGACCTGAAGTCTCCCAGTTCAGTCGTACCCTCTACCTTAGCTATTAAGACTACAAACGTGTGGTTGAGCACCTTCAGCAGTTTACCAGAGGTAAAAAACTCTCACAGCATTCATGACGTAAACCTTAATTATCTTCCAGTATTTCTTGAAGAAGGCTGCCCCAAAGCCATCCGGTCCTAGCGATTTGATAGGGTCGACAATGTTGCCCGTAAAATAATATTACCTCGCCGAGAGACCATCTTATTAAAATCAATGTGAGAAAAGACGTTCGGGTAGGAGATATGGTTGTAGAGGTCCCGGAAGTAACGCACCGCCTCATTCCGGATACCCTCATCCCCAGTAATGAGAATTCCATCAGGGTCAAGCAATCCGTGTATGGTATTTCGACTCTGTCTAGCCTTGACAGTAGCGTGGAAGAATTTAGAACACATATCTCCATCTCTGAGCCAGCTGCATTTAGTTCTTTGTCTGATCTGAAGCTCATCTAAGAATGTATCCTTGCGTAGTCGATCTTGAAGTTCTACCTCCTCTTCCGTGAGGGTGGGATTAAGTGGGTCAAGCTAAACTCTCAGTTGAATGTCAACCAGCTTGTCTTCCAGTCCTTGGAGAGGAGTGGGAGGTCTGCCTTTATTCCAGGCTTTGAGGAGGTCTTTAATAGCTTTCAACTTTTGAACCATCTTGAACTGAGCAGTTCCAGTCGACCCAGACTACCAATCATGTTGAACTACCTCCTCATAGCTTGCTATATGAATTCAAGCGTTGTTGAATCTGAAAGGCCTCCCTTTGATAACCGACACTTCTGCCAGTCTGATAACAATGGGGAAGTGGTCGCTAGCTCCAGGTGTTAAGCATTCCGTCCTAGAAGACAGGAACACTTTCAATCACCTCCCGTTACAGAGAGCACGGTCAAGATGAACGACAATCCGATTAGTTATCGTCCTGTTATTCCACGTCCATATATGTCCTGTCTTATTCATATTCCTGAGCCTAGGGGATAAGAGACAATGTTAAAATTTTGATAGAATCGCTTGTTGCACTGGACGGCCTCCTATTTTTTCATGAGCGAATAAGATAGCATTAAAGTCTCCTACCACGACTAACGACCATCTATCTCTAACCAGCGTGCTGGTCATGGTAATGTCATTCCACAATCCTAGACACTTGATTATGTCATTATTACCGTACACCGCTCTTACCATAATCTGAAGTCCCCTTCTGTTGGTGAATTTAATGATGATGAGTTGGTCAGATCGTTGTATCACATCTCCCTGCCAAATTCTGGTGTCCCACATAACCCAGATGCTGGCTATATCGCTACAATCGAGATTGTGAACGGAGGACCAATGCGTCAGAGTACGTCTTTTAATCAAACTTTCTGATCTAACTTTGGATTCCAAAATGTTGATGATAGAGCACTTGGATTTATTGTTGTACCGCAACATATTCCTCGACTTACCTATCGAATTTGCCCCTCTCACATTCCATGTGAATATAGTCATAAATTACGTTAGTGGGTTCCCTTGTTGATACGCGAACTCTCGCTAAGGGGAGGAGAGAGTTCATCCTTTTGTCGGTTATGAGGTTCGCCATCTCCTGCTTTGGATTCCACTTTTGTCTGCCATATGGTATTCGGGTACGTCAATGGTTCCTGGCTAGGTTGCTGTCTGTCAAGTTGTCCGACCTCTTACCTGGGGACTTAGAAGATTTGTTCACAAGTGAAACTATACAGAGCGCTCCTCCACTTGTCAGTCTCCTAACTCTGACATGCTTACCTTCTTGGTTAATCGTCCCATCACTAAACGTGATCAGGCTAGAGTTGTCTTTCCCCTGTTGGTTGTCAGCGGCGAACACTACTATTGCATGTTGTGCTCCTCATTTCCTTCCCCTCTTCCTTCTTTCTCATTCTCCACTCCCATTATCTTCCCCAGTAAAGAGGATTGGGGAGCCTCCTGCAGGGCTGGCTCATCCGTGTCCATACTCCTTTGCTCCACACTTAACTTTCTCTCCCCGCGAGGTAGGAATAGTTGTGCTGACTCCAGTATCTCTAGTATGCGTTGGCACCCTTGTACTAGAGCATAGAACTTGATTAGTGGCCTTCGGGGTGACTCTAGTGTCCGGACACTGGGCTATGGTGTGTCCAAAGCTATGGCAGGAGTGACAACAAGGCGGTACCTATTCATACTCAACTTTTTGAAAAATAATTTTTCCTGTCGGAAGATCTACCTCCAGCTTGTTAGGAAGTTTGTTAGCCGCACTAATCTCAACAAAAATTCTAGCAAAGGACAATCGATCTCTATCAGTCTGGTACTTGTCTGGCCGTAGGGGAATTCCGATTCCGCTAGCCAGCTTCATAATAGCCGGGATACTCCATATTTGGGGAGAATGCCAAGGGAACCTAATCCAGATAGGGACAATTGCTAGTCGGTCCTGTTCAAAGTTAGTAGAGGGGTCACATCTTCTCAGGACAACCAGTCTCAGATCGAATATCCAAGGGCCATTTTGGATCACCCTTTCTAAATCTTCCGACATCCCAAACTTGATGAAATAGAAGCCATCCTCCCTAGAGTATATTTTCATGCTCCCTTTAGGTCTCCACATTCGCAAGACGAATCCCTTAAGCTGACCGAAGTAGGATCGGGCTCCCATAACGTAAAGGATGATAGTGTTCTTCCAGAACTCTTCTGTTTCGACGATGTCCTCTTTGGTGATAGAGATGACATTTCTTCCTTCTTTAAGACTGGACGCGACGAAGTGCATCTCGATATCTTTCCTCGCCAGGTCTGGCCTGCATCGATCTGCACAGGTGATAAGATCCACTCTCGAGGTCTTAAATGAATTAGGGGCCCTAACCGGCATTTTGTCAAACACCTGAGGTGCGTGACGCGCCGCAGGTTTTGAAAAGTCCGTTGGCCGAAGCCTGATGGCGAGAGCCGCCACCCTTCCCTGTCCGGGGAGGACGAGGCGGAGGCTATAATACCTTTCCCGTGTTGTCGAGTCACGATCGTCCATCCATCACTAGAAACGATCGGGACTTGCTGGGAGGCAACCGGGCGCCTCGGCGCCACCGGTGACCGGCCGCGCGCAGAACTGGATCTGGTTCCTCTAGAACCCAGAGCGGGAGATGAGAAGAGAAAAGGGTGGAGGGGGGAATGGAAGCCGTAGTGGAGGTGGGGAGGGGGGAAGAGGGGGCGGGCGATCGGAAGCGGGAGGAGGGGATGCGCGGGAGCTCCATGCGCTGCCATATTATATATATATATATATATATATATATATATATATATATATATAGAGAGAGAGAGAGAGAGAGAGAGAGAGGAGGGATCTGTATCTTCGATTTTTTGCATCCCTAAGCATTTCCATGTTATCAACCGTTAGATGCTTGTTTAAGTCATCTAATCTTAACCATTGGTTTGAATGGTTCAAACCAACGGTTAAGATTAGATGACTTAAACAAGATCCAACATTTGTAAACATGGGGATGAGGTGGTTCCTTTCTCATATATATATATATATATATATATATATATATATATATATATTGAATTTTTTTATATTTATTTCTTCCCAGACACACCATTTAAGGCAACAAAGGAGATTCTTAGCTAACAAACGAGAAATAACTATCATATTACTCCAAAATTTAAAAGGAGAAGCGACTTGGACTCTTCACAGAGGAGAATGGAAAGATCGTAATAGTAGTTCACCCTATATTCATTGGCGATATTTATTTGCGGCATAATAAGTCATAAACAAAATAATTTCATGCCTACTCAAAAAATTTGGAATAAAAACTCAACTATCTTGATCGTTGTTGCTTAGTTACTCGATTCTCAATTTTCTGCTCAAATTCCTCTATCAGTTATTTTCTTCACATTCCCTTAATCTATCTGCTCTAAACTACATAGTGTTGAATAAGTGTATTGGACATTTTAATGTGAGATTCTATACTCTTTTTAATTATTTTCTCACAGTAAAAATCTCAAAATTTCAGACAGGAAAAACATGTTATTTACCTATAACCATATTCCAACATTATTATCATGGGGAATTCATCATCATCATCAAAATTACCTGTAGTTGGTATGGCATCCTGCACCGTTCCAGTCACCCTATTTACATGGAAAACAAATGGTTGTGTTATTATACTATCAAAGAAAATTACTCTTCCAAAAGCACACTTGTATACCTCTATCGGTTTCGGGTCAAGAGACAGTACAACTCCTGCTTGTTCTGTGATTCTCTACAATCAAAAACAAGTTAGCAATCTGGATTGTTCATGTTTTTCACAATTAATAAGCACAGAGTTGATTTAGAGAATATCGATACCCCTCTAAATCCTAAATAACTCCCATCTTAGTTGCATCTTAGAATACTTGGCATGTTAGCAACATAGACACCAATTTATGCATAGGTAGGTATATTACCCAACAATATTCTCATATACTGCCTAACAAGAGAATTGTACCAATGAGAATGGTTTGTGTCAATTACCTCAAGAATATATCTAGAGCACCAGATGTGATCCCCTGCTTCTATCCCAACACTAGGTCCAACTTGATATTCCCACTACAAATTTAGTATTGTATCGATTAGGATGACATATTGACAAAGATACAAAAATAAAATTAAAAAAATAAAGAAAAAGGAGAGGAAGAAGATGAGGATCACCTGACCAGGCATAACCTCTCCATTAGTGCCACTAATGTTGATTCCAGCATATAAACATGCCTTATAATGAGCATCTGATATATCACGGCCAAACGACTTGTCTGTCCCAGCTGCACAGTAGTACGGTCCCTGATATGAAACCCACGAACAATAATTAGCAAAACAAGTCTTTGTTATCTAAGTTTGATAGTGGAATATGGGACAGTTATGTTCTTTGATACATTTTTTGGGCAGGTAATTTACTACTAATTCCAACAACTATTCTTCATGATTGCTAGAGATTCATGAGTGTATATGTGTTACTACCGCATACATATCCAATTAATGATTAGTTATTTACAGTAACCTATCCTATGTTTTATGTTTATTATACGGACCTTCCCTATGTTTTATGTTTATTACACGGACATCCCGTATGTTTTATGTAAAGGATTATTACACTAACCACCCTTAAAACATAAAGCACGTGGGAGATCCGTGTAATTATTTTCAAAATAAGGGAGGTCCGTGTAATAAACATAAAACATAGGTGAGGTTACTGTAAGTAACCCTTTCATCTATTCATCAAGCCCTGTAAGATGTTAGTTTGGTTGCTTAACTACTACTAAGTACATCTTTTATCTGGTCATCCATCTTGGTCTATAGTAATTTCATATCAGAAATTCTTCACAGAACTTGAACCTATATATTTTCAGGAACAGATGTATAATCTGTAACCTATTTAAAACATTAAATTCAAATATTACCTGGGGACCAGGGTATCCTCCAACAGGCCAGCCGAGGGGCCACTTCACATCAGTTTGGAGTAGAGTGTACTCCTGTTCTATTCCAAACCTGTTACAAAAACGATAACACTTTCTTATACGGTCGTAGACTACTCAACAATATAGATAACTACTATGGCATGATGCCTCTGATATTCAACTTACCAAGGGACTTCATTGACAACCTTCGCATCGCTGAAGATCTGAGCAGCCCTATGACGCTTGTTGGTAGGAATTGGCTCTCCACTTGGTGTGTACGAATCACAAATCACCTTTCATGTACCATAATGTCAGTTATATACAATTACACGTCAACCTTGACAATTTACTTGAGCAATTTGAGAATATCAACATCAAACACAGGGACGTGGAGTTGAACGTGAAAATCAAATATAGCATTAATGATGAACTAACACTCACCAAAATATTGTTCCCTCCTCGGAAAGGGTCCTTAAATATAGCTTGAGGGCTGCAGAAACAAGCAATTGTTTAGTTTTAATAATAACTGATATATCAATTCACCCTACTTTTATAGAATTAACAAGTTCTATGGTCCTTGAGGTAAACTGGAGGAAATCTACAGGCACAAATTCTTACTAAAGAATGACTTCACTATCTTCTCCAGGAGCTTGCCCAGTGCTCGATCCATCGTAATTCCACTTGGGTAGTTCTGACAGGTGCTCCACAGGCTTAGATATAGTCTGAAACACAACGACATTAGTTGGAATGTAGAAGCCAGTTAGATATATTAGGTAAAACATGCTGCCCTTTCAACAATATATAGGACATAGCCAGTTAGATACATTGTTGAACTAACATACCCGTGATTTGCTACGAACGTCAATGCCTGTTCCTCCAACCCTATCAAAAGTTACATGCCTTCATTTACCATTCAAATTCAACACAGATTATACTACAATTAATTTCATTCTACACAACATTTCTTAATTATGTGTTACTGATAACCTTGGAGATTATGCGACGATGTTTCATTCACACACTCAATTTCTAACTTATGTCTAGTTCTAGTTGGACACTTTAACTTACTATAATGATTATGCAATATCCACAATGTTCGAATAATTATATCCAAGCAGGATATCAGCATTCATACCATATGTACTCTGCAATGATCTTATCCGTGAACGGTGTAATGTCCAGGTTAAGCAATCCCTCCAACCTAGACACAGTACCACTGTTGTCCGAGGACTTGAGAGCGAAAACCTTGAATGCGGAGGTACTCCTCTTGGCCTTGGGCCTTTGAATGTTCAACAAGTGTGAGTTCCACATCTTGGTGGTAATGGTGTTCCTGGCTTGAATGGGGCTGCTAGACATCCCCATCTGACATTGCATGGTTGGGGCTAGCATCCGAGTCATTTTTAACTAGCTCCTCTCAACTGCTAGAAAAAGATGCAAAAGCAAAGATAAAAAAAAAAATCATGAGTTAAAAGCACAAGTTGAAGATGATGTTTCTAGATCTTTTTTTTTCCTACAGTATTTATAGCCCACACATGTTCCAAAACTCTACACAGCTAATAAGAAAATAATAATAAGAAGAAGATTCATTTCAACATGAACAACAAGTCAATTGATTCAATTGACTAGAATAGAGCAATTACAGAAAAAAGAAGAAGAGGGTATTGACATTAGATTTAACTAAAATAGAACCCTTAACCTTTTAATTTTTCATTTTAGAAAAAATAAAGAAAATATATAAGTTTGGATGCATAAGAAATGTATTAGTGGTATGTTATATGTACTTGGAAAGATGCATACAATTGTTGGATATTAAAGATCCATCAATTGGAGAACTTAAAAAAAATGGTTAATTACACTAACCTCTCATATGTTCTATGTTTATTACACGGGATATCCTTATTTTCAAAATATTGACACGGAGTACCCTTATTGTGGGCAAAATAAGGGTGGTTAGTGTAATTATCCCTTTTCATTATTTTCAAAATAAGGATACCCCGTGTCATTATTTTCAAAACAAGGGTACCCGTGTTGTAACATAGCGGAAGTTAGTGTAATTAATTAACCCCCCCAAAAAAACCTGTGGATATGATTGCAATGATTCAAATCAAGGCTAAATAGGAAAGTGCAATGGTGAAGAACCAACCAAAAGCACTACTCAAGGATCATGATTGTCTAGAGCTTTCTAATATTGCTTCAATTATATTGTAAAATTATTGTATATAATCATATTCACCTTTCTTGCTCTCTCATACTGAGAATAGAGTTTTACAAATCCTACTATAGGAAGGAATAATTGGATGATTCATCTTCTAAAGGAGTACATACATATATGAGAGGCTAACTCATCTCTCTATTATTCTACCCAATGTGGGACTAAAGTCCACTTGACTAATACACTAATACTTAACTCTTCCTCAAGCTGGAGCATAGATGTCAATAATACCCAGCTTGTTACAAAGAAACTGAACCCGAGGGCCTAAAAGAGTCTTCGTGAAAATGTCAGCTATCTTATCGCCGGTCCTCACATGACAAAATTTTATTAACCCATTTATTCATCACGGACAAAGTGGTAGTCAATCTCAAAATGTTGTCCTTTCATAAAATACGGGATTTGTGGCAATATGGATAGCTGACTGATTATCACACAACATATCTGTTGCGTCAGATCCTGCTTCCTCTTCTCCCAGCTCCTTCAGAAGATGCTGCAGATATAACGCATCTGTTGTGCCATGAGCAATAGTTTGGTACTCCGCTTCTGAACTTGATCGCGAGACCACGCTCTGCTTCTTGCTCTTCCATGACACTAAATTACCGTCAATAAAAACTGAATAGCCAGATGTAGACCGTCTATCCATAAGACATGCATCCCAGTCTGCATCTGTAAAACATTCTAGATGAGTATGTTCCTGATTCTCCATCCGAACTTTTTTTTTCGGATTCTAGGCTAGATAGCATAGGATTCTGAGAACAGTTTGCCAATGCGGAACTCGTTGAGAAGCCATAAATCTACTCGCAACACTCACGGCAAAAAAAAATCTGGGTGAGTCATGACCGCCAAGTAGTTGAGTTTTCCAACCATTCGACGATACTGGTCTGGATTGGTCATTAGTGTCCCTTCATCGGGAAGTAACTTTACCCCATGGTCCATGGGTGAGGTTGCTCCTTTAGCTTGTATCATTCCGGCATCAGTTAGGATGCCCAACACATATTTTCTCTAAGACATTACAAAATGCTTCTTATCCCATGTGACTTTAATGTCCAAGAAGTAATTAAATGCTCTCATATATGTAGTTTGAAATTGTTCACCCACAAACTTTTCAGTCATGTAATTTTTTGATTGTCATCTCCCGTGATCACGATATCGTCAACATAGACACCAAGTAGTATCTGTCTAACTGATGTCTGTCGATAAAAGATCGAATGATCTTTCTTTGATTGGCACAGTCCAAACTGTGTAACAACAAGGGTAAATCGTCCAAACCAAGCACGAGGTGAATGTTTGAGACCGTATAGTGCTTTACGTAAATAACACACTTTACCCTTCCTTGCAACAACCCCAGGAGGTTGCATTACATAAATTTCATCTTCAAGATCCCCATGTAGAAATGCATTCTTCACATCCTGCTGAAGCATTGACCAGTCATAGCGGACTGCTAAGGCCAGAAGCACGCGCACAAAGGTCATCCGGGCACAGGGGAGAAGGTCTCAACATAATCTTCACCGTAAGTTTAAGAATACATTTTCGCCACAAGACGAGCTTTCAGACGATCAAGAGTGACATCCGGTTTCACCTTTATTGTGAACACCCACTTGCAACCTACCACCTTCTTACCAATAGACAAATCCACCAAGTTCCATGTACGATTATCCCGAAGCACTTTTATCTCCTCTTCCATCCTAGCATACCAACCGAGATGTTTGAGTCCTTTCTCTGCAGAATTGGAGATCTGAATCCCATCAATAGTCGCCACCAAGGACTGAGTTTGACTTGCGAGCCCTTTGCAGTGCCAACAACTCAAAGGATGGTCGTGACATGCACGACGAGGGCGAGTCGGTATAACAGGCTGTGGTGAATCAGTGGAACTGCATGAGGACAATGGCTCGACAGACGAGGGCACCATCGATGATGTTTCTTCTGCTGTAGTTGGTGAATCAGTGAAGCTGGAGGAGGACGATGACACGATGGCCGGGGGCACTAAAGGTGATGCTTGTTCTGTTGGAGTTGGTGAGACTGGTGATGCCGATTTTGACTGGACCAATATTTGCGGACCGTCCGACCGAAAGACTAGCTCGGCAGGTGAGGATACCCTTACGGGGGCCTGCTGTATTTGAACTGAAAACAACAGGAAATCCTCTTCTAGGTAAATCTTGGGAACAAAATTTATAGTTGGTGGAAGTGGAAGAAACTCAGTTTCAACGAAGGTAACGTTCTGAGACATAAAATACCTCTTAAGAGTGGAAGAAAAACAACGATGCCCTTTATGAACTTTTTGATACCCAAGAAAAATACACTTTATTGTCTTCGGATCCAACTTAGAAAGAGTAGGTCGAGTATCCAGAACATAACACAAGTAGCCAAAAAATTTGAAAGAGAGAAAACTGCTCACGATTGGGATATAACCCGAGAAAATGGAGTGGTACCATTGAAAATATAAGATGTCATTCGATCGATTAGATAACAAAACAATACGTGCTCTTATGTTTCAAGCACGTAGACCAAAATTTTCTGGGAGTACGTGCTTGAAATATAAGAGCACGCGTTATTTCCAAAAGGTGACGATTTTTGCGTTCAGCCACACAATTCTGTTGTGGTATGTAAGAACAGAAAGTTTACTGGATGATGTCATGTCTAGCCAGATGAGAATTGAACTCATGAGATAAATACTCACGACCATTGTTACTCCAAAAATACTTAAATAGGAACCCCAAATTGGGTTTGAATTTTCGCATAAAAATTGTACCAGATATTAAATAATTCGGAGCAATTTTTTATCGAGTAGACAAAAGTGACACGTGAGTAGTCATCAACAAAGGAAACAAAATACTTGAAGCCCATCACAAATTCAATAGTGCAAGGCCCCCATACATCATAGTACACTAGCTCAAAAGGAGCTGATGTAGCTTTATTTAAACTTACCGGATAGGGTAACCAGTGATGTTTAGCCAAACTACATGACTCACAATGAAAAGGAACAAAAAAATTCAAAGACAGATACATCTTCTGGAGTGCTTGGATAGATGGATGACCTAACCGATAGTACAACTCAAACGGATCGAGTTTCACGTCGGCACAGGAAAAATGCTTCAGACCAAAGTAGATGGTGATTTATGATAGAGTTACCTTTTTCGTAATTTCTAGTATGAGTAAACGGAAGAATTCATTTCAAACAGGTAGAAGCCTCCAGCCACATACCCCCTATCGATAGTCCTCCCAGTCTTTAGGTCCTGAAAAATACAACCATCAAAAAATAATGTTACCGAACATTATAAGTCATGAGAAATTTTACTAATGAATAGGAGACTGAACGGATTGTCAGGTGTGTGTAAAACTGATCTGAGTGGTAGACAAGAAGAAAGACGGGTGCTTTCTTTTCCATGAACCCTCGGGAACTATCATTTGCAACAGTAATATCTGATACACAACCGACAGATATATAATCACACAACATACCTACATCACCTGTCATGTGATCAGATGCACCCGAGTCGATCACCCACTACTTTGACCTGATCACACACGCAGGTGAGTACCCGTTTGTGGATCCAGATATGGAGGCTTCACCACAATGCTGAGT
Organism: Iris macrosiphon; assembly: GCA_036927795.1. Classification (NCBI taxonomy): domain Eukaryota; kingdom Viridiplantae; phylum Streptophyta; class Magnoliopsida; order Asparagales; family Iridaceae; genus Iris; species Iris macrosiphon. The sequence goes on from JAYESA010000005.1 coordinate 271,375,483, forward strand.
TTAAAAGTCAGCAAATTCGGCATAGGCCTCTGTCGTAATCTGTACGGATACCTCTTAATTATTAGGATTATCTGATGCAACATTGGCGGCAGGAGCTTTAGGACACTGCCACTTGAAATGGCCTTGTTGACCACGGTTGAAGCATGTGTGTGGCCTTCCGCCATCACGACCACCATTGTCTCGTCCACCATCAAGGCTAACATTTTGGCCACTACGTCGACCACTACGACCTCCACGGAATCCACCACGAGCAACACCCAGGCCAGACCGATTAGCAGGGACATCATCCGAAGAAGTTTCAACGACTTCCACTACCCGTAGGACACGGAAGTGGGCATCCATCAAAGACAGAACGTCAGCCCCACCAATAATCTGAGACCGTGCAAAGTCTGCATCAGGACAAAGGAAGATAAGATACGCCATGACGTAGAGCTGCTGGCGTTGAGTCCTTGCCTCATTGATGTATTTCGTCAATGCAATGCCCTACTCCGTGGAAAGACATTACGCTGAAATTATAGATGGATCAGACCGATGGAATACAAGGGCGCGAGAAATCTAGATGCTTGGTGTGATGATACAATACTGCTTAACTTGGTCGGATGGGATATCTTATGCGGCGTAGTTCGAATGTATAATTATACCAAGTTAGAAGACTGTGCATCGCATCGGATCATTCTTGAGAGATCGTAGGCGAATTTGGGTTCGTGGCATGGAAACGATATTTTTATAAGAGATTGGATATGTCCCTTCTCCTCTACTCCTTCATGTCCTAATAAAATGAATGTTATTATTACTTTTATTTGCCATTGAAGTGAGTTTAGATAAACTTTCGTTTAATAACAAACAAAAACGTACAAAAAAATCATAAACAGAAAATCTAAGTACAATATTTAATCTGGATAGTGTGACGATAGAGATCGAGTACTACAGCGACTCTTTTACTTCGTTGACCGTTGGACAAGTGAGAGATTCTCTATTCTCTTCTCTCTTTCTTGAGCTTGTGTGTATGTACGTAGCTCGTCTGGAAGGGCATAGTCTCTCTGGAGCAAAAAAAGGCCAGCCCTTGGGACATCCAAGTTGCCTCTATTTATAGCCATCTTATTGATGGTCTATAGGTGCCGCATGTGCTTCTGTTTGGTGGCCGCAGATGGCTCCTTCAACATAATACGGTTACAACTGTAGGAGCATAGTACTGGTTGAGTCCAGGGCAAACTGCCACATGAACGTTTTGTTGGAATTTGCTGTTGCTGGAGATCTTGGTGGTTCTTGTCTTCTGTTTGCGTGACTTGGTCAGCTTAACACGTGGCCCGTATTTAGTTGGAGAGAATCACTTCGGTCGCAATAGAAATATTTTGCCTCAGAGAACCTTGCCACGTTGGACGCATGGAGTCTGAGACGCATATGACGCATGACATCTGGAATGCATGGGACCAGAGACACATGGGACTTATGAAGTCTAGAATGCATGGGACTAGAGACGCATGGAACACATAGAGTCTGGAACGCATGAGGCCAGAGATGCATGGAATACATAGAGTCTGGAGCGCATTAGTCCAGAGACGCATGGAGCGCATGGAGTCTGGAACGCATGAGGCCAGAGATGCATGGAATACATAGAGTCTGGTGCGCATTAGTCCAGAGACGCATGGAGCGCATGGAGTCTGGAACGCATGAGGCCAGAGACACATGGACTATGGAACGCATTTGGCCTCATACATGTGGCGCTTGTACGACTGTCATAAGTCATTATTAGTCAAACGAGAGCTTCTTATCGCTTAGTGTGCTCACATTTTCTGAAGCATTCAGAGAATCTTTTTTGTCAGGATTCCTGTGTCAGACATAATCTGTGTCAGACCTTTATGCGGCCAATGTTTGAGGCGCATGGATGCTGCTTTTTCTTGGCCACATGGTCATCCTTCGGCCTGATTTCTTTTGAGCCGGCCTTGGGGCGCATGGTTTGTTGGACGCATGGATCCATATTTTTCATGCTTCTACAAGTCACCCTTCAATGTTTTCAAACTGATAAGTTTGGAATACTTTGAATAAGAAACATGGAGGAGATGTCTTTGGGCCTTGGATATTGTACTAGAGATAATATGGACGTAGTACAACACCGTAGTTGCCAAGGACATCCCACTGGAGGATCTTTGGTGGACCTATTACTTCTTGCGTACTGGAGTGCAAGTAATTGATTCGAGACAAGCCCTACCAATGGTAAGATGGACATGGCAGGTTTTGTGGACTTAACACTGCTGGCGTACCTAGAGTTAAGTACGGATGATAAGTTTAGACGACGACAGATATCAGAGATAATATGGACGTGATAATCGATAGCCAAGTAGGAAGATTTGCTCAGAGGTAAGAAATATATGGCAAACTTTACTGGGGAGGATGTGAGAACGATAGCTCAGAGGTAACGTGAACTTAAGCTAATCGATAGTTATACCGAGAGGTTAGGTACGATCTCGGTATTTTTGTGGAAGGAAAAAGAAATGAGCCAGAGGTGATATGGACGTGGCTATTTTCCTTTGGATGGGTAACATGGGCAGCTCATAGTTCAGAGATAATATAGACGTGAACTGTTTGCTTTCATTGAGGATATCCCACTGCACCTGAGTGCAAGTAATAAGTTCGAGACAAGCCCTTCCAGAGGTGATATGGACGTGGCAGATTTTGTGAATTTAACACCACTGACGTACTAAGCATTAAGTATGGGTGATAAGTTGAGATAAAAATCGATATCAGAGGTAATATGGACGTGATAATCGATAGCCAAATCCGGAAGGTTTGCTCAGAGGTAATATGGACATGGCAAACTCGGCCGAAAAAAATATTATGACAGTAGTTCAGAGGTAATATGAACGTGAACCAATGTCCGAAAAACTCACCGAGGAGTGATTTGCTGAGTGTGGTCTATCCGGAAATATAGATAGACCTGAGGGTTACTCCGCTGGGGAGATCGTTAGAACGATAGCTCAGAGGTAATGTGGACGTGAACTAGCATCTAACGAGACGGATTTTTTTTTTGGTGGTCCCTGTAGGAGTGTGTAGGTGGACCTGGGGACTGCTCTGCTGGAGAGCTTTTGAGGATCCATTATCCGTTGCGTATCCAGGACTCCTGAATACCGAGAATGGCTTGTTAAGGAAGGGTAATGTTGTGCATAGGCACTCGCTGGGGATGAACAACAAAAAGGGGAAAGTGTGTACATTTTTGTTATCCAGCTGGGGATAGAGAGAAGTACAAGCCTAGACTTAGACATAGTACTTTTTTAGGAACTTGTCGTTGATGGGCTTCATGAGCAAGTCGTCATTAGGTTTTGCCACTTGGTAGGCGTCGTTGGAGAATACAAATTCTACGATGAATGGGCCTTCCCATTTGAGTTGGAACTTGTTGGTCGTCTTGTGGATCATGACCATTGGTCTTCTTACTGTCAAGACGAGGTCACTCACTTGGTAAGTCCTCTTCTTGACCCGTTTGTTGAAGGCTCCTGAGAGGCGAGCTTGGTACAACTCAATGCGTTGTTGAGCTGAGAGTCGCTTCTCGTCGAGTGCTTCTAACTTTTGTAGCCGTCGACGGTGATTGTCGTCGACGGTAATTGTCGTCGACGGTTAGCTGGTTGGAGAGAGCCACTCGAAGCGAGGGAATTTGAACCCCGAGAGGGAGGACTGCTTCGCTCCCGTAGACCAAGGAGAATGGTGTGCTGCTAGCAGGTTCATGCAAACAAACCATTGTCTACCCTCTGAAGATCCCAGCATCGCGGGAGGGGGGGGGGGGGGGGGGCGTTGCCGCTCCGGCAGGGGGGAAACAGGAGGTGGGTGAGAGGGAAGGGATTAGGGATTAGGGGTTTTTTTTTTTTATGTGGAGAAAGGGAATCTGAGTTTTGGTTCCGATACCATACAGGAAGGAATAATTGGATGATTCATTATCAATAAAGGAGTACATATATGAAAGGCTAACTTCCCTCTCTATTATTCTATCCGATATAGAACTAAAGTCTACTTGACTAATACACTAATACTTTAACACCTACAAATTAGCTTTTGTTGATCGAGTTATTTTCAAGTTTGGTAGTTCAAAATTTGCATGGTAACTAACTTAATTACCAACTTTAGCTAGAGTACAAAGTAGGGAACATTAAGAGTATGTTGGTCTACAAAATGATAGCACAAATGCGTGCGGAACTTAGTAACTAAACCAAAAGGGACAACAGAAGCATACCTTCACCTAAATGGACACACAGAAGCACTGTCTTGGCAGGGTCGAGTGGAAGAGAGGATGTAATAGAAAGAATGAGAGACTTTATATATATTTGCCTCTCTCTGTCCTTTCTTGTGCTAGTTTTAATCAATTTGGTTTTGTGACCATAAAGAATTATGAGATTGGCCTTTGATCATGAGATAGAGTTGGGAGTCCATGGGTGGAGGAGGTTTGGCCCTTCGAGGGAACAAAGGGAGACAGAGAATCATATAAAATTTGAATAAGATTAAGGCCCCTGGCTGACTTTTAAAAATGTGCATATATAAACATATAATCTACAGTATGTACAATTATATAAACATATAATCTACAGTATGTACAATTATACTAAATTATTTGCAAAATACATGAATGTCCTTCATATGAGACCAACATTTTTTTTTTTGGGAATCCAGCTCCACATGACAATGGAAACTAATTCGCCTATTAAAAGTCTCAAGGCTTGTTTGTTTCTCTCTTCCTAATTATACTAAATTACCATCCAACATTAAAAGTTTGGGATGATTTGGAGCACAAGAAAGGCTCGAACACGATTGGACACGAGAGGGGTGCACAACACACACATGTGGACATAGTTCTGAAAGGCTCTTGATAAAAGCACTACAAAATTCACTTGGAGTAGTCTAAATTTTTACCATTGATAATTACAAATTTGTCACTCCCAAAAATTACTTATCGGGCTGTCCACTTCCAATTGATTTTTTTTATAATCAGGACTGTCAAAATTTTGACAGTCCTAAAAGTATATGTTGATTTTTTGGTACTGTCTTTTGACAGTCCTTCCAATTGGTAGGACTGTCAAAATTTTGACAGTCCGAAAGGGAGGGCTACGCGAGGTGACCATGAGGGCTGGGCTGCGTGGAGGCCGGAAGGAGGGACGAGGCGGAGGAGCGGGAGGGGAAGAAGGCGGCGGGAGGCGGGGGAGGAGGAGGCGGTGGAGGACGGGGGAGGAGGCGGAGGCGCGTGCGCGGTGGAGGACAGGACCGCTGCTGCGCGCGTGGGCGGCGGTGGAGGACGGGGCCGCTGCTGCGTGCGGGAGCGGTGGAGGCGACGGCGAGCGATGGAGGAAGGGGTCGATGCTGCGTGCGGGGGTGACGGCGAGCGGTGGAGGCAGCGACGAGCGGTGGAGGAACGGGAGGAGGAACAGAAGGAGGGAGGTGAAGAGGATGGACAGTCCTAGTAAATTTTGGGCTAGTCTGAGTAAAAAAAAATTATAATTGGATTAATTTCAATACTGAACTAGTCCTGAGTGTACTTTATAGTGTCTTTAAAGTCTTCTGAAAATAAGGATACAAAACTGGTGATATTTCCTTTATATAAGGATGATGTTATATGGATTTAAGGTTGGTTAGTAATAGGAGTAGGAAACCAATTAAAAGTCAATTTAGGGTTAAGGACGACTCATTCTAATGGTTAGGATTTATTCTAGTACAAAATCTATGGTCCAAAACGAGTGGCTTAAGTCAGTTGAACTGAGCAACAGAGCGGGTTGAGCTCCATAGGAATGGACGGTCTAGATATGATACCAATTGGGTTGGATGGTCTGGATAGGTTGACTTAAGTTATAAGGTCGGGTACGGGTAGAGAATATATTGTTTAATCGAATGGCTGAGATTTGGCGGACATGATCCGTTCGGGTTTAAGTTAAATGGGTAGTGGGTTGATGCTAGCGGGCATGGCCCAACACGTTACTAGTAATTAGAAAATCAGTTTACTTAATTTATAAATAGGTTTCAAATATTCAAAATTTCTTGTAAACCATTTATTTAATTCATAGATTAGATTTAGGGTTTCTAATAATATTTAAAATTTTAGAAAAATTCCCCTAAAAACTTGGTGAAGTCTCATAGGATTCCATGGTCGTGGCTAGTCACAATAATTGCTATAAGGCTGTTAGAAATTCTTTTCTTAGTAAATAAATTCCACAAAAAAAAAATTATAAATTTCAATAAAATACAAAATGCCCTAAAATTATATTCCAGGCTAGAATGGGGTCTTATTCTACTACTTCCAGACTAACTTGAGGGGATTTATGCTATGTTGGTTAATAGACTACAGTTTTTAATTCTATAGACACTTCGTATAAACAAATTAAATTGCTAGGTATCTCGTTATAGATACTATTAATTTTTTAATTGGTATTTCTTTGTAGCAGATGCTACACATCACTACAACTGATCATGCTTAGTGAAAATTTAGACTTCTAGAGTTGTTTAGCTTAGTAGTCGTTTTTTACGTCTTTTATTATTATTGCATATTTGTTCCCTTGTCTTTGTTTTGTTTATTTGGATATACTCCTGCAATACCAATAATTTCCTGTCAAATTCATTCGGATAGTTATTATTATTTAGACTTCTCAGTTATATTTGTTTTTTTTCTTGTTATTCATTTTTTGTTGTTATATTTCTGTCTTGTGGATAAGCTAGAGTAGATGTGGATTAGATGTTGGATGTTATTGACGATTGTGATATTGATATAGTATTGAGATATAGACAACATACTTCCGTCGATATTGTGATGTAGGCTGGGGGTGGCCTGTCACGTCTCAGTATCGGAATACGGAAACGGACATGGCCAGCTACCCCATACAATGTACTATACGTTGTACGGCGATCACGGTTGTATAAGACAAGGGGGTGCATGCTACAATCAAGTCTCTTATGGTCAAGAACTTTTATATCTCAATCATTCAAACAAGAAACAGTAAGCATAGAGCATATATGATAAGCAATAAGGCGTCCCAAACGCTTTCTCAAAATATTCTGGAGTTCAGCTGTGCAAAAATAAGAAGCTAAAAAAGTAGCAAAAGTACATGACAGTGATTCAGCTGCAGTCTGATTTAATACAATCATATAAGAAAACTAATGTCCAGACGAGCCGGCTAACAGGTGTCGATGGCTAAACGTCCAAAAGAAGTAAATGTGCAAGACGAGCAGGGAAGAAGAAAAAATTCACTCGCAATCCCCTGTGACCATATTCCTGGTGCGAGCCATCAGTTGGGGGAAAAACGCTGGATCCTCAGGTGCTAGCTCGAGACTTGACCATGCAAAACTAGTGGGGTTAGACCCCAAATAGCAAGTACCACAAAGGAAGCACGAAATAGAGAAACAAAAAAAAACCAAGAAAAATAATATAATAATACATAAGTTCAGTGTCGCAACTTAGGTCCATGACATATCCTAGCGCTAAGGCTCAGCCCTATAACCAAATAAGGACAATGGTTGAACCCTCACAATATGATAGTCCATTTTCCTAGGCTACTAGCTGAAATAATACAATCACAAATAATTACATTTCTTATATCGGCCAATCATTTGTACGGCTTACTATTTTGTGGAGTCTGAGGTTATCTCAGAATAATGCATAATAAGTATCATCAAATCACGTCAGTGCCGAATATGAGCTAACTGAATCAATATAATAAAACAAGTACTTGCAGGATGCACCAGTCCCCCATAGGGCCACTGCGCTAAAAATACGGTATTAGCGGTTCCAGTCTTTCTATATTGAAACAGTGGCTCGACATAATAATAAGTCAGATACTGCACTCCAATAAGGCAGATGATATATAGTATATGTGGTGGTCAGCCCACAGCGCACTTAGAATGAATCTCTGTGGGAAGGTTCGTTGGCATGATATCGGGATACCGTTCCCTCCAAATGTTACTACCACTTTTAGTTACCTAATTAGCCCTAGGTTGTATTTGAAATCTCAAGACGTGGTCACATGAGTATTTTTCTTAAGATGTCGTACAATGTACAGGCACGCTAGATACGAATCCATGGAAGTCAAATCTGGATTCACCCGAGCGTGTATGCAACATTCATACAAACAAAAATCCTAGCCACGTTTTGGTAGTTCGACTCTCTTATTATGCCCGTACTGGGAAAACAATGTTCATATTTATAATATCACGCGTTCAGGAATTTGGAGGCATTCTCGATGCACAACCAAAATATAATCACTTAACACGTGACACGATGTGTCGCACCTCGGCGCACATAAAAACATGAATAATTATCAGGCAATAGTAGTATCAGCACGGATACAGTATTCGAGTCCAATTACCAATTATACATTGGGTCACATGAATCAAGAAAATATTCGATCAAACAAGCAGGGCTGCATGGGTCTCTAGGCCGCATAACAATTCAGGCCGCATGATAAGTCAGGCTGCATGACAATCCTGGTCGCATGACAATCCTGGCCGCATGAGAGGTCAGGCCGCATGACAATCCTGACCGTATTTAGTCATGCTGCATGGAGTCAGGGCTAAGGTCTACTCCTCGGGATAAGTGATGAAGCAACGGAAAATAAATAAAGTATCAGTGATGTGACATAAAGTATGATGTGACATAAAGTGTATTAGGAAAAAAAGACAAAACCAAGAAAGACGCGCCAAGGATGCGCCGAAGATACGCCAAAGTTCAGTCATGCGTCCAAGGGAAGGTGGTCGCATGCTCTGCTTGCCGCATAAGTTCGATGTCGTATGGATTTTGATGCTGCATGGAGTGTCTTTTAGACTTAGCGAATTTTTAATTCGTTCAGCGAGTGAATGCACAAAGTGTTCAAGGACACTTGTGTAGATCAACAAGCATGCGTCCAACAAGATGGACGCATGCTGTCAGTATGCGGTAAGAGTTCAGCCGCATAACCCTCTCGGTCCGTATAGCACTCTCAACCGCATAGCTCGCTGGCCGCATGAAGACTTCGTCTTCTCCAACAGCAGGTTCGGCCATGGCGAAAACTCCCAAAAACTGAAATATTATTTTCTTCATAAAAACCTCATTTTAAGTCCAAATCAGGTGAACCAAAAGCCAAAATGCTCTAAATTAAAAAATCTAACATGTAGAAAAAATCGATTTTTAAAGACACAATTTTAATAGATCAACACCAAGAAAAACTTATGAAACCCAATAAAAATCTAAGTTAGAAATATAGATCTACACTAGTCCATCCATAAAAACAGAAAACTCCAATAACTAAAAGTGCTTAGAAAGACATAATAAACATAATGGAACAATAATATGGAGGGTTTCTCCATTTCTGATGCAAGGTGTACTTGCCTATGAAATATGGAGAGAAAACTAAAGAAATAGGAAGAAATGAAGAAGTGAAGAGAGAGAATGAAATGTTGGTTTATATATGCTAGGGTTTGAGGGTTGAACCAAAGACTCTCATAAGTTGAACCAACCCACAAAATAAACCATGAACCAGGTTAAACCAAAGAACGGGTCTAATCTCCATGCACATACAACCAAGCTAAAATAAAAATACGTTCCAAATACGTATATCGGGAACGGGGAGTGACATGGCCACATACCCATGTTCGATTATTTGGGAGCAGAGCATGACAAAATTTGAGTTGGAAAAGTTCGACGAGGCATGGTATTTGAGTTGAGGTTGTCATGCCCCAATATATGGAGAATGAGGGTATAACACAACCAAGTACGCATAAGGAACAAACACCTTAAAATACGTTCTCGGTTGTATAATATACAAGGGAGGTAAACTAGCAAACCATCAAGTCAATCATATTCTCCTATTGACAGCTCCTATATCTCAATCCATAACGAACAAGAACCAACAAGAATATCATATTATGCAAATTTGTAAGGCGCTCTGAATACTATGACAAAATACGATGATGAAACTAGCATATCAAATATAAAATACTAGCAAAAGAGTTAATCAAAGGTTATTTCTAAAGGCACATCCAAACTTACTTAGGACAACCAAAAAAAATTTATTTTTATTTACAAGTTTGCCATCGAAAATTTTTACTCGTAGTTGCCCAAAAAAATTTTGGACTGTCAAAATAATTGACAGTCCTAACCTCAAATAGGACTGTCATTTTTTTGACAGGACAGTCGACTGTCAAAAGATTTGGCACTCCTTCCTCAACTTCTAATAGTCCTTCCTATTGGAAGGACTGTCAAAACTTATGACAGTCCTCCTCCTCTTACCTCCGCCTCCTCATTTTCCTCCTCCTACTACCTCCATCTCCTCCTCCTCCTCCTCCTCCTCCTCCTGCGGTTGGGGTTGGAGTTAGGGTTAGGGTTAGGGTTTGGGGTGGGAGAGGAGGGTGTGGACAATCCATAGTAAAATTTGGGTTGTCCTGAGTAAAAATTGCTTCAGCCTGAGCTATTACCAAGTAATGGGCTGTCATGAGCAAATTTTGATGTGCCTTTAGAAATAACCTTAATCAATCATGACTATAAAATCAGCTGCAGTCTAGTATAATGATCATGTAGTCTAAAGACTTGGGAACAACTTTCGAAATAAGGGCTAACACTTGTCCTGAAAAAATTCCAAAAAAGACTAATGAGATAAGATAAGAGTGGGAGAGCAAAGAAATTCACTCATGCTCCAAGATCGCGACTCTTTGTGTACGAACCATTGAGCGAAACCGTCGAAAGATCTTCAGACTCTACTACAAAATTGGTTATACAAAACCTGAGAGGTCAATCCCCTAATAGAAATGTACCACGAAGGAGCTCTAATGAAGGTGGAAAACAAACAATTATGTCATAGCAAAAAATATAAGAATTATAATAGAATATCATAGCAATATGAGTGGAGAATTATATAGTATCAATGCATTATCTCGAATATAAATGGCTGAAAAAGGACAGTAAAATAAACTAATGTAACGAGGATTGTGCGGTACCAACACGTCTTCAAAAGTAAATACACACAAAAAATTTAAGCAAGAATATGAACATAACATAACAACATTACAATCAGAAAACATGTATTACAACTTGTTATTATTTAGATTATCATTATAATACAAGTGAGAATTCTGTCATATCACATTTTGTAGATACCAAGGTTGGCTGTAGGGCATGTCATGTCATGTCATGTCATATATTGATATGCATAGATAGCTAGACTTGTCATGTAAGGATCATAGACCTGCGCCGATAGAGGTAGCTGTAATATCCCGTTCCGTTCTAGCGGACTGCCGACTCAAACGGCAAATGTGCAACTGTCCCGACCCGCTTTGCCTCAAACGAGAAGCAAAGGATATCCAGACTTGTCCCTACAGGAATTCAGCTTAGGCTTTCAGAGGCTTGTTTGACGTATCGCTCTACCGAGGCAAATCATCGCTAAGGTGGGTGGCTACGGTGAACTTGTCTTTGCTTAGCCAGCACACATAAAATCTGGAATGTTCATGCTAGTCGCTAGGTGATTCACCCCCTGCATGCTAATAAGAATCCAACACACCTAGCTATGGGAATAATTCCAACTTGTATTGCTTATGCTAGAACATGGAAATAAAATATTGCTTTTATATATGTTCAGACCCTCGCATGCCAAGTCCCTTACGGTTTCAACTCTCGGCTTACCTTCGGGTCCGAGCAAATGTGTCTGCTTATGTTCCTTAGAAACGCATACTTGCCTGCTTACGAATGTTTTGTAAACCCCCTGATTTTTCAAAATTTTAAAAACTGGATTTTTCACAATTTTCTGGAATTTTCTGGGATTTTTCTGTAATTTAAAAACAAGGTTTTAATTTTTAAATGATTTTTAATTGATATTAAACAATATTAAAATATTATGAAAATAATATTTTTGGGTGTAAAATGAAAAACTGGACTTAGGGCAATTTTCCTGGAATTTATCGGGCCCCGGACCTATTTTTAAAAACACCTAAAACTATTTAATTATTTATTTATTACTGATTTTAATTATTATTATTATTATTTTAAAAAAAAAATAAATAAATAAACCCGAGCCCGGCCCGGCCCATTGGGCCCAAACCGGCCCAGACCCAACTCGGCCCAGCCCCTGCCTAGCGGGTCGGGTCGGATCCGCCCGCCCGAACCCGACCCGACCCGGCGCCCGTCTCCCCCACGATCCCTCTCCCCCGCGCCCCGCTCGGCCCGCAACCGCCCCGCCCGCGCTTCCCGGCCGCCCGCCCGCGTCTCCCGGCCTCCCCTCCGCTCCGCTCGGGCCACGGTGCCCTCTCCTCCGCCTCGCCCGGCGCCAGCTCCCCCTCTCCAACCCTATAAAGCCCCCGACCCAGCCCCTCCGGCTACCCCCACCGCCATCCCAGCTCGTCGCCACCCGCCGTGGCCTCGCCCCGCTGCGCTGCCCACCCCCGTGCCGCCTCCGGCCCGCTGCCCAGCCATCCCGGCCCTCTCCTCCTCCTTCCCCATTCCCTCTGCGGCCCGCAGCAGCCTGCCGGAGCCGCCCGAGCTCAACGCCGCCGCCCCTCGAGCGCCGCCGCCTCCGCGAGCCGCCTCCGGCGAAGACCCGACCGCCCCCGCCTTCCTCCGGCCGACCGCCCCCGCCGGAGCTCTGCCTGGGAACCCCCAAGCCCTAACCCTAATTCCTAATTCTCCCCCCCCCCCGCGTGTCGGACACAGGACACGTGTCCTGTGTCGTGTCGGACACGACGAGAACCCTGTTTTTCGACCCAGTTCAGGTGCGTGTATCTTTTTGCTCGTAGCTCGGATTTCGATTCCGTAAATTATGTTACGAAGCCTGTATGACCCTCTCGGTGTCCGGACAAACTGTTCGGGGCATCACGTCCTGTGGTGATCGCACACCGCGATCCAAAAACAGGAAAAAACTAGACCCTGTTTCACCCCGGAACTGAGTACGCCCCGCCAAACGGGATGATTTGGTCGCGCGCGGTCTTCACAGATACGTGCGCCTCGTCGATACGGACGTGTGGGATTTCATGGAAGCTGATTCGGGTGTGCGTGCACACCGGAATCAACGCGTATCCGCGGACATCGCCCCGTATCCGTACTTTCTGGAACGCGTCCTAACTTTGTGTACACACGTCGGATCGAGACGAAACTTGTGCCATCGGACTCGTAGCGATACGCTGGTCCTGTGGGTCAAGTTTAGTTCGATTCTGAGAACGTTGACAAAATCGCGTGTCGTGGGCCCCATAGGCCCCGCTTGACGGGCGATTTTGTGTTCGGCTCATCGGAATCCAATTCTGAAAGTTTCGTTGGGTTCGTATCAGCGTTTTTGACCTGTTGACACTGAGTTTGGTGAATTTGGAGACCTTTGACCCTGACACGTTTTTCGGTGCAAAGCGGGCCCGCATGTGGACCCCGTTTTGACCCGAAACTGCCGTTTCTGCCCTTGTCTCCAAATTGGACCCAAGGACAGGCATTTCTAGCTGATTGATATTTTATGGATCTGATGGTGATGTTTGTTTCAGCAACCGGAGTACCGCCTGCAAATCCAACCGAAGTCAGAATCGCAAACATAGCCGGAACCACAGGCAAGTGTACCTTGCCAAACCCTGCAGCTTGCTAATTATTTTCTGGACTTAATTATGCATTAGTGGGCAAGTAAAGCTTGCCAAATCTCAGTAATTCTTGAATAGTATTTTAATGGATTTCTTGTGGAATTAAATATAAACATGTTTAACTGCTTAACCTAGGAAACGAGTGACGTGCTTAGTGTCCGATCATAGTCGGGTACCAACTCCATACGCGGGGTTGTGTATCGTCACATAGACATGGTTATCGAGACCCGATAATTTCTCGTACTTGTCCTATCAAGTACACCAGAACCCAGGACACTTGACACTATTCCATGAGACAGAGTCTTCCTGAGTCATTCGAGGTGATTCTGTATAGGATGCATGGTTATGACATAGACTTTACATTCTTAAACAATTGATTCATAGCTATCAGACTTGCTGCATTAGTTATAATCGTGCGTGACATAGACATGAGGCATCGTGGACATGAGACGTGGGATTACATTGGGTGGGAAGAGACACACAGACTACAGGCTGATATTATATATATAAAACATAGTATATTTCAGAGTATAATTCATAGTTATTGCCGCTACCGGCTCCCCGACACAGAGCTTGTAGTGGCTTCAGCCTGAATTCTAGTGCTGCTCTCATATTGCATATCACTTAGCTGGTTACATAGCTTACCCTCTTATTTAATTATCTGCTGCACTGTGTTTATTTTGGCTTGTATTTTCTGTACCTTGCTGTCCCCTGAGGACCTGGATCCGGATTATGTCCCCAGGTACAGCTGAAGAGAACTACCCAGAGGTGTACGGTACCGGAGCACTCCCTGGAGCAGAACAAGGAATAGAGGACGAAGTAGTGGCCGAAGATTTCTCCTGAGCACCGGCTTCAACAACACAGTATTTCCATTTCCAGCATTTCATTTCCTGTCTTTTCTCCTTAATTGTAACAGAATAATTCTCGGATTTGTTTCCCGAGACAACCTTATTTGTTATTGCATATTTATTTCCATTGCATTATTTCTGGCAATCAATCTGTGTTATTCTGTGGATGAGATTAGTAATACCTGAGACTTATAACTTATTACTGCTAGACTACAGCTTAAGCATGCCCTGATGGATCCATTAAATTGGGTTGTCCATCAGTGCGTGCTGCTGGCCATTGCCACGCTTCTCCAGTCCCTCGTCATTTTGGGACTGGGGCGTGACATGTTTAATGTTACTGTATTGTGCATGCATTCTTGTTAGCCAGGAGACTATCGAATAGTCCTTCTGTGCGATTGAACCTGCAAGTATCCGGGACCGTTAGGTCGCCAAGGCAATCCCCGTCCCAGGGGAAATGCATCAAGGCAAGTGAATATTGTACTGTTATCACATTAATTTTCCCTTAAACGAGAATCCTGTACAAAGCTCGTTCGTAGCAAAAATTCCTGACTGTACTCGTGTTATTGACTGTATTGTGAAGGATGTGATATTGGAAAGACCTTGACCTGCATGTCGCGGACAACTCGGAAATGAGACATAGTTCCACGGACGGTCACCGGGGCACTGGGGCCGCTCCGATCCGGATGGAACTCCATTGTTTCGGCCTACTGTACTGGACGAGATAGTGTGCAGCTGTCACGTCCCAGTCCCAAAATACCGAGGGACTGGACACGTGGCAATGGTCAGCAGCACGCACCGATGGACAACCCAATTTAATGGATCTATCAAGGCATGTTTAAGCTGTAGTCTAACAGGAAATAGAACAATTATTACAAGTCCCAGGTTATTCTAATCTCATCCACAACAGATAATCACAGATCAAAAGCCAGAATAAAGAAAATAGAAATAACTATCAAATCTCAATAAAAGTGTCTCGGTGAACAATCTGAGAACAAGTCTGATACATCAATGCAAATAGACAGGAAGTAAAGGAACTGGAAATAGAAACAGAAATAACTGACTATATACAGCCACTGCTCAGGAGAAGTCCTCTGGTGCGAACTCGTCCTCAGGTCCTGGTACAGCTCCTGGAAGTGCTCCTGTACAGTGTATCTCTGGATGGATCTCTTCGACTATACCTGGGGACATAGTCCATTCCAGGTCCTCAGGGGACATAACAAGGTACAGATAATACAAGCCAAATAAATGCAATACAGAAATTAAATGAAACAGCAGGG
The DNA here is from genome assembly GCA_036927795.1 of Iris macrosiphon. Classification (NCBI taxonomy): domain Eukaryota; kingdom Viridiplantae; phylum Streptophyta; class Magnoliopsida; order Asparagales; family Iridaceae; genus Iris; species Iris macrosiphon. Next base: position 271,391,144 of record JAYESA010000005.1, read on the forward strand.
TAAACTATGTAACCAGCTAAGTGATAAATGCAAGTTGAGAGCATCACTAGAACTCGGGCTGAAGCCGCTACAAGCTCTGTGTCGGGGAGCCGGTAGCAGTAATAACACGTAAAGGGCCAAGCTCGGGTTTAGAGTCTTATGCCTCACAATAATAGGGGTTTCATGTATATATATATGTTCAGCCTGTAGCCTGTGTGTCTCTTTCCACCCAATGTAATCACGCATACCATGACCATAACGTCTCATGTCCATGTCAGCGGGATCATAGCTAATGCAACAGGTCATAGAATATCTAAGAATATAATATCTATGTCAATCCTGTATCCTACACAGAATCACCATGAATATCTCAGGAAGATTCTGTCTGCATAAATAGTGTCAAGTGTCCTGGGTTATGATGTACTTGATAAGACAAGTACGAGAATATATAGGATCTCGTTATCCATGTCTATGTGACGTTACACAACTCCGCGTACGGTGTCACGACCCGCACCCGGTTTAGGGGCACGAGTGCGTGGGTACGTCCAGCCTACGCCGCAGCATCGGCGGTAGAACGCTGTCTAGGTATTGATACTATCTAACTAATGTCACGCAAATATCCAATCTCCATTAGGAGGCACGGATGACACAAATAGATGAACATATACTCAATCACAGGATAACAGCACGATAAGATTTCGAAACAGAAATTAAAATTAAACACAACACAAGTCCACAAGAAAAACTTAACTTAACAATATCCAAGAATCATCAAAATGCCGGAGACAAATCCGGTACCAAATAGTCTACTAAAAGAACTAACAAGAAATAATAATTTCCAGCTAGACCTCCTGGAATCACAACTACTACCAAGTCTGCAGCTACTCAGCATAAGGTCCATAAAGTGTCGGACAGCGGTCCACTAAGGCATAGTCTGGAAAAATATTTCCAGTCAGGAAGGAGCAAAGCACAATCTCAAATAACAGTTCCATTAATTGATAATGTCTATAATACAATAAAACATGTCATGCTAGCTACTGAGAAGACAGTAAAATAAATGAAATGGCAATTTTTAAGAGAGACAGGCAATATGATATAGTCAGTGCATATATGGAAATAAAAAGAACAAGGAACAGTATCATATACGGGTGATGTAGTATATGATCTAAAATAGAGAACTGTAACTATTCTAAGTGTTTGAAATAGTAGTTTCAAAATGTGATCGGCTTGGGACATGTACAGTAGCTACAGTCTGGCTAATCATACGTGGGGGTATGATTGACACCAATAATATTTAATTATGCAATGGATATTTGATCACATTTCTCACTAGTCATTTTCCCGCCCCCAACTAGTACTGTGGATCCAATCATGACACGTTACGAATACACAACATTGTCTAATATATTAAGTACAATGTCTAATAAATTATTTACAATGTCTAATATCAATGTCTAATGTAAATGTCAATGTCAATGTAAATGTCGTGTATAATGTCGATACGAAAATCAAGGTAACATCTCATGACTGCAGATCCAAGCTATACTAGTCCGTGTGGCACAGTGTCAAAGATTCAGTTGTAACATTTCAAGATCATTGAACTTATAGCTATTATCAAGAATTGGAAATTATCAGAGAATGTACTTGCCTCGGGTCCTTAGCTGGTATTTATGGATGTCCTGTTCCAGAGTATCCCCTGGTAACCAACAGTCCTATAAACACATTACAATATAACATGTGTATCAGGGGCTATACTAACACAAAATAGAAATACACTGGCCTTAGGGCTATGCCAGGTACGGTAGGGGTCATCTACTAGATAGGCCAACTATATCTTAATATCCCTTAATTACAATAATAGATATAAGTAAAATATATATATACTTTAAAATAATGATTCTTGTATGTATATATAAACATAATAATTTATACTTACAATATTTTATACATGCACCAAATTTAAATACATTTACAATATATATATATATATACCTTTTAAAATTACATATTTAATTTATACTAGTGTATACTCATATATATGCCAAAAATACATTAATTAAATATAAATACTTTACATTTTATATACAAATTACATGAAATACATATACTAATTATTTATACAATTAAATAAAATAATTACTATACATATTTATATTTTAAATACTTACATTATATATACTATACATATACAATTTAATATATACTTATACATATACAATTTAAATTAAATACATATACTAATTACCACATTAATTAAATATAAATACTTTACATTAATTATACATACAAATTTAATTAAAAGCATATACTAACTTCACACTAATTTTAAATATAAAAACAAACATTTATATATATATACATTATCAATATATACTCAAATACATATACTAGTATATACAAAGTATATATACTAATTATATACAAAATATATATATATATACCATACTAATATATTTTAAACATTAATTTAATTTAATACTATACACATTTATTAATATATCTACAATATACCTTGGTTATATATATATTTACTAGTTTTCTCATTAATTAAAATATATAACAAATATATATATATACATATACATTTGATATATATATACACATATATATATATATATAAAGAGGGAAGGGGAGAGGGGGAGAGGCTTACTGAAGGGGGGGGGTCGGCCGGAGCAGGCCGCCGGTCCGGAGGGGAGCCGCCGGATCTGCACAGTGGAGGAGGCCGGACCGGAGTCGGGGTGACAGGGACCGCCGTCGGGCTGGAGGCTTGGCCTGGAGCAGCCGCCAGACGCACGGGCAGCGGCCGGCCGGGTCGGCCTCAGTCGCCGGAGAGGGGAGCCCGCCGTGGAGAGCCTGAGCCGCCGGGGAGTTCACTGAGCCGCCGGAAACAGTGACCCGCTGAACAGTGGTGAGGGGGAATGAACAGTATTCCCCCTCCTTCTTTAAATTTGAATACAAAATAATGAAAAGGAGAAGAAGGGAAGAAGAAGAAAGGAAAGAGAAGGAGAAGAAAAGAGAAGAGAAAAAGAAAAAGAAGGAAGGAGTTTTCCAACGTTGGGTTGAGGGGGCTTGGGGAAATTTTTGGAGGCTTGTGAGGTGGGGGAAAACCTAGGTTTCTAGGGATTAGGGTTTGAGGGTACAAGGCATTAAATAGGAAGAGAGAGGGTGTGATGTAAGGTGAGGATTTGACCCACTTAAATGAGTGGCTATGATGATTCATGAAGAAATTAATTCATGTAGGGGTGAGGGTTTTTAATTAAAAATTAATAGGCTCCCTCATTGATTAAAATAATTAGGTTGGCACCTACAATTAAATAATTGTAACTTAGCCCCTTAAATTCGGGAAATTACACAAACACATGAAATGACGAAAATTGGGCGGGCGATTCGGGGTCCGATATTTTGTATGGTCAGGGGACGCTGTAAGACTGGTACGGGCTGAATTTGCAGGGCACTGGAATTAAATTGGGATTTTAAAATCAGATAAATTAGTATCCTCAATTTAAATAGAAATAAATGCAAGTTGTGTTCAACAATTAATTAGGAGTACTTGGGATCAAAATCAGATCAAGTCATCAATACCAATATTGAAGAAGACTCAGAACAGAATATTACCCTAATTTGAGCCGCACGAAAAATAGGTCAAGATGGCTTCCAATTTTTGATTGGAACGCACAACGATACAAAATAGGAAATTAAAATAAACGTCCGCGACGATTTTTGTGCGGCCAGAAACAATGCACAGGGAGCAAAATTATGAGTTGCAAAAATAGCAGAATTGAAGGCGGACATGTCTAGAGCAAGATTGTGAAATTTGTTGGAAGACAAAAGTCTGGATAGTGCTCCAAATATCGAAGCAAAGGCAAAAGCGCAAAATATTAAATAAAATACAGTAATTAATTATAAACTCCAAGAATTAAATTCTAGATAAAATAATTAACCTCGAAATTCCATAATTCGGACAGGTGCTATCTACTGGCTTCTAGGTCAGTCTGCTAGCTAATATAAAATAATAACACTGCATATAATTATATATTTAATTACACATCACACATAATAATTATTTAAATCAATATACTATTATGCAATTAATTAATTATAAATAACATAATATTAAATATTGTAAAAATTCAAAAATACCCCTGTTTTCAGAATGTGGTAGTGACAAGTCTACCCACCTTAAAAGAATTTCGTCCTCGAAATTTAAAATCCTCATATTAGCATTTAATCATACACATTATTATTCCCTCAATTAAATTCATCAACCACGAATAATCCACAAGGTCTTTTCAAAATTTCAAAAATCTAAAATTGTTGTATAACCTGAAAAATCTTCAAGTAAAATCAAAGTCCATCAAAAATTTCCTTGAAAGTTTTTAGCTACTAATTCGATACTCAGAATTTAATATCCACTCCTCAAAAACTCAACAATATGATATTTAAAGATTCTCCAAATGTCACATCCCATGTAAAATTCTAAAATTCATAACTTGCAAATAAATAAATACATTGATAAATCTCCCAAATTTCCAAATTAATAACCAACTTAAACATGTCATAATCCTTCCTGGAATTAATACATCATAATTTCTGTCATGTTAAATTCTTGACCCTTTATTTAAATCAATGTTTATCCTCGAATTTTTAAATCCTCGATGGTTTTATTTATGTATTTATTCCCATCAAATTTAAATTCCTTATATCATATAATCATGAACTACTCCATATTGTTATTTCACAATAAATTCTTCAAAGATTCTATAAATAGCATATCCCTAAAAATCTTCAAAAATAAATCAAATCACATTCTTATCACAATATTCTCTAAAATTTTAAGTTTATAACGAAATACAAGAATTTAATATTCAATCCTCTAATTGAACTCTATTCAATGCATATTTCAAAAAATTGAATCTCGTCCCAAATTTGAATTTAACACTAATCCATTGGTGTTCTTATCCCTCGATTTTTTTTTTCTCATAATATGCAACGATGTAATACTTATGGAACCTCCAATACAATATTCAAAATATAAGTTCTCAACTTGCAGTCCAACAAATATATCGATGGCCTTCTTAAATTTCTCAAATTCAATGATAAATTCAATCATTTCATAATTTTCTAAAAATCAATGATTTAACAAAACTTCAATTACGCCATATCAAAATTCCAACTCTTTATTTAATTTAATATTTTTCCTCAAAATTTTGGCACATTGTCTCTCTTTGTCAAGTCATAACCTCTTTGTTAATCTTTATTACAGTTAAATCCTCAACAATCAAAGTCTAAGAGAATTCTACCTACACCCATACAACATGCAACCTAAAGGGATTATGTATGATCATGGTGTCTTTTGCCAGGGTATTACAGTCTCTGTATCAGGGGTACCACTAACTACATTATAACAAGAAATCATGCACACAATTATTGTACCAAGGAATCAATCAATTAATCAAGTAGATAGGAACAGAATGAAGGAAAGAACAGAACTTGCTAACACATTACCTGCAGTATCGGTCTCCCCGACCGTCATCGCAAATGCCTGTCCTGCTGGGGTGGTTCCCTTTGCAGGTGCTGAGCAATGTACGGTTCCACAGGTAGCCTAACTGGATCTCTATAATCTGAAGTTGTGCGCTGGCCGGGAAGATAAGAGGCTCGAAGACAATCCCTTACTCGATGTCCCGCAGTGCCGCAAAGCAAACAAAGTCCTAGCCTCGTTCTACAGCTCTCCCAAAGGTGACCTGGCTTCTTACAGAAGTGACAAGTTCGTTGATCCTGCTGTACAGGAACTGGTGCCGGGTACTGCTGTTGATACTGAAATGCCCTCGGTTGTCGCCGAATTGGAACTGGTGCCTGGTACTGCTGTTGATACTGAAATGCCCTCGGCTGCCACTGGCCAGGATACTGCTGGGCAACTCTCTCAACTGTCTGTAGTGCCATCTGGTGAGCGTTCTCCATGCTCTCTCTCATCAGCTCGGTTTGTACCTGGTGCGCTTCTGCTTGCACCCTCTGAGCCTCAGCTTGAACTCGCTGAGCATCTGCCGCCATTTTCTGGGCCTCTACCATGCCTTGGATCAAGGTGAACATCTGTGCTCCGTCAAAGGGCAAACCTCCGAAAATCAGAGTCGGTGGAGGAGGAAGGTCGTCCGTCACAGCTGTGGCTATCTTCTGAACAGGTGGAGAAGGAAGATCACCTACGTGCATCGGAGATGTAGGAGGAATTACTGTTGTCTGTCCCTCAGGTGGAGAGGTGGCAGACCCTTCTAAAGCTGGTGTTCCCGCTCTCGTAGATAGTGTCTTCGGCAACATCCTGAAGACAGATCCCAACGAATCAATTTAGGCAAAATGCGATATCATCAAGGGAGGACAGTACAGTTCTAAAGAAGCAACATTCAAGATAAATAGATTGGAAATAAACCTTAGTTGATTGCACAGATCAAAGATGCATCCATGGTTGATACCTCTATCCTTATAGGTACCACAGTTCTATCACAAGCACTCTCACTGCTAGCTTCCTTACCTACTGCAATCGCTAATACTAGTTAATCTTATCACTCAATGCATATCAATTTCAATACACTATACTAAGTACTGCACTTTCTAGTACAACCCTTGATGATCACCCAAGTCAGTTTGCAGTGAATATCAATCATGCTCAAGCCAACATATCCTTACACATGCATCTTACCTACTTATCATATCTCTCCCATTATAAAATCTTATCCTCAAATAAATATTCCTCAAAATAACTCCTCGAATAAAAATTAAAGTAAATGTATACACTTTCCTCAAGGTCAATTATTTAAATACTGAAATGAAAACTTAATCACACAAAATCCTTACAGACTTGTCTAGGTTTAATGAATCGAATCTGAATCCTCAAAAATAAAATTTTAATAACCGTATTTCAACTCTTCAATTTCAAAATTTTGCAATTCATTGAAATCTTCAAAATAAGATTTTATTAACATAATATCTCAACCTCTCTAAATTTTTAAAATTTGAAATTCATTTTCAATCCTCAAAATTAAAATTAAAATCCACCCTTCGTAGTCAAATAGCCCTAATGTTAATCATTTTCACTGTCCTCATCGACATGTGTTATCAGATAATATCATAATTCAGTCTGCAAATTCTTTTTAATATAAAATCAACCCTACAATGAAACCCAAAATCCTAACTTAAATACCTAATTAACAACAATCAAATCAAGTGAAACCAAAATCCTAATTTAATAACAAATCAACAATGATCAAATTCAATATCAATAAGTGAGAATGGACAGAACAAGGGAATGAATTTAAATTGGAAGTTTCAACAAGATTCTCAGGGGTCATCCCAGGAATCTCTCAAGAAATTGTGATTGAGTATTTGCTCTCGTCCTAGTATCCTATGTCCTATAGCAGGCACGCAGTAGTATAACAAGGATGTCACACTACTACGACATCGCACAACTCGCGAAGTCTTGACCTGCATGGGCCACCACTAAAAACGTGTCACAACCCGCACCCGGTTTAGGGGCACGAGTGCGTGGGTACGTCCAGCCTACGCCGCAGCATCGGCGGTAGAACGCTGTCTAGGTATTGATACTATCTAACTAATGTCACGCAAATATCCAATCTCCATTAGGAGGCACGGATGACACAAATAGATGAACATATACTCAATCACAGGATAACAGCACGATAAGATTTCGAAACAGAAATTAAAATTAAACACAACACAAGTCCACAAGAAAAACTTAACTTAACAATATCCAAGAATCATCAAAATGCCGGAGACAAATCCGGTACCAAATAGTCTACTAAAAGAACTAACAAGAAATAATAATTTCCAGCTAGACCTCCTGGAATCACAACTACTACCAAGTCTGCAGCTACTCAGCATAAGGTCCATAAAGTGTCGGACAGCGGTCCACTAAGGCATAGTCTAGAAAAATATTTCCAGTCAGGAAGGAGCAAAGCACAATCTCAAATAACAGTTCCATTAATTGATAATGTCTATAATACAATAAAACATGTCATGCTAGCTACTGAGAAGACAGTGAAATAAATGAAATGGCAATTTTTAAGAGAGACAGGCAATATGATATAGTCAGTGCATGTATGGAAATAAAAAGAACAAGGAACAGTATCATATACGGGTGATGTAGTATATGATCTAAAATAGAGAACTGTAACTATTCTAAGTGTTTGAAATAGTAGTTTCAAAATGTGATCGGCTTGGGACATGTACAGTAGCTACAGTCTGGCTAATCATACGTGGGGGTATGATTGACACCAATAATATTTAATTATGCAATGGGTATTTGATCACATTTCTCACTAGCCATTTCCCCGCCCTCAACTAGTACTGTGGATCCAATCATGACACGTCACGAATACACAACATTGTCTAATATATTAAGTACAATGTCTAATAAATTATTTACAATGTCTAATATCAATGTCTAATGTAAATGTCAATGTCAATGTAAATGTCGTGTATAATGTCGATACGAAAATTAAGGTAACATCTCATGACTGCAGATCCAAGCTATACTAGTCCGTGTGGCACAGTGTCAAAGATTCAGTTGTAATATTTCAAGATCATTGAACTTATAGCTATTATCAAGAATTGGAAATTATCAGAGAATGTACTTGCCTCGGGTCCTTAGCTGGTATTTATGGATGTCCTGTTCCAGAGTATCCCCTGGTAACCAACAGTCCTATAAACACATTACAATATAACATGTGTATCAGGGGCTATACTAACACAAAATAGAAATACACTGGCCTTAGGGCTATGCCAGGTACGGTAGGGGTCATCTACTAGATAGGCCAACTATATCTTAATATCCCTTAATTACAATAATAGATATAAGTAAAATATATATATACTTTAAAATAATGATTCTTGTATGTATATATAAACATAATAATTTATACTTACAATATTTTATACATGCACCAAATTTAAATACATTTACAATATATATATATATACCTTTTAAAATTACATATTTAATTTATACTAGTGTATACTCATATATATGCCAAAAATACATTAATTAAATATAAATACTTTACATTTTATATACAAATTACATGAAATACATATACTAATTATTTATACAATTAAATAAAATAATTACTATACATATTTATATTTTAAATACTTACATTATATATACTATACATATACAATTTAATATATACTTATACATATACAATTTAAATTAAATACATATACTAATTACCACATTAATTAAATATAAATACTTTACATTAATTATACATACAAATTTAATTAAAAGCATATACTAACTTCACACTAATTTTAAATATAAAAACAAACATTTATATATATATACATTATCAATATATACTCAAATACATATACTAGTATATACAAAGTATATATACTAATTATATACAAAATATATATATATATATACCATACTAATATATTTTAAACATTAATTTAATTTAATACTATACACATTTATTAATATATCTACAATATACCTTGGTTATATATATATTTACTAGTTTTCTCATTAATTAAAATATATAACAAATATATATATATATATACATATACATTTGATATATATATACACATATATATATATATAAAGAGGGAAGGGGAGAGGGGGAGAGGCTTACTGAAGGGGGGGGTCGGCCGGAGCAGGCCGCCGGTCCGGAGGGGAGCCGCCGGATCTGCACAGTGGAGGAGGCCGGACCGGAGTCGGGGTGACAGGGACCGCCGTCGGGCTGGAGGCTTGGCCTGGAGCAGCCGCCAGACGCACGGGCAGCGGCCGGCCGGGTCGGCCTCAGTCGCCGGAGAGGGGAGCCCGCCGTGGAGAGCCTGAGCCGCCGGGGAGTTCACTGAGCCGCCGGAAACAGTGACCCGCTGAACAGTGGTGAGGGGGAATGAACAGTATTCCCCCTCCTTCTTTAAATTTGAATACAAAATAATGAAAAGGAGAAGAAGGGAAGAAGAAGAAAGGAAAGAGAAGGAGAAGAAAAGAGAAGAGAAAAAGAAAAAGAAGGAAGGAGTTTTCCAACGTTGGGTTGAGGGGGCTTGGGGAAATTTTTGGAGGCTTGTGAGGTGGGGGAAAACCTAGGTTTCTAGGGATTAGGGTTTGAGGGTACAAGGCATTAAATAGGAAGAGAGAGGGTGTGATGTAAGGTGAGGATTTGACCCACTTAAATGAGTGGCTATGATGATTCATGAAGAAATTAATTCATGTAGGGGTGAGGGTTTTTAATTAAAAATTAATAGGCTCCCTCATTGATTAAAATAATTAGGTTGGCACCTACAATTAAATAATTGCAACTTAGCCCCTTAAATTCGGGAAATTACACAAACACATGAAATGACGAAAATTGGGCGGGCGATTCGGGGTCCGATATTTTGTATGGTCAGGGGACGCTGTAAGACTGGTACGGGCTGAATTTGCAGGGCACTGGAATTAAATTGGGATTTTAAAATCAGATAAATTAGTATCCTCAATTTAAATAGAAATAAATGCAAGTTGTGTTCAACAATTAATTAGGAGTACTTGGGGTCAAAATCAGATCAAGTCATCAATACCAATATTGAAGAAGACTCAGAACAGAATATTACCCTAATTTGAGCCGCATGAAAAATAGGTCAAGATGGCTTCCAATTTTTGATTGGAACGCACAACGATACAAAATAGGAAATTAAAATAAACGTCCGCGACGACTTTTGTGCGGCCAGAAACAATGCACAGGGAGCAAAATTATGAGTTGCAAAAATAGCAGAATTGAAGGCGGACATGTCTAGAGCAAGATTGTGAAATTTGTTGGAAGACAAAAGTCTGGATAGTGCTCCAAATATCGAAGCAAAGGCAAAAGCGCAAAATATTAAATAAAATACAGTAATTAATTATAAACTCCAAGAATTAAATTCTAGATAAAATAATTAACCTCAAAATTCCATAATTCAGACAGGTGCTATCTACTGGCTTCTAGGTCAGTCTGCTAGCTAATATAAAATAATAACACTGCATATAATTATATATTTAATTACACATCACACATAATAATTATTTAAATCAATATACTATTATGCAATTAATTAATTATAAATAACATAATATTAAATATTGTAAAAATTCAAAAATACCCCTGTTTTCAGAATGTGGTAGTGACATACGGGGTTGGCACCCGACTAGTAATCGGACGCTAAGTAAAATCACTCGGTCCTGGGTTGAACAGTTAAACAAGTTTATATATATTTACACAAAGAGCTCAAGCAAGTACTATAACAGGAATTGGAATAAGTAGCAAGCTGCAGGGTTTGGCAAGGTACACTTGCCTACAGATGTATAAATAAGCCAAAGAATATTTAACAAGACTGCAAGTTTTGGCGAGGTACACTTGCCTACAGATGTATAAATAAGCCAAGAAATATTTAACAAGACTGCAAGTTTTGGCGAGGTACACTTGCCTGTGGTTCTGGTTCCAATTGCGGCTCTGACTTCAGCTGGACTTACAGGCGGTACTCCGGTTGCTAAAATAAACATCACCATCAGATCCAGAAAATATCAATCAGCTAGAAACGCCTGTCCTTGAGTCCAATTTGGAGACAAGGACAAAAACGGCAATTTTGGGTCAAAACGGGGTCCACATGTGGGCCCGCTTTGCACCGAAAAATGTGTCAGGGTCAAAGGTCTCCAAATTCACCAAACTTAGTGTCAACAGGTCAGGAACGATGATACGAACCCAACGGAACTTTCAGAATTGGATTCCGATGAGCCGATCACAAAATCGCCCGTCGAGTGGGGCTTGTGGGGCCCACGACACGCAATTTCGTTAACGTTCTCAGAATCGAACCAAACTTGGGTCACAGGACCAGCGTATCGCTACGAGTCCGATGGCACAAGTTTTGTTTCGATCCGACGTGTGTACATAAAATTAGGGCACATTCTAGAAAGGGCAGATACGGGACGGTATCCGCGGATACGCGTTGATTTCGGTGTAGACGCACACCCGAATCGACTTCTGCGAAATTCCACACATCCGTATCAATAACGCGCACGTATCTGTGAAGATCGCGCACGACCAAATCGTCCCGTTTGGCGGGGCGTACCCAGTTCCGGGGTGAATCAGGACGTTATTTTCCTATTTTTGGATCGCGGTTCGCGATCGCCACAGGATGCGATGCACCGAGCGGGTTGCACGGGCACCGAGAGGGTCACGCAGGGTTTGCGACGCAACTGACGGAATCAAAAATGGGTAAACGAGCCGGGAGATATGCGTACCTGAACAGGGTCCGAAAAATCCAAATTCACTGTGTCCGACACGACGCAAAGGGTCGTGTCCGCGTCGAACCCAACCCTAGGGTTAGGGTTCTGGCCGGAGATGGACAGCTCTGCGGCGGGGGAGGCCGGCCGGAGGAGGCTGGGGCGACGCCGGCGAGGCTGGGCGGAGGCGGCGGCCGGAGGCGGCGGGAGCTGTTGTGGCTGCGGGCCGCTGGGGGAAGGAGGAAGGAGGAGGAGAGGGCCGGGGGCAGCGAGGCGAGGTGAGGGAGGGGTACGGCGAGGGGAGGCGGTGGCGCGGCGAGGCGGAGAGCGTGGTGGCGGGAGTGGTGGCTATGGCGGAGGTCGATCGGGGGGGTTTATATAGGGCGGAGGGGAGCGAGTCGTGGCGGGGGAGGCGGAGCCGAGGCGGGGAGGTCGGGGTCGTGGCCTGGTCAGGCGCGGGGCGCGGGGGTCATGGCCGGCGGGGCGCACGGAGGGCGGCGGGAGACTTGGGCGGCCGCCGGAGAACGCGGGGACGTGGGGGAGAAGGGGTAGTCGGGCCGGGTTCGCGGGCGGGTGCGGGTGGACCCGACCCGACCCGATAGCCCATGGGTGGGCTGGGCCTTATTGGGGTGGGCCAGCCCGGTGGGCTTGGGCCTAGGGTTAGGTTTGGGCCGGGGTTTAATTATTTAAATAAATAACTAAATAAATAATAATAATTAAAATAAATAAAAATAGGTTTTAAGTGTTTAAAAATATGTCCGGGGCCCAATAAATTCCAGAAAAATTACCCTAAGTCCAGTTTTTCATTTTACACACAAAAATATTATTTTCATAATATTTTAATATTATTTATTATCAATTAAAAATCATTTAATAATTAAAATCCTGATTTTAATTACGAAAAATTCCCAGAAAATTCCAGAAAATTATGAAAAATCCAAATTTAAAATTTTGAAAAATCAGAGGGTTTACAATCTACCCCCCTTAAGAGGATTGCGTCCTCGCAATCAAAGAATAACCGGTCAACAGAGATGACACGGTCGAAACACATCACAAGATACTTAGGGAAATACCGTTTCCCTAAAAATGAAAGTTATGCACTTTCCAGAAAAAATCTAGTTAAAGCAAAAGTACTACAACTGTTAGGAAAACCAGGTTATTATTAACAAGTTCCAAATTACTAGGTTGGGGCTGAGGTCACGAACCAAGAGGCACGAGCTATAACAAGACTAGAAATGGATAACTACGAATCACTTACGCGCATTAGCTACTCCAAGAGTGCGCGTCCTCCAAAGTCATCGCATAAGCTTGTCCGCGTCCTCGAGGTGGATTCCTCTGCTGCTGCTGAGCTTGCTGGAAGAGCAGTGCCTGGGATACCAAGGGTGGCCTCGGCAGATATCCCCCTGGGGCTGGTGGTAGGACTTCTTGAACTTCCGTTTGCGGTGCTTCCAATGCTGGAGAGGCTGACTTTGGTGCTGGTAACGCTTGTTCCCGACGTTCGGGACATTCCTTTAATAAATGCTGACTGGATCCGCAAGCTATGCATAATTTCTTCTTTCGTCTGCACTCGCTCTCAGTATGGCCTCGCTTGCGACAATATGGACAGACAGGTATTGCCTGTGGAGATGCTTCTGGTGGCTGGTGTATGTGAGGTCTTTTTGCAACTTCTTCTTGTGGTGCTCCGGCTGGTGCTGATGTGGCTAGTTGAAGAATCGTCAATACTTTCTCTTGATGCTGAGGACAATCCTTAGCTAAGTGTTGACTAGACGCACAAATTAAGCATAATCCTAACTTGCGTCTGCACTCCTTATTAATATGGCCTATCTTGCCACAGTGGTAACAAGTAGGAAGGAATGAGGCTCCTGGTGCTGCTCTCGGTGGTAGATTTATTTGTAGTCGCTTTGCAGCTCCTTCCTGTTGTGCTTGGTCTGGTGCTGACGCATATGGCCGCTTCTGGCTGGACTCGATCCTTGTGGTGCACTCCACGGGTCTTGCTGCAATAAGAACGTCCTCGTCGAAGGTAGTTGCATTTGAACTGATTAGCTTCCGGGACTCCGAGCTAATTCTGCCGATGAAGTCCTCCGCTTGGTTTTGCTGAGCTTCTTGTTGAATCTTCTGATATGCTTGCATCATTACGTAGAACATTCAGAACATTTATTGTTCGTCCATAGGCTGTCCTAGTGGGAAGGGAGGCATCGGTGGAGTAGACTGCGTCGACGGTGGAACGTCCTCTTGATGGATTTTTGAGGCAGGCTGACTTGCTTGACTGCCTTGTGATGATTGGCCTTCACCAACTGGTGTCACATCGTCTTCGTGGGTAACCACAACGCCTTGCGGTGTTTCTGCATGGGCCTCATTGCTGGCTTGTGGGTTCATTTTCCTGCATCCAAAATAAACGATAAGAGGCGCACAAGAATCAAGGCAGGATACAAGTCAATAAATTAATTCGAATAGATATCAAGAACGATTCAAGCAAGTGGATGAGATCCTAAAAACCTATCCTATTCTTTTTGCAGGCCTGTTCGGTCCCTAAGTTGAAACCGAATAATTTAGTCGTTTAACCTGCATGGGCCACCAAAAAAACTATGTCACGTCCCAGTCCCAAAATACCGAGGGACTGGACACATGGCAATGGCCAGCAGCACGCACCGATGGACAACCCAATTTAATGGATCCATCAAGGCATGCTTAAATTGTAGTCTAACAGGAAATAGAACAATTATTACAAGTCCCAGGTTATTCTAATCTCATCCACAACAGATAATCACAGATCAAAAGCCAGAATAAAGGAAATAGAAATAACTATCAAATCTCAATAAAAGTGTCTCGGTGAACAATTCGAGAACAAGTCTGATACATCAATGCAAATAGACAGGAAGTAAAGGAACTGGAAATAGAAACAAAAATAACTGACTATATACAGCCACTGCTCAGGAGAAGTCCTCTGTGCGAACTCGTCCTCAGGTCCTGGTACAGCTCCTGGAAGTGCTCCTATACGGTGTATCTCTGGATGGATCTCTTCGGCTATACCTGGGGACATAGTCCATTCCAGGTCCTCAGGGGACATAACAAGGTACAGATAATATAAGCCAAATAAATGCAGTGCAGAAATTAAATGAAACAACAGGGTAAACTATGTAACCAGCTAAGTGATAAATGCAAGTTGAGAGCATCACTAGAACTCAGGCTGAAGCCGCTACAAGCTCTGTGTCGGAGAGCCGGTAGCAGTAATAACACGTAAAGGGCCAAGCTCGGGTTTAGAGTCTTGTGCCTCACAATAATAGGGGTTTCATGTATATATATATATTCAGCCTGTAGCCTGTGTGTCTCTCCCCACCCAATGTAATCACGCATACCATGACCATAACGTCTCATGTCCATGTCAGCGGGATCATAGCTAATGCAACAGGTCATAGAATATCTAAGAATATAATATCTATGTCAATCATGTATCCTACACAGAATTACCATGAATATCTCAGAAAGATTCTGTCTGCATGAATAGTGTCAAGTGTCATGGGTTATGATGTACTTGATAAGACAAGTACGAGAATATATAGGATCTCGTTATCCATGTCTATGTGACGTTACACAACTCCGCGTACGGGGTTGGCACCCGACTAGTAATCGGACGCTAAGTAAAATTACTCGGTCCTGGGTTGAACAGTTAAACAAGTTTATATATATTTACACAAAGAGCTCAAGCAAGTACTATAATAGGAATTGGAATAAGTAGCAAGCTGCAGGGTTTGGCAAGGTACACTTGCCTACAGATGTATAAATAAGCCAAGGAATATTTAACAAGACTGCAAGTTTTGGCGAGGTACACTTGCTTGTGGTTCTGGTTCCAATTGCGGCTCTGACTTCAGCTGGACTTGCAGGCGGTACTCCGGTTGCTGAAATAAATATCACCATCAGATCCAAAAAATATCAATCAGCTAGAAATGCCTGTCCTTGAGTCCAATTTGGAGACAAGGACAAAAACGACAATTTCGGGTCAAAATGGGGTCCACATGTGGGCCCGCTTTATACCGAAAAATGTGTCAGGGTCAAAGGTCTCCAAATTCACCAAACTTAGTGTTAACAGGTCAGGAACGATGATACGAACCCAACGGAACTTTCAGAATTGGATTCCGATGAGCCGATCACAAAATCGCCCGTCGAGTGGGGCCTGTGGGGCCCACGACACGCGATTTCGTCAACGTTCTCAGAATTGAACAAAACTTGGGTCACAGGACCAGCGTATCGCTACGAGTCCGATGGCGCAAGTTTTGTTTTGATCCGACGTGTGTACACAAAGTTAGGGCACATTCCAGAAAGGGCGGATATGGGACGGTGTCCGCGGATACGCGTTGATTCCGGTGTGCACGCACACCCGAATCGACTTCTGCAAAATCCTACATGTCCGTATCAATGACGCGCACGTATCTGTAAAGACCGCGTGCGACCAAGTCGTCCCGTTTGGCGGGACGTACCCAGTTCCAGGGTGAATCAGGGCATTATTTTTCCTGTTTTTGGATCGCGGTTCGCGATCGCCACAGGACGCGATGCACCGAGCGGGTTGCACGAGCACCGAGAGGGTCACGCAGGGTTCGTGATGCAACTGACGGAATCGAAAACAGGTAAACGAGCCGGAAGATACGCGTACCTGAACAGGGTCCGAAAAACCCAAATTCACTGTGTCCGACACGACGCAAAGGGCCGTGTCCGCGTCGAACCCAACCCTAGGGTTAGGGTTCTGGCCGGAGATGGGCGGCTCTGCGGCGGGGGAGGCCAGCCGGAGGAGGCTGGGGCGGTGCCGGTGAGGCTGGGCGGAGGCGGCGGCGCGGGCACGGCGGCCGGAGGCGGCGGGAGCTGCTGTGGCTGCGGGCCGCTGGGGGAAGGAGGAAGGAGGAGGAGAGGGCCGGGGGCAATGCGGCGAGGCGAGGGAGGGGTACGACGAGGGGAGGCGGTGGCGCGGCGAGGCAGAGAGCGTGGTGGCGGGAGTGGTGGCTATGGCGGAGGTCGATCGGGGGGGGGGGTTTATATAGGGCGGAGGGGAGCGGGTCGTGGCGGGGGAGGCGGAGTCGAGGCGGGGAGGTCGGGGTCGTGGGCTGGTCAGGCGCGGGGCGCGGGGGTCATAGCCGGCGAGGCGCGCGGAGGGCGGCGGGAGACTCGGGCGACCGCCGGAGAACGCGGGGACGTGGGGGAGAAGGGGTAGTCGGGCCGGGTTCGCGGGCGGGTGCGGGTGGACCCGACCCGACCCGATAGCCCATGGGTGGGCTGGGCCTGATTGGGGTGGGCCGGCCCGGTGGGCTTGGGCCTAGGGTTAGGTTTGGGCCGGGGTTTAATTATTTAAATAAATAATTAAATAAATAATAATAATTAAAATAAATAAAAATAGTTTTTAAGTGTTTAAAAATAGGTCCGGGGTCCAATAAATTCCAAAAAAATTACCCTAAGTCCAGTTTTTCATTTTACACACAAAAATATTATTTTTATAATATTTTAATATTATTTATTATCAATTAAAAATTATTTAATAATAAAAACCCTGATTTTAATTACGAAAAATTTCTAGAAAATCCAGAAAATTATGAAAAATCCAAATTTAAAATTTTGAAAAATCAGGGGGTTTACAGCAGCGCCCACTGTTCTTTCGCTACATACCATCCGCTCCACGGCTGAACTCTACTGTACTGAACCAGGTGGCTTGTAGCGCCCATTGTACTTTTGTTGCAAACCATTCTCGTTTAAGACTAGTGTCCTTTATGGCTATGCCAGCGACTCATTGTTCATGTAGCTAAGTCATCCTCACTTAGCGGCTATCCGCGTGCGAGTCATTGCATCGCATCAACTGAACACCTGAACGATCTTGAATAACAGTACTCGTGTTGTATATGCTATTGCCCCTGAATGTTTATACATGCTCGTGCTTGAATTAACAATGTTTGCCTTGGACAGGAAAGGTAAAATGGTAAGTCTCGCCATGTTTTCTCTCATGTCGCACGGTGCACTGCCACACGTGTTAGGCTATTCAAATCTTGCATAAAACTGATCCTAAGGCAACTAGAAAGATAACTTAATAGTTGGTGCACGGAACCTGTATTACGTGTTTGGATTTGTCGAGCGGGCAAGTAGCTTCCCCACCAGTGCATTCAATGTACTGATAATCCACCAGTTTGTATGCAGGATGCGGGAGAACCTCGTTCGGTGCGGATGCCTCCTTCGTGCGTGCTAAGGCATGAAGTTCACTCCGAAGCAACGGTGCATCCGGAACTGAAGCACATATACAAGACATAATATTGTGAACATCGCCTGATCATCGCCTGTACAATCATTCCACAATTGTAGCAACTTGGCACGCTTTTACTATTTCAGAGAGAGGCTTGAGCGACTTGTAATCTCGGCTATACGCCGCCTGTAACACTTGTTATATCAATAAAAGAGTTGCTTTACTTCAACTTGTGTTTCAATGCTTCCGCTATATTGTCGACTCAGTGAACCTGTTACCAAATCGCTATATGTTTATGACTCGGCTGCACTCGGACAATATGTGCGACTCTGTGGCTTAGAACTCGTACCGCCAGCCAATGAACCACGGCCTTGCACGGGCGTGGCTCATGCTCGTGCGGCATCACGCCCGGATGGGTCAAAACGATCGTCCCGCGGGAGCGCTGGGGAGGGTGATTCCCGCCTAGCGGGGACGACCGAAATAGCCTGCGGGAGATCGAGGCGTGACAGTAGCTGTGTCCGTGAGCTAGATAGTCCCTAGTAAATAAGGTTGCATAAAACTCAAAAACCTCCTCACCGGATGCTATAAGTGATTTATACTTGTTATTAATTCTTAATCAATTTAAGAGTCCTTGATTCCTGAGTTATGGACGCTCGATAAATCCATCCTATAGCCGCTCATGGTGAATGCAAGACGCTAGCAAATAGATTAAGAACTCATCAAACAACTATATGGTTGTTCAATATCAACAAAGAACCAAATAGAAATATCTACACCGTGACACATTTTTATATGAAGTTTGCTATGACAACCGTAACAGAGAGTAAGGAATGGATTCTTACTTCTTTACTATGTTAGCTCCTAGGCTAAAGTAAGCTTGTTGTGAACTTAGGTGCATAGAGATAGTACCATTAGAGACACTTGTCCATATGGTGAAGCTTGAAGTCAATGACTGCTACTTTGGTGTGCTTCCTTGTACGATGAAATCAATATCGTATATCAAAGAGGTATGGTTGGAAAAGCAGGTTGATAATAGGAGCAACTGTATTAGATAGAAGGAAGATCATGAGGTATATCTTATGCTCAATTACTGACCAAACTTTATGCGTACACATGGATTGTGAGAAAGCATGACTGGCTCATAACATAAGTATGGTATTTGAATATGCTCTTTCGAGGGATTGAGAGACTCAAATAAGACAACACAAATGATATGGGGAACATGAGTTCCTTGTATGTTTGAATTTGTGATATGTGCTATCCTTAGGATGGTTCATTGGGGGATTTTGTTTAAGGTGTTCCGCTTAAAGGTACTTATGGTCATACCCGCACGAATATGTGATTCTATTTGGAATAGAAAAATAGGATTATTGCACCCGCTAGAGTATGCTGGCATATAGACCAGACTAGTCGATCTAGACCTGGTCCGATCCAGCCCAAGTCGACCCACAGGGGGCGTACCCTTGTTTGCTTAGGTGTGCTCCTAAGGGTGCACCCTTGGGAACTTGTCTAGATTCGTCGAATTTAGGAATTCTAAGGCCTATATATATATATATATATATATATATATATATATATATATATATGAATTTCTCATGTGGAGAAATCCTAATCATAGCCTATAAGTTACTCCTCTTTCTCCACCCCTCATTCTCCTTCCTACGTAAAAGCTATGTATGCAGTGTGGAGATCAAGAAGGCTCTACTTGTAGGACCCTTCACAATTATGAGTGATAGAGATTGTGGGAGAAGTTCGATTCAAACACGCATCGAAGATAAACAATCTAATGTTACGTTACCTTCGATACCTAGATCTCCTAAAAGCTATAAGAAGAATTCACCAACAATATATAATTCATAATATTTAATGATCCCTTATCCATGACATTATTAATCTCTCCTTATCAACTACCAACGTACCAAAAGTACACTAAGCAATATTATGTGAAATGTTTAACATTATCATGTATATATATATCATAAATGCAAAACCACATTTGATATAGAACTGACTACTGCTCGAAATTCTTTAGTGAATAAATACTATTAAAATAAGTCAAATTAGTGATGCCAAAAGGCGTCGCTAATGTCTAAATAAATATCGCTAATAACATTTAATGACATTTTCAATGAGTCGTATAACAACTAGTCACTGAACCACAAAATGTTGATAAATGTCGCACTTATGACATATTTAACAATACCTACAACATCGCTAGATTTTTCAGGTTTATTGACGTTGGACAACATCTGAGAACAAGCACTGCTAATTTAGTCGATGCTTGTTGCCAAAATAGCGACAAAATATCAATGTATGGAAGGAGGTTAGCGACATGGGTTGATGACATGACAACGTCTGCCATATTAGTGACGTATGGCGACATATAACGACAAGGGACGTCGAATATGTCGCTAAAGGCCGCTACACTTCTAAGTTGTAGTGGCTTTTATCGAGGTTTAGAGATGTACTGATATGTGTAGCGACGTTCGGATACATGTTTGCGACATTTTTTTCGTCGCTGAACGTCACTAATTTCAAAAAAAAAAAGTTTAAAAAAATGCAGCATCATATTTTGATACAATATGAATATATCACAAAATATATACAAATATAATATATAGAAATAAATCACACATAATATGTCTGATACATACAATATATCACAGAATATATAAATATATAAACATAGAATATAAGAAAAAAATTCACAACTAATGTACAATACATAATTGATCATAATTTACGATAAAAAAAAAACCCAACCATAATGTTCATAACCAACCAAAATTGATTATAATTACCAACATTTGATGTACACTACTCTTTGTGTACTCATAAATTACCAAACAGTTTCGTTGTTTCTAGTATAATAACCACCACCACACGATGAATGCTTGGGAGGCACACTCCGTAGCACTTTGGCAGTGCACTTCTTTGCTTACTTAGAAATTATCAAGAAGGAGGGGGTTTTCGATTTGTGGGAGGGGAGTGCAAAATTTTGAAAGAAATTAGGGAGAGAAAAATACGAAGGGGTCGGGAGGAGTTATTTCTGATCGGCCGTCATTAAATATTTAGCGATGTCTCAACGAGGACGTTGCTAAACATAGCTGGTATTAAAATTTTAGCGACATGTAGTGCACGACGTCACTAAACATCATTTTTATTAAAATTTTGGCGCAACGTGCAACGACTAATAACGATGTCTGTTACCGTAATATCTAACAGTAGTCACGACTAGTCGTCGTCAGCAATGACGTATTTTATTGGAGTCACTATTTCTTTTGAATTTAGCACGTCTGATATTTTGAATACATTACTAATATGACTTTTTTTTTGGGTAGTGAAAACACACGACACACAATTCAATCTTATGTATCGTGTATACAAACAAAATAAATCATAGTCTTGCGTATCTTATTTGATGTAAGCGTCACCCAATTTTGATTGTGCAAGGCTTTTGGTATTAGGTATTTTTTATTCATCTTAAAAGGAAATAAAAGTCATCTATACAAATATGTGTCTATATATATTTTTTATCCCACATCTAGTCTGCCAAATGGAGTGACATGTCATTAAATATATTAAAGTTTTTTGTTTGGATTAGATATTAAAAAACAATCTACAGAAAAATATATTTTAACAAAATTAACGGTAGAGAACAAAGTTTATAAAAATTTGAAGTAGAGAACAAAAACGCATGTGTTAAGTGCATTCTCGATAAAAAAAATACGTAAAGAGCGAGAACGCATATAACATATACGTTTTTAAATAAAAAATTAATTTTTAACTGTAGCCGCACCTACTAAATACTTTTTCATGTTTTATATATTTTTTTTACAAAAGAAAATAAAATACAGTTAAAAAATAAATCTGAAAACGCACCTAATACGTGCGGTTTCAAATATTTAAAAAAAAAACTCAGGAAAAAAAAGTAAAAAGAAAAAAAAAAAGATGAAAACTAACCTACTAGGTGCGGTTTGTTTTAAAAGCGGGAATTTTTATTTTTTTTGTTCCATTTTTTTTTCTTTTCTTTTCAATGTCTTCCGGCAATCTTGTTTTCGAAGAGACTTAGAAGTGATTCCTCATTGACAACTTTTGTCACTGTAGTATTCGGTTTATGCATTTACAACGACTATATTACTTTTAGAACAGCTATATTACTCTTACAATACTTTTACAACAGCTATATTACTTTTACAACAGCTATATTACTTTTCTTTAGTTTATAAATATAAATATCATCTCATATCCACAACAGCAACAAATAAAATTCTCTACTCTTCTCTTTTGTTCTTTCTTCTCTTTATCTTCAGATTCTTCAACAGCAGCAGATAGAAATTTTATCTTAAATCCACATACAGCAGCAGTTTACGTACACAACAGCTCTCCACAAACTGCAACAGCTATCTCGACAAACTGCAACAACTCTCTTCAAATTTCTTTCTTTCCATTATTTTTTATTACTTATGGATCAAACCATAAATATGATATGTTGTCACGGAGGTACACTAAATAATTTATCTTATGAAGGAGGTAGAAGTGAATTTTTTTTTAGCGTATAAAAATATTACATTAGAAATTTTACGCAATCTTATTGTTCAAAATTATTTTATTACATATAATTTTATAATAAACTGGATATTTTTTGATACTTGTTTCGAAATAAATTCTGAAAATGCATGAAATTATGTTGTTCAAAGTATTTTTGGTTCATCGTGTATACAAATTTATATTACTCCATCAGTAACAAATTTTGATAGCAATATCATTTCAAGTGCTCAACCATTTTGTAATCAAGTAGTCAATCATATAGGTGCTAGTTCTTCAAACCAAATTGAAGAGAGCAATAATGATGAAATAGTGATGATTTAATTGAAGATTTAGATTATTATTTAGATGCCAATGACAATAGTAGTTTAGATGTTAATAATATTTCTGGATTATTTCTAAGAAGAACATTTGATTCTCGTTTTGTATT
Source organism: Iris macrosiphon (assembly GCA_036927795.1). Classification (NCBI taxonomy): domain Eukaryota; kingdom Viridiplantae; phylum Streptophyta; class Magnoliopsida; order Asparagales; family Iridaceae; genus Iris; species Iris macrosiphon. Next base: position 271,414,571 of record JAYESA010000005.1, read on the forward strand.
TAAAAATTTTATAAGTAATATTGCAATTGCACATAATTTTACTTGTTCAAGTAATGCGAACAATGCTAAACGAATTGTGTATACTTGTGACTCTCCAAATTGTGGTTGGAGGGTATATGCTACAACTGTTGGCACGGGCGAGTCATTTACTATTTCAACATTAGAAACTCGACATTCATGTTTAGGTGGAGTTACAGAAAGTTATCCATTAGCTACAACTGCATGGGTTAAAAATCAGATAATTGAAAGAATTAGAGATAACAACTCTTATAGCCCAGCACACATTGTAAATGATAATATAGAGATCATCAAGTACGTATTACATATTCTAAAGCATGGAAAGCATGAGACATTACGTTATCTGAAATTTTTGGTACGTATGTTGATGCATATGGTAATCTCAAAAAATATTGTTATACAATTATCGAAACAAATCCTGGGAGAAAATGTTACTTAAAGACGGTCGAAAATAATATATTTCAAAGAATATTTATTTGTTTTAAGGCATGTATGGATAATTTTTTGAGTGGTTGTTTACCTGTAATTAGTGTAGATGCTACTTTTCTTACATCTACATATCAAGATAATTTATATGTTGCTTGTGCTCATGATCCCAACTATCAATTATATCCAATTGCTTATGATGTTGATGAAAATGAAAGTACTGATTCTTGGACATGGTTTTTACATTGTTTGAAATTTTCTTTTAAAGGTTATTTTGATCAATGGAATATAATTTTATTTATATCAGATAAGCAGAAATGATTAATTCGTGGAATACGTGACACCTTTCCAGAATTTCCACATTTTTTCTGTATTCAATATTTCAAACAAAATATGAAAAAATGCATCCGGCACCGACCAATATCAAAAATGGTTAGATCAGCTTGCTAGATCTAATAATGAGGTGGATGCGAATATTTTGTTTGAAAAAATAAAATCATCGAATATTAATGTTTTCAATTGGATTGTTGGTAGAAATGATGAAAATCGTAGATTTGAACACTGTATAACAGCTTATGCTCCGTATCCAAGATTAGACATTAACACTTCAAATATTGCTGAAATTTTTAATAATTGGATTAAAACTTTACGTGATAAACCAATAATGACACTTCTTGATGGTATTAGAGCAAAGATTATAACACTTCATGATAAAAATCGACGAAATGCTAAAAATTTGTCAACACAATATTGTCCAAGAATGCTACAAACTATGGCATACATCAAAAGAGAGTCACACCAATTTCAAATATTTAAAGTTAGAAGTTGTGCGTTTGAAATAAGAGATCATAAAACCAGTAGAACGTACGTGGTTCATTTAGATCGTAAATATTGTACATGTTGTAGGTGGCAACATACTTTACTGCCATGTGTACATGCTTGTTTTGCTTGTGAGTCTTCTGATGTTACAATTGAAAGTTTGTATCCAGATGAGTTTTTTGCTGAAGCACTGAGAAGAGTATATGCGCCTCAAATAGAACCAATTCCAGACCCTTACAATCCCGAAGGTGAATTGGTTAGAGGCCAAATTGGAGTACCCAATGTAAGGCGCAAAGCTGGGAGACCAAAAAGAACCACATCAAAACGAAGGATTTATCGACAAGAGATCTCCATTGCAGTATTTGTGGTGGACTGGGACACAATAAAAGAAAATGTACAAACCAACCGATAGAGTAAAAATATAATTGCTATTAGAGTTCTAGTCTTTGTACATTACTTCTGCATAATAAAAGTTTCCTATATTACTTCTACGTAATAAAAGTACAAATAACGATACTAGTCACTCTCCCCTGTCAAGGCATCTATAATTCGGACGATCGATGGGCCTAAGACCTAGTCGCGATCTCCGTCGTACTGTATTCTCCTGTGAGTAATAATCCCACCAAGGGTCTCCCTCACCAGTCTCTTAGTGAGTCTGCGAATCATCCAACTGAGACCATCCCTCGCTAGTCTCTTGGTGAGTCTGCGAATAATCCAACTGAGATAATCCCTCGCCAGTCTCCCGATGAGTCTATGAACCATCCCACTGAGACCATCCCTCACCAGTCTCTTGGTGAGTCTGCAAATAATCCCAATGAGAGGATCCCTCGCCAGTCTCTCGATGAGTCTACGAATAATCCAAATGAGAACATCCCTCGCCAGTCGGTCGATGTGTCTGCGAACCACGCAACTACGAAGTACCCTCGCCAGCATGTCGATCTACCTGATGTGGTAATCTCCTACGAGGACGTGCTCGTTTTTGAGTAATGATGGCGGTAGGATGATCCGGTTGGATATTTAATTGAACCATCGACGGCTCCAAGGATGGGCCAAAAAATTTTGACGTGTTTTGTAAAAGAGCTCGTGGATTGATATCAGGATCTGTAGATCCTTGAGATAGTACGGGTATCTGAAATTACAAATATATTAAGCACTAGTCATATACATGTAAATATTTAACTAAATAATAAACATAACGTACCGCATAATTTACACATTCATTTAATGTACGCAAGCTAAGATCGTCTATAGCCCGAGGTTGAAATTGAGGCTCCGTTAAAACTATTACCGGGTTTTGAATACGCGGTGACCCGTACCATACCCTATATTCGTATGACCCAACCACTGTAAAATCAAACAAGTTGGAACCCGTCAGTTTAAAATCTGAAAATATAATTTACTACAAATTTAATAACCTAATTGACTTACCATCTGTAGAAGCATGAAAAATACGCTGGGAAATTACACGCGTAAACCCTCAACATGCAGGAAGTCCGCGTAAAACAGATCTCCAGCACTGGGTGGCGTAAGACATGACTTCAGAGCCATTGGCGTACAACAGAGCTTTAACGCTATTCAGCGTAAAATATAGCTCCAGAACAACCCGCGTAATGCAGTATTTTCAGACTACTTCGGCGTAAAACTTGTCTGCTTTTAATGCAGCGGGAAGTTGTACGAGGAACTCTTCGTATTCCTCGAATGAACCTGTCAGATGACGCAGTGAACCTGACTCCTGACAAAGAGTACTGTACGACGATCGAGAGGACGGCTGCAATGATGATTCTACACAGAGCCCCAGACTGTCGTCTAGTGACATAACCCTTGATATAAGACATTGTTTACGCATTCAAGGAATATGTTGCCTATTTTACACAGGCAAAGATGAGCTTTTATGCTCACGAAGAGACGAAACCAATTGCCACGTCAAAGGCTGTTCTTCGTACAGAACTCGAGGCACGTCTCTGCAGTTAATGCACGTGATGGGGGCAGATCTCTGCATTTAATGCATGAGATTTGTTTCTACTTTTAACGACTGGATGAGCTATAATTAGGGCTAATACGTCCACATCACCATCCCCGCACATTACGTCAACCAGGCTATTTTTAGCTATAGGAGCACGTTGTACGCTATCTCCTTGAAATACGCCGACCTGGCTATTTTTAACTATAGGAGTACACCGTACGCTATCTCCTCGAAATACGCCAACTCAGGCTATATTTGCAAAGCATCAAGCTTTACGCAGAACTCGGCTTCTACGCCAACCTAACAGCTATTTGGCTTCTACGCCAACATGACAGCTATTTGGCTTCTACGCTAGCAGGACAGCTACTTGGCTTTTACGCCATCAGAACAGCTATTTGGCTTTTATGCCTATGAGACAGTTATTTGGCTTTTATGCCAACCATCTCTACGCAAGGGATAGTTATCTACGTGGCTTGCATGCCGTGATCTTCGATAAGCGATTATACGCATTCCCTCATAATGGGACACGCGTCACACGCCAATTCAAGAGATTATTCATACGTGGGTAGCAGTTATTATAACCGCCGCGTAAAAGGTGCAGCTCTCTCTGTTGTTCGGTTTCTACGCCGACTGTAGTTGAACTCTATAAATAGAGACCTCCGGCCACGGAGGTCAAAGGGGAGAAAAGGTGGAGAGACAGCGATCAAAAGGTGGCAACGAGAGTTCAATTCCTCCTGCAGTCTTTGAAGCTTCCTTTTTTTGTCTTCTACAGCACTTCTTCGTCATCGTATGGTCCAAGGGACAAAGTGATCGACCGCAGATCAGACTCCAATAGCAATATTTCCCCAGAATCAAATTTTTGTACTTAACATCCTCATATAGGATTAAATGTACTTCTTTTTCTTGTTTGTAAACCAAAGAAAGGGTTTCGTATAAACCTAGTTTCAATTTCTTTCGTTTATTATCAAACACAAGATGGCGACTCTGCTGGGAAAAACTTTCTCATCTGACGAGAAAGCCATTGCTCAACACGATGCTGTATCCGTAGGATCAACGAAGAAGACCTTGGTCGTCCAATTCGACCAGTCATCTTACAAAGACATGCTTCGAGCAGGGGGTAGCTCGCATTCCCTCTTTGTCTAAGACAACAGGAAATTGCATAAAGTATGGATGCCCAGGACATCCTCTACCCTTCCTGCGGTCTCTCTCTCTCTCTGACCAACAAGGTTGTAGCATCGTAACCTCCGCGTACTGCGCTTAAAACTTCGTCTCCCGTCTGTGATGTGGCAGACAAAACTTCTGGCAATGCCTTAGTGCCAATCCAGAAGTCTACTCTGCGTCCTGCGGGTAAAACTTTGTCTCTTGTCTGTGACGTGGCAGACAAAACTTCTGACAATGCCTCAGGGCCAATCCAGAAGTCTACACCGCGCCCCGCACGTAAAATTTAGTCTCCCGTCTGTGAACTGGCAGAAATTTTTTTTGGCAATGCCTTAGTGCCAATCCAGAAGTCTACTCCGCGTCCTGCGCGTAAAACTTCTCTCCCGTTTGTGACGTGGCAGACAAAACTTTTGGCAATGCCTCAGGACCAATCCAGAAGTCTACACTGTGCCTCGCGCATAAAATTCAGTCTCCCGTCTGTGACGTGGCAGACAAAACTTCTGGCAATGCCTCAGGGCCAATCCAGAAGTCTATACGGCGCCCCGCGCGTAAAATACAATCTCCCGTCTGTGACGTGGCAGACAAAATTTCTGATAATGCCTCAGTGCCAATTCAGAAATTCCAAAAGCACTCCGCGCGTAAAAATACATTTTCCCTCAGTGAAGAGGCAAATGGTCCTTGCAACCACCGCAAGGAAAAACAAGTGGTGAAATTCCTGACCTCTCGGCTTTTATGCCATCAAGAGAAGAATCTGCCCGCTCTTCAGATTACGCGGAATGCTGACGGCCGATTGAGGACTTCCTCAGTTTTACGCCAACCTGTGCAAAGTGCCAGATTACGCCAGGATAAGCCCCTCAGCGTAAAGAAGACCCGGTTCACGGGAACATACGCTCCTCATGGATCATGTGCTACTCACATGGCTGAACTGCTCTACTCATATGGCAGAGAAAGTGTTCTGGTTCCTAATCTCCACAGGCCCAATGATGTAAAAAGGCAGAATAAGTCTTCTTCATCTTATTTTGTTAATATCGCTGATTTGCGTGATTTCTTGATCCAGAAACGCAAAGACAGGGATCAAAATCAAAATTTAGCGCCCCTAACTTCCAAGCATGGAGAGATCATGTGGGAAGATGCGTCAAGATCTAATGTCGTTATGACATATGAGCCACATGAAGAATCTGTCTTTATTATTCCATCGACTCGCAATGATCAGCATCGAATAATCTTCGGTCAAATTGTAACTTAGTTTACAAACAAGAAAAAGAAGTACAATAGTGCATATGTGTAATATTTTCTCCTTCGTTACAAATTCTTGTAAAGAGCCATCATCCGTATCCAAGAGTCCCGGGTACGCGATAGGTGATGGATCCTCAAAATTCCCTAGCAGAGTCGCCATCTTGCGTTTGATAATAAACGAAAGAAATTGAAACTAGATTTATACGAAACCCTTTCTTTGGTTTACAAACAAGAAAAAGAAGTACAATTAATCCTATACGAGGATGTTAAGTACAAAAATTTGATTCTGGGGAAATATTGCTATAGGAGTCTGATCTGCGGTCGATCAATTTGTCCCTTGGACTACACGATGACGAAGAAGTGTTGTAGAAGACAAAAAAAAAGAAGCTTCAAAGATTGCAGGAGGGGTTGAACTCTCGTTGGCAAAGCTCTCTATATGTGCTCTCTTAACCTTGAAAAATCTTCGACCCTTTCGACCGCTGTTGTCACACCCCGATCTCCCGCAGGCTATTCCGGCCGTTCCCGCTAGGCGGGAATCACCCTCGCCAGCGCTCCCGCGGAACGATCACTTTGACCCATCCGGGCGTGATGCCGCACGAGCGTGATCCACGTCCGTGCAAGGCCATGGTTCATTGGCTGGCGGCAAGAGTTCTAAGCCACAGAGTCGCACAGATTGTCCGAGTGCAGCGGAGTCATAAACGCATAGCGATTTGATAACAGGTTCACTGAGTCGACAAATATAGCGGAAGTATTGAACACAAGTTTGAAGTAAGCAACTCTTTATTGATATAAACAGGGTTACAGGCGGCGTATAGCCGAGATTACAAGTCGCTCAAGCCTCTCTCTCTGAAACAGTAAAAGCGTGCCAAGTGGCTACAACTGTGGAATGATTGTACAGGCGATATTCAGGCGATGTTCTACATTATGTCTTGTATATGTGCTTCAGTCCCGGACACACCGTTGCAAGGATTCAGAGGGAACTCCTGGCCTTAGCACGCACGAAGGAGGCGTCCGCACCGAACGAGGTTCTCCCGCACCCTGCATACAAACTGGTGGATTATCAGTACATTGAATGCACTGGTGGGGAAGCTACTCGCCCGCTCGACAAATCCAAACACGTAATACAGGTTCCGTGCACATCTATTAAGTTGTCTTTCTAGTTGCCTTAAGATCAGTTTCATGCAAACATTGAATAGCCTAACGTGTCGGGCAGTGCGCCGTGCAACATGAGAGGAAACACGGCGAGACTTACCAACTTACCATCTCCTTCCCTGTCCAAGGCAAACATTGTTAATTTAAGCACGGGCAAGTATAAGCATTCAGGAGGCAAGCATATACAAACACGAGGGTCATTTTAACATGATCGTTCAGGTGTTCAGTTGTTCATTTATGCGATGCAGTGACTCGCACGCGGATAGCCGCTAAGCGAGGATGACTTATCTATATGAACACGGTCGCTGGCAAAGCCATTATGGACGTAGTCGAGGACAAGGATAGCATGTTACGTGTGTACACGAGGCACACAAACACGATGTGTTGCAAGCTATCCTCCCTGCATACGAGACTACACACGAGCTCCATCCGGACCGGATCGGCCCCAGTGCCCCGGTGACCGTCCGTGGAACTAGTCCGCGACATGCAAGTCAGGGTTAACCAATCTCAGGCAACACGATTTATTTGACCAATCTCAGGCAACACGATTTATTAGACCAATCTCAGGCAACACGATTACACGAGATACACGAGAACACGCGTGCACTAGAACACGAGAACACGAGAACACGAGTGCACGGGAACACGAGTACACGAGTATACGGGATACTTGAATCTTGGTTCTGTACAATAACTTGTCTTGATGCATTCCCCTGGTTCGGGGCTGCCTTGGTGACCTAATGGTCCCGGATACTTGCAGGGTCAATCATGCACGGAACGACTACTTAGTAGTCTCCCGGAGTTGGATGAAAACAAGGCAACATTCAAGCAGACAAGCATGCGTTCTAAGGAACATAAGTAAACACGTTTGCTCGGACCCGAAGGTAAGCCGAGAGTTAGATCGTTAGGGGACTTGGCATGCGAGGGTCTGAATACAAGCAGTATTTCATTTCCATGTTCTAGCATAGCAATATAAGTTGGGATTATTCCCTTAGCTAGGTGCATTGGATTTATTAGCATACAGGGGTGATTCACCTAGCGATTAGCATGTATCAATCCAGATTTTATGTGTGCTGGCTTAGCAAAGACAAGTTTACCGTAGCCACCCACCTTAGCGATGATTCGCCTCGGTAGAGCGATACGTCTGAGCGAGCCTCTGAAAGTCCAAGCCGGATTCCTGTAGGGGCAAGTCTGGATATCCTTTGCTTCTCCTTTGAGGCAAAGCGGGTCGGGACAGTTGCACTTTTGCCGTTTGAGACGGCAGTCCGCTTGAGCGGAACGGGATGTTATATCCTACCCAACTTAGAAAAAGTCTCTTCCTCGAGACTTACTAAGGACAAGCAGTGATCTAGGGTTGAGGCAATCCTAGACAAGTTATTGTACTTGTTCATTTGGATATTCACTTGCACAAGCTTCGAAATCAGCATATCGCTTAGACTGGATCGTGCACACTTTCGAAGGGCCCCTCTAGCGTGAACACGTCAACCGGCTTAGTGATAGCGAAGTCTTAGCACTCGAGTTTCATCTTTTCTTAAGTCTTGGATGGTGCACTAGTTCAAGACGTCCCTCGAATAGATGCATTCAACCAAACTTAGAGTTAGTGAAAATCGGACAAGCTACTAGCGATACTCTCAAAAGGTTCGCACAGGTTGGCACAAAGGCCACTCGCAGCATACAACCAGACAAGCAAGCATATCATTACATTCAAAATGCATTTTAAAAGTATTTAGACTTATTATTGGAACATCCCATCGAGGCATTGAGAGAAAGCGTGCACATAACCCACGAACGAGCTTTCGAAACAGAGATATCGAATTGGAGGCCAAAGGCGTAGAAGCCAGGCTCTGATACCAACATGTCACGCCCCGATCTCCCGCAGGCTATTTCGGCCATTCCCGCTAGGCGGGAATCACCCTCGCCAGCGCTCCCGCGGAACGATCGCTTTGACCCATCCGGGCGTGATGCCGCACGAGCGTGATCCACGCCCGTGCAAGGCCATGGTTCATTGGCTGGCGGCAAGAGTTCTAAGCCACAGAGTCGCACAGATTGTTCGAGTGTAGCGGAGTCATGAACGCATAGCTATTTGATAACAGGTTCACTGAGTCGACAAATATAGCGGAAGCATTGAACACAAGTTTGAAGTAAGCAACTCTTTATTGATATAAACAGGGTTACAGGCGGCGTATAGCCGAGATTACAAGTCGCTCAAGCCTTTCTCTCTCTGAAACAGTAAAAGCGTGCCAAGTGGCTACAACTGTGGAATGATTGTACAGGCGATGTTCTATATTATGTCTTGTATATGTGCTTCAGTCCCGGACGCACCGTTGCAAGGCTTCAGAGGGAACTCCTGGCCTTAGCACGCACGAAGGAGGCGTCCCCACCGAACAAGGTTCTCCCGCACCCTGCATACAAACTGGTGGATTATCAGTACATTGAATGCACTGGTGGGGAAGATACTCGCCCGCTCGACAAATCCAAACACGTAATACAGGTTTCGTGCACATCTATTAAGTTGTCTTTCTAGTTGCCTTAAGATCAGTTTCATGCAAACATTGAATAGCCTAACGTACGTATCGGGCAGTGCGCCGTGCAACATGAGAGGAAACACGGCGAGACTTACCAACTTACCATCTCCTTCCCTGTCCAAGGCAAACATTGTTAATTTAAGCACGGGCAAGTATAAGCATTCAGGAGGCAAGCATATGCAAACACGAGGGTCATTTTAACATGATTGTTCAGGTATTCAGTTGTTCATTTATGCGATGCAGTGACTCGCACGCAGATAGCCGCTAAGCGAGGATGACTTATCTATATGAACACGGTCGCTGGCAAAGCCATTATGGACATAGTCGAGGACAAGGATAGCATGCTACGCGTGTACACGAGGCACACGAACACGATGCATTGCAAGCTATCCTCCCTGCACACGAGACTACACACGAGCTCCATCCGGACTGGATCGGCCCCAGTGCCCCGGTGACCGTCCGTAGAACTAGTCCGCGACATGTAAGTCAGGGTTAACCAATCTCAGGCAACACGATTTAACCAATCTCAGGCAACACGATTTATTAGACCAATCTCAGGCAACACGATTACACGAGAACACGCGTGCACTAGAACACGAGAATACGAGAACACGAGTGCACGAAAACACGAGTACACGAGTATACGGGATACTTGAATCTTGGTTCTGTACAATAACTTGTCTTGATGCATTCCCCTAGTTCGGGGCTGCCTTGGTGACCTAATGGTCCCGGATACTTGCAGGGTCAATCATGCACGGAACGACTACTTAGTTGTCTCCCGGAGTTGGATGAAAACAAGGCAACATTCAAGCAGACAAGCATGCGTTCTAAGGAACATAAGTAAACACGTTTGCTCGGACCCGAAGGTAAGCCGAGAGTTAGATCGTTAGGGGACTTGGCATGCGAGGGTCTGAATACAAGCAGTATTTTATTTCCATGTTCTAGCATAGCAATACAAGTTGGGATTATTCCCTTAGCTAGGTGCGTTGGATTTATTAGCATGCAGGGGTGATTCACCTAGCGATTAGCATGTATCAATTCCAGATTTTATGTGTGCTAGCTAAGCAAAGACAAGTTCACCGTAGCCATCCACCTTAGCGATGATTCGCCTGGGTAGAGCGATACGTCTGAGCGAGCCTCTGAAAGTCCAAGCCGGATTCCTGTAGGGGCAAGTCTGGATATCCTTTGCTTCTCCTTTGAGGCAAAGCGGGTCGGGATAGTTGCACTTTTGCCGTTTGAGACGGCAGTTCGCTTGAGCGGAACGGGGTGTTACATCCTACCCAACTTAGAAAAAGTCTCGTCCTCGAGACTTACTAAGGACAAGCAGTGATCTAGGGTTGAGGCAATCCTAGACAAGTCGTTGTACTTGTTCATTTGGATATTCACTTGCACAAGCTTCGAAATCAGCATATCGCTTAGACTTGATCGTGCGCACTTTCGAAGGGCCCCTCTAGCGTGAACACGTCAACCAGCTTAGTGATAGAGAAGTCTTAGCACTCGAGTTTCACCTTTTCTTAAGTCTTGGATGGTGCACTAGTTCAAGGCGTCCCTCGAATAGATGCATTCAACCAAACTTAGAGTTAGTAAAAATCGGACAAGCTACTAGCGATACTCTCAAAGGGTTCGCACAGGTTGGCACAAAGGCCACTCGCAGCATACAACCAGACAAGCAAGCATATCATTACATTCAAAACGCATTTTGAAAGTATTTAGACTTATTGTTGGAACATACCATCGAGGCATTGAGAGAGAGCGTGCACATAACCCACGAACGAGCTTTCGAAACAGAGATATCGAATTGGAGGCCAAAGGCGTAGAAGCCAGGCTCTGATACCAACATGTCACACCCCGATCTCCCGCAGGCTATTTCGGCTATTCCCGCTAGGCGGGAATCACCCTCGCCAGCGCTCCCACGGAACGATCGCTTTGACCCATCCGGACGTGATGCCGCACGAGCGTGATCCACGCCCGTGCAAGGCCATGGTTCATTGGCTAGCGGCAAGAGTTCTAAGCCACAGAGTCGTACAGATTGTCCGAGTACAGCGAGTCATGAACGCATAGCGATTTGATAACAGGTTCACTGAGTCGACAAATATAGCGGAAGCATTAAACACAAGTTTGAAGTAAGCAACTCTTTATTGATATAAACAGGGTTACAGGCGGCGTATAGCCGAGATTATAAGTCGCTCAAGCCTCTCTCTCTGAAACAGTAAAAGCGTGCCAAGTGGCTACAACTGTGGAATGATTGTACAGGCGATGTTCTACATTATGTCTTGTATATGTGCTTCAGTCCCGGACACACCGTTGCAAGGCTTTAGAGGGAACTCCTGGCCTTAGCACACACGAAGGAGGTATCCGCACCGAACGAGGTTCTCCCGCACCCTGCATACAAACTGGTGGATTATCAGTACATTGAATGCACTGGTGGGAAAGCTACTCGCCCGCTCGACAAATCCAAACACGTAATACAGGTTCCGTGCACAACTATTAAGTTGTCTTTCTAGTTTCCTTAAGATCAATTTTATGCAAACATTGAATAGCCTAACGTGTCGGGCAGTGCGCCGTGCAACATGAGAGGAAACACGGCGAGACTTACCAACTTACCATCTCCTTTCCTGTCCAAGGCAAACATTGTTAATTTAAGCACGGGCAAGTATAAGCATTCAGGAGGCAAGCATATGCAAACACGAGGGTTATTTTAACATGATTGTTCAGGTGTTCAGTTGTTCATTTATGCGATGCAGTGACTCGCACGCGGATAGCCGCTAAGCGAGGATGACTTATCTATATAAACACGGTCGCTGGCAAAGCCATTATGGACGTAGTCGAGGACAAGGATAGCATGCTACGCGTATACACGAGGCACACGAACACGATGCGTTGCAAGCTATCCTCCCTGCACACGAGACTACACACGAGCTCCATCCGGACCGGATCGACCCCAGTGCCCCGGTGACCGTCCGTGGAACTAGTCCGCGACATGCAAGTCAGGGTTAACCAATCTCAGGCAACACGATTTAACCAATCTCAGGCAACACGATTTATTAGACCAATCTCAGGCAACACGATTACACGAGAACACGCGTGCACTAGAACACGAGAACATGAGAACACGAGTGCACGAAAACACGAGTACACGAGTATACGGGATACTTGCATCTTGGTTCTGTACAATAACTTGTCTTGATGCATTCCCCTGGTTCGAGGCTGCCTTGGTGACCTAATGGTCCCGGATACTTGCAGGGTCAATCATGCACGGAATGACTACTTAGTAGTCTCCCGGAGTTGGATGAAAACAAGGCAACATTCAAGCAGACAAGCATGCGTTCTAAGGAACATAAGTAAACACGTTTGCTCGGACCCGAAGGTAAGCCGAGAGTTAGATCGTTAGGGGACTTGGCATGCGAGGGTCTGAATACAAGCAGTATTTCATTTCCATATTCTAGCATAGCAATACAAGTTGGAATTATTCCCTTAGCTAGGTGCGTTGGATTTATTAGCATACAGGGGTGATTCACCTAGCGATTAGCATGTATCAATCCAGATTTTATGTGTGCTGGCTAAGCAAAGACAAGTTCACCGTAGCCACCCACCTTAGCGATGATTCGCCTCGGTAGAGCGATACGTCTGAGCGAGCCTCTGAAAGTCCAAGTCGGATTCCTGTAGGGGCAAGTCTGGATATCCTTTGCTTCTCCTTTGAGGCAAAGCGGGTCGGGACAGTTGCACTTTTGTCGTTTGAGACGGCAGTCCGCTTGAGCGGAACGGGGTGTTACATCCTACCCAACTTAGAAAAAGTCTCGTCCTCGAGACTTACTAAGGACAAGCAGTGATCTAGGGTTGAGGCAATCCTAGACAAGTCGTTATACTTGTTCATTTGGACATTCACTTGCACAAGCTTCAAAATCAGCATATCGCTTAGACTTGATCGTGCGCACTTTCGAAGGGCCCCTCTAGCGTGAACACGTCAACCAGCTTAGTGATAGAGAAGTCTTAGCACTTGAGTTTCACCTTTTCTTAAGTCTTAGATGGTGCACTAGTTCAAGGCGTCCCTCGAATAGATGCATTCAACCAAACTTAGAGTTAGTAAAAATCGGACAAGCTACTAGCGATACTTTCAAAGGGTTCGCACAGGTTGGCACAAAGGCCACTCGCAGCATACAACCAGACAAACAAGCATATCATTACATTCAAAACGCATTTTGAAAGTATTTTGACTTATTGTTGGAACATCCCATCGAGGCATTGAGAGAGAGCGTGCACATAACCCACGAACGAGCTTTCGAAACAGAGATATCGAATTAGAGGCCAAAGGCGTAGAAGCCAGGCTCTGATACCAACATGTCATACCCCGATCTCCCGCAGGCTATTTCGGCCGTTCCTGCTAGGCGGGAATCACCCTCGCCAGCGCTCCCGCGGAACGATCGCTTTGACCCATCCGGGCGTGATGCCGCACGAGCGTGATCCACGCCCGTGCAAGGCCATGGTTCATTGGCTGGCGACAAGAGTTCTAAGCCACAGAGTCGCACAGATTATCCGAGTGCAGCAGAGTCATGAACGCATAGCGATTTGATAACAGGTTCACTGAGTCGACAAATATATCGGAAGCATTGAACACAATTTTGAAGTAAGCAACTCTTTATTGATATAAACAGGGTTACAGGCGGCGTATAACCGAGATTACAAGTCGCTCAAGCCTCTCTCTCTGAAACAGTAAAAGCGTGCCAAGTGGCTACAATTGTGGAATGATTGTACAGGCGATGTTCAGGCGATATTCTACATTATGTCTTTTATATGTGCTTCAGTCCCGGACGTACCGTTGCAAGGCTTCAGAGGGAACTCCTGGCCTTAGCACGCACGAAGGAGGCGTCCGCACCGAACGAGGTTCTCCCGCACCCTGCATACAAACTGGTGGATTATCAGTACATTGAATGTACTGGTGGGGAAGCTACTCGCCCGCTCGACAAATCCAAATACGTAATACAGGTTCCGTGCACAACTATTAAGTTGTCTTTCTAGTTTCCTTAAGATAAGTTTTATGCAAACATTGAATAGCCTAACGTGTCGGACAGTGCGCCGTGCAACATGAGAGGAAATACGGCGAGACTTACCAACTTACCATCTCCTTCCCTGTCCAAGGCAAACATTGTTAATTTAAGCACGGGCAAGTATAAGCATTCAGGAGGCAAGCATATGCAAACACGAGGGTCATTTTAACATGATTGTTCAGGTGTTCAGTTGTTCATTTATGCGATGCAGTGACTCGCACGCGGATAGCCGCTAAGCGAGGATGACTTATCTATATAAACACGGTCGCTGGCAAAGCCATTATGAACGTAGTCGAGGACAAGGATAGCATGCTACGCGTGCACACGAGGCACACGAACACGATGCATTGCAAGCTATCCTCCCTGCACACGAGACTACACACGAGCTCCATCCGGACCGGATCGGCCCCAGTGCCCCGGTGACCGTCCGTGGAACTAGTCCGCGACATGCAAGTCAGGGTTAACCAATCTCAGGCAACACGATTTAACCAATCTCAGGCAACACGATTTATTTAACCAATCTCAGGCAACACGATTTATTATACCAATCTCAGGCAACACGATTATACGAGAACACGCATGCACTAGAACACGAGAACACGAGTGCACGGAAACACGAGTACACGAGTATACGGGATACTTGAATCTTGGTTCTGTACAATAACTTGTCTTGATGCATTCCCCTAGTTCGGGGCTGCCTTGGTGACCTAATGGTCCCGGATACTTGCAGGGTCAATCATGCACGGAACGACTACTTAGTAGTCTCCCGGAGTTGGATGAAAACAAGGCAACATTCAAGCAGACAAGCATGCGTTCTAAGGAACATAAGTAAATACGTTTGCTCGGACCCGAAGGTAAGCCGAGAGTTAGATCGTTAGGGGACTTGGCATGCGAGGGTCTGAATACAAGCAGTATTTTATTTCCATGTTCTAGCATAGCAATACAAGTTGGAATTATTCCCTTAGCTAGGTGCGTTGGATTTATTAGCATGCGGGGGTGATTCACCTAGCGATTAGCATGTATCAATCCAGATTTTATGTGTGCTGGCTAAGCAAAGACAAGTTCACCGTAGCCACCCACCTTAGCGATGATTCGCCTCGGTAGAGCGATACGTCTGAGCGAGCCTCTGAAAGTCCAAGCCAGATTCCTGTAGGGGCAAGTCTGGATATCCTTTGCTTCTCCTTTGAGGCAAAGCGGGTCGGGACAGTTGCACTTTTGCCGTTTGAGACGGCAGTCCGCTTGAGCGAAACGGGGTGTTACAGTTGTCTCTCCAACTTTTCTCCCCCTTGACCTCCGTGGCCGGAGGTCTCTATTTATAGAGTTCAGCTACAGTCGGCGTAGAAACCGAACAGCGGAGAGAGCTGCACCTTTTATGCGGCGGTTATAATAACTGCTACCCACGTATGAATGATCTCCTGAATTGGCGTGTGACGCATGTCCCATTATGAGGAAATGCGTATAATCGCTTATCGAAGATCATGACATGCAAGCCACGTAGATAACTGCCCCTCGCGTAGAGATGGTTGGCATAAAAGCCAAATAACTGTCTCATAGGCGTAAAACCAAATAGTTGTTCTGATGGCGTAAAGAAGTACAAGAATTCCTCTTGGAACGTGGTGACCATTACAGATTGCCGGCGGGCGTTAAACGTTGCCCACAGCTTCTGTATCGTTCCCCTTGTACACATCAATCAACAGGGGAGGAAACTCAAGGATGAAGGTCATGGGAGAACCATTCTTTCTCCTGAAGCCTTCTATTGGTTGGTCTGCATTAGACCTTCCCACTTGCTATGCATGAGTGATGATCATTGCTTCTTGGAGCCCTATATGCCCAGTCGGTTCGCCAGGCAGTTTGGGTATGACCAATTGCATGTGGGAAATGTCATCACCAGCTTCAAGTCTAGAGGTAGACTTATTGATGGAGCCAGAGGGTTACGGTACTTCATCACAGGATGCACTGGTGTAACTTTTGCGGTGCCCGTGACTTCTCTTTCCATGGAGCTGCGCATGCTTTACTCGTACGCGCAGTTCTATGCGTCCATCAATACCTTCCATCGCAATTTTTATATGCGTGGAAGTTTTAGGATGCCCTCCCATAGGTCTACTGGAAGGGAGGATGTTCCGTCTGTTTTCTCGGATGAGAATGAAGACACCACCGGGGCAGACGAATTCTTGACGACAATACCGAGAGGCGTACTAGCTCCGCCTGTTGAGCCTCTCGTTATCCCCCATAAAAGGAAGGCTTCTGCTCCGAAAGAACCTTCTCCCCGCAAGAAGAGGATTGCCAGAGGTCCGAAAAGGGCTTCTACCAGGGAGGCTCCTAGGAGCGAGCCTGTTGTTTCCCCGGTTGGGGATGATTTGTTGATTAGAGGTCCTTCGCCTTTTAGAGAGGGAACCTCCACAGTTCCGGCCGGCAGTGCCGGAGATTCTTTGTTCGAGATTGCTGCTGCTACTACTGCTTCAGGTAGTGCTACGAGATCGCCTACAAGGCCGAGCATTTTAAGAATACCTTTATCCAGACCAATAATGGGAGTAACCCCTACCTCGTCTGTAAGTATTTCCAGCAAGATTCTACCCAATGAGCCTCGAGTGGATCTTGGTGACGACTGGGAAGACTATCCTCCAACGTCAGTTGGTGCACCCTCTTTCCAAGGTATGACAGCTCGCTTAGCCTCATTAAGAACTGATTTAGTTGTACTGGCTGCGGACGCGACATATATACCATCGGCCATGGGTAAATATCGTCTTTTATGCCTCCTTTAGGAAAATTAACATCGAGTTGATATTAACTTTCTCTTATCTTCTTTTCAGGGGAAGACATCTCAGGGGAGGGCGGAGTCGACGCAACCTTTGACTTTGTTACGGATCCTGCCGATGAAACGACAGTGTTCGATGTTGAGGGAGCAAGTTTTGAAGCTGTCAATCCTTCATCCGCAACATTTTCGGGTGCAGCCTCGCCCACTACAGTCCCGATATCTTCAGAGGAGGATGAGCCCATTGTCTCGACTGTGCCTCATTTGTCGAGCATGCCATCAACTTCGACCGTTGTTGGTGCCTCTTCTTTTGTCGCGCCATCTGTTGAAGCGACGATTGTGGCAACATCCTCTACAGTCATTCCTGGAGGGAGTTTTACCGATATCGCAGCCACTCCCAGCGTCCATTCGAATTTCGCCATGCTAGTTGAGCAGTATACTAGCGTTTTCTACATCACTTTGAAAATGCTGATATCGATGGTGCTGGAGAAGAATCTAGGCTTCGAGGCTCTGAAGATGTCCTCCAATCTCACTATAGCGCAGATTAGATATTTCAGTAACGCTGAAAGGGCTAATGCGCTAGAGCAAATAGTTAATGGTTTAGAACAACCCATTAACGAGTATTTGCAACTATCTCGAGGCAACGTCGATGATCTAGTTCAAGCTAAATATGACTCCTTAACTGCAGAGCTTGCTGAGCAAATGGAAAATCTGAACAAATCCATCCAGGAACAGCAGCAGGAGATGGATAAAGAGCGGGCTGTCTTGGTGGATTTTATTCCTCAGCTAACTAAGTACCAGGCCGAATATGAGGGAGATGAAGCGAGGGTTCGAGATTTGGAAGCTGAACTCGCTCAGGCCAGGGAGAAGCTTCTCAAGACATCGGCAGCTCGTGATGTATTTAAGGGCCAAGTGGAGATAGCTCAGCAGAACTTGACGCGTGCTGGTGTCATCCATGCCAGTTTTATTGATGCTCGGCCCGAGCTATCTCGCTTGAGCGATGATGAGGCAAGGCTGGAACAGGTTCACAACCATATTTTAAACTCCAGGAATGATAGAATGGCTGCTTTGGCACGACAGATTAGGGATTTAACTGCTCCTCCCCAATGATGTACCTTCTTGTTTCTCCTGTAATTTCTCGGAGATAATAAAGACATATTTTTTGACTTTGTGGACCCATCACTTTAGAACATGATAGGCTAAGATGAAAGTGATATCAGAGGTATCATTAACATGACATACTTTCGTTAAGGTTTTGCTGAATGTAAATCTATTCAGAAGTGATATGAACCGGATAGAATATAATCCAACTAAATTTATATACTAAACACTATCAGAGGTAATATGAATATGATAGGTTTACAAATTAGTTAAGCATATCCATTAAGAGGTTATACGAATCTGATAGAATATGATCCAGCTAACCTTTGTGCATGATATCGTCAGAATAAGATCTTCATCACACTCCGTTAAGCAAAGGAGATCAAGTAAAGTACTTCTTCAGGAATTTTTCGTTGATAGGAGCCATTGCCAAATTTCCATTAGGCTTGGCTAATCTGTAAGCGCCATTTGCAATCATATAAGGGCCCTCCCTTTCTTTATGATTGTTTGCGCGAATTTTGGACATCGTACTAGAGGTAATATGGACGTAGTATGATACCGTATTTGTTGAGGACATCCCACTGGGGAATTTTTGGTGGACCTATCATTTGTTGTGCACGTTAAGTGCAAATAATAAGTTCGAAACAAGCTCCATCAGAGGTAATGGCGACATGATAGGTATTGTGGCTGGTAAAGATATTCTGCTAAGAGGTTTTTGTGGACCCATTACTTTTTGCGCACGTTAGTGCAAGTAATAGGTTTAGGACAATCCCTGCCAGAGGTAATATAGACGTGACAATTTTTGTGGGCTTAACACCACTGGCGTACTTAAAGTTAAGTACGGGTGTTTAAGTTGAGATGACAACTGATATCAGAGGTAATATGGACATGATAATCGATAGCCGGACCAGGAAGGTTGGTTCAGAGGTAATATGGACATGATAAACTTTTGTGTTGATAGATTTCGTAGTTCAGAGGTAATATGGACGTGAACTGATCTATAGCCACAAACTGGAAGGTTTGCTCAAAGGTTACTTGGACATGGAAAATTCAGCTGGGGAAACAAAGAAATATTTGGAAAATAGTTCAGAGGTAATATGGACGTGAACTCATGTCCAAAAAATTTATTGTGGAGTAATTTTCCTGAGTAGGGATAGACCTGAAGAATTTGCTGGGGAAACTTTAGGGGCTCATCATCCGGTATTTTCTTAAGGGAGCAAATTGTTACGTTAGAGTGAAATCAATTTACTGTGATTGTCCCCTCATTTATAAATGCAAAGTGACGACTTTGGCGTCGATCAAATCCTGGATTTTTCTTTTCAGTACATAGCACGCCCTTGTAGGGTGATGAATGTACCAATGGAAGAGACAATAATCTGGGTCATCGACTTTGCCAGCCCTCTCAGGGTATCTGATGTTGGGTAGATGAAGTTTGTGTTCCTTCATCAATATATTGAAGATTTCAATGATGTCATCTTCATTGAAGGAGAAAGTCCCTTTTAGCCTTCAGGCTCCCGATGCCTGAGTTTTACGGTCTTCCGGGAAGATGGTTATCGTTGCATTATCTTCGGACTCAGAGGAAATTCTACCCCATATTTTGGATGCTGCCCTATTTTGTCGAGGTAGACTACCCCCCAGACATGTCGTGGTGTTTGTCCACAGAAGTTGATTTAGAAGGACCTGCCTCTGGTATTACAGGATCAGACTCTGGAGGTTTGGAGTTTGCAAGAGATGCAGTATACCCCAACCCAAAACGAGTTTGTTGACAGTAAGGATTACCATACAACGGTGTTTGTCTGCCTTTTCCATAGTTGAGGCCTTGTTTCAACTTCAAATTGTAATCCATGTTTTGCATAATCCTCAAAGCCTGAGGGCTATATATATGGATTTGCATTTTCCCAGCATCGGACTCGCGAGATTCTTCTTGTACAATCGGTCTATTCCGCATTCGACCGAAGATTATTCGATGCTGATCGTTGCGAGTCGGTGGAATAATAAAGACAGATTCTTCATGTGGTCCATATGTCATGACGATATTAGATCTTGACGCATCTTCCCATATTATCTCTCCATGCTTGGAAGTTAGGGGCACTAAATCTTGATTTTGATCCCTGTTTTTGCGTTTCTGGATCAAGAAATCACGCAAATCGGCGATATTAGCAGAAGAAGACAATTTTATTAATCATGATTACATATGATGAAAATCCAGTCTACAAAGGGTTTTACATCTTCATGATTACATATGATAGAAATCCTTTTTCTATAAAGGGTTTCTCATTTAAGATCACACCGAGAATCTGTTCTGCCAGGTTATCATATTGGTGTAGATCTTTTTCGTCTTCTACGGCACTTCATCGGCTTCTGCGGTCGATGAACAAAAAAATGGTGAATGGCGGAAGGATACAAAACTGGGCTTGTATAAATTATTCAAACCATCCTCCAGGCATGCCCTAGGAATTGTGTTGGGGGTCCAGATCCAACTCAATACTGGAAGACAGGGCCAGACTGCCTACCCTCGTCTAGCGCTATGATGGGAGAGAATATAGCTTGCAAGCTGTGTGGTCTAATACAACCCTTCCTCTCTCCTGGACGAATCGCCATATGAAATTGTTGATCATCCCGAGCAAAGGAAGCTATGATATCCTTCCATGATCCATCATTGCAGAGGACATTTGCTCGAATATGCCTCTTTTTACGGCTCCTTACATACTGGAAGAACATGATCTTCTTCTTCCTCAAAACAACCCGACGAAGCTCGACAACCATCTCTGTGTGGTGAAGGAAGTGTGGGAAAAATAGTTTAACTCGGTTGCCTTTATATAGGCAGAGGAGACCACACCAAATCCCAACAAATTCCTAAATATTTGCCGAGAAATCAGCCTCGCAGAACGAGTCAAACTTGACCGTTTCATGCTTCATTCAAAGTGTTTCAAATTATGAGAAATTTGAAAACTTTGAAGGGGGTCTTGTAGAAGCATGAAAAATACGCTGGAGAATTATACGCATAAACCCTCAACATGCAGGAAGTCCGCGTAAAACAGAGCTCCAGCACTGGGTGGCGTAAGACATGACTTCAGAGCCATTGGCGTACAACAGAGCTTCAAAGCTATTCGGCGTAAAATATAGCTCCAGAATAACCCGCATAATGTAGCATTTCCAGACTGCTTCGGCGTAAAACTCGTCTGCTTTTAATGCAGCGGAAAGTTGTACGAGGAACTCTTCGTATTCCTCGAATGAACCTGTCAGATGACACAGTGAACCTGACTCCTGACAAAGAGTACTGCACGACGATCGAGAGGACGGCTGCAATGATGATTCTGCACAGAGCCCCAGACTATCGTCTAGTGACATAACCCTTGACATAAGACATTGTTTACGCATTCAAGGAATATGCTGCCTATTTTATACAGACAAAGATGAGCTTTTACGCTCAGGAAGAGACGAAACCAACCGTCACGTCAAAGGCTGTTCTTCGTACAGAACTCGAGGCACGTCTCTGCAGTTAATGCACGTGATGGGGGCAGATCTCTGCATTTAATGCATAAGATTTGGTTCTACTTTTAACGACTGGTGAGCTATAATTAGGGCTAATACGTCCACATCACCATCCCTGCACATTACGCCAACCAGGCTATTTTCAGCTATAAGAGCACGCTGTACGCTATCTCCTTGAAATATGCCGACCTGGCTATTTTCAACTATAGGAGTACGCCGTACGCTATCTCCTCAAAATACGCCAACTCAGTCTATATTTGCAAAGCATCAAGCTTTACGTAGAACTCGGCTTCTACGCCAACCTAACAGCTATTTGCCTTCTACGCCAACAGGACAACTATTTGGCTTCTATACCAACATGACAGCTATTTGGCTTCTACGCCAGCAGGACAGCTACTTGGCTTTTACGCCATCAGAATAGCTATTTGGCTTTTACGCCTATGAGACAGTTATTTGGCTTTTATGCCAGCCATCTCTACGCAAGGGGTAGTTATCTACGTGGCTTGCATGCCGTGATCTTCGATAAGCGATTATACACATTCCCTCATAATGGAACATGCGTCACACGCCAATTCAGGAGATTATTCATACGTGGGTAGCAGTTATTATTGTCATGCCCCGATCTCCCGCAGGCAATCGGCCGTTCCCGCTAGGCGGGAATCACCCTCGCCAGCGCTCCCGCGGAACGATCGCTTAACCCCTCCGGGCGTGATACCGCACGAGCGTGAGCCACGCCCGTGCAAGGCCATGGTTCATTGGATGGCGGCAAGAGTTCTAAGCCACAGAGTCGCACAGATTGTCCGAGTGCAGCGGAGTCATGAACGCATAGGCGATCGATAACAGGTTCACTGAGTCGACAAATATAGCGGAAGCATTGAAACAAAAGTTTGAAGTAAGCAACTCTTTATTGATATAAATATGTGTTATAGGCGGCGTATAGCCGAGATTACAAGTCGCTCAAGCCTCTCTCTCAGAAACAGTAAAAGCGTGCCAAGTGGCTACAACTGTGGAATGAATGTACATGCGATGGTCAGGAGACGCTCCAACATTATGTCTTGTATATGTGCTTCAGTCCCGGACGCACCATTGCAAGGCTTCAGAGGGAAATCCTGGCCTTAGCACGCACGAAGAAGGCATCCGCACCGAACGAGGTTCTCCCGCACCCTGCATACAAACTGGTGGATTATCAGTACATTGAATGCACTGGTGGAGAAGCTACTCGCCCGCTCGACAAATCCAAACACGTAATACAGGTTCCGTGCACAACTATTAAGTTATCTTTCTAGTTGCCTTAGGATCAGTTTTATACAAATGTTGAATAGCCTAACGTGTCGGGCAGTGCGCCGTGCGATGTTTGAGGAAAATACGGCGAGACTTACCAACTTACCATTTCTCCTTCCCTGTCCAAGGCAAACATTGTTAATTTAAGCAGGAGCATGTATAAGCATTCAGGAGGCATAACATATGCAAACACGAGTACTTATTTCAAGATCGTTCAGGTGTTCAGTTATTTGTTTCATGCGATACAGTATCTCGCACGCGGATAGCCGCTAAGTCAGGACGATTTGTTTGTCTTTTGTTTACAAGCAAGCATGCAACAAGTTCATTACAAGGCGATCACTGGCGTATGCCATATGGACGGTATAGTCTAGACGAGATGGTTTGCAACAAAGAACAAGAGGCGCTGCAAGCCATTCCGACGAACAAGAGACTATTTAGTCTAGACGAGAATGCTTTGCAACAAAGTACAAGAGGCGCTGCAAGCCATTTCGCCGAACAAGAGACTAAGAACAATTGGTCTCGCCCGGACCGGGTCGATGCCAGTGCCCCAGCATCGCCCGCGAGACCGTTACCCTGTGCACTGGTTGTCCATGATCGAACGGGACCTTGGTTGGGGCAACAAGAGTACAAGACAAGGGTACAAGACAAGAGGCAAGCTGTTGAGGCAACAATAATATAAGACAAGATGCATTGCCTGTTTCGTTGTTCAGTGAATGACTTTTGCCTTGATGCAATTCTCCTGGGGCGGAGATTGCCTTGGTGACCTAGTGGTCCCGAATACTTGCAGGTTCGTTCAGGCACAGAACGACTACTTAGTAGTCTTTCGGGGTTTGGATGAAAACACGGTAACATTCAAGCAGACAAGCATGCGTTTCTAAGGAACATAAGCAACACGTTTGCTCGGGCCCGAAGGTAAGCCGAGAGATGAAACCGTTAAGGGACTTAGCATGTATTTCATTTCCATGTTCTAGCAAGCAATACAAGTTGGGATTATTCCCTTAGCTAGGTGCATTGGATTTATTAGCATACAGGGGGTTATTCACCTAGCGACTAGCATAAACATTCCAGATTTTATGTGTGCTGGCTAAGCAAAGACAAGTTCACTGTAGCCATCCACCTTAGCGATGATTCGCCTCGGTAGAGCGATACGTCTGAGCGAGCCTCTGAAAGCCTAAGCCGGATTCCTGTAGGGACAAGTCTGGATATCCTTTGCTTCTTGTTTGAGGCAAAGCGGGTCGGGACAGTTGCACTTTTGCCGATTGAGTCGGCAGTATACTAGAACGGAACGGGGTATTACAATTATAACCGCCGTGTAAAAGGTGCAGCTCTCTCCGTTGTTTGGCTTCTACGCCGACTGTAGCTGAACTCTATAAATAGAGACCTCCGGCCACGGAGGTCAAAGGGAAGAAAAGGTGGAGAGACAACGGTCAAAAGGTGGCAACGAGAGTTCAATTCCTCCTGCAGTCTTTGAAGCTTCCTTTTTTTTTGTCTTCTACAACACTTCTTCGTCATCGTGTGGTCCAAGGGACAAAGTGATCGACCGCAGATCAGACTCCTATAGCAATATTTCCCCAGAATCAAATTTTTGTACTTAACATCCTCGTATAGGATTAATTGTACTTCTTTTTCTTGTTTGTAAACCAAAAAAAGGGTTTCGTATAAACCTAGTTTCAATTTCTTTCGTTTATTATCAAACACACCATTTGCCCTGTATGTCAGCATTTCAGACATATGTTCCACGTTATGCGTCTCAAATCTGGAAGTTGACCAACCACGAACCGCATCACGAAGTCGTACAGATGTATTGGCTCTAGTATGACTAGAAGAAAAATGCTCATCGGGTATTATCTGCTTCAACCCCAACTGTCGCATAACACGATCAGCTGGATGAAACATAATATCGCCACTGTATATGATATAATATCTATGGAGACTCTTCTGACGTGACGTAATCGATATCTCAGTTGGGACACTATAGGGCATCCAGACTACCTATTTATTGTAGTTCAAATAATAAATAATTATTTATCACGTCGAATATCCATTTAGTTAAAGAAATTAACAATTCATTAAGCAATAATTAACTAAATTTACCTCATAATGGTTTATTGTGTCAAATACGCTTCGGTAAATTGATGCTACCTTGTGTTGACTGTGATATTGATCTGTGTTCTCAGTCATCCACCATCAAGCAGAAGGAAATAATTTCTCATGGATAGCATATCGACATACTGGCTTTCCAATACCGAAATGTTCGTATGAACATATCTACACAAATAATATGACGTCAATCTAATAAGTCAACTTTGCATGATAAATAATATAGTGTAAATAAATGTGCACATTTTATACCTAAATCAATGTTTCGCAACCACATACGTTGGTTGAAAATCTGTCATCCGGCTTAAGTTTCACAAAATTTGTCATAGACCAATATAAGAAGGCCAACTTAGCTGCATCCCATGCATGACGTGTACGTGCACCCAAATGTCACGCCCCAGTCCCAAAATACGTAGAAATAGGAATACGTAACACGCCAGCCGTATGTATACGAACTCCAATATATGAAAACCATATACACACGTACGCTGTACATAAATATCCAATCCACAGTGGTAATGTACTATCACAATAAGTCACACGCAATCTATATCTCATCCACAGCACAAATAATAGATAAATGGAAATCAATAACTGAATATCAAAGAAGCAGTCTCAAATAGGAAATCTCAAAGTGTGATAGTCGGGTGGAAACAAATCCACTGCAAATCGACTATAACCAAAACTACTAAAGAAAGAAGAGAATAAACTCTAATATCAGAATAAATGCCTCGAAAAGAATAGCAACTAGAATCTCTAAACAGCTGCAATGAATCACATATAATCCGAAGGTAAGACCTCCTCAGTCTGATAGGTAGCGTCAGGTCCAGGTCCATACTCCTGTGGGTACTCCTGCTCATCTATATCTAGAAAGGTACCAGGTCCTCAGAGGTACGTAACAAGATACATATAAACATGCCAATAAAGTACTAAAATATAAACATCCAATGGGGTCGCCTAACCGTCTAAGTGAATGCAGTTAAGAACACCTTTCCCTACAAGTGAGCTATCTGGCTAAAAACTGGGATTTGGCATGGTTCTCTATTGGAGATCCAGGGGCCTAAAAGGCACGTCGTCTTTTGAATGCCGGTGACCCGCCTTATAGTACATAATATATAGTGGTCATCACCACCCGTATCTCCGGCGGAGAATTCGGGCGCATAGGAGAAAAGTGCAAAGGAGCTAAAATGCGGTACTTGTTGTTCTCTCCACCCAATGCTCTAAGTATGTCATGTCCATGACAAGATAAACCTCTAATAACTACCAGGTCTACAAGCATGCAAAGTTTCTATCGGCAGTTATCCCTATCCGTCGCACGACCTATACGTACCAGTGGCCAGCCGAGTACGCAAGTCCGTGTCCTACGTGTGACTCACACTCGTGTAAGAATAGTGTCATGGCCAATGAACATAAATGCCTCATGAAGATGGGGTAGTCTCATAAAGTATGTCCAATGCATATACATAAATAAAAACATAGTACGACGACACCGTCGTTGCACCCAAGTTTCCTTGGACGCACAATTTATATAGCAGTTAAAATAAATGAACTAAATAAACAGAAATAAATATGCATGCATCATATGGAATGTAAATACAGTACAATGGCAAGGTATACTTGCCTGGCAAGAAATCTGTAAAGTGTAAGCGTCCAATGTCAAGGATACGGGATCTGGAACTAATGACCTCCGAACAAACGTCTCCGGATGCTGAAATAGACATCACCAATATTTCCGGAATGAGCAAAATAGATAAAAAGTACTTCCCTTTCGTCCAATTTGGGCACAGGGGCAAAACGGTAATTTCGGATAAAAGTGGGGTCCACGTGTGGCCCACTTTGCACCAAAAAGTGTGCCAAGGGTAACAGTCTCTAAATGGGACAAATTATAGGTCAAACAACTCTAAATGTCAATACAAATCCAATGGTATGTCCAAATATGGATTCCGATGGGCCGAACATAATTTTGCCCAAAAAGTCAATCGTGGGACCCGCCAATTGGCGACTTGGTCAACTGTCTCAGAATTGCATAAAAATTGGGTCACAGGACCAGCGCGTTACCACGAGTCCAGTGGCACAAGTTTCATCGCAATCTGACGAGCGTGCACAAAATACGCGCGACTTTCGCAAAAGTTGCGATACGGGATTTGTCTGCGGATACGGGCTGATTCCGGCGCGCACACGTGTCCGAATCAGTTTCTGCGAACTCTTACATATTCGATTATGCTATGCGCACTATTCGGTACACTTTGTACACGGCGGGGCGGTCCCGTTTGGCAGGGCGCGCTCCGTTTCACAACTTTTAGAAATCTGGAAAAAGTGGGTTCGCGGGGTTTTTCAACGAATTTAATTCTGTCTACAGCAGTTAATAATCTAGGGTTATTTAACAGAAATTAAACTAGGTCAAGTGGTCTACGCATACCAAAAAGAATCATCGAATTCGGATCGCTGTGGTGGAAGATACGAACTCGGAAACATGGGTGATCACCGCAGTTTTCTGCGATCCCAGAATTCGGTCTATTTCCGCCAACTTTGGCGCTATTTTTGCCTATAGTTACGCGTTGTTTGAGGTCTACTAACACACATATATAGAAGAGGGTTAAGGGATGAGTATACCGGTGAAGACGGGATGGCGTTTGGTTGAGCGAGGCGACGGAAAACAACTCTGGAACACAGGTATCTCGCTGCGGAATCTGCAGTGCACGGGATCGCGGTCGTCGGGATTGGTTTGGACGGCCTGGCGGGGTTCTCCGACTGTGGTGGCGGCGCTCTCTAGGTCTAGATGGGAAGAGGAAGATTTTTGATGATTCTAAGGTTAGGGTTTTATTGAAAAAGTATTATATATAGATATATAAGACGAAAATAGAGGGGGTGTTCCGGTCTACGTGGGGTGCGGGTGTTGGGTCTGTTGCAAAATGCAACCAAGGGGGTTGCTGGATTTCTTTTTGCTAATAGTGGGAGGGTGGTTGGTGCTTAGTTGCTGCTGTGAGTAGTAATAGTTAATAGGTTATTAATAATATTTTATTTTTCCATTTCTTTCTTTTCTTTTCTTTTCTTTTATAAATTTCTTTAATATATATATATATTTATATATACGTTTATACTCATAGGAAAAATCTAGAATTATATTAATACATACCATTAAGCTAGCAACTACTCAAGGGGTCTCCTATATGAAATAAATTCGAAAAAATTTCTAATGGTCCCATAAATCCTCTAAGTGCACCAACACCTAAAATAAAAATTAATAAAAATCTATTTCTCCTAATTAGTCACTAATTACTACAATTAAATTATTAATTAATAATTAAAAAGGGTATATACGGTTTCTAGGAATAGGGGTTTCACATTCTACCCAACTTATAAAAATTTTGTCCTCAAAATTAAAATTAAGCCACGGTAGAAAGCAAGGATGGTATAAGATATAAATTAACAAAGTAAATTCATACCTTGGTCTGCGAATAGGTTCAAAAAATGCTTGCGCATGTCGTCCTCGCGCTCCTAAGTTGATTCTCCTGGCGCGCTATGCCTCCATGCTACGCGAACCAAGGGAATAGACTGGTTCCTCAATACTTTCTCTCGACAATCAAGGATTTCTACGGGTTGCTCTTGATATGACAAGCTCGGCCCAATGGTGATCTCCGAATGGTCGAGAACATGACTGCTGTCTGCCACATATCGCCTGAGCTGTGACACATGGAATATGCCATGTACTCCCTCAAGTGAAGGTGGTAGCGCAAGTCGATATGCCACTTCTCCCACTCTCTCGAGCACGTCAAAAGGTCCAATATACCTTGGACTCAACTTGTCGCGCCCTCCGAATCGAATGGTGCCTCTGGTAGGTGATATCCTCAAGAAGACATGGTCGCCCTCTTTGAACTCCAAGGGACGACGATGAAGGTTTGCCCACTGCTTCTGCCTGTCTTGCGCTGCTCGCAAGTGTCCCTGAATCTTTTTGACTGTCTCTAGGGTGTTGACCACCAACTCGGGTCCCAGAATCTGACGTTCTCCCACGTCACTCCAACACACAGGAGACCTATATTTTCTTCCATACATTGCTTCAAACGGAGCAATATGAATACTCGCTTGATAGCTATTATTGTAAGAAAACTCTACAAGATGTAGGTGGTCCTCCCATGATCCTCCGAAGTCTAACATGCAAGCCCTCAACATATCCTCCAATGTCTGAATAGTACGTTTCGACTGCCCATCTGTCTACGGGTGGTAAGATGTACTGAACTTCAGACGAGTTCCAAGGCTCTCTTGCATGCTCCTCCAAAAGTGCGATATAAAGCACGAATCTCTGTCTGATACAATATTGACTGGTATGACGTGTAATCTCACGATCTGCCTCATATATAAGTCAGCCAAAGCTTTTGTAGACTGGCCAACTCTAAAAGGTAAGAAATGTGCTGACTTGGTGAGTCAGTCCACTATTACCCACACTGCATCTCTTCCACTTGGACTCTTGGAAAAGCCCGTGACGAAGTCCATAGTGATGTGCTCCCACTTCCATTCTGGAATCGGAAGTGGTTGCAATAATCCTGCTATCCTCTGGTGCTCAGCCTTTACTTGTTGATATACCAGATATTTAGCTACAAAGCGAGCTATCTCTCTCTTCATTCCATGCCACCAAAAGTGTTGTCGTAAGTCGCGATACATCTTGGTGCCTCCAGGATGAATAGAATAAATCGAACTATGAGCCTCTGTTATCAGCTCCTGTCGAATCTCTCTATTTGGAACATAAAGACGATCACCACATCGTAATATCCCATCCTCATGAATTCACAATCCTGTCTGCTCCCCGGCCTCTGTTATTTCCTTCAGTCTCCTGAATCTGGCGTCTGTAGGCAAAGCTGCCTTAATCCTCTCTACTAATGATGATTGTACTTGCAAGTTGGCTAGTGTCCCATCTGCTCCGGGTAATATCACTACAATGCCAAGCTCTTGCAAGTCCTCTAATAATTCTCTCTGTGCTGTCAAGAAGTAAGCTGCTGGTTTTCGGCTTAACGCGTCTGCTACCACGTTAGCCTTGTCTGGATGATAATGTAGCTCTATCTCGAAATCTTTCATCAACTCGAGCCATCGACGTTGCCTCATATTTAACTCCTTCTGCGTGAAGACGTACTTGAGGCTTTTGTGGTCTGTATAGATTTCCACTCGTTCTCCATATAAGTAATGTCTCCATAGCTTTAGAACAAATACAACGGCTGCAAGTTCCAAGTCATGAGTCGGATAATTCTTCTCATATACTCGTAACTGCCTAGATGCATATGCAATCACCTTGCCATGCTGCATCAATACGCATCCCAAGCCTTTCCCTGATGCGTCACTGTAGATCACATAACCTCATGATCCTAACGGAATCGTCAATACTGGTGCTGTAGTCAGTCGCTTCTTCAACTCTTCAAAGGCGGCTTGACACTCGTCAGTCCATATAAATTCTTGATCCTTACAGGTCAAACGAGTTATAGGTGCCGCTATCCTTGAGAAGTTTTCCATGAACCGTCGGTAATATCCCGCAAGTCCAAGGAAACTCCTCACCTCTGCTGCTGATTTAGGAACATGCCATGTCTCAACTGCTGAGATCTTCTCTGGATCAACAGAAATACCATCTCCTGTAACAACATGCCCAAGAAATGAAACTCTGTCCAAGAAGAACTCATATTTGCTGAGCTTTGCATATAACTGCTCTCTCCTTATGGTCTCTAGAACAATCCGCAGATGCTTCTCGTGCTCCTCGTGGCTCTTAGAATAGACAAGTATATCATCTATGAAGACGACCACGAACTGGTCCAAGTACTGGTGGAAGACTCGATTCATCAAGTCCATGAAGATAGCTAGAGCATTGGTCAATCCGAATGGCATGATCAAGAACTCGTATTGCCCATATCTTGTTCTGAATGCAGTCTTTGGAATGTCCTGCTTCCGTACCTTCACCTGGTGATATCCCGATCTCAAATCTATCTTCGAGAATACCTTGGCTCCACTGAGTTGATCAAATAAGTAATCGATGCGAGGCAATGGATATTTGTTCTTCACCGTCACTGCATTCAAGGCTCTGTAGTCAATGCACATACGCACCGACCCATCCTTCTTGGGTATAAACAATACTGGTGCTCCGCAGGGTGATGCACTCAGTCGGATAAAACCTTTCTCCTCTAGCTCTTTTAACTGTGCCTTCAGCTCATACATTTTCTTCTTCGCCAGTCTGTAAACATGCGATGATATAGGTGTTGCTCCGGGTGCTAGTTCAATTGAAAACTCTACGTCTCTGTCTGGGGGTAGTCCTGGCAATTCCTCTGAAAATACGTCTAGAAATTCTAAAATAATAGGATGATAGACAACATCGTCCATTGCGAGCTGCATACCATCAAAAATTTCTGTAGAACCTCGTGCAAACTCAAGTTCAGGCTGGCCTGGTACCTTAAAAAGAATGCTTCCTCCAAAATAATCGAAGAAAGCGTGGTACTTTCTTAGCCAGTCCATTCCAAGCACAATGTCAAAAGATGGCATAGGAAGGACTAGGAGTTGGGCGTTCATCTCTCTGCCACGTATCACTATAGGGCCCGATCTATAAACTCGGTTAACTGGTACAACTCCTCCTCCGGTAAGAATTCTAACACAACTAGATAAAGGTGTAGAGGCAATGTTGTGTTTGGCAATAAAACTAGATGATATGAATGAGTGGGTGGCTCCCGTATGAAATAATGTCACAGCAGGAAAAGTAAAAGCAAGAGTAATACCTGCTATGACATCCACCTCATGATCCATGTCATCTACCTCCAATGCAAAAGCTCGCCCGTTCCTCTGCGGCTGTCCATGCCTGGCCCTCGTATACTGATCCTCCTGGGTAGGTAGCGGTGGTCCTCTCTGAAATTCTCCTACTGCCGGGGGTCGAGGTGCTCCCGGTCCAGTCATCTGCTGAGTTGGCTTCGGTGCTGGAAGCGCTAATCTCTGAACTGGCGGTGGAAGTGTCTGCTGTATTGGGCAGTCTCTCACCAGGTGCTGTCCGGAGCCACATCTCATACACTGACCCAAGCGGGTCTGACAATCTCTCGAAATATGTTCGATCCTCCCATAATAATTATATTGGGGTTTCTCCAGAATTTGGTACGGTCCGGCTCTGTGTTGCTGATGCTGCTGTGCCAAGGGACGTCTGATAGGTCCTTCCTGTTGTGTCCTGGCTGGTCCCTGCTGTATCCTTGCTGATCCTTGTTGTGTCCTCAGCTGACCTCATTTTCCTCTGCTGATGGTTTCTTGCAATCTGGCCTCTGTTCGTAGTTCAGCATAGGAGATCCGGGACTGCGAGCTTGTATAATATTGTAGCTCCTGGGTCAGTCCTCGATGAAACCTCTTAGCCTTGGCCAAGTTATCTGGTATCAGGGCAGCACCATATTTGCTGAGTCGACTAAACTCGGCATCATATTCGTCAACTGTTTGGTTCCCTTGCTCTAGGTGAAGAAACTGATCGTATAAGGTATCTCTGACGGTGTCCGGGAAGTACTTTCCCTCAAAGCACTCCAAGAACTGCTCCCAAGTCTGGTAAGTACCCAACTGGCGCTCCATGGATTCCCACCAGTGATGAGCATTACCATCTAGAAGCGTCCGTACACCCGTCATCCATAGGTCCGTAGGTAACTGCGATGCCTCCAGTAGCTTCTGCGTGTGTGTGATCCAGTTGGTAGTCTCCTCTGGGCCCTCAGTGCCCTTGTACGGCCTTGGACCCATCTGAATAAAATCCTTTACTGATCCCACTCTAGCTCGAGGTACTGGAGCTAGTGCTTGGGCTGGTACAATAGCCTGTGCAGCCATCCTCTCAAGTGCTGCCAAAAATTCTTGCCTCTGCTCTGCTGCCTGCTGCCTCTGTTCCTGCATCATCATCTGAAAGAATTGGAACATCTGTGCTTGGCTATCTTGCGGTACTGGGAAAGCTGGAAGGTTCCCAATAGGTGAAGCGGGAAGATCAGA
This sequence comes from Iris macrosiphon, assembly GCA_036927795.1. Taxonomy (NCBI): domain Eukaryota; kingdom Viridiplantae; phylum Streptophyta; class Magnoliopsida; order Asparagales; family Iridaceae; genus Iris; species Iris macrosiphon. The sequence goes on from JAYESA010000005.1 coordinate 271,447,610, forward strand.
TGGAATTGGAGTATGAGTCTGTCCATCTGGCCCCGGAAGCCTAGGAATCGTTGGGGTCCCTCCTTGAGTCTGACCATTAACTCCAGAATTTGTGTCGCCATCGGCGGCAGTACATCCATTTTGCATATCCATCTCTCTGCAGGTGATGTACGAAATGATTAGAAGAAGTACAGAAATCAAACAGGATGCAAGTATTAAATAGGAAGGATGAGTTTCAGTCAAGCGTAGATGAGATCCTTATACTCTATTCCTATACGCAGGCTTGTTTGGTACAGTTATGTAACCGAGACAATATATTCTTGACCTGCATAGGCCACCACTAAAAATATGTCACGTTCCAGTCCCAAAATACGTAGGACTAGGAATACGTAACACGCCAGCCGTATGTATACAAACTCCAATATATGGAAACCATATACACACGTACGCTGTACATGAATATCCAATCCACAGTGGTAATGTACTGTCACAACAAGTCACACGCAATCTATATCTCATCCACAACACAAATAATAGATAAATGGAAATCAATAACTGAATATCAAAGAAGCATTCTCAAATAGGAAATCTCAAAGTGTGATAGTCGGGTGAAAACAAATCCACTGCAAATCGACTATAACCAAAACTACTAAAGAGAGAAGAGAATAAACTCTAATATCAGAATAAATGTCTCGAAAAGAATAGCAACTAGAATCTCTAAACAGCTGCAATGAATCACATATAATCCAAAGGTAAGACCTCCTCAGTCTGATAGGTAGCGTCAGGTCCAGGTCCATACTCCTGTGGGTACTCCTGCTCATCTATATCTGGAAAGGTACCAGGTCCTCAGAGGGACGTAACAAGATACATATAAACATGCCAATAAAGTACTGAAATATAAACATCTAATGGGGTTGCCTAACCGTCTAAGTGAATGCAGTTAAGAACACATTTCCCCACAAGTGAGCTATCTGGCTGAAAAATAGGATTTGGCATGGTTCTCTATTGGAGATCCAGGGGCCTAAAAGGCACGTCGTCTTTTGAACGCTGGTGGCCCGCCTGATAGTACATAATATATAGTGGTCATCACCACCCGTATCTTCGGCGGAGAATTCGGGCGCAGGAGAAAAGTGCAAAGGAGCTCAAATGCGGTACTTGTTGTTCTTCCCACCCAATGCTCTAAGCATGTCATGTCCATGACACGATAAACCTCTAATAACTGCCAGGTCTACTAGCATGCAAAGTTTCTATCGGCAGTTATCCCTATCCGTCGTACGACCTATACATACCAGTGGCCAGCCGAGTACGCAAGTCTGTGTCCTACATGTGACTCACACTCGTGTAAGAATAGTGTCATGGCCAATGAAACATAAATACCTCATGAAGATGGGGTAGTCTCATAAAGTAGGTCCAATGTATATACATAAATAAAAACATAGTACGACGACACCGTCGTTGCACCCAAGTTTCCTTGGACGCACAATTTATATAGCAGTTAAAATAAATGAACTAAATAAACAGAAATAAATATACATGCATCATATGGAATGTAAATACAGTACAATGGCAAGGTATACTTGTCTGGCAAGAAATCTGTAAAGTGTAAGCGTCCAATATCAAGGACATGGGATCTGGAACTAATGGCCTCCGAACAAACGTCTTCGGATACTGAAATAGACATCACCAATGTTTTTAGAATGAGCAAAATAGATAAAAAGTACTTCACTTTCGTCCAATTTGGGCACAAGGGCAAAACGGTAATTTCGGGTAAAAGTGGGGTCCACGTGTGGCCCACTTTGCACCGAAAAATGTGCCTTGGGTAACAGTCTCTAAATGGGACAAATTATAGGTCAAACAACTCTAAATGTCAATACGAATCCAACGGTATATCCAAATGTGGATTCCGATGGGCCGAACACAATTTCGCCCAAAAAGTCAATCGTGGGACCCGCCAATTGGCGACTTGGTCAACTGTCTCAGAATTGTATGAAAATTGGGTCACAGGACCAGCGCGTTACCATGAGTCCAGTGGCATAAGTTTTATCGCAATCTGACAAGCGTACATAAAATGCGCGCGACTTTCACAAAAGTTGTGACACGGAGTTTGTCCGTGGATACGGGCTGATTCCGGCACGCACACGCGTCCGAATCAGTTTTCGCGAACTCTCACATGTCCGGTTATGCTACGCGCACCGTTCGATATACTTGGTACACAGTGGGACGGTCCTGTTTGGCGGGACGTGCTCCGTTTCACAACTTTTAGAAATCTGGGAAAAGTGGGTTCGCGGGGTTTTCCAACGAATTTAATTCTGTCTACAGCAGTTAATAATCTAGAGTTATTTAACAAAAATTAAACTAGGTCAAGTGGTCTACGCATACCAAAAAGAATCATCGAATTCGGATCTCTGTGGTGGGAGATACGAACTCGGAAACATGGGTGATCACCGCAGTTTTCTGCGATCCCAGAATTTGGTCTATTTCCGCCAACTTTGGCGCTGTTTTTGCCTATTGTTACGCGTTGTTCGAGGTCTACTAACACACAGATATAAAAGGGGGTTAAGGGGTGAGCATACTGATAAATACGGGGTGTCGTTTGGTTGAGCGAGGCGACGGAAAACAACTCTGGAACACAGGTAACTCGCTGCGGAATCTGCAGTGCGCGGGATCGCGGTCGTCGGGATTGATTTGGACGGCCTGGCGGGGTTCTCCGGCTGCGGTGGCGGCGCTCTCTAGGCCTAGATGGGAAGAGGGAGAGTTTTGATGATTCTAGGGTTAGGTTTTTATTGAAAAAGTATTATATATAAATATATAAGAGGGAAAGAGAGGGGGTGTTCTGGTCTACGTGGGGTGCGGGTGTTGGGTCTGTTGCAAAATGCAACCAAGGGGGTTGCTAGATTTCTTTTTGCTAATAGTGGGCGGGTGGTTGGTGCTTAGTTGCTGCTGTGAGCAAAAAAGAAAGGGGGCGTTCACTTGCATGGGTAGTATAGGATGGTTTGAGTAGTAATAGTTAATAGGTTATTAATAATATATATATATTTTTTTCTTTTTCCATTTCTTTTCTTTTATAAATTCCTTTAAAATATATATGTATATATATATATATTTATATATACGTATATACTCATAGAAAAAATCTAGAATTATATTAATACATACCATTAAGCTAGCAACTGCTCAAGGGGTCTTCTACATGAAATAAATTCGAAAAAATTTCTAATGGTCCCATAAATCCTCTAAGTGTACCAACACCTAAAATAAAAATTAATAAAAATCTATTTTTTCTAATTAGTCACTAATTACTACAATTAAATTAATAATTAAAAAGGGTATATACGGTTTCTAGGAATAGGGGTTTTACATAAATCACCTAGAAACGGTAATAGATGCACATTTACCATATTTTTCATTGAATTGGAAAATAGAAATGAACTACATAAGCAAAGTAAGTATGCCCTAGTGCAACACATTACCTGAAATTAAGCATTAAGATTTATTATCAGCTAAATTAAGTAAGCAATATTATTAAGTATTGAATAAAAATATAAATACCCGTAATTCATCTGTTGTATCGCCGATATCCCTTAAGGTAGAACGAAGCTAAGTGAACTTGACACTGTAACCATCTCCTAAATCTGATGGCGGATCCACACCAAGATATGTCATAATCAACTCTTTAGATTTTATCGTATCATCATAATATATAGGATCACCTATAATTGGTAATCCTAGGATTTCTGCCACGTTGGCTTATGTGATTGTCATCTCTCCAACTGGCAAATTAAATGTGTTGCGTTGGGGCCACCAACGCTCAATGAGACTCATAATCAAACCCTATCATGACGCAGAAATCATATCATGTCCACATGATAAAATCCAAAAGACTGCACCAAGTCCTTTTGGGCACTAGTCAGCTCCCATCCTTGCCGGCATTCACCACGCTCGCGTAGTTTTGTATCAACATAATCATGTAGCTATGTAATATACATCATTTTGTTATTAAATTATTAATATATAATAAATACTAACTAATTAAGTAATTAAAACTTAGGATTACCTGTCCACCAAATATTAAGGATGATATATGTGACACACGTTGTTGGACAATAGCGGAAGTAGTGGGCCCACCTGGAATCCTTCCATCGTTTTGATTCGCCATGTATAAAATAATTATAATATTGGAATGATTATGATTAGGATTTGAGGGATGATTATATTAGGATTTGAAGGATAATTAAAAAATTATGGTTAAAATTAGTAATAGAATTTAAGTTTCCATTGCTACCATCAAACAATTAACTATCAAAAGCATTTTCGATTTTTTTCTACACATGATCATCTAAAAAATTTAAGAATTAGTTTAACTAAATTACCTTGTAAAAATTTGCTCTCCTCCTCCTCCTCGTTCAAATACCCTTCTCTTCTTGCTCTCTTCCTCCTCGGTTCAACTTCAATCCTCTTCTACCCTTATCCAACACCCGAACCCATATTCCTCTCTCACACACACGGTCAAAAGGACCCTCCTCCATCATACACACAAGCCAACTTTGTAGTGACCCATCACTTCCTAAATGACCCTCCCCCATCACAAAAGTTGGAAGCAAGATTCCCGGATGAAAAGAAGAAGAGAAAAACCCTTTAATAACCGGCCCAAAGAAACCAAAAATCAAAAAAATCAAAACACACGTAGTACGTGCAGCTTTGGATTTGATTTGAAAAAGAAAAAAAATTCAAACCGCACCTACTAGGTGCGTTTTCACATTTTTTTTAAACAAACAGCACCTACTAGGTGCGTTTTCACCTTTTTTTCTTTCTTTTTAATAGAGTTCTTTAATTTTTTTTTTGAAACACGTATTAGGTACATTTTCATATTTTTTATTTTTTATTTTTTAACTGTATTTTTTTTTCTTTTGTAAAAAATATATATATAAAACATGAAAACGTATTTAGTAGGTGCGGCTACAGTTAAAAATTAAATTTTTATTTAAAAACGTATTTGTTATATGCGTTATCGTTCTTTACCTTTTTTTTTTATCGAGAACGCACTTAACACATGCGTTTTTGTTCTCTACAAATTTTCATAAACTTTGTTCTCTACCGTTAATTTTGTTAAAATATATTTCTCTGTAGAAAAATTTATGTTAGATATTTGGAGTTTACTTATCATATGATATGTCAGTGTATATATTAGACCCTGTTTTCTTAAACTTTTTGGATTATATATTGGCAAATTCTATAGGCACTCCAACACTTACATATGATAGTCCAAATTTTTTTTAGTTTATTTACAAGTTTGTCATCCAATTTCTTTGCTTGAGTGTAGCCAAAACCCTTATATAAAAGCCAACGATATTTATGTTTCAGCCCAATTTTTTTTTCTAGGACTGTCACAATGTTGACAGTCCTAATAATTAGGACCGTAAAGAAGAAGAAGCAACAGCAGCAGCGGGGGTGGCGTCGAGTGCGGGACGACGACGAGCGGGGGCAGAGCGGGGTGGAGACGCAAGCGCGCGCGGGGACGGCGCGAACTTTTTTATGTTCTGTAAAATTTTTAAATTTTATGTTCCGATTTTGTTTTAAAAAATAGAAAATTTAAAGTCATTCTAATCATATCCCCACAAAGTCTCAATATTTATATTCAATATTTAAATTTAATCCAAGTACATGGAATTATCTAACTAAACACATATTCAAATTGTAAAAATATATCTATAACAAATTAATTAAAATATATTTAAATTATATTTAAAATAATTTAAAATATTATATATATATATATATATATATATATATATATATATATATATATTAATAATTTTGTTTTTACGTGCAACGTACGTGAGATTACTAGTACTCTTATAATTAGGCTTCAAAACGGCTCAAAAATGTACCGTATAAGCCGTTTGTAAATCCTCCACAATTTATTTAAAAATTAATGTTATGAAAAAAAATGTTGAAAAAATAATAATTTTGTTATAAATAATGTCATGGGTAATCAAATTTGACAAACCAAAGAGAATGCCTCCCACCTTAATTACATGAGCTAAAAGATGTGTTTGGTTATAGTTATATAATATTATACAGTTAATAAATTAGTTAAAATTTATTTAATTTTTAATTACTTAAGGATATACTTATAGCTTAGACGGCTAATCTTTTCAAAACTTTTTTTTATAAAAAGTTAAAATATATCCATAATAAATTATAATTAAAATATTTTTAAACATTTGAACTATTTTACAATAATATAAAAAAAATACTTTTACATGCAACGAACGTGTATTTACTAATCTTCCATCTTCCATAATATAATGATGCTTCAAAACGACTCAAAAGTGAGCCGTCTAAGCCGTATGTATATCATAGTTAATTAATTATTTTTTAAAATTAATATTACTTAAAAAAATGTTAAAAAAAAAATTAAATTTGTTATAAATAACATATTCGAACTACGACAACTAGAGATAATACCTGCCACGTTAACCACATAAGTTAGAAGATATGTTTGTTTATAATTAGATATATTACGTACCTAACCGTTTTCAAGATTCTTTATGAAAAGTAGAAATATATCCATAACTAATTATAATTAAAATATAATCAAATATATAACAAATTCTAATTAAAATATAAAAAATATATATAATAAATCTTAATTTATATATATTTAAATATTTAAATAAATTTATATATATCATGATTTTTGTTAGATTATCTTTTTTGACCGTTCATATTAGATCCTTAAACTATCTAATTTCTCACAATATTTTGATATAATCTTAACTGTCACAAAAATACAACCTACCCGTTACTATTTCAGAAATATTCCTGGATGTTTAAGAGCGGTGATCCCGATCCCTTTCACACACACACACAAATATATATATATAGCGTGGAAATTAGGTTAAGTCTAGGATTAGGGTTAGATAATTAGATATATTTAAGTTTCTAATAGTACATGATTTTTATCTGAAAAAACTATAAATGCAAATTAGCCTAAGTTTTTTTTTTTTTTTATGTCACTTAAAAAATGTAGCTACTGAAATTCAATAATGCTAAGTTTACTACCAAATGCTTACAACCTTCTTACAAGTCTTTCTTTCTCCTGCTATGCGGATCACACCGATCCCATCCTATCTATTCCAACCGACGGCCGCCACGTTGGATTTCTGTTGCCGTTCGGCCACCGAACGGCAGCGGCATGTGGCCGGCCGCAACGGCCACGTGGCCGGTTGTAAAAGGGTTGTAGGCATGTAGTCACAGTATAGCCCACTGAAATTAAACTCATGTGACATTCCATCCATTCTCACGTGCCAGAGGCTCTTTCTTCTTGTTTGTTTTCCTTCTTCCTTTGGCAGCAGCTAGAAAAAAAAAAAGGAATATAATCATCATACAAAGCAAACTCTTTCTCTCAATTCCGATGGAACATTTGGTCAATTTCATCATTCGACCTCCAAGGTTTGATCTATTCTCATTTTCCTTTATTAGGTTCGCTCGGATTAGGGGCCTATTGTTTCCTTTTTCCCTTAAGTTTATGAATCGTAGTGAATTGAGTTTTCCTTATTGGGAAATGATTTGGAAGAAAAAGGGGTGGTGCGATTTTGAGAAAGATGGGGATTTTTTTTATTTAACCCATTAACGTAATATGAGAGTTTTGGAGACTTGAGAAATGGATGATAGGCTGCATATGGAATCAAGGCTAAATTGGTGAAAAAGACACAATTTTCGATTTTTTTAGATGAAATTACATCGGTTTTTGTCCGTAAAGAGGTTATTTGAATCGACGAAGTGTAAGAATATGTCCCAATTTTGGACTGGATTGAACTGAGGGTTATAGTGAAAATGGTGATATTTTGATAATTTGTTGGTTGTGTCTCCTAAAGTGGTATGATGATTATATCAACTATGAATCATGATTGTTCATAATCACGAGTTTTCATGGCAATTAATGCTACAATGACACAAAGGTGTTTATTCAGTTTGTGCTGCTTACATACTAGGAAGCACGGATGCTCCGAAAACTGGTGCCGTGTCTGTGTAATGTCGTGTCGGATACAAATTGGTTAGATACAGGGGTGTAGCCAGCTGGTCCCGAAGGACCGCAGCTGCACCCCCGGAAATTGAAAATTTGTATGTATATATATATATATATATATATATATATATATATATATATATATAGGGGACGGATCAAAAGACCCGCCCCCGGAGCCCCGCTCGAGCCTCGTTCGTCGGATCGGGGGGTCCGCGCGCGCGCCCGCGTGGGGCTCGTCAATCCAACGGTCGGGAGCTACGGGGCTCCCGCGGGACTCCCGATCCGCTCCCATATATATATATATATATATATATATATATATATATATATATATATATCGAGCGCGGTAGCTCAACAGGACCAGCGCAGGACGTAAGCCAGGCCGGCAGAGTTCGAGCCTTGGCACGGGTGTGTGAGTGAATATATATATATATATATATATATATATATATATATATACGCGCGCGCACACACACACATACACACATGCTAGGAAACACGGATGCTCCGAAAACTGGTGCCGTGTCTGTGTAATGTCGTGTCAGATACAAATTGGTTAGCAACAGGGGTGTAGCCAGCTGGTGTCGAGGGATCACGGCGAAAATTCACACATACACACACACACATATATATATATATATATATATATATATATATATATATAGTTAGTTAGTTAGTTAGTTCTTGTCGCGAGCTCGCACACCTGCCGCCCTAGTCCACACCCCTGGCATGTCCCCATCCTGTTAGAATCTCCACCGACAAAAGAGCAGTTGTTCCCTACGCGGCAACAACAGTAGAAAAAACGACACCAACAGCTTAACAATGTAGCGGTCCCCGACCACAGCTGCCAGCGTTAGGAGCCCCGACTCCTCTGTCCGACCACCCTCGACCCTCTGTCAAAGTCTCCCGCCGCCAACCAGCTCGTCGGAGTACAGTCTGAGAAGAAAGAGAGGAGGAAGGAGAAAAGAGAGCATGTACAATAGAAAAAATTAGCATTGAGGGCCTGACTTTGCACGAGCATAACTCCGCAACTGCAGCTCGAAATTCCATGAAAAATGTTGTTCCTCGATCTTGGTAAACTCCTCTCTTTACGTTAAATTTAATCAGTCATCCTGAAGCTCTAAGTAAGCTACTTGAACATTTCTTTTTTAATTAAAAATCGCGAGTTGGGGTATTGTCCCATTGATCCGGACGATCCCAACACGAACCATTGCATCATGAGTCATGTACGGTTATTGCCGACATGTTGAAATAGATGGAACTCGAATTCGTCGACTGTGCACGACGAATTCGGTCCGTATCCGTCGAATTTTATCGTACGAATATTTTTCAAAAGTTTACAATTATTTTTCGAGAGCTCTTCGTATCGTAAAGAGACTTGCTTCATTGGATGCGGATCGCCGAACTTGCCATACGAAGTAGGTTTCGTCCAATTCTGAAATCGTCGACCAGATCGTCATTTTGCGGGTCCATGGATTGTTGCAGGCTGACGTATTTGCGTTGTGCCCCTAGATGAAAATTCTGCTTGCGCCACTGGTCAGATATGACACATAAACTCTAAAATGCACTAGGACACGCCAATTTATGATGTATCTTTGTTGTCTTTTCATACGTAATCCATGACCGGTCCTGGGAGTTTTGAGGTCGTGGGTGGTAATAAATATTAGGCCCTAATACTTTTTTTTTCTCAACACTAGAAATATTGAATAGGAATTTTATTCTATCTTAATGTATATTGTTTTTAGCTTAATATTTCGTTTACTTGCACCCAAAAAATGTGCTTAACATTAATTACTTTTAACGACTATTTATTTAATAAATATGGTTACACTTGATCTTGGAACTCTGTATGCTTCCTCAGTGGAAGGAAAACTGAGGCTCTTCAAGACCGGAATGGGCACTCTATTCCCTCTAATGTGCTGCTGTCTGTGACTCTCTTTTCATAGATTAAGTTTGATATTTTTCGACTTTCCAAAAAATAGTTGTTATATTTTCTTTTCTTTAGCCTAATAAATAGGGATTCTATTCTATCTTAATGTTTACTCTTTTTTTTAGCTTAACGTTTCGTCTACTTGCTAGCCAAAAAAAGACTTAACATTAATTACTTCTAATGAGTATTTATTTAATAATTATGGTTGCATTTAATCATAGATTATTTTTTCATATTTTTTGACTTCCCTAATCAGAATTGTGAGCTGTATTTTTTTCTTCCAAGTAATTAATATAAGAGTTTACATGTTATTAAGTTTTTATATTGGACTTGTGATTAGCAGTATTTTCTTCGACTTTTTTTTTTATAAATTTGGTTTATGTTATATATATTATTTATCTATTTTTTTCTCCATAAGATTATATATATATATATATATATATATATAGAGAGAGAGAGAGAGAGAGAGAGAGAGAGAGAGAAGTAGTATATATTGGTGGACAGTTGCCCAGCCTGCCCATGCCCAGCCTGCCCATGCGTAGGGCCGGCCCTAATGTAGTCTCGTGTCTTATTCATGTACATGCAGCATAGCGTACATGGTAAGGGGGAAATTTTGAACTGTTCCACTTTATGTTTTAGTTTTGTGTTTTCAGGATTGGTGGTTGGGAGTGATATGGGGGTTAATTACTTAATTTAGCCGTTTAGCTTTTTATGACTTGGGGAGATCGAAGAAGAGAAAAAGAGGAGAGGTGCTAGTCTTCTTATTCAATAGTTGAAAACAAGTCACATGCCAATATATATATGTAGTGTCATTCTGAGTCTTGAGAGACCAGTCGGGCGTATGTTTCCTGCATAAAACAGAGATTTCCATGTCTTTAAAGTTTAAAGCGGAAGAACCGATTGTTTGACTTCTAGGAAGCACACAAACTCTGAATAGGTCCGCTTTCCATGTTGCACCGTGTTGGAAATGTGTCAGACACGGCATGGATACTCCACAGACACCAGGACACACCAGATCAATGCAATGTCCATATCGTGATGTCTGTTTGCTGTCTTGTTGTGTTCGTGTCTGTGCAGATACCTCGACTAGTTCTGGTTGCATGCTCTCTTCAATTCAGAACCAGGAGCAGCCACAGCTTCGCCTCTGATATCTCTCACAGCTTGTTTTCTAGATTCTGTCCTTGGATGAAAACATATACTCGATGGAAAAAAAAAAAAAATACTTGAGCTCTGGTGTTCAGTTACCAAATTTCACCAAATATGATATTCAAAATGCCCAGCTTATATATTACAATATATAGCCTGAGTCTGGTACTATTATATTATGTGCTCGAAATTGTTGTATATAAGACTGCATAAGCAGTTTCACAAAACAAAAGCACTTCTAGGTGGGTTCGTGTTTATGTTGGTCATGTAGTATAAGTCTGTGTAGAACAAGATACGCCTGCAGTGTTAGAAGTTCAATGTTTTTTCACAAATAAAGGCCCCAACCAAATATGCTCCCAACAGTTAGATTTTTCAATGGATGCATACTAAGCAGAAAGAGCTAGTTGAAGAAAGCTTATAATGGGATGCACTAATATTACCCAAATAGAGCCAGCTAAGAAAACAAAGAAGAGACTGAGATTTTATAATTTCATATACCTTTTGTTTCCATTCGTAGGAATGGTTGCATAAGTAGGGTTCATGAGATCATTTCCCAACAGTATAGGTGTCTACCGGGCCGGCCCAGAGTTGACCGGGTTTGACCGGTTTCGGGCCGGGCCAGCTCGGAAAAGAAGACCCGGGTAGGTTCGGGCCAGGCCGGGCCCAGGTCAACCTTTGGGCGCCCAATATTTTTTTTAAAATAAAATATATATTAAAGGTTAGTATTTATATCATATTTATATACATATCTAATACAAAATAAAGTGGGATCTAGTGGTTAGTGGGAGAAGTTATAAGTAATTTGGAGATCCTAGGTTCAAATTCCTCCATCTCCATTACAAATGTATTTTTTAAGTATATGTTTATTTTAATATTAACCGATTTTTTACCCGGCCTAGAACTGGACCGGACCTGCGGGCCGAAAGAGATAAGCCCAGCCTGGACCAAGTTTGCAGTGTGGGCCGGGCCTACGGGCCTGAAACCTAAATCCAATTCGTAATTGCTACAGTAGTGGGCCAGGCAGGGTCGGCCCGTTGACCGGGCCCGGGCACCGGGTTTGACCGTGCCGGGTCCTGGCCGCCCGGCCCATTACATGCCTTGACCCAACAGTGGGGACATTCTTGTTTATATCACTTATATTATATTTCTACCAGACATTAGTTAGATGTTATGGCTCTCTGTAGAGAGTCTTTTTTATTTCAATTTAGGACATAACTACTCTTATAGTAACTAATGTTTAGAATTGTAGACATGTTTCATTTACAGTAATGTTTTTAGTCTTTTGCTTGCTGTCTTTAGAATTATTCCAACTTTTTCTTGCACACAGAGCTGATTATAGCCCCCAAAATGATTTATTGGATCAAGAGTTTATGCTGAAGGGTCGATGGTTTCAGAGAAAGGACTTAGAGGTAATACTAACATGTTGGAATATAAAAGTTGTCATTCATATTGGCATATTAAAATCTGTAAGAATTGGAATATTTTCTATAAATATATTACTATAATTGTATATTGCTTCTAACCCCTGTAGTATACCTTGCTCTAATGTTATTTTAGAAGGTACTTCCAACAACATCTATACAGATAAAGATCCCTTTTGTTGACAACATCTGCAGATCTTGTTGTAACATTTCATGTGGTTAAATTTGTTGCAACTGTAATAATTATGGCACTTTACCAGATGAGTAGAGATGTATCACTCTATTGCTCATTTAAATTCCCCCCTCCCACAAATATGTGCTTATTTCTGTATATAGAATTAATATTTATTGCCCATATGAAAAGGAAATTAGGTGACGATGTTTATTTAGTTCACTCATGCACTTCTATGTGGTACTCTAAGAAGGCCAAAACTGAACACAATGACCTTTATTTAGGACTAACCAGAGAAATGGCTGGAGATAAAATACAACAAAAAATATGTACGATTAAAGAATTTCCAAATATTGGAATACTAAATTGGGTGTATTTTCTAGGGATGAGCATTCGGTCGGTTCGGTTAATTGGTATAACCGAATCCAAACTGAACCAGACCATTTTTTTTTTCCAAAACCGTTCCGAACCAAACCTCTTCGGTTTTCGGTTAATTTGGTTTGACTGACTCCTTACATAGTGGGCAGGCTAGATTTTTGTAGTCAAAATTTTCCAGTTCACAATCTATGTTGTCACAGGCGACGCCTAAGCGCGTCTAGACGTGCAGGTAAACAACTTGCCGCCTCGACTTAGAATATTTTTCTTTGGTTGTGGAGATAGTAACCTAGGGTGCCTAGGCGGACGCCTATGGTCAAATATATAAGCGCAATATATATATATATATATATATATATATATATATATGCGCAACAGGGAAGTATCCAAGTTGAAGTACCAAAGTTTCTGGACGACGTCTAGGCGAGACGGGAGGCCTATCGCCTTGCCTAGCACCAAGAACAATATAGTTCACAACTATACATATGTAATTATAATTGGGAGTCGGAAAAAATGACATATAATATGTCATATTTCTATAGGGGCAATGGTATATAGGTAATTATAATTTGGTTTTTGGTTCAGATCGGTTTTCAAAGCCAAAAATCGAAACTCGAACAAAAATAATCGTATTTCCCAAATCCAAAACCAAACACCAAACTTAGCTTTGGAAATCGGAAGCAAATTCCTTATTTCGATCTGATCCGGGTCGGTTTTCGGTTTTTGACCGCGATATGCTCAACCCTAGTATTTTCAATGCTAAGAATAAAGCTACCTTATAACCTTTAGGGGGCGTTTGGATGAAGGTTTTGTATTCCTAGAAATTCATTTTCCATGGGAAAGGAATTCAACCTTCCCATACCCATATTTGGTTAGGTTAGTTTGGGAATATGAAAAATTAATCTTAATTTATTTAGTTTTCCATAAATACTCGTTCATTAATTTCGCAATGCTTCTATTACTTAAATTCACATGCTTGGGGTAGAAGTTAAAATTTTGAAAGTAAAAGAAGGGTATTATTGTACAAACAAAACATCAAAACAACATTCATAGGAAAGCAAAACTATTCCCAAGGGAAGCCTTGGGTTTTACTTTCCCACAACAATGGAAATATGAAGCCCCTCATATTCCTCCCAATTTTCAATCCTAGACATACCAAACAAGGGTAAGGAATCTAAAACCCATTCCCACGTCTCTAAAACTTGAACCAAAAATGCCCCTTAGGGTTGCATCCAATTAATTTATTAATATAAAGACTAAGACAAAGTTTGAAGAGCTTCGAGTTAATACTACAATACTACTCTCTCTCTCTCTCTCTCTCTATATATATATATATATATATATATATGGAAAGAATAATATTCTTTCTCGTGGGATCGAACCCACCCATTCAGGATGCGCTATGTCTCGATGTGATGACCACTAGACCCAGGAGGCTTTGACTCTCTCTCTCTCTCTCTCTCTCTCTCTCTCTCTATATATATATATATATATATATATATATATATATATATATATATATATATATAATGCAAACAACATGAGAAAAATTGGTATCAGCAGAATACATATAATAAGGTTATTTATTCTATTGTTCCAATTCCATACATACTGAAACAGACTGCAATTGTGCGAAACAGGTCGATAACTACTGTTTTATCTGAACTGAGGCCAATTCTGTCTCAAAGATGTTTACTCCAATTGGCAGCTTATTTACATATAACACCATTTAAGTAAGTCTGTATAATAATCAAAATTAAATAGAGTTCAAAAGCAATGTAAAAGAAAATTCTTCTATATAAGTAAAATTTTCATTTACATTACAAAATCAAATATTGCAAGCTTGGTTCAAAATGTCAGCCATCCACTGACAACCCATATGTCCAATGTCACCCGAAAAAGAACATTTCTTTGAATCCTTTAAAATCACTTTAAACTGCTAAAAATTATGTATGAATCACACTCTATTAAAATCTGTAACAAATTGAAATGTTTTCTATAAATATATTACTATTAAAGGATATTATTTGTAACCCCTGTAGTATGTATACCTGGCTCTAATGTTATGTTTGAAATGTACTTCCAACAATATCTATACAGATACAGATCCCTTTCATTGACAACATCTGCAGATCTTGTTGTACTTTCCATGTGGTTATATTTGTTGTAACTGTAAAAATCATGGTACTTTATCAGATGACTAGAGATGTATCATTCTATTACGCATTTATATATATATATATATATATATATATATATATATATATATATATATAGGCTCCACCCGTGGCTATAAGAGCCACCCAGCCGGCGGAGGGGGGATTCGGATCTTGGTCTACTCCAAGGCGGCCCGCCACATTACCACTAGGGTAATGCCTTCGGTGTATATATATATATATATATATATATATATATATATATATATATATATATATATAATGAGAGAGATTGGAGGATCCTGACAACTATATTTTTTTTACTCTTTATCTTATTAATACAATTACCTTTTCATTGATTATAAATTACTACAGTGTATATTTACATATGCGAATTAAATGGAAAGTTATAATGACAAGTTTAAATTACAAACATAATTCAAACACTATAATGACAATACAGGCATATTAGGCAATTCTGATACTAATACAAATTAGATGAACACATAATTCCAAAGAATATTTGTCCATCCACTAGACCAAGATATCTAGATAAACCTGTTGCTTCAGGTCCTTCAAGTGGTTCAAAATAAACATATGCTCAGGGTTTTTACTGAACTCTAGACTTCCAAGAGTAACAACATTGAAACTCAAGTACAAAACACTCTCGCCCAAATGACAAAAGAACATTTATTACTTGATGCACTATGGGGCTGTTTGGAAGGTTGCAACTGCGTTGCAAGTGACCACCTTTTTGCAAGTGCATTGCAAGTGGTCTCACCTCGAGCGTTTGGGTACTTGTAAATGCATTAAAAGTGCCACTTTCAATGCATCTGCACTTGCATTACAACAGTTTCGATGTTTGGCTAGGCATTGAAAGTGGAGAATTTTGTTGTAAGTGGAGAGGTTTTGAGTTGTAGTAGAAAATGAGTGGATTGCTTTTTTAGTTCTTTATTAATTCTTTAGTAATTTTAGTTAATCTTAGGTTAATTAAGAAATTATATTTTTAATTGTTTGAGCTCGCCGTCCCTGCATGTAGCTGGCAACCGCCGTGACCGCACGAGCCTCCTCCGCAGTAGGCTCACCCTCGCGTGACCTTCCTCCTCCGGCCCCGTCTTCATCTCCTCTCGCGGACAGATCCGACGCCGACGGAGAGTTCGCCCGGTCTCTCCCGACTGTTCTATCAGTGGCCTCCAGTCGGCGACCACGCGAGCAGTAGACGCCGGTGGTGTCGAATGAACTGTCGTCGGAGCGCGACATCGCTCCAAACGAGCTCACCGGAGAAAATGATCCCACCGCAAATTCGGATCGATGCAGCGGTGAAGTTTTCTCCACCGCGCAGTGGTGGTTGCCCGAACGGTGAACTCACATGGAGCTAGCCGACGATGACGCGACGACTCCGTCAGAGAGCTCGCCGGAGAAGAAAGGATGGCCGGAGGAAAGATCCCGATCAGATCTTGGAAGGGTGTAGGAATTATTTTTTGTTAATTTTAAATAATTTATTTTGTTAATTTTTGTTAATTAATAGATAATTTGAATTCCCACTTCCACTTTCTTGTTGCCATCCAAACATTGGAACTCTAAACTTTCTATTCCCACTTCTACTTTCATGTTGCCATCCAAACAAAATTGATATGAAACTTGAAAAAAAAACCATCAATCCAAACTTTTTTGAAAGTGACACCACTTGCATTACAACATGTTGAAAGTCCCACTTACACTTTCAAGAAGTTAAAACTATCCAAACAGCCCCTCCCCTATCTGTAACTGCAATCTATATCTTAATACCACTAATATTGAACTGTGGCAAGAAAATCACAGTATGCACATGTCTGGTGGTCTCTCATAACAATAACAAATAAGAGAGCAATATACCAACAAAAACCAGCATACTGATGCCAACAAATTTCTTTTTTTCCTTGCAAGCTAGATGAGCACATGACGTATATTCCAACTATATTGTAACATAAAAGAAAAGAAAAAGAAAACTCCAACAGGAAAAATTTAAATACCAGATCGTCTTGCATTTGTTTGTATATTGTTCTTGTATGTAATCGAAAAAGCATAACACCTTTAGTGAAGAAAACCGACACAGGATCCATGATTGTCGTTTGTCCTCACATCATGTATATCCTGATAATTTACACAACTCTGCATAGTTAAAGCAACATAGTAGAAATGTTCCAGGAGGTTCTCATCCTTTTTTGTTGGTACCAAACTTGTCTAAAGTGCCTATATTCAAGGTTTACAATTTGGCAGATACCGATACGTACCGGTCGTATTGTATCGTTTTTGGGCTGTCCTGATCCGGTAATAACCCCTACTGATGATGCCAACGCCGGGGCTTTCTTTTCTGGTCAATTCAACGATGAAAAATTAAAAGAGAGAGAATTATGAAAAACAGTGTAAGACAATGATCCCGTCATGCCAAAGACTGACATGTTGCAGTGTGTTGATAAGGAATTTATAGACACCTTTAACCATTACAATTTGTCAGGGTTGTCTATCTATAAATTCATAACATTGATTCATCTTAATATTATTGTATTCAAAACTATCAATTACCTGTGTGTCATTTAAATGTAACAAGAAACTACAAATAAATACATAACATTATGCCTAAATGTAAGAAATAATTTTCTAGTACAATATTTTTGCAATTTTCAGCTTTCCATGACCAAAACTTTTGAACTCCGATTCGGAACCGCCGAAACTGCCAATACCAATACTCAAAAGGACATGGAGCTGATTCCGATACCTATATGGCGACATTGCCTATATTGTCATTAATTAATGTTGATATTATAATTAGCAGTTTAAAACTTTCTCTTTAATTGGTATCCATAAAAGCACACCGTTGGATCAATTTATAATCATTGATTTGGAAGGGTGTCGGAATAAAAGTCTGACACTGGTAAGTCAGCCGTTTGCTTTCTTGTTGAACCATATTAAACTTAATCTGAATCAAGTTTGTATTTTGTACAGGTCATTAATGGTCGAGGGAATGTCCTCCAGTGTAGTCATTATATGCCTCTTGTGATTCCAGAAGGAAAGACTCTTCCTTGTGTTATATACTGTCATGGAAACAGGTATTGAATAATTTGCATATTGAAACGATTAATACATATTTCCTATGAAATTGGATGGCAATCATTCAGGTCCATTTGTCAAGTATTTCCAGTGACAACTTTTTAAGTTCGTAATATTGGTATCTATCCAAACTTGTCTCGTCTCCGTATCATGTATGATGTTTGAGACTATGGATTCTGCAGGTATTGAATAATTTGCATATTGTTATACACTGTCGTGGAAACAGATATTGAATAATTTGCATATTGAAACGATTAATACATATTTCCTATGAAATTGGATGTCAATCATTCAGTCATGTATTTCCAGTGACAACTTTTTAAGTTCGTAATATTGGTATCTGTCCAAACTTGTCTGTTCTCCGTATCAAGTACGATGTTTGAGACTATGGATTCTGATGTACATTTAGGCAATGCACGTGAGACGACAAGAAGATACAAAAAATTGAGGACAGAAAGGAATTGAAGGCTGCAAAACTACTAAAAAGTGAAATGAAGAGATCATCCCTCAAATTCTTTGCTTCACAATCCTAAATTTTCCATGTACAATCTCCAATAGTACCCTTTATTCTTATGATATAGTTTAGTCACAAGTGCAAAAACTTCTTGTTTTTTTTTTTTTCACTTTTTTTCTTACGCTAACCTAAATACAACTCAAGCAAATTAGGACAAGGTTCACAGAAGCGGCATCAGGATTGACTTGCACCTTTTCATGAGTATCGGTATCGGTGGTTTCGGCTGTTCTTGCGGTTTCAGTCGGAGTTTCTGAGTTCGTGATTCCAAAAATTCAAATAATAATAAAAGTTATTTTAAAAGCTAGATTTTTTTTTTTTTTGGATACATTTAGGAACAATCTTATGTATTCTTTGTTGTTTCCCATTGTTTTTTAGTGGAATAACATTTAACATTGGTAAATTATTCGCCTACAATATATATTGTTGTCTATTTGCTTTTAGACAAAGTACCCCCACAATAGATAGCCCCCCACAATAGATAGTTTTGAATGGAGTAATATTTAGATGTATGAATCTTTATGAATTTATATTACACAACTTCGAAAAATGGTAATGGTTACCATGTGTTAATAGGAAATTTTATCGGAACTCGACAAGTAGCTATAGATAACTTTATCAGAATTCAGATGCTTTATAATTAGAATCCAACAATATAGGAACCGGTCTTGAACTTTGTTGAATTGTATTTTAGAAAGATATAATCTCCGCGTGGTAGCACAACTCTTCTATTAACAATTATGTTTATCTATCTCAGTGGGTGCAGGGCTGATGCTAGTGAAGCTGCTATTATTTTGCTGCCATCAAACATTACATTGTTCACCCTTGACTTTTCAGGGTCTGGAATCTCTGAAGGGGGGCATGTCACTCTAGGATGGTATGAAGTAAGTATCCAGTTGATAGAAACTGTCACTGTGTCTAATTAGACTGGCATGTATAGGAAGATTTGAGCTTCTGGTTCTATTTATTGTCTCTATGATCGGAATTGTTGACCACAATGTTGCATTACATGTGTAGCTTTACAGTAAGTCTTTGTCTACAGGGTGGAGAAATAAACATTGTAGCTGTAGCATATAGTTACTAGAATAAATTGGTCCTTACAAAGTTAACTATCGTTCCTTATCCCATTAGAACAGGTTGGCAATGCGGCAAAGAAAGCTCCCAGCCATATAATCTTTCCACGTACCCTGATTCCCTAGATATTGGGGTTCTCTTCTCTTGAAACAAGATTCCAATTATGGGAGGCGAAGATGGTACATGCATGGGCGATCTTGAAAATGAACTAAGGCTTGTTAAAGCGCTGTCATGAATGGTTGATTGTGGTTGGTTAATCATGCCGATCCACTACCTAGACATGTCCCATAAGAAGTCACTGGAGAAGTGGGAGATCCTGGTTGAGATGATAATGTAATTTGGTAAGGCGAGCAACAGATTGTGATGGTATGTTCATGCAGAGGTTTGTTGGTTTTTGGCGAAAAGAGGGAGGGGGAATCGTTAGCCCTAGCTGTGGTCTTCACTGGCTAAGTGGGAGAGATGAGTAATAGTTATAGAGATGAGAGGGATGATCGATGATGAACATGGTTATTCTGTAAGAAAAAAAATCATATTCTTATTATTGTTTTTTTCTTTCATTCTTGTTTTACTATCACCTTTAAGCTCATTGTTGGTCTATTTCTCAAGTTTAACAACCTCACTGGTATGGTTCAAAAGCTTTGTTTAGGTATAGGTATCATCCCTGCTCTTTGGGTTTCATTAGCAGTTTGTTTCGATAGTTTCAGCCTTTTTGAACCTGAGCTAGGTTTCAACCTTAAAAGAAATTTAAAATATATAAATGCTATATTTTACTCTTACTTTTATCTATTATTCATGTAGATTGATAATAATTTAGTGAAATAATAGTCTTATTGTTACATGGTAAAAACATTAATGTCAAAATCCGAGTTTTTTCTTTGGTCCTTACCGGTATGCGACATCGATTGAACCAAAATTCATGATCTGTACCTCTTTTATCTATTGTACACAGTTTTGGTTAAGTGTTGTTCCCTATCTTCCAGTTTTTGTCAAAACGTAATCAATACCAGCATGTACTTACCTTTTATAGGCCTATATCTGCCAGAACCATTTTTTTGGCAAGGTTTCAAATCAGAATAGCAGATATGATTTGAAATGGTCAAAACCTATCATTTTGGCCAAAAATTAATACCTTGTTCACAGGTGGCAAGGTCAAAAGTCTAAACTTTGCAGTCTCTTTTTTTCTGCAGGTAAACATTAATCTTGTTATGTGTAATTTACCTTCTATTTATAACGTAGCAATTAATATGTACTTGCTCATACATAATATAATTTTTCAACAGATTGAGAAGGGTATTTAAGGAGGAAAAACAAAGGCCAGATTGGTGAGTAACAGATGAATAAAATGGAGAAGAATAAGTAATAGGAGGGAGAGGAAACCAGGGTGGGGGGATTATTACTGCTGAAGAACATATTACAATTCTTCAATGTTTGGAATTATATCACTATTCTGTAATTTGGTATGTTAATATTTGGTTCTTGGAATCAAATTATTACAAAATAACTTGAGATATTATGAAGTTTCATTAAGAACTTTGGTAATTCTGCATGTCAAACCTTGGAATATATAATTCTAATTAGATACTCTTTGTTCAGGTATATCATCTAATAGCAGTATTTGTTTGTTATTCCAGAAGGATGATCTTAGAGCTGTGGTCAATCATTTGCGGGCAGATGGAAATGTATCTTGCATCGGTTTATGGGGACGCTCTATGGGTTCTGTTACCAGGTTTTGTTCATGATTCTTCTGCAATTATATGCTTCATACATTTTAGATAATTATACTTGGTGCTTTCCATCTTGAAACTGGAGACTTGCTACTTAACCATAAAATGTATCTGGTGGCGTCACTAGAACTATCTACAACAACAACAGCAAAGCCTTTATCACTATAACTATCTAGAGACGAAAAATAGTCATAATCTTCTACAGTTTAATTATTTATTTTGTGATGGAAATATATTTGTTGCTTATATTTGGGAGAAAAGAATCTCGAGGATTCTTATCAATTTTGTAGTTGAAGTAACAGAGCAGTATGATCTAGGATCTATCTTTGCATTCTTGCCTGCTCATTGACTGTATTTTCCAGTGTCATATTGGGGATTACTATACTCTATATTTGTGCATCTTTTCAAGTTGCTTCAGATTGCTATCACCGGAAAATCTAAAATAAAATGTTTGTTCAAATTTTGCTCGCAACTCTCAGAGTACTTCATTCAATGAGATTAGCAGTTTGTCCTGCCACCTCTCCTCCCCAACCCCCATTCACTCACTTGCAAAGAACTTGTTTCAATGAGTGTAGGTTTCTATCAAAAATCAAGTAACTAGGAAATGGGGGAATATTTTTTCTTTGTATTGTTACTATATGGTGAGTATCTACGCTTATTGTGTTTTTCCATGGTGTACTTATTCATTCTATCTTTGTAGTTTGTACATCCATTATGTCATATGCGTCACATTCCCATCATCGAACTTCAGCGAAACCTGGTGTGCCTTGCTTCATATTTATATGAGGCTCCTCCACTCTTATAGCTCTTCACCTCTAGATCCAATTTCCTTCTATGTAGCGCTGTCTCTGGACAGTATAACTCTTGATTTATCAACATATTTGATTCTTTGGAACTTGATCTTGTGATCATGCTACAAAGCTTGTCAATGTTCTACAATTCTTCTTCTTGTTTCTTTCATAAATCAGTTATTCACATATCACCAAAGCACTACTTATAGTATCATAATTAGTCTTGGCCATGGTCTGGACTCTGGCGAGATTCATCTAAGCTCCGGACTGTCTTGATAAGAGAGTCCAAGACTGATGCGTGTATGTGTTAAGCTTTAGTAACAAGGCATACATCTTGCTCCTATTCCTTGACTTGGGCTTACCTGGCTCAACATTAACTCGTCAAATAAAGTTCTGTGTGAGAAGTAAGAGGATAAAAAAAATCAGGAAACTTGGCGAATGAGACAGATCTCATGAAAGATGTTGCTGGTCGTGGGTAGCCTTGCTTGAGATGGGAGCCAATAAGTTGCAAGTGGTGGATACTTGCTACAGAGATAACATCCATTTAAGTATGTGGTGGGAGCAATATTATAGAAAGCACTAGGCAGCCGTTATGCGGGAAGGGAACGCCTAGCACCCAGGTGGCTAGGCAGTCGCATGTCAAATTCCGGTTCCGCACAACCGAAGGTCGTCACTAGGCGTGATGCTGTACAAGTCTAAATTGCACTTATATAAGACAAGGTCAATCACGATCAATAAGAACATCTCATAAATATAGCCATTGCAGCGGAAATAAGCAGATACGTTGAATAGACACAATATATAGAAAAACGATTCTCTTTATTGATAATATTACAACGAAATTACAATCGGTTCGAAGCCAAAGAACAACTCGATTACAAACACTGTTTCTCAATACAGTGAAACATGCCACAAGGTTTACAACTCATAAAACTAGTACAATCAATGACGTTCCATACATTATGTTCTTTATATACAAAAGATCACATCTCAAGCCGAACAACTTCAAGTTGCCAATCCGAGCTCTAACGCCTCAACATGTCTAAGCTAATCTTCGCACCTGGGGAGTTGGGGTCAGTACATTGTCGTGTACTGGTGAGTGGCCTCTGGCCAACTCAATTAAACCAACACAGTAAACATGTGAAGAGCAAATAAAATTATATGTGGTCTTTCTAATCTTGTTTTAGGATCACTTAATATTTCATAACCAGAAATATAAACATACATGTGACATAGTAAACAATTGCATATATAGATATACATATATGAACACAATGAATCTTATCCAACTTACCATACTTTCCTGTAACAATGTTATCATTCATAAAAATAAAAATATAACTGTGTCATAAGCGTGTCCCTGTATCAATTGTTAGCCTTCATAAAAATATAAATGTGTCGTGCATTCGT
Organism: Iris macrosiphon; assembly: GCA_036927795.1. NCBI lineage: Eukaryota > Viridiplantae > Streptophyta > Magnoliopsida > Asparagales > Iridaceae > Iris > Iris macrosiphon. The sequence continues at coordinate 271,471,421 of JAYESA010000005.1, forward strand.
CCCTCAACTTGTTAAGCCTACAAGCATGTGACTAGTATGCATTCTAACTATATGAAGGTCACTGACACCACAAGCAATATTGGACTATTTAGGGTTAGACGGCTCCCTTTTAGCGACGGGTAGCTAGCCCCCATGAATGTTTTCGAATCACCTCGTATTGCGTCGCACCCTTCCAGCTCGGATAGTTAGCCCTACTGAAAGTCCCATAATACCTCGTGCTAGTACGTCAGCCACGGACATACCTGTACCTCCTAGGCCGAAATAGTTTCGGTGTCCCGACATACCTTGTGCAAAAGTTGTCCATAACTATGCAAATACATGAACAATTAAACTATAAAACATATGCATGGTACAGAAACTGAAATAACTATGCAACATATCTCTTCTAACATTCTTCCTCGAGCCATCGCTTGCACCATTTTTTTCAGTCCAGGGATTACCACAATTACTCACTTCCCAGTATATGGATTCTACCTGACTACCCAACGATCCCAAACATTTTTCATATTTTCTATCTCTGAGACAATAGTACTATAATCTGCCTGTTTATAACAGCAGTACAATATTCTATATGATAATCTCTTAGAAGTCAGAATCTCCTAGGAGACCAACGAATCTTAGTAAAACCTCGATTCGACGGATCTTACTTGGAAGCTCGTTTTTCCAACGACGGGAGGTTATTTTTCATGCGACGGGTGCGCGCTTCCCCTACGACGAGAGAACTTTCCATAACATGACCAAAAATTTAAAAGATTCCAGAAATTTTGGAAAGAAAGTTGGAGAATTTTTAATACATATTCATCAAAGTAACAAAAAAATAAGAATTACTTACCTTGACATCATAAAAATTGAAGTTATTTGTATTTATCCTCCCATTTACTATTCATAACTTTGTTCCCCCTTCTTATTTAAATTAATTACTACAACCCCCTCTATTTCATGCATTTAGTAAGTATTATTTGTATTTACCACCTCCACCCCCACATTATTTAACACTAAGGGGGGAGGTGGTTAATAATAATAAAAATAAAGTAGGGGAAACAAAATTATGAATAGTAAATGCGGGGCAAATACAATTAACTCTAATAATTACCATACGAATGATCTCTCTGTAACTTTGAACTGAACTTTATAAATTCCAATAAATATTAAGATATCTATAAATTTTGATAGCAATAAGTAATAAACATAAATTTTTTATTATTGCACGCTTCCATCATGTTTCCAACTTTAGACTCTTCTAACTAGTTCTGCTCTCATGCTCCCGCTCAAGTCCTCACTCTTGTCTCTGCTCCCGGCTTCTAAGGATAATCTAACTACAATAGTAACAATGAAGAATGAGAGGAGAAAAAAAAAGGAGAAGAGAGAATATGATAAAGGAGATTGCAAGGGCCTTGAACCCTAGGTTGCATCTCATGTCTATTTATATTGATATGCAATACACCCACAATTACTATTATACCCTCATATGATAACTAACAAAATAAAATAACTCTTAACACCCTCCCCCAAGCAGGAGCATATAGATCAAACATGCCCAGCTTGCTACATAAATCAGAAAATGGACCACGAGCAAGTGGTTTGGTGAGGATATCACCTAATTGATCCTCTGACCGAACATAAGGAGTGACAATATGTTTCTTTAGCAACAAATCACGAACAAAATAACAATCCACCTCGATATGCTTCGTGCGCTCATGAAACACCGAATTACTTGCGATAAACATTGCCGACTGATTATCACAATACATCTCCATCGAAATAAGAATCATAATCCCCATTTCATGAAGAAGAGACTACACCCACATCATGCACCCACATCATCTCAGAAGCTGTATGAGCCATCGCACGGTACTCGGCATCTGCACTAGAACGAGCCACAACATTCTGTTTCTTACTACGCCACCTGACAAGATTGCCATCCACAAACGTACAATAGCCAGAAGTAGACCTTCTATCACTGCGACTGCCTGCCCAATCAACATCACTGAACCCAGTCACCGTAAGCAACTGGGAAGGTTTGTACAACAAACCCTTTCCAGGTGCACCCTTTAAGTATCGAAGAATGCGAGAGATAGCTTCCCAATGTAGTTGTCGAGGGGCATGCATAAATTGACTAACTACTCCAACTGCATATGCGATGTCTGGTCAAGTAACAGTAAGATATATAAGTTTGCCAACCAAGCGTCTATAATATCCAACATCCTCAAATAACTCTTCCCTGTCAGCATCAAGCTTGTCATGATAATCCATAGGAGTCTCAACTGGCCGACATTCCAACATCCCAGTCTCGGAGAGCAAGTCTAGAACATACTTGCATTGTGACAGATACACACACTTCTTAGATCGAGCAACCTCAATTCCAAAAAAATATCGAAGAAGACCCAAATCCTTAGTATGAAACTAACGACTAAGGTAGCCCTTCAAGTCCATAATTCCAGCATGATCACTCCCAGATATAATGATATCATCAACATAAACAATCAACACGCTAATACCTATTGAGGAAGAATGGCAAATGATTGAATGATCTGATGTGGTGCGCCGAAAGCCATACTGAATGAGAACTGAACTTGTCAAACCAAGCACGAGGTGACTGTTTCAGTCCATATAATGCTTTCTTCAATCGACATACGCGTTTTTCATTTCTGCTACAACATATTCCAGTGGTTGATCCATATAAACCTCCTCCTGTAAGTCACCATGCAAGAAAGCATTCTTTATGTCTAGCTGATATATAGGCCATTGGTGATTAACCGCCACAAAAATAAGAATTCGAACTGAATTCAGCCGAGCCACTGGAGAGAAAGTCTCCATATAATCCACACCATATGTCTGAGTATACCCTTTGGCAACCAACCGTGCCTTGAGCCGCTCAAAGAACCATCGGGATGATACTTAACAATGTACACCCATCTACAACCCACTGTCTGCTTTCCAACAGGAAGTGATGTAAGCTCCAAAGTCAGATTTTGATGTAAAGCATACATCTCCTCATCCAATGCACTTTTTCAAGCAGAAGATGACATAGCCTGCTTGTAAGTTTTGGGAATGGAAATAGAAGACAATGAAACAACAAATGCATAAAAAGATGAAGCACGGTGTAATGAAACATAGTTAGAAATGTGATGCTTATTCTTTGTGGTACAAAGACGTTTTCTTTTTCTGAGAGCAATAGGAAGATCATTTGGATTTGTGGTGATGGGAGTAGAAACCCCAGGCACGGAAGCTGATTGGTTGAGGGCTGAATTCTGCAGAACTATTGGCCTGTCCTTGGATCTCTGATAAACCTATAAATGGGGAATGGAGACAGAAATTGATTCAGGAATGACCGAAAGTGGTATGGAAAATATAAAATCTATTGTAAAAGGAATACAACGGTCTCCTGAAGGAAAGAAATAGGTAGACTCAAAGAATGTAACATCCGCACTGACATAATATTTGCGTGACTGTGGACTGTAACAACGATAACCTTTTTGAGTACGGAGATAACCAAGAAAGACACACTTCAGAGATCTAGGAGCCAACTTATCTCGATTAGGTTCCAAGTTATGAATAAAAGCGACACCCAAACACTCAAGGAGGTAAGAAAAAAGGTACGACATCTGTATGTAATATGGTAAATGGAACTTTGTTATTTAATACAGATGATGACATGCGATTAATTATATAACATGCGGTAAGAACGACATCTGACCAATACTGTTTAGGGACGTGCACATTGAACATAAGAGTTCGAGTCACATCTAAAATATGTCGATGTTTGCGTTCGGTTATACCATTTTGTTGAGAGGTGTGGATACAACTGGTTTGATGAATCATACCACGATCAACACAGAAACTGTTCACAGAAGATTGAGTATACTCCAAAGCATTATTAGAACGCAAAATTTTGATACGTTTATCAAACTGAACATAGACTTCATTATAAAAGGCAGATAACACATTTGGAAACTCAGATCTTTCTTTCATTAAATAACACCAAGTCATTCTGGAATAATCATCAATAAAAATAACAAAATACTGAAATCCTTTCGGACTTTTGACTCTAGACGGACCCAAAATATAAAAATGAACAAGATCAAAAGACTCTAATTGACGACTCTCACTACGACGAGGGAAGGAACTACGGTGATGCTTGCCTAACTGACAAGCCTGACATTCAAAACTAGAAACATGACTTAAACTAGGAACAACTTGACGCAACTTAGCCAAAGACGGATGTCCCAAACGATAATGCCACTGTAACAGAGAAGTAGAAACAGAAGTGAAGGCCTTTCTAGGTAGATCCAAGTAGTACAGTCCATCTTTTTCATGCCCTGAACCAATCATCTTCTTCGTCCCGAGGTACTGAAAAACACACGAATTCAAAGAAAATGACACAGAACATTGAAGAGATTTGGTTAACTGGCTCACAGATAACAAATTAAATGAAAAATTAGACACATATAATGATAGTGATTGAGTAGGGTGAATGACACCTTTCCCAAATACAGGACGAGTAGACCTATCAGCCAAGATAATATTATGTTTCATGGAACTAAGATTATGAAAGAGAGATGTTATACCAGACATATGAGAGATTGTTCCTTAGTCGATGACCCAAGAGGTGGATGATGACTGGGTTGCCACAAAAACATGATTACCTATTTGTGCCATGGTTGCAGTAGGTTGAGAGGTAGTACTAACAAGCATGTTCAACTTCTGGAGGATCTGTTCAAATGGAGATGAGGTATCAGACATTGAAGTCTGATTGAAACCCGAAGTATTATCTCTGCGAGCAGAAGTGGTGCCATGGGATTGCATATTTTCATAATGCACTTGATGTGCATATTAAGGTTTGTCCCATTTGTCCCAACAATAGTCTTCCACATTACCGAGCATTCTACAATAGTTACACTTTCGTGATTGACCACGGCCACCACCACCACCACCACCACCGCCGCGGCCATCACCACGACCATTGTCTCTACCACCACGGCCTCCTCGACCAAAACTACGATCACCATCTCTACCGCCACGTCCACTACCACGTCCACCACCACGACCAACAACACTAGAAACTAGGGCAGAAGAGTCAGTACTCGACACCACTGAACTGTCCCAGAAAGGAATGATTGAGACGGGAGAAAGTATCTGCCACCGTAGGTAACTGATTTCCAGTAAGGATTTGAGCTTTATAAGGTTCGAGCTCAGGATCCAAACCGGCTAGGATAAGTGAAACATGAAACTCTTCCTTCTGTCTCTGAGCTTCCTTCAAATCTGTAGTAACATAATGATATTGAAGCAGTTCCTCCCACAGCCTTCTTTGAAGCCAGATATTTATTCACAGGCTTCCCATTTTGCTTTGTATTAAACAATAACTCGTACAACTCATAGATACGGGCAACGTTTCGCTTCTGCGAATATGATTCTTTCAGAGATGCCCAAATCTGTTTGCTTGATTCACACTACTGAATATTAGCAGCGATATGCGGTTCCATACTATGCCACAACAACGACATAACGTATGCATCTGCACTCATCCAATCTTCATACTCAGCGGAAGTTTCAGGCGGGGGTTCTTCCGTCAAAAATTTCTTCTTCTTCGCCCTTAACACCATTTTGATAGACTTGGAGTAGACAAGCTAGTTCGCACCATTGAGTTTCACTGCTGTAATCGACTTTCTCAATTCATCATTATGAATAACAGTAAAAGGAGAACCACCTCCACTACCACCACCACTATTAACCTCGCTAGAAGATTCGGTCCTCACCATACTTATAGATGCAACAGAAAGACGAGGCCTTTGAAACCCTAAATCTCACAACGAACCTCAACCGACGACAAACAACCAACGGAGATCTGTAGAAATCCCAGATCTCATAAACGAACCACGAACAACTACGAACAACGAACGACGAATCATGAAAAGTAGACGAATCACGACCGAGTTCGATCGGCCCTGTCGTGGATGAGATGTATAGTACTTTCAAATATATGTTCTGATACCAAGTGAAATTTTGAGATGGAGAGGAGAAGGGGAAAAGTAGGAGAAGAAAGAATATGAGAAAGGAGATTGCAAGGGCCTTAAACCCTATGTTGTATCTCATGTCTATTTATATTGATATGCAATACACCCACAATTATTATTATACTCTAATATGATAAATAACAAAATAAAATAACTCTAACAGTAACAATACTATATTCTATATTAAATTCTATCAACAGTACCACATTACACAAGTCTATAACAACAATTTAATAATTCATGTTCTACAGCAGCAAGTTAACAACAATAATATTACTCACATTTATTACTCACATTTATCTAGCTTGGTTCTTTTTAGTTAGCATTAATTATCTTATGACATAGAAATAGAGACTAGCATCTTTTATTAAGTTTGAAGGCAAATGAGAGGGATCAAAATCACCCACCACGGAGAAAAGCCTTCGTCTAGAACACCAAGATCTCTGCATGAATCCAAGTCTAATCAGACGCAGAACGGGACATTACACCGCCTAGACAGATTTATGCGAAAAAAGTTACCTTTAAAAAAACTTATGATTTTTTGGTTCATTCGAAGTAATACGAAACTATATAATTATATGTATATATAAAACAATGATTACATTATAAATAACTTTAGTAAAGACTTGAATGGACCTGAGACTACAATAACACATATTGCACAAATAGAATTATAATTTACCAAAATAGTATAATATGAAAATAAAAGGTGCATATAAGGTCAAAAATATTTATGGACCATGCTAAAAAGTAAAAACTGACTAAGAAAATAAAAGAGATTAGTCCAAAAAATAATTACAGACAAAATTGACAAAAAATGGACCAAAAATCTATGCGGTACTTCTCTTCTTTGGCCCCATAATGTTGATTTTTCCCGCATAATGTCGCCTACCGTCTAGAACACACAATATACTGAAAACTTTGGCGGTTGGTAGCCGCATATCGTCTAGGTGTTGCTTTTTAACGCATTTTAGAACACTGGGTGGGAGCTTATCGAACGAGCCACTATCTTCAGAGAAGTCGCAGGTTGAGAGTGCAAAAAGTTTAAAATATTTGGTTTTGCTGGATTGAAGCAACTTGCTACTTGTATCGCATAAAACTCAGCCGTTAGAGAGTGATTAATAAATTTTTTGAGGAATGATTTGCTATGATCCTCTTCTTTCCCGAACTGAGAGATCCATGAATCGGGATATCCGTCAGATTTGTATCTCGATAAACTCGAAAAAGAATATCCAACTCATACACTATTTTATCTTTTATTACCTCAACCGTGAAATCATTTATTTTTGTTTCTAGTTTAACAATATTAATTTCATTAAGTATTTCTTGATGAGATAGCTGAATGAATAACATAACACCCCCTTCCCCCACCAACACCAACATAACACACACATCTTTCCGACCTCTCTTCAACTTGGGAGGAGTTTAAACTTCTTCCTTTTGTTGGTATTTTATTCAATATAATTAACTATATTAACTTCAATTAAGGTCAAAATGGCTGTATTGTCATTAAGTTAATAATCTGATATGTCCAATTCCCTGCAATAGACATTTATCTGACAACATGACCTAACCTTTTTTCCTCTTATCTGGTTTGTTTCGCTATCAGGGTTTACATCCTAACTCTAAATTTTGTCCAGTAGTCCGAGTATAAAATAGAAGTAAATGGGAAAGGATGAACATGAAAAGAACGAGTATGAACGGGTAGATTGAGAAGCTGAGAAGAAACAACAATTAGATATCAAATATGATTCAAGTTCACAGTATTGGTTTTGGTTCAAATCCTTTTTCTGAGTATCGATATTGGCAGTTTCAGTGGTTCGGATTGAATTTTCGAAGTTCTTGGTTTTGGAAAGCCAAAAGTGAATGAGTTTTTTTTTTTATAAACTTGAAAAGTCTTTGGTACATCTAAGGATAATCTTATGTATTATTTGTTGTTTTCTGCTAGTTTTGAATGGAATAATATTGAACATTGCTGAATTATTCATTCGCAATAGATGTTGTTTAATACTTGATTTTAGTCAAAACACAATGAATAGTTTTGATGGGATAATAGTAAGATTTATGGGCATGTTGCCCTTCGGCACGAACGGAACATTGTGTCAACATTGATTTTTTTGCCATACTTCTCTCTCTCTCTTATAACCTTTTTCTTTGTTAAATTGACTGGGAAGGAGAGCTACAATTCGGGTATTGGCCAGTATCGGTGGGTATCAGAATGGATATGCCAAAAACGATAATATACGATGAGTACGCATCGGTATTGGCTGATATAGGGAACCTTGAGATTAACTGTAATTTTTCTAATAACCATATAAACAGAGTAACCAGAAATAAAAACAATTTCTAAAAGTGTTCACTATTTGTTAGCGTTCACATGCAGTGTGATTTCAGCTACTGTAGTTTCTGAACATTTATTTTATACCACCTAAGTACTTTAACAAATATACTTAATTCGATTTTAATTCCTGAAATCTTCCAGCTAATGTCTTAACTTAATAACTAATTTGATTGCAAGTGTGCAGCATACTGAATAATCCCCTGCATCTTATTTAATTTGAAGATCCAAACTTAAGTGAATGGCCATATCGAAGAAGAAAGAATCTAGTAATCTTCTTCAGATTAATTTCTTCAACTGTGCTTGATCTTATAGATTGCAAAGAGATCTTGTCATGCCAGCCCTGCCAGAAGAGTTCAACAAAACGTGAGCTTTTCGGTAGTGGTACTTGCAGTTTATTGGTAATCCACTAATCATCCAACATAATAGAGCACTTCACAAAAGTGACCCTTACGGAGTCATTGAACTCCAGAGTTGTGGGACTGCAAACCAGATTAGTAATTCTTCTTCCGCCAATGGTTATCAATCATGGAGTGAATGATATGTGCCCAGTGAAGGAGATGATGCAAAAAGTAACTGTGTAATGAATTGGTAATGTGGAGTGCTGCCACTAGGTGTTGAAAATGTTTGTTATAGTGGCGGTCCTGACATCAGGGTCGGTGATGGTGAAGTTAAAAGCAGTTGATGGAGGCAATGCAAACAATGGTGAAGGTGATGTTCAGAAAGTAGGTGGTGATGACAACCAATCAGTAATAATGGCAGTTAAGTCATGGGTGGTGAGTGTTGGTGTGACAGTTTTTCAAGGCATAGAAGCAGTTACTGATAATGAGGAGAAAGCATTGCAACTGCCACTTTTTCAAACTGTACTCTTGTCCATCCTTACGAAAAAATCCTCATTAAAATTTCCATATTATCTTCAGAGACCATTTTTGTGAAAAGAGTGGAAAAATGAAGATTCAAGATAAATCAACATATACCAGAGGAAACGTGTGCTATGAGACCAAGCCATTGCAACTTCTATCTAGGTTGCCATTTTGACAAAGAGAAGAATATGATGATGAATTCAAATGACGAGGAAGACCAAGAGCAGATACTTTATCAAGAGGAACCATAATTTTGTAGGACCATACAAAGAAATATTCCAATTTTTTTTTGATTTTCACTCTTGTTCTTATGTATGGACTAACTTGGTACGTAAGTAATCCAAAAGTTAATTAAAAATATTTGATAAAAAAGAATAAAGAGAAGACCGTTGCCTATTATTTATGTGAAAAGCATCATGGTAATGACTTCAGGTACTAGGGTCTAGAAAATATGACCGGATCTCATTATCACATGAATAGTGACCTCAGTACCCTAGCAAAATATGTGGCCTCATATTTCCTACTATCCAACTAAATACTATGATTATATAATAAAAGTTCTTTTGAAGTTCTCTCTTTAATCTTATTCTAGTAGTTGAATAGTAAATATGTAACTCTCATTCCACACCAAAATTCTAGAGTTTTGGTACAACGACAGGGACTTTAACATGCAGAGCAACTCAGGTTCAATCTGCATCACGTGCATCTTAAGAGGATTTTCAAAAGAAATTTATAACGATGTGAGAATCCAGTTCTTTACCCATAAAATGGGTCTTCGACCTGCTGGTGCATGTTGAATAGTATAATATAACCCTCATTTGTCACCACCACTTTTGAGTATTGGTGCAACTAGCAAGGTCTTTACCACTATTATAATTGCTTAATATTTTTCATCTGATGTCTAAGATTCTAAGTGATGAAAATACAAATATCACAATTTTCCACATGGTGTATCCGAACTTAAACAACCAGGCACCTAATGAAAATAGGTAAATATTCGTTTTTTGGTAGGAGTTAAAAGATTCTGAAAACCTTGTTCCTGTTACCATTGTGAGCACTCATGACCTTAATGATTAGTTTAAGTTGTGAATTTCTACACATTACAGAAGCAGCAGCAGCAGCATCAACAACAACAAAGCCCTTATCCAAATTTTTGGTTTCATCTATTTGATTCCTTTTCTTCCACTGGTATTATAAGGCCTTTTACACTGAAATTGGAGGTCACTTATTTTCTCTCACACCTTTGTGTAGTACAATGAAACAGAAGTATTCTGGCAATAAATTCTTAATATAGAAGCATCTTTTGTGCATACCAACAATAGTCGATACTTCTAAATTTTGCTATGCTATGCTATTCTCTGTAACCTTCTAAACATCTTTCTATATGTTCATGGATTTGCTTCTATGACATGCTCCCTATTGTTCACCTATCCATGTATAATTTGCAAGTTGTAGTGGTTTTCTTATATCATGAAAGACATGCATAATTGAAACTCAAGGCACATCTGGACCTCTATTGTGGTCTCACTGTAGATGAAAAACGGTCTTGTCTGAATGTTATGTATAAACTTATGGCATAGATTATTTCCTATTAGCCCTAGGAGCTAACTGGGGTACGGGTTTACTTTTTTCTTCCTTTTTTTTATTTTTATTTTTTATCAGGCTTAACATGGGCTCAGATTACCCTAGGACAATTTTGAGTGGCACATGATCTTGAAGATATTGCATAAATAAAAATGTATATACTTGGGAAGTTTACAACATCTGCTTGTTGGCTTGAATATTGCTTGAGCATACATTGGTAAGTGGATAGTTGAAAGTTGAAACAAGATATCTAACTCAATAGTTGACCAAGAATATACATGAAAAATACTGAACTTGGGCAGATAAGATAGACCGGCATTTCAGGTCAATGGTAGTTTTGTCAGTATTGAATTGTATCTTTTTCCAAGGGCCCATTGCTTGATAGAGGATGTTTCTATTAACTTCTTTGAAATTTTCCAAATATTTGGATTTACTCTTGATCAATAAATTCTAGCACGAAAAAATGTCTCTGGTCTGGAGGAACCAATAAAAGATGTGAACTCTAGTGTAGTAATATTCATTTGTTAACACTGATCCTTATGATTTTTTGACTCTTGCCTTGCCCCAGCTGTCTCTGACTGATGTATGATAGCAGATTTTCTTTTCTTGGTTTTGTGGCTACATCAAAGCACCCTAATTTTGTCCCTTCAATCATACTTCATTGGTCAATGCTTGTTATTCAAACGTCTGGGTCCTCTTGCCCCCTCATGCAGATGAATCATAGCATGTCTCATGTCGCAACCTGGCTAGTTCATTTGACTTGACAAACTTATTAACTGTGGTCTACCCTCACTTCAGTTATGGGTTGCTAACATTTTACTTATCTTGGTTAAAAGTCAAAAGATCATTTGGTTACAATTGGAACCTGGACTAGAATAAAACTTAACCAGTGAAACTTTGGGTAGGAAAAAATTGTATAATATTCCTGAACTGAGAAGGATTCATACTTGGCTTGAACGTTTTGGGACAGAATTTTTGACCCAGTGGTATTTTAGATATAAGTATGAGAAGAAATATTTGAATATGACCTGAATGGACACCCAGCATTATGTATGACTCCTGATGAATTACATTTTCCTTTCTATCTTTTCCTTAAGTTGATGTGTACTATCATAAACGGTTGAGAAGTCATTTTATGGATTGTAGTTGTGGGGATCTGAAAGAAGGCTTAAAAGCTGACATGACTGAGTAGTAAGCTAACTTTATAAAACAGACATGTTAAACATCCACTTCTTGTAATCTCATAACTAGAACATGAGAGAGGAGGAGGAGGGGGTGGGGGTGGGTGGGAAGGGAATTCATATCGACTTGTATTTATATCTGTAACTCCCATCTTATTATAAAAACATCATGATCAGCACTGAATATTTTAAATTGCTTCTTGTCATTTACCTAGGTTTCTTTCTAGAGCCATCATTAGTGGATATGGTTTGAAAAAGTTATTACAAAGAGCTGCTTCAGGGCTAGTCCTCTGCTCTCGCATCTTTCCATATGTCCTTTTTGTACCTTTTGAATTAAATAATGCATCACTTTAGATGTTCTGCTTCACAACAAATAACTGGCAACTGTAGTTTGGAAGGAATTTAGTAAATTAGAAAATTTTGCATGATTTTGATTTTCCATGTTGCCTCATTTTTTTCTCTTCACCAAGTTGTCCCTCAAGTAGGAAGTTAGAAAATATATGCCTGGCAAATATGTATTTCCTCGTGATGTGGTACTTGCTTGTTGCTCACACCTTATGTTGCCAAATCGTATTTTCTATGCCTTGAAGCTTGTACCTTTTGTTTACAGCTTGATGTATGGTGCTGAAGATCCCTCAATAGCAGGAATAGTTCTTGATAGCCCATTCTCTAATTTGGTGGATTTGATGATGGAACTCGTGGACACTTACAAATATCTCTTACCAAAATTTACTGTAAGTAGGACCATCACATAACTTTTGGAGCGTCTATTTTGGCGTACATGATATCATATTTTCCTCTGTGTAATATAGTTCTTCCTCCCTATGAATCTAGCTACCTTTTTTTTTTCCTAGTATTCTTGCAAACAAAATCATCACTGCACCTGGAAGGTTGGAACTTATTCAGTGGATACCGTGTGGTCACCTGGAACTTATTCAGTGGATACCGTGTGGTCACCTGGAACTTATTCATTGTGTAACTAGTTATATAGTATACTTTTATGATGCATCAAATCCACTATTCTATGTTCGTGTCATGTTTAGAGTGGATAATTACTAAAAGGTCTATTATCATTACCCACTAAGTTGATAATATATAGAGACTAGCCAGATGGAATATAATGAAATCTTATTTCCTATCCTTTTTCTTTATAATATTCAGCTAATTTTATTTTTCTATTCTCTTACAGCTACCACTTTTTCTGTTCAATGTTGCATGTATATTCTAAAGGAGTTTCCAAATTATGCATATTGGATAATATCGGATACTAGGACACTGATACTAAAAGATATGCGTCGATACACTTTCCAACATATACTGATTTTTAAAATACTACTTACTGTATCTAGGGTATATCATGTGGTCAAGGGGATAAAATCATTATAATGCTTGTGAGAAGACCAAATAATACTCGGAAGATATGGAGTATAAAAGAACTTTCTCATAGTTTTCTTTCTAATCTTTTTTTTCTTATCCTTTATCTCCCTAGTATAGTCACAATTAAACTTTTTCTTTTTTACCTTATAAAATAACTAGGGTTCATTGTATCTAGGGCTTGGACCAGCTTAGCTTTGGCATGTTTATCCCTGGCCTTGGCTGCGATGGGAGAAGTCTTCTCCAGTTCGGTTCGGAGATTCAACCCATAATAACTACTGCTAGCATAGATATTGGACACTAGGGGTAGACCAAAGTGAACATGGATTCGGTTGAATCTATATCATGAATATATGTGTCAATATGAGCTCCTAGTAACCTATATCAAATAACCTATATCATGAATATATGTGCCAATATGAGCTCCTAATAAGTTTGTCTAAATCACATGCATCACATACTAGTTTTTCCTTATTTGCTTTCTCATAAATAGATGGATACAACCTACTCAAAATACCAAAAGAGGAGTGCCCCAACCGCCTGTGGTTGAGTATCAGTGTATCCTCGGCACTCATCTTCGGTCCTCCCATTCCTGCCCTCTCTGTCACAGACACCAATGCCGAATCTAACCCTTCTCGATCCAGGTACCACAGTCCATCATGCCAAGTGTCAGTACCAAGTCTTCGTCCCGTCTCCTTCTACTGGAAGATCACCTTAGGAATATCAAAAGAGACAATGCATTTTAGATGGAGGATTATAGAACCAATGGACAAAAGACTGACTGGAAAGAAGGAGCATGCAAAACATTGGATAATTTTACTGAACATGTACAATCGACAGTACCCTTACCGACAACTGGCTGGAAAGTACCTTCGGCTGTTTGAATGCTGTCCGCCGATGCTAGGTGAGTGTAGAAAGAGAACTCACTAGCATTCCCTGTCACGTGTCGAGATGCACCCGAATCGACAATCCAGTTCGACGATCTAAGAGAAGATATAGATGCAAGGGCGAGTGAGTCGTCAGTACCTTCCGATTGATGGGCATACATGACAGCGTTGCCTCTGGCGAAGACTGACGTGGACGCCTCCTCAGTCCCACTCCTCCTGTCTCTATTGCTTGACGCTCTCTGCTTTCTCCTGAGTACCTCCAGCATGCCCAACAGTACCTGATCTTTCTCAGTATAGGCACCATCAGTTCCCTCCTCGTCTTCTGCTACCAGCAGGTTCGTCCGATAACCTCCTCGACCATCCCGTCGAACCCCACAACCACGTCCTCCAATCTGTCCACGTCCACGTCCACCACCTGAATCTCCCTCCTTGGGTGGTTTGGTGCAAGCATACCTCAGATGGCCCATCTCTCCGCAGTTGCAGCACTGCCAGGGATCTCCCTTAGGTCTTGTGCCGCTTAAATTGGCAACCGTCAGTGCTGACTTCACTTTAGGAGGACCACCTGTCCCTGCCTGCAGCTTGATGCGAGTCTCCTCCTGGTTTATGGCCGAGATAGCCTCCTCAAGAGTAGGGATCTTCGGTTGGGCTAGAAGTAATGTTGTCCTCTGAGCAAACACTGCGGCCAACCCCTTAAGAAACTTCATCGTCCTCTTCTGCAAACATACTTGTCTCTTCTTACATTTCGGGTCCTTGCAGCTCGCCCAATCTGATGAGTGATCGTAATCCAACCACAGATGCCCTAACTCCGTGGTATACTCCTGCACCATCTTCTTTTCCTGTATGGTGTCGTTGATCTCCCCTTGATCTGGAAAATCCTCAAGTTATTTTTCACACCATCGTAGGTCCTCCTCAACTTCTCTCACACGTCCTTTACCATCTCAAGGCCATCCACTATGGCGGCGATCAACTGGACTAAAGAATTGAGGAGCCAAATGAATATCACCATATGAGTGAACTTTCACTCGTCGCGTCCTGCCGAGCCCTCATCCGGCTCTGTCTTCTCTCATGACAAGAAACCCTCCAGGTTCTTCCCTGCGAGGGTTCTCCTCACCCGTCATGACCAACTCAGGTAGGTGGCCGGTCCATCAAGCTTCAGATCTATGGAGAGAAGCTCCAACTTCGCCGGTATTCGTGTCGCGCTCTCACCAGCCGACAGTTTCATCAGCTTCATCAACGTTGCGACCTCCGCAGGGTCCAACTTCTTGATGATCTCCTCCATCGATCCTCCTCTTCTCCGATCACCTCACACCCGTCCCACGATTCACGTTCGTCATCTTTGTCCTCTCTTAGACCCGATCATGCCTCTCCTCCATCGGATCTAGGCCTTCGATGTCAACGTCCGGAACAACCCACGGGATGTCACGCCCCGATCTCCCGTAGGTAATCAGTTGTTCCCGATGGTCGCGAATCACCGCGCCAATGCTCCCTCGGGACGATCTTTCCCATCTGGGCGTGATGCCGCACGAGCCTAAGCTGCGTCCGTGCAAGGTCATGATCCGAACAGGCGGTACGATATCTAAGCCACAGAGTCGCACAGATAGTCCGAGTACAGCGGAATAAGAAACGAACAGACGATTGGTAACAAGTTCACAGAGTCGTCAATAGCGGAAGCATTGAATAACACAAGTATAGAAGTAAAACAAACTCTTTATTAATATTGAACAAGTGTTACAAGCGACGTTAGGCCGAGATTACAAGTCGATCAAGCCTCTCTCTCTCTGAACAGAATAAAAGCGTGCCAAGTGGCTACATTTGTGGAATGATACATAGGCGATGTTCCAACATTGTCTTGTATATGTGCTTCAGTTCCGGACGCAACGTTCCAAGGCTTCCAGAGTGAACTTCATGCCTTAGCACGCACGAAGGGGGTTTTCGCACCGAACGAGGTTCTCCCGCACCCTGCAAACAACCTGGTGGGTTATCAGTACATGAATGCACTGGTGGTGAGGTTTCTCGTCCGTTCGACAAATCCAAACACGTTATAAAGGTTCCGTACACCATCTATTAAGTTATCTTTCTAGTCTTGCTTTAGGATCAGTTTTATGACAATGATGTAAAGCCTAACTCGTGTGGCAGTGCGCCGTGCGATATACAAAGGAACACGGTGAGACTTACCAACTTACCATTCGTCCTTCCATGTCCAAGTCAAACCAAGTTAAACCAAGCACAAGAAAATATAATGAATTTGCAGGGCAATAACATAAGCAAACACAAGTGTCGTGAGCGAGGTTCTGTTTCAGCTGCACGAGTTATACGGATTATCCAGAAGTGTTGCAGAATATGTTCAATTGTTCAAATATGTACAAGTGAGTTATACTTATATCCGTTCAGGTGTTCCAGGATGCGATGCAATAACTCGCACACAGGTTGCCGCTAAGCGAGGAGACATCTATATGAACATGAGTCGCTGGCATAGCCATAAAGGACGGGTTATAGTCATGAACGAGGATGGTGTGCAACGTAAAGTACATGAGGCGCTACACGTCATCCCGTCATGTACATGAGACTATCAATCTTAGAGCAAGAATGGCGCGGCGTGAGGCGCACACGTTATCCTGCTTGTACATGAAAAAGATTGTTGCATGAGTTTCATCCGGATCGGCCCGGTGCCCCGGAGACCGTCCGTGGAACGAGATCCAAAAATCTTCCTTGTTCAACAAGTTGTCCGCGACATGCAAGTCTTGGGTCTTCCAGATTCACAACATGACATGGTAATCCTTGATTCTTGTTCTGAACGAGTATTGCTCCACGAGTTGTGATTCTTGCTTTATTTGACATGATTCTTGTTCAGAGTTAAACTTGACTTGATGCATTCCCCTGGTTCGGGAACTGCCTTGGCGACCTAACGGTCCCGGATACTTGCAGGTTCATATTGTACAGAAGGACTATTTGATAGTCTTCTGGCTAACTAGATGCATGCATGATACGAATAGTATTACTTGATTGTGGCATGAATTCGTGTGGCAATCATTAAAACGAGACAACGAGTACAAACTACAATGTAAGCAGACAAGCATGCATTTGTATGAAACATAAGCATTTACGTTGGCACGGTCTATGGGGGTAGTGCGAGGAGTGAAACCGTAAAGGGACATATCGAGCGACATAATCTTAAGGCGTGCAGTGTAAACAAGTAAAGGGAGTATACAACGATCTACTCGAGGCATAGCGGGGTCTACTTGCACAAGGCAAAGGTAGCATGCGAGGGTCCATTTATAAGCAAAGTTTCATTTCCATGTTCTAACACAAGCAATACATGATGGGATTATTCCCTTAGCTAGGTGCGTTGTATTCTTTATTAGCATGCAGGGGGTGATTCACCTAGCGACTAGCATGTATCGTCCATATTTTAAGTGTGATTGGCTAAGCAAAGACAAGTTCATCGTAGCCACCCACCTTAACTATGATTCGTCTCGGTCGAGCGATACTCCGAGCTAGCATTTGAAAGTCTAAGTCTGAATTCCTGAAGGGCCAAGTCTAGAAATCCTTTGCCTCAAACGAGTCTTCTCGCTGAGCAAAGCGGGTCAGGTCGTTGCACTTGCGCCGTTTGAATCGGCTGTCCGCTTAAACGGAACTGGTCGTTACACCGGAGACGCCGGGAACCGCGACAGAAGGCTCCTGCGGGCTCCGCAGGAGTCGCGGCTTCGCGGTGGTGGCGGAAGTGTGGTGGCGGCGGCGGCGACGGTGGTGGTGGGCCACAGTGGCGGTGGCACGGCAACGGCGGCGGCGGCTAGGATTTGTGGTGGCTAGGATTTGTGCTCTGATACCATGTAGAATATTTTGGAGTTTAATTTTCTTATTAATAATCTCTTATATATATATAGCCTTACAATCCTCCATCTTACATAAAACCCCCTAATACATTGTAATATAACAACAGGATGTCACTTAACTATCCTGTCACTTAATTATCCTGGTCTGCTGGTCTAGCTATCTATCTGAGGGTTGCATCACTTCTCATAAAGTAAGGACTGTTGCCCAAGAGTGAGGGGTATCTTACCAGTCTCACCAAGTTCTATACGATCATTTCCGTCTTTGAGATCATTCCCGTCTTCTCCGAGCTAGGATTGCGCACCCACTTTTCTTTACGATGAGAAAGAAACCACCCTAGTTGTTGTAGGAGTACTTATTGTCCAATTGAGAGTGCTTTTTTCCTTCATTTTGGTTTCATCAAATTCTAATTGTTAGTAGTTACAGTGAAGTGTTGGATGAAGCCATCTAATGAAGTCTGTGTTCTATCCATAGTTTAAAGTATCGGCCGATACCGATCCGATACGGCCGATACCGATACAGTTTGGCATGTCCCGATCCGATACCGACCGATATCCGATACTGACCGATACCGACATTAGAGGTCTCTTTTTCGGTCAATTCGGCAAAAATATTGAATTAAAAAACCAATTAGCAAGGGTGTAAAAGCATAGTAAGGTTGTAAAAACATATAAAAGAGAAAAATTCATCTATCGCATATAAATCAATCGACAAGGATGACTACTATTTCATTCAATATCAAAAATACTAAGAAACAATACTGGAAATACTTTAAATTATGCATAAATGTATAAAATATATTCTCTAAAATGTTAATAATTTACTAATAGTTGTTTGTTTTTCGATACCAAAAAATCCGATACTCCGATCCGAAACCGCCGATACTACCGATACTGCCGATCCCGATACTCATAGGAATGATCCGATACTGATTCCGATACCGATACTTTGAACCTTGGTTCTATCCCTTGGCAGCATTTAACAAATCAGAAGCCTTTATCTTTCAATGCTATGTGCTTTACCATTCAGATTATATAAGTTGTACATAGTCATGCCTTTAAATGTATATATGAAATAACAATCTGATTGTTCTGTTCTAGGTAAAAATTGCAATTCAGCACATGCGTAAAGTTATCAAGAAGAAGGCAAACTTTGACATTATGGATTTGGACATAATTCAGGTTTTGCTTAACCAACACTGTGCTTCAACATCTATTTATGTGGATTTTTCTCCCCTAAAAGTTCATTTAAGAAATGATGTCAAACGTGTGACCCCTTCTCTTGCTAATTTCACAAAAACTTTTGACATTTTTTTTTCTGTATGCTTCTGCATACATTTGTACATAGTCTTATCTTGCTCATTTTATACAATCTGAGCTTGTTGCTGCTAGTATTTCTCTATTCATTTTTTTGCTTTCCTTGAGCTTTTAGTTGAAAATAATGTCATTTCTAGTGGGCTGTAGCATTTTTCAAGTCACCTGTGTTGTGTGTAATTTGATATTGAATTATCTTTAACCTTGACAAGTAGAAAGGTTTTTCCTTCTTGACTGCATGCCATTTTTTAGTTATTTCCTTTGTGATACAAGCCGATTTTGTGAGGTTTCAGTTAGTAGATTGTAAGCCGTGAGTTTTCTATTAAATATTAATTTCCCCCTTTTAAAAGAATTCATTTAAGACAATTTTAAACTTTACTGTCGAGCAGCCCAACGGTTGAGTAGGGGATGGCCGAAGGGAAGTCCTAGGTTCAATACCCGGGGGGACAATAAATGAATGGCGCATTAATCTAAAAAAACTTTGTAGTCATCTTGTCTCAATATTTATATCCCATATTAGTTCACCATGTTCTAGTTGGATTGGGGACCTTCAAAGTTTCCACGGTTAGGCACTACATTCATGCATCCCTCATCCCTCACTTCTACTACAAAGTTATGGTGTAGTGGGATCGACTTTTAACATGGTATAATAGCAACCTAGGTTCAAATCTTCTAGCGCTCATTTTAAGCGAATTTAAAAAAGTTATATTGTTGCACAAATCCAGCTCTCATCCCAATAAAAATGGGCCTCCAACCTGTGCGGGCATGTTGGAATATTAAAAATATTTATCCCTCACACCACTCTAGAGTTTTGGTGCAGTGGGAGGGATTTAGACATGGTATCACAGCAACCCAGGTTTCTCTGCATGAATTTTAAACGGATTTTAAAAAAGATTATATCAATGCTGAATCGAACTTTGAGCCCATAAAGTAAATGAGCCTTTGACCTTATGCGTGTTTATTGGAATATTAAAAAATATTTATCCCTCCGGTACTAAGAGTTTTTTTGCAGTGGTAGGAAACACATAATCTCAACACGTATATATCAAGTCAGTTCGGTAGACATCAATTACACGGGCGTGCAAGATAAGCTAAGATCTTTACAAACAAATTCCAAGCATGACCAGGGCTGTCAACCGTTCGGGACGAGTTTATGTAAGATCCGAATCTGATCTAAAACAATCCGGGTTCCATAATAGTAGCCGAAATCCGACCTGAATTACTTTCGGGATCTGATTTCAGCATCCGAACCCGGATTAGTATAAAGATGTCAAAAAGGAAAAATAACCCTTCACTGCAAAGGCTAAGATTAGAACCTAGTCCCTCTCCAAACATACACCGCACCTCTTACCAACTAACCTACCAACAACTTTTGCACAACTATAAAGGAAAAAAATATATATAGCCGAATTTTTTTGGGTCCCACATGCTGTACCCGACCCCGACCCGAAAATCATTCGAGTTTGATATTTTACACCCAAACCCAATTTTTCATTCACAATTCGGGTAGGTTTATCGGGTTATCTTTTACCATTGATAGGCCTAATCATGACGCATCAGCTAAGCGAACACTTGAATTTAGCTCAGACACGAGCAAGAACTAGCATATGTAATCCTAGGTTAAGGGTGTTCATTTTATACCCGACATTCATACCAGGCTTATTACCATTTTTGCCGTCAGGTTTGAATGGGTTTGGATTATATTAGTCCAACTCGCCTAACCCACATAATATATTGGTCCAATCCGACTTCAGAATGTGTGCCTCTTTGACAAGGACCAATCCATGTGGTAAACGGGTTAGCTTGTCCTGTTTATGTCAATAAAATGTTTATGGTAGCGGTGAGCTCAGAAAATGATCCGAAGTATGTGCAGCTCGAGGAGGAACTGCTAGACAACTTATCCGTGATCATCTGATGTGTAAGCTTCAGTTACTTTACATTTTATGCTTTATATAGGAGAAAAATGGCAAATACAAGGAAACCTCTATCCAGATTTGTTATAATAAGATTGTAATCATTTATTTAGTGCCACTTTGGGAGTGATGGTATAATTGATTTTGGAGATGAAAAGGTTTCTCTTGAAGGAGCTGTCATGGGCTACACAACTATGGGGTGAGTGCAACTCAATAGAACCTCTACCAAATTAAACTCTTTTAAAGTCATGTTTGCCAATACATACCCGACCAAAGTGTTCATCTGTACACACCTAATCCATTCTAAACCTAAACAGAGCAGCTTGGTCAGGTTGACCTTATACTGATTTTTGTTTGATCCCCTATCCTTTACCCAAGGAAAAAGAGAACATTATTAGTCCCCTCTGCTTCTGTATGTTTCCCTTTATTCTGTCCTATTCAGCTGTCCCCTTGCTTTTTTGTTTGCTCTCATCTCTGTTTCATGTCCTACATTGGTTGGTAGCTAATCATTGGTACTATTTTGTAACCCCCATTTTTAGAAATGATTAGTATTAACAACTAATTATTACTAAATATAATTAGTAAATAAAACCTCTAATTAAGTGTTAATTAAGAGTTTAAACGATGATATTATCGCTTGCATCATGATGGCATCATCATGACATCATCACCCTTCTACATCCTTCCATATGACATCATCCATGCCATCACTCTCTCTCTACACTCTTCCATCACACCTCACCACTCTCTACACACTTCTCATGACACCTCACTTCCCTATCCTATGACACCTCATCCTTCTACACACCTCCCTATTCTCTACCCATGACACCCCAACTCCTCTCACATGTCCTAGGCCATTCATCTTCCTACACATCACCACCCCCACATGAAAACCCATCCCCCTCACATGCCCTCACCCAATCTCCTTCTCACACATCACCACTCCCCACACCCCTCCCTCATCTCTCTCTCATGCACCAATCCCTCTCACATGGCCCCAACACCCCCTTCTCCCTCTTCCTTTCCTATATAAAGACACCCCTATACCCCTTCCCATACCATCCTCTCTTCCCCCACCTCTACATAACTCAAGAGCCTCCTAGTAGAAGCCTTGGTTCCTCATTAGAGCTAATCCCTACAAGGTACCCTTAAGTCTCATTAAATTTTCATTATAATCCTAACTAGAAACATATAGGTTAAGTATAGGATATATATATATATATATACATGTGTGTATGTGTATGCATGTGTGTAAGGGGGGAATTGCTGCTGGAATAGCAGTATACATCAGCAATAGCAGCAGCAGCAGCAGCAGCAGCAGCAGCAGCAGCATAAGCATGCTGCAGCAGTAGCAGCTGCAGGAGCAGCAGCAGCAGAAGCCTGCAGCAGCGCAGTAGCAGTAGCATGCAGCTGCAGCAGCGCAGTAGCAGTGCTGTGCATGTGTGTGTTTTGAGGGTGTGCACAAGAGTGCACTGTAAAGGTTGTGTTGGAAATGAGGGTTATTTTTACTAGTGATGAGTGTCAAGGAGAGGTAAGGTATCAAGGTTGAAAATGCCTATTGATATAACTATATAGATATGCATATAATAGTTAACTTATGGAATAGAAATTGAGATAACGAAATATATGGTATAAGTTATATTACCAATAGGTTAGAAACTCAAGTTGATATAGGTAAGACCTAGGAACCCAAAACCAAGTAGAAAAGTTTCTTTATTTTATTTTACCATTTTGACACATATATTCATGATATATGTTATTTGGACTCCGTCACAGACTCTGACTTATTTTATTAAGCATTGAACCACGGACGAGTACATTCTCTGATAGTTTTCTTTACTGATGATTTCTATAAAACATTAATATTAAATATGATGGATAAAAATAAACTGATATCAAAGCATGGTAAGAAATGAACAGAAAAAATGAATAAACTGGAATAATATGGCTTGTATTAACATGTAAAGAGTAAGGCAAGAAAATCGATGATCACTAAGTGTTTTGAAATACTAGTTTGATTATGTGATTGGCTTGAGATAAGCACAATGGGAGTCTGGCTAACCACACGTGAAGTGTATGATTAGCTTTCCACAAGAATTATACTTGCACAAAATTTAAGGGTATGATCACATATCAACTAGTATTTTCCCGTCCCGACTAGTATATATATAAATCACAAGAAAATATCAAAGTATTATACAAGATCAAGGTCTGAAAGCAACAAGATATACTAGTCCGTGTACAATCGTGTCAGGAATAAAATATAACGTATAGTTTATTGAATGACTCATTGATATCTTGATTACATCAGTTCTTAAATTCTGGCTTTGTCCCATTTTCTTGTCAGATTCTCATATATCTACTTTTAAAAAAAATTCAACCTCCTTGAAATTTCTTAAATCTCCTTATTTTATTAATATCTTATTTATTTAGAATCTTGAATTGTATCCTTGTTTCACCAACCAATCTTATTTTTCAACAATATTCCTAATTTCAGTAAGTATTCTCCCTTTAAAAACCTATACATACATTACTCATTTTATTACTTACTAGATTTCCTGTAAAATAATATTAGATTGGACTTCTTGAAAATTTAATTTCCTATAAATGAGTATTTATTTGTTTGTGCCTAATTAGTATAAATTTTAAGAGTCTCTTGTTAATATTAGATAAGGAATTGGGATGGTTAAACAGATGGTCTGGTCGAGAAAATCAATATTGATCATATATGGAATTAAAACTTGATTTAAATATGATTAAGTTTTGAATTGAAGTAAAGAATTTGAGGATAATCTGAAAACTTGAAGTTATTAAGAATTTTAGAATGCATCTATTTTAGCATTCTTGAAGTTTTAATTCCGGTAACTGATCTGGGATTGTTATGAGTATAGGTTATGGATCGTTTTCTGCCAAATCTGCTCTTGAACGGGAGTGACTACACTCTTTTTGTATATCAACAATTTGTAAAAGAACGATGGAATTTGCTGGATTGGTATAGGGTACTAGTTTAGAAATATTTTATGAGATCCAACAGCCCGTCATCAGAGATATAGAAGATGGTGCCGAGATATACCATGTTAAAGAAACCCATTGCATATACGTCCGAACCCAAATTACATATACTCTTATTCCAGGATAGAGGGGTATGAAGGAACATGTTTAGAATGGAAAAAGCTGCATTCAAAAGTTGAAATTCTTCAAGAAGAATGTGTCTTCCTATAAAAAGAATATTCGGGGACGAGATCTTATAAAGACCCAGGGTCGAACGTCTTTGTTATATATAGGAGGACATATTTTGTCTCATGTAACCACATTTTGTAAAACAACATATATAGATAGGAAAAGCAACATATAAGTAGTATGTATATATAAGATAACCACTGCATGATGTATTACTTTTGACGACAATAAATAAACATATTGTTTCCTTGAGAACTTATGTGCTCCTTGATATCTCATTGAGCCGTGAGGTATCCTTTTCAATCTTCGTTCATGTTCTATCTTAAATTTCGAGGACGAAATTTTTCTAAGGGATATTAGAATTGTAACCTCCATTTTTTAGAAATGATTAGTATTAACAAATAATTATTACTAAATATAATTAGTAGATGAACTTCTAATTAAGTGTTAATTAAGAGTTTAAACGATGACATTATCGCTTACATCATGATGGCATCATCATGACATCACCATTCTACACCCTTCCATATGACATCATCCATGCCATCTCTCTCTCTCTCTCTACACTCTTTTATCACACCTCACCACTCTCAACACACTTCTCATGACACCTCACTTCCCTGTCCTATGACACCTCATCCTTCTACACACCTCCATATTCTCTACCCATGACACCCCAACTCCTCTCACATGTCCTAGGCCATTCATCTTCCTACACATCACCACCCCCACATGAAAACCCATCCCCCTCACATGCCCTCACCCAATCTCCTTCTCATACATCACCACTCCCTACACCCCTCCCTCATCTCTCTCTCTCTCTCATGCACCAATCCCTCTCACATGACCCCAACACCCCTTCTCCCTTTCCCTTTCCTATATAAAGACACCCCTATACCCCTTCCCATACCATCCTCTCTTCCCCCACCTCTACATAACTCAAGAGCCTCCTAATGGAAGCCTTGGTTCCTCATTAGAGTTAATCCCTACAAGGTACCCTTAAGTCTCTTTAAATTTTCATTATAATCCTAACTAGAAACATATAGGTTAAGTATAGGATCTATATATATACATACATGTGTGTGTGTATGCATGTGTGTAAGGGGGAAACTGCTGCTAGAATAGCAGTATACATCAGCAATAGCAGCAGCAGCAAGTAGGAGCTGCAGCAGCAGAAGCCTGCAGCAGCGCAGTAGCAGTAGCATGCAGCAGCAGCAGCAGCGCAGTAGCAACAGTGCAGCAACAGCAACAAACATGTTGTGCATGTGTGTTTTGAGGGCGTGCACAGTGCACCGTGAAGGTTGTGTGCTGGAAATGAGGGTTATTTTTACTAGTGATGAGTGTCAAGGAGAGGTAAGGTATCAAGGTTGAAAATGCCGATTGATATAACTATATAGATGTGCATATAGTTAAACTATGGAATAGAAATTGAGATAATGAAATATATGGTATAGGTTATATTACTAATAGTGTAAAATTTTTCGACCAAATTTAGGTCTACTTAGTTTAGATAGAGAGACTAGAGTTAATTTGGAGCCAATTAGAATTTAGAACACACTGATTTGGATTTATTGTGCAATAATTATATCACTTAGTGCACCTTACCGTTGTTTCGATATTTAGAGCACTACACCAACTATTACCTACTACACCAACTATTACCTTCAAACAAATTCCATACACTTTTCCTTGACATGCCAGACTACCATTCTGACCTTTGTGTAACTTATAACTACTCTACCTTGTGCTTCATTTTAGTCGCACAATATTCGTTACAAACGTCCACGTTTAAATTAAATTAAATCCAACCTTGCATCCTTGTCCGTTCCAATCGAAATTAGAGACAAAACCTCAACCCGTTTTGTCCAACCAAAATTATGACATTATTCTATTCTGAGTCTACTACGTCCATGACACTTGTGTCCCACCCAATTTTAATCCCATGTATTTTCAATTAATTAAAGAGCACCACTTACACTAATTTTAATTAAATTGGCGTAATGACCCAACCTCACCCAAAACTAGACCCAACTCCAACCCAAACCCCCACTCACACCCTCAAGGTTCATACTAAATACCACACACTATTTTAGCCCACTTCATAACACCAAACATGGTGTTTTGTCTCATCCAATCCCAAATTTCATTAATTGTGCAATTTTTCAATTGTTAAGGGACTTTTATGCAAATAAGCAATGAGGTGTCCCCCTTTCATTGGCCCCAACACATGAAGAACTTCATTCTCCCCCCTTGACCGGTCTACCCTATTTCCCCCCCTCATTTGTTGTACTTGCTACAACTTTCTATCCTCACATCTCCACCCTACATTTCAAAATCCCTCAATCCTAGCCCTCCCTTCATCATGTTGAGGTTTCCCAACTCCCCACAAATATTTCCCAGCCGGTCCTAATCCCAAGGAGAGCCCCCTCTCTCTCTCTCCCTCCTACATATACTACACACTCCCTCTCTCTAAAACAAACCAACAACTTCACCATCACCGTCACTTACCCAACTCCAACCCCGACCACCTTCCTCCTCCCAACTCCGACTAACCCGCCACCAGCCGACCTCCTCCGACCTTCTCCCTCACCGACACCAACCACCGCCACCGCCACCACCACCAGACCCCCACGACCCGCTGCAGCTGCTGCCGGAGCTACTGCCATTGCCAGAGCTGCTGCTACTGCTGCTGTGACCGCCGGAATCCCTGTGCACGTCGGAGGCCGGCCACCTCGTGCAGCGGACCCCCCCGACACGAACGTCGGTTAGGTATACTCCCCTCTCGTCGTATACGTGTTTGTCCACGTATTGGTTTAGATACGTAGTGTAGTGTATGTATAGTGTATTTATGTATTAATGTATTAATGTATTAATGCTATTATGTGTATTTATGTATTAATGTTTATTATATGTATTTAAGTATTAATGTTTATTATATGTATTTATGTTAATAAATTACATCTTAATAATTTATAACTATTTTAAATAAGGAGATGTTGACCAAGGTTTAGACATTGGGTTTTTGCACACTAATATGTTAGCTTATTAATGTAGTATAATACGTCATTTTAATTGTAGCGTATTTTTATGGCATGTTAGCTAGGACCTGTGTTGCGTTATCTGGTATTATAGCGTTTCTTGCAAATTCGTTGTCTTGGTGTACAAGGAAATCGAGGATACGACACGTATACGTTGTAGCTACGTGCACACGCGACCCTGTTAGTTGACCAGTCGTGACCCCCCCTGCGTCAGTTCCTGACTACAGTGTGGTTATAATTCCCGTGCATGGAGACCTAGATGACTACCCACATCAGACGTGTCCTGGAAATAATTAGGATACCTGGTACCTATGTGTTAGAGGTGCGACTTAGCACCTACACGAATCTGAGGTGTGACCGTGATTGTAACATGTGAGAATTTATACCATAGAATAACTTGTAAAATACTGTGGACTAGTAGACTAAGTGTACCCCTAACCCCCTTGACCCGTGACTAGTCAACCCTTGCCATCGTATTTAATTAGAACCTTTATTCGGTTTAGTATTCGCGTAACTCGTGACGTTGCGTAAGTGTACTTGTGTACGTAATTAGCATAGTGTAATGTAGTGTTTAATATTTATTGTTATTTATTCGTAGGCATCCAAGATGATACTACCTTGGCTATTGGTTTCGGAGCATTGCTTGTGCATACCAGAGTTCCAGGCAAGTATACCTTGCCTTGTTGTACTGTTTAAATTCAAATATTATTCAGCTGCATGTTTTATTGTTTTAATATTAACTGTGCGCGTCCGAGAAAGACTCGGGTGCAGTCAACGAAGGCGTTGACGTTAGGAATTGTATCTGACCTAGTGTCTAGTGGACGCACCTAAAGTTGTGGAGTTATAGGTATGACTTCCCAGGCCTTGACACGTATCATTACACGTCACAGAGTGAGTTCATGTAGGGACGCGTGCTTCATGACTGTCTGGGCATCAGTATGAGCAGCACGTGCGACGGTATTTAGCTTAGTTGTATATTTTTTAGCGACTTGCATTGTAGTACGAGATGTCCATGTCGTGTTCGCGACTTGTACATTGGCATTGGGCGGAGAAGACAATTAGTAGGCGTATGGGACAAACATTTGGCTGTCGTAGTTTCAGAGTAAACTACGGGACCGTGAGCCTCAGTGTTACCCGGTTATGGGCCATGTGTTACCCGGTTATGGGCTCAGGTTACCCGGTTATGGGCGTATATGCTTGTCGATACATCCGGCAGAGGTTACTAGCTGCGCGCTATCATGATCGGTGATGTAGTCAGCATACACTCCTGGCATCCAGTTTACAGCTAATGCCAGGTACTTAGCCTCTGGCTCGACGCTACTCTTTATACCTTTTTCACCTACCTATACGTACCAAGGTTGTCTTCAAATGCATTTCACTTAGCTGGTTAGATCACCCCCGAGTTTACACAGTATTTACTTTATGACATGTATTTTTGTATCTTGTTACGTCCCTCTGAGGACCTGGTTCCCTTCCAGATCCGGACGAGCACTTGTACCCAACCATCTACGGAGCAGGAGTAGAGACATGATTCGTGACTGAGGACTTTGAGGCATTTCCAGAGGAGTTCCCATGAATTAGGTACGCAGCTGTTTCGGACTAGAGCATTCTTATCTAGCTAGTCGATACTTTAGTCTAGTTATCTTACTTCTTTCTGCACTTTTATTCCATTGCTGTATTTCAGTGGGTTTGTTCCCATCAGACTATTTCAGATGTATTATGGATATTCAGACTCTTGTATTTCATTTACCAGCATTTGTTTCAGTCATTATTATATTGTATTCTGTGGATGAGATTAGATATTTATCTGCTGCATGTTAGCATATTAGACTTGTTAGTATTTTAGGACAGCGTAGTACGCTTCGTCGGATCCATTAAATTGGGTAATCCCTCGGAGTCGTATTAGCTGGCCATTGCCACGTAGCCTGGTCCCGTGTATTTTGGGACTGGGGCGTGACAAATAGGTTAGAAACCCAAGTTGATATAGGTAAGACCTAGAAACCCAAAACCAAGTAGAAAAGTTTACTTTATTTTATTTCATCATTTTGACATATATTCATGATATAGGTTATTTGGACTCTGTCACATGCTCTGATTTATTTTATTATGCATTGGACCACAGACGAGTACATTCTCTGATAGTTTTTCTTTAATGATGATTTCTATATTACATGTAGTAGTAATGTTATACTTGATTCCTGACACGGACTTGTTGCTTTCAGAGCTTGATCTTGTATAATACTTTGATATTTTCTTGTGATCATGTATACTAGTCGGGGCGAAAAAATGCTAGTTGATATGTGATCATACTCTTAAATTATGTGCAAGTATATTCTTGTGGAAAGCTAATCATACACTTCACGTGTGGTTAGTCAGACTCCCATTGTACTTATTCCAAGTCGATCACATAATCAAACTAGTATTGTAAAATACTTAGTGATTATCGATTTTCTTGTCTTACTCTTTACCTATTGATACAAGCTATATTATTCCAGTTTATTCATTTTTTCTGTTCATTTCTTACCATGCTTTGATATGATATCAGTTTATTTTTATCCATCATATTATTTTACTATTAATATTTTATAGTCCTTATCATGTATTGAAATTGCTGTTAGAGTTGTACTCGTTCCAATCTTGACTGAAAAATATTTCAGGTGACGACTATGAGGACTTGTGTCCAACCTATTATGGAATGCAGGAGGATAGTTTAGCAGAGCTTGATCCTACCCTTCAGGAGGATCAGGGAGTAACCACAACAGAGACCCAACCGTGATATGTAGCTTAGCACATAGGCAGCTATAGTTTTGTCCAGAATTGTTTCTGGAGACTGTATGCTTGGGTGAATTTGAACTTGAGACTTTATATTGTAACTTACATATTACATCTTGCTTCTATCTATTTTAGTTTTGTGATTGAGTATGATATTTCACCAATTACTAGCCCTCTTTTGGAGGTGATTTGAGATAATTATATTGCAAGAGTTGCGGGATATTATAGTGATATTGCTAGACAGCGTTTTACCGCTGATACTGCGGCGTAGGCTGGGCGTGCCCACACACTCGTACCCAAATCTCCGGGTGCGGGTCGTGACATATTGTTAGATCTATGATATTAGTTTTAAGAACTTACTTGTACTCTTTATATTTATGTTGTTTTTTACGACCACTATTTATATTGGTAAGAGGTATTTAATTAACTATATAGTATAACTAGCTTTTGTAATTTCTTGTGTTACCCCATCATGCCTCACCTTTAACAATGAACATTGTCACCTTGATGTTGCACATCTCCTCAGAATACTAATAAGTAAATCTCTTAGATACTGTTATTGCCCATGCGAATTTTATTATTTGAAGGAGAACTAAATTTATAAGGCTTTCATAAATTATATTATGTTGTCCTCTAGAGGAATATGAATAAGATGGCCTCATTGCCTGGAAGGAAAAATGATTCTAAGCAATAGATCTGGCAAGTGTAGAAGATCCCTTTATGCTGATATTCCTTAATTTTGCTGGTCTATCCTATTTTGTGTGCCCAAACAGTCCCCAAGATGAAAGATGCAAATGCTACACTTCATAAATCCCTGTCTTTAAAGTTTAAACAATCCTAACTTTTCCGAGCTGAGATCAAGGTTCAAGTATCGGCCACTACCGATACGTATTGGCCAGTTGGCATGTCCAATCTGATACTCACCAAAACCAATACTGACAAAGAAAATTCAAAATAAAAATAAAGACATGGCAAAAAGATAATGTTGACACAGTGATTAGATTGTATTAGATTGTGCCGCAGATCAATATGCTTCAGTGTTCCTTATCAACAGAATGTAAACATTAAATTTCTAGAAGTTGTATATTATAAAATAACAATATTCATACATCTTAATGTTATTACGTCCAAGCCTATCTATTGTGGGGTACTTTGACTAAGAAAGTAAAATAAATATATATTGTGGGGTGAACAAGTCAATGATGTTGAATGTTATTCCATTAAAACCTACTGGCAAACAACAAATAATACGTGCGATTATGCCTAACGTATCAAACACTTTCTAGTTTGTAAGACAACTTTTATTACTTTTTGGTTTTCCAAAGCCAATAATTCCGAAACTCCAATCCGAAACTGGCAAACTGCCGATACTGGTACTCATAAGAAAGGTCCAAAACCAATTTCAGTATTGGTAATGCAAACCTTGGTTGAGGTCCCAAAATTTTGATGAAACCTATGTTGTAACCAGATAGTGCAAACCTTGGTTTACATCCCAATTTTTATATGAAACCTATGTAACCCACTAGCTGCAGAAAAGTCTTGATTGTCAACCCCCCCCCCCCCCCCCCCCCTCCTCTTATATGGTGATATGAAGCAGCTATATGATGAAATTGAATATATCATTTTAAGGTTCATTTGGTGGATGCCAAACTTTCTGCATTTTGTTAGAGAGTAACCTTGTCATTCCTGTGCATAAGAAACCTAAATTAGTTCCTAAAGCAATTCTAAGGTTCACATGAGAAAGAGGAATCATAACATATCCATATTCGCGAAAACAAAATGATCAGTGTGACCCCATGTCTAGCAACATGATTTGAATTAAACCCTCGTCAATTTTCAAACATTTACTTGTGATGCTCAGAGGTTGTGTAAGTGTAAATGTCTAGGAATACAGACTTGCAACAAGAACAACGACAAAGCCTTTAATCCAAACTTTGGAACTTGAATTTCATGGATATAAATAAAACAACATTTGACCTTAAATCTAAGTTTAAGATAGTAACTACTATGACCTTAAAGCATTACCCAGGATTATGACATCAGCATCTTCTTTTTCCAGACACAGCTATGCAAGTTAATTGGTTTATTACCCCCTTTTGTATCCCATATTGGTACAGGGTTGAGGTGCCATTTTCCAAAGCAAAACCTAAACCTAAGTTTTCCTTTTGAAGATTCTCAACCTAGTTTTTAGTCAGTTTAGTGTAGACATTGTGTAGAGGACCCCAACGTTTGTTTCTTTTCCTCTTATGTTTTATAATTTTATTCTGTCATTATTTCACCATCAAACTTTGGGTAAAGAACAACAACGCGGTTAACTACAATTTGTAGGCATCCAAATTTCCAAGTTGCAGTCTTCCATATAGTTTACGGGAGAGGAAGAAATTGAACTCGCTACTAAGTCCTTGAAGAAATTAGTAAATTTGATTGTAAATATATCCAGGGACTCATTTGGTCTTGAAATATTCCTGAAACATAGTAATTGGGGAAGAAAGAGTAGATAATATCAAGGATAAAAGAGTCATTTATCCTAGAAAATGTTCACGTGCGTGGCATGTGGGCAACTGTTTGGACAAACTATTGAATCCGTCTCCCCAGTAGTACTTCAAGGATGTTATGTGGTTTGTTTTGTAGACTGGGGGATCAAGTGTTCATATTCCCAAAGACGGGTTAAATGTAGATTACCCTCTCTTTGATTCATGCGATGATATGTTTTAATTCTGACATATTTCTTTTAGATGTTCATTAATGCATGAAGTGCATATATTTGACGATTCCTGGTTGCCACATATAATTTTCTTTTTCTTACTTTATACTTCAATGACAGAATTGTTTGGAATGGCCTTGATGTAGGTAGCCAAGTGTTGTTTTGTCCCAGTTTTGTTGGGGCATGCCGCTGATGATGACTTTATACGTCCACATCATTCAGATCGTATTTTTGATGCTTGTGTTGTAAGATATTCTTTTCTTTGTTTGTGCCATGATATGCCCTTCGCTGTAATATACAGTTATACTCGTAGTTCTCTCTCTCTGTCTCTATGTTTGTGTGCTTACGCATGTGTGGACTATTTGTTTATTTGCAGGGTGACAAAAATATTATTAAGTTTGATGGAGATCACAACTCTCCACGCCCACAGTTCTACTTTGATTCTATCTCAATTTTCTTCCAGAATGTACTAAACCCTCCAGAGTATACTTCAGATGAACAATACTTCCATAGAATGCACAACTTGTTTGATAAGGTAAAGAAAATATATAGGTATTGTTTCTGGATAATGACCTTTTTCACTGTATCAACTATGTTTGACATATCTGGATAATTCCATCTACAGGATAGTTGGGCTACCTTGCATGGAATGCAGAATGGAAATCATAATTTTAGTGGACCACCTACAGGCAAGGGACAAGAAATTTGACCCCTTTTGTCTCCTTTTACCATATTGGTCTTTGAATTATGTTATTATCTGTCGCAACATTATGTGCATTATACTTTGCTTCTGTGTGGCAGATCTTGCAAATGGAAGCACAGAAGACGTTATAATGGAATTGCGTTCTAGAAAACCCATGAGTCGTACTGAGGTATTGAAACATATTTTGGTTGTATTGAGAGAATAGACGTCTCGTTTTATATGATGAGAGGGGGTATGAGTAAGTCTTGAATGTATTCCCGTAAAGGGTGATACGAAAGCAAATATTTGTTCATGTCTAAAGCTATATATCATCATTTACCTACCGTAATTGATTTAAACTTTGATGAATCACTAATTGATATCTTTCTTTCCTGCATCTTTTTATCAGGTTAAAACTTTAACAAATAACTAAATATGGGTAGGCAATTCATAAGACTTGCAACTTTAGTTTCACACGTTTAGCCTTTTTTTGTGACACTATGAAGTACTTCTACTAACTTAGAAGGACAACACTTATATATACCCTCAACCTTATTCGTGACACTACAAAGTACTTTTACTAAATGAGAATGCACACAACTTACTTATTCCCAAAAAGGTTAAAGACACCTTAACTTGTGGTCGTGTTAAATCAGTTCCTGAATAGACTGCACTCTGCTAGAATCATGTTTTACCAAATATTCTAGTTTGTAATTTGCAGCAAGAACTTGTGAAGCCATCAAATACTGAACTGATGTTTTGTCGTTTACTTCACAAGAATTAATTGTTCAAGCAGTGTGGCAAACAAGTGAAAAGGATTGAGAACATGTGCAGAGTAAGCTCTTTGGTTTTCAGGCAAAATGTAGGGTCCTATGTCTGACACAGGACAAGGTCTTTGGTTTTCAGGCAAAAGGGAAATCAGATCTAGATGGGTCCATTCAAAATAAAGTAGTTCCGAGATTCACGGAATCCTAATTACAAAGCAGAGATTACTAATATGACAAATAACCATACGAAATCTTAGAAAATTACAATTGAACTCAAGAGTATTAGATAGGGTTTCCAAAGAGTCATAAATCTTTGCCATCAGGACATCAATCATTATCGGAATTATCAAATATAACCAATCGTAAACCTAATAAATAAAGAAACCATGTCTAAGTAAACCAAACACATAAGTAAACCCAACGAGATTCACGGAATCCTAATTACAAAGCAGAGATTACTAATATGACAAATAACCATACGATATCTTAGAAAATTACAATTGAACTCAAGAGTACTAGATAGGGTTTCCAAAGAGTCATAAATCTTTGCCATCAGGACATCAATCATTATCGGAATTATCAAATATAACCAATCGTAAACCTAATAAATAAAGAAACCATGTCTAAGTAAACCAAACACATAAGTAAACCCAAAGTTTCAAACAGTCACAACTGGACTAGAACCCTACTTAGACGAATTTGTCAGGACTGGTTCTCCAACACTATCAATCAGTACTCATGACTATGTTACACAAATACGGTATAAGGACGCAATAAAGATACAAAATTTGGACAATTTCAACTAGGTACAATAAGGAGTCAACTATGTTGCACAATACGGGTACACACAAGATACAGGTACGAAACCAGTTTGCCGTGTCCGTGCAACTCATGATATGGACTTGCAAGATATAGTTGCATAAAGAAATTACTTTTGGATAATGGATCCGTTAATAAAAGAGATGAGTACTTTAACCTGTCTCTTTCTTTCAATATTCTTATTTTAGCCATCATTCTAGATTTTTGTGCAACAAACTGAAGTCATTTCAAATATATAGAGGCAGAGGAAAGTGATCTTATAAGTTGTCATTTCAAATATATAGAAGCAGAGGAAAGTGATCTTATAAGTTTCTGAATCTATAAAC
Source organism: Iris macrosiphon (assembly GCA_036927795.1). Lineage (NCBI taxonomy): Eukaryota > Viridiplantae > Streptophyta > Magnoliopsida > Asparagales > Iridaceae > Iris > Iris macrosiphon. Next base: position 271,507,010 of record JAYESA010000005.1, read on the forward strand.
CACTTGCAGGTCCCTCTTGATATTTCTTCCCTACAAAAGCAAGGAAGTGAGGTACCTTATTTGAGATTTTATCTTGCAATTGTTTAAATGCTTGTTAACTATGATATGGTTAGTCTGTTTTGCTCTAAGTTGCTATATGATAGACTAGAGTTGCAATATAAGCAGAAACTTAATGGTCCTTTTACTATATCATAAAATGACCAAAAGAGCAGTTTTATATAATTTTATCATCATATATTCCATGCTAACAGTTGCAATTTTTTTCCTTATATAGCATCATTATTTCACAGTAAAAAACAGTTGGAAAGTTTTTTGTATCGCATGCAGTAAGCAAAGAATTTCTTAGAATAAATCATTCTGACAGCGTGTTCAACTATTTGTAAGCCTAATTGGTTTTGATTGAGCTGAGGGGATTAGTATAAATCTTCTTGGGCTTTTTCCCTCATCCACATTTCTTCTAATGTAACTGAATAAAACAGCTAGTTGACTCTTTTCATGTCTTCTATTGTTTCCCTAGTTGTTTAGAAAAAATCATGACCTAATCAGGCATGAAAATTGCTAAACTCCCTATCCATGGTTATGGCAGGAGAAAAATGAAATCCATTATTAGCAAAATCGCCTTATACCTAACATTTGAGCAATATACCTCATGAATTTGCTGGGCCAGAGGAGAGTTGCAGAGTGCTAATGTTTAGGATGGAAAAGAGAACAATTGTGACTTTATCTCACCTTATTTTATTAATATACAAATTCATGAGAAAGGAGGCTGAAGAAGAGAGGACAATTCCATATTATAGACCAGGTGCAGTCATGTGAAGTTCCAAATGAATGGAAGAGATGGATGTTCTGGAATAAGAAACCATAAAGGTGGTGTCTCTCAGGCTTGGTATTTGTGTGCCTAGCTCTGAGGAAACTTGAATAGGATGGTGCGATATACTGATTAAAGTTTTGGAACAAAGGGTTCTCTGTAAAGTGCATTTGTATTTAAGGTGTCCGGAGGGTATCCATGTGAACTTTGGTAGGATTAACCAGCCTGGGTAGTTTACCTCCACAGCATTTTAAGACTATCAACACTGAAGTTAAAATTGTTTGGCTAGCAAGTTTGTTCTGTTCCAGGTCAAAAATGGTTGGAGCTAGTCATTGCAATTGCTCCAATTTTTTGTTGTATTTTGGAGCTGACAACAGTGGTCCTCTACTTCGGGCACTTGCAACAGAATTTGTGTGATGTTTGGTTTCAAAGTCTCATCACCCACCAAGGTTCACACATGCATGTGCGTGCACTCACACATATAAACATGCACGCATACTCGTACATCCAGACTTCACTAGAAATTACTAAAAAAAGGTAGAAAATGTAGCAGTTCTAATCCTGAAGTGCATTTTTAACTAACTGTTGGTAGTTCCATTTACATTGTTCCCTTTTATTTACTTCTACAGGAAAATGGACCAGATGGTCCATCTTCTAGCGTAGGCAGGGCTTCCCTTCCAAATGGTCACGACCATAGCCAGTCGTTTCCAATGAAAATTGATGATGAATATGTAGAGTATTCTTTCTGTAACTTCTCAGACATGCCATCCAGCACAGAAGATGAGGAAAGGGTATGTCAGTTATATTATATGCATTGAATAATTTGGATATCGAATCTATCAACTTTTAGTTGTCTAGCGCCGTTACATGCTACTAGTTGCTGTATATTTTGATCTAACATGACCACTTATTCCTACTGTCTCCCAGACAAATCAAACAAAAGTATTTAGCAGTTACTACAGAAGTAGTTACTTTAATAAGCCCACGTTGAGTTGCTCTACTACCTTGGGCCACTATGAGAAACATCAGATGAGATGTTGATGGGTGATTGAAAGACCCAAAATCTTCCAACCTAGTGACTTCTTTTGCAGTATTTCCTTGAGTATCAAACTTGTCCATCGTCATGTTCTATGATTGTCTTTCTGAATTCGAGAGTGTGGTCTATTAACATATTACTTCAGATTGATGTGTGAGCTCTTCCGAGTCTTTTTTGCACCATAAATAAACAGGAAATCACACTCATCTTAACTTTTGCTTGCAAGCTTTGGCAGTGTGTTACAGTTTGGCATTTGCATTAGTCCTGCACTTGACAAATTTGTATATCCAAATGGATGAAAGAATTTTGAAGGGTTCTTTCCTGGTTGCATGAGCTATAAGTGCATTGTACTTTGTTTCTGCCTTCACTTCTAACTAATTCGTGTTTTGAGGTTTTAACAACACGTGATCTATATATGGCGGAATGTTTAGCTAGGAACTCCTGAGGATTCTCTCGAGTTCGCTAGTGTTATATGTTTTGGTCAGTCCTTTAGGGAAGCCTTCGCAAATTAGATTTCCCCCACAGTTGATTGTTATAAGTTGTTGTTTGTGATCCAATGCAGATGCTCATGGAAGCGGTAATACAATCGTTGAAGGACTTGGAAATGAGGCCTCCTCAGGAAGATTCTCAACCCGATGCTGGTACAGCTCCAAGTGATTCACAGTCAGATGGCATCCAAGTTTCTCCTGCAGGTCTTCCTGTACTGTCATTAGACGCAACGGGCAGTACATATCCAGCAAGCGCCGCAACAAAATCAACTCCCGTGCAGCAACACGATACTACTACGGCTGAACCAAGCATCAAGAAGCCCACCAGCAGCAGCATTAGTTCCGAAAGTGCTCAGAGTGCGGATTCTGGAAGCAGTAGCACACAGCAAGATGCTGAAATAGCCGAGGGTACACGAGCTACATTGGTAGTACAGAAGAACCCTTCGAGCCAACTCGTGGAAGGGTTCGCGCGGCGTTGGCATCGTAACTTCTTCAAGAACAGATGAGATGAGGTGAAATGGGTCTTTAAAGTTTGATACAAGGTTATACTGTGGATGCAGGAGCTTTCCATTTTGTACTGCGTTTGATGCATTTTGCAGCAGCTGGGTGTGTTTCTATACATCTTTTTTTTCATTGTTTTTTTTTTTTGGGCATATATATGGTTAACGATTGTAAAGAAAAAGGAAATAATAGAGAATTGTGAATATGTATTAGGAATTGCCACATGCCCGCTTCTAAATATATTTCACAGCTGTTTGATTGTGTAATTCCTTTATAAAAGCGTGTCTAAGGATGTAAATGTTTCTTTTGCTTTTATAGTTTTGTCAGCGTTGTGAAACATGAAAGCAACAGAAATTTGTAGTTACAAAGTCTTTGATTGCTGCATATTTGGTTGGTTTTCCATGAACGTAATGTTGTAATAATACTTCAAACTTTAGTTTGGGACGATTGTAGTTTATGTCATAGTTTGCAGTATCGGTCGATACGGTTTGACATGTTCCGATCTGATCCTTGATACTGACCGATATCGATATTGTGAGTCTCTTTCCAAACAATTCGGCAAAGAAAATTGAATGAATAAGAACCAGCTAGAGTGTAAAAGCATAGCAAGGTAGCAAAAGCATGTAAAAAAAAAAAAAAACTTATCTCGCATGTAAACTAATTGGCAAGGGTGACTACTATTCTATTCAATTTTAAAACTGTTAATAAACAATATTGAAAATATTTAAAATTATGTCTAAATATGTAAAAATATAATTTCTAAAATGTTAATAATTTGTTAATAATTATTTGTTATTCCACTGATATGTCGATCCGAAACCACTGATCCAATTCCGATAACAATATGAATGATCTGATACTAATAGAAATGATCTGATATTGATTTTGATACTGATACTGCGAACCTTGGTTTATGCACATGTATAAGTTGCTTGATATGAACTTTTCAAGTGCTAACGATTTCAAAATGGTTGAATTGATTAACATTAGTGGAGGAAATTTCTTATGCTCACCATATGAGCTCAAGACAGGCACAGAGAGAAAAGAGTTGAGAAAGTGCAGCTCTCTGACGAGAAAGATGATTCGACAAAAAGCTCAAGTGGCTGATGCTACTGTCATCTCAAGTTTCTTACATTAGCGCTAATAATGTCCAACTGTTCATTTCTTAACTAGCTTCAAGAAACACTAATTAATATCCATAGAATCAAAAGTAGGTTTATCTCTTATAACTGGCAAATCCTGTGTTGTTTCAAGTAGAGGAAAAGTCAAACTAGTCATGTATAAAATACTGCACTTGGCAAAGAAAATTAAGTACAGACGCAATTGAAGAGCAACATGGACTTTTCCATCAGAAATTCTTTCAGCCACTATGTACAAAAATTCAAATAAAGTTCAGGCACCTAACAGACGTGTAAGAGATCTCCAACTAATGTGGGTTGTCTTAAAAATTGGTGTCACATGACAAATACATTTTTGGATTATTTACACTAATTATTTCTAAGTTTTGAATTTATTACACATAATATTTCTATTTTTAAACTAATTACACTGACCATTCATATGTTTTATATTTATTGCACGGGATACTCCTACTTTAAGATAAAAATAAAAAGTTATAACACTAGCTATCCATATTTTTTTTAAAAATTCTAAAAAAAGGGGTGGTCAGTGTAATTAGTTTAAAAGTAAGGGTACATCGTGTAATAAGTAATCACATGACAAATACATTTTTTCGATTATTTACACTAACTACTCATAAGTTTTGAACTTATTACACAGAGTATTCATATTTTTAAACTAATTACACTGACCACCCATATATTTTATATTTATTACACGAGATATTCCTACTTTAAGATAAAAATGAAAAGTTATAACGCTAACTATTCCTATTTTTATTTTTATTTTTCTAAAGAAAGGGGTGGTCAGTGTAATTAGTTTAAAAGTAGTAGTACCTCGTATAATAAGTTCAAACTTTAGAAGTAATTAGGATAAATAATCCTTAAAATAAGATGTTTATTAGTAGACATTCAACTTCACAACCACGTCGACATCTTATATTAAAATATTCTAATTTAAATTATTTTTGATGTGACTAAATTTAAGTGTCACGTGTGGGGAAAAAATTAACAAAACATTTGTATTGGAGATGATTTTTGTTATATGGTATCTATTGTGAAATCTTTTTTGTCACATATGAGATAAAAATACAAATTTATTTTTCTCCAATTTGTCTCGTTAGTAAAATAAGACTCGATAGAAAAATATAGCAATTAAAATCTCCCGCAGTATATGACTCGATCAAAATATTTTCACCGTCTACAAACCGTCAGATTTGACCGTTAATGATTGTTTAAAAAAATAAATTTTAAAAACAAAAAATTTCATACAGAGCATCATAGTTTACCTTAATTCCATACAGAGCATCAAATTTTTAAAAAATTTATTCAGAGCATCAAAACGCCTATAAGATGGACATTTTTTATTTTTTTAATATTATCACATATCGAATTTGCACTACCCATTGAACAGTTATAGATAAATAAGTTCTAGCTACAACCGAAACGAAATTAAGCATATGCATAGCAGACAAGTTCACAACAAAGTTATCGTATAGTGACTTTAGGTGACCAGCATTAATTGTTTCAAGTCTACTTCTTCTTTTATCTTGACTCAATTTTATTCTTTTGGTATCGTTGATCGGAATGCACAAACGAGTCCAAATTTATTAGGAATGAAGATTTGGAAGAAGGGCGCAAATTTCGGGAGTAAGGCCACTCACAAGTTGGTGAATTGTTGTTGTCTTCCGGTTTGGTTCGGCTTGGCGTGTATAATTGGTTGTTTTCTTGTTGGTTTTGTGACTTGCGTTTTCTTGATCGAAACTTTTTTGGGTCAACTTTCTCTACGTTTTAACGCCGTTAACGCTAAAAAAAAATAATAGGAAAAAAAACGCACATTGGAAGGGCATTTTCTCTAGAGAAAATGCCCTTCTCAAGGACGTTTTCATTTTTCTATTTTTTTTATGCTCTCCTGCTCTCTCTTACTCACATCTCTCTCACGGGTCACTCTCTCTCTCTCCCTGTCACTCTCCCTCACATCTCTCACACACTCTCTCTCTCTCTCTCTCTCTAACAACTCTCTCTCTCTCTGTCAACTCCCTCTCTCTCAACCCTCTATCACTCTCATCCCTCTCTCCCTCTCTGTCACTCTCATCCCTTTCTCACTCCCATCCCTCTCTCACTCTCATCCCTCTCACCCCTCTCTCACTCTCATACCTCTCTTCCTCTTTGTCACTATCACTCCTCTCTCTCTCTCTCTCTCACTCTCATTCTCTTTCCTCTTTCTCTGTCCCTCTCTCTCTTTCCCCCTCTCTCACTCTCCCCCCCCCTCTCTCTCTCTCTCTCTCTCTCTCAACCTCTCTCTCTCTTTACTCTTTCTGTCACTCTCATCCCTCTCTTTACTCTCTCTCCATGTCACTCTTTCCTCGGTCACCCTTTTTTCTGTATGCTAGTATACTAGCTAATACTAGTCTCTGTATAATAGGTAACGTTCAATTTGTAACGTTCAATTTATAACGTTTATATTTTAATGGTTAAATTTAGCTTATATATATGACTCATTTGTTTTGTATATCTCATTCACTCTTACTCTCTTCACCATATTTTTCTCATACAGGAAATAGCTTACAATCGGTGAATTCAGAAGCCAAATTCAACTCAGAAGATACTTTTATCCATTATCTCCTACCATTTTCGCCTAAGCTATTTTCTGACATACCTCTGTAAGTCTCAATTCAGACGAAAGTTTGTGACTATGGATCAAAATTTAGTAATAATTTGCTACCTTGGAGGTATACTAGATGGACTATCTTACCAAGGAGGTAATACTCATCTTATTACCACTTATCAAAATATCACATTAGCTAGTTTGCGTAGTATTATTTGTGATCGTTTTTCCATAAGTTATGAATTTACAATAAGGTGGTTTTATGAAGACGCGTTGATAATAGTAGATTGTGAAAAAATATGGAATTTTATTGTTCAAAGTAATTTAGTTTCATCTTGTATTAAAATTTACATCATTCCATCACTAGCAAATATCGACACAACTATCATTTCAAGTAGTCAACATTTTTATGATAACCAAGATTTCAATGTTGGTCCTAGTTGTATAAATCATACTGAATTGAACTCTGATACTGAAAACAATGATGTTGACGATGAAAACAGTGATGATTTGGTTAAAAATTTAGATTATTATTTAGATGATAATGATGCTAATGTAGCTGATTGCATTACCGGGTTAATTGTTGGCAGACAATTTAATTCTCCTCAGAATTTTTGAAATTTTATTAGCGACCTAGCAATTGCATATAAATTTAGTTGTTCATTTAAACATAACAATCATCAAAAAATAGTGTATACTTGTGATTCTCCAAACTGTTGTTGGAGAGTATACGCGAAAGCTAATGGTGATGGTAGTACATTTAAAATTCGTACATTTGAAGGTAAACATTCATGTTTAGGTGGATTTACAGGAGGACATCATCCACTAGCCACTACTACATGGGTAAGAAATAAAATAATTGGTAAAATTAGAGATAACAAGTCGTATAGTCCGGCACACATTGTACACGATATACATAGAGAACATCAGATACATATTAAATATTCCAAAGCTTGGAGAGCTAGGAAAACTTGCATTATCTGATATTAACGGCAGTCATGTTGATGCATATGGTAGTCTTGAGAAATATTGTTTTACAATTATGTAAACAAATTCCGGTAGCAAATATTTTTAAAAAACAGTAGAAAATAGTGTCTTTCAAAGAATATTTATTTGTTTCAAGGCTTGTATGGATGGTTTCTTAAGTGGTTGTTTACCTGTTATTAGTATTGATGCTACTTTTCTTACATCTAGATTCTAAGGTAATTTATTTGTTGCTTGTGCTCACGATCCAAACTGTCAACTATATCCTATTGCTTATTGTGTTGCTGAGAATGAAAAAACTGAGTCGTGGACATGGTTTTTAAACTGTTTGAAAATATCTTTCGAAACTTATTTTGAACGGTGGGATATTATTTCATTTATATTTGATAAGCAGAAAGGATTAATTCGTGAAATGCGAACAGTTTTTCCAAACTCTTTCCACTTTTTTTGTATTCAACATTTTAAACAAAATTTAAAAAATCAATGTCCTCGTACACCCACATATCTACAATGGTTAGACAAACTTGTATGGTCTTATAATGAGGTTGATGCGAATGGTTGATTCGAAACAATAAAATCTGCTAATGTAAATATTTTTAATTGAATTGTAGGGTCAAACGATAAAAATCGAGATTTTTCTCATTGGATAACAACCTATGCACCGTGCCCACGATTAGATATTAGCACTTCGAATATTGCTGAATGTTTTAATAATTGGATTAAAAGTTTGCGTGACAAACCAATATCAACATTGCTTGATGGTATTAGAGCAAAAATAATAACACTTCACGACAAGCATCGAACAAATACTGAAAAGATGGAAACAGAGTTTTGTCCAAGGAGGATAAACACTATGGCACGTATTAGGGGAGAGTCACACCATGTTGTTATCATGACCCGATTCCGTGGAATCATTGGGGCATCCCCCGAATCGTGACCGCCGTGCAGGCCTGGGGTTGCGCCCGCACAAGGCTAAAGTATTTTGCATAACGAGCACATATTCAGAGTACGCAGATAAATTGAAACACAGATTTGAAACATGGAAAAGTTCTCTTTATTGATAATGAACATCTAGTACAAACTCTTGAACGATTCAGCTAATTTGCCGCACGGGCTTACAAAGTATTGACTTAAAATAAGATAGCAGTCCTGTACATTACATCCCTTTACTAAACTTCAAAATGATCGAGACCTCCGGACTGGAGGACGGCTTTGCCACGAAGCTGCATTGCGTACAGAGTTGCAAGCTTCTTCCTTCAAAATGCTTCAAGGGGGCGCGATCAGGATGCGCCTACAGCTGGACTGGATCGGGAAGACGACTTTGGCTCCTCGTTCGGTTCGCCTTAGTGCGGAGAACCTGTTTCAACGAGGGTCAGTATATCGAAACATACTGGTGAAGGCGAGCTAAACCCAACTATACCAATCAACACGTTGTTTTAATGAAGCATGCATATATTTGTGGGTTTCTATCTTGCCTTAGTTCATTTACAAGCAACAGTATATTTATAGAATACTGAAATGAACTTGCCACCATTCGGTGGCTTTTACCTGTCCGTCAGAATTACCTGCACAATACTTACCATGCCTTCCCTGCCACGAAGACACAAGTTAGTTTGCAACATGTTTAAATATACACGAGGATCACTGGCATGATTGCTATAATGGACGTAGCCGAGCACAAGGATAGCAAGCTACGAGAGTACACGATGCGCTGCAAGCTATCCTGTCCTGTACACGACGACTACACATGAGTTCCGCCCGGATCGGATCGGTGCCAGTGCCCCAGCGACCGTCCACAGAATAAATACCTTGTGAACAAGTTGTCCATGATCGAACAAGATTTACAAGTTAACAATTCATGCAGTTGAGGCAACACGAGTACAAGAACACTAGTACATGACAAGCAGTAATGCATGATTCATTTTGTATAGCCTCCCTGAACAATTATGCATATACAAGATGTTATCTATACTTAGCACAGTTTATAGAACATTTGCAACAAGCTAGCATACGATAAGATAACAGTTCACAAGTTTGATTTACAAGCAATATAATCCAGGCCTATTCTCTTTTTATCTTGGTATCTTTTATTATTACTTGGTATCGTTTGATCGGGGCAACAAGAATGCAAGTGTTTTAGGTGTGAAGACTTGGAAGCAGGGCTAGCTAATCGGGATGGTAGCCACTCACTTAGATGGTTGGAAGGGAGAAGGAAATAGGCGCTTCAAGACTCCGCTCGCAAGCCGCCTACTGCTCGTTTACCTGCATCACGAACAGCTCGATCAATACTTTTTACTCTTTCCAATCTCGGAATTAAAATGCAGTTCAATGAACGAAAATAATGAAAATCATCGAAACCGTTCAAGGAAAATAAGCAAATCCCAAAACCAACTCAAAGCACGAAAGCAACAAGCGACATCGAAATTCGAGGCAATAAAAGATAACAGCGGAGAGGTCCCTCCTGACTCTGCCGCTAAGTCGTTCCCGGGGGCATGGTCCACTGAATATGAAAATCGATTCCGAAGAAACAAATCCATAACGAGGACGAGTTCTTGTTTCAATCTATCCTGATCGAACGATACCGTCTTGTGTTTCTTAGCCGCGCTCCCCGCACCGGGGGAACGAGGCGCTATATCTTACCCAACTAATTGAAAGTTTTGTCCTCGAAACTTAGGAATAGGGTCTACCTCTAAGTAACATTATGCCGAGGACGACGATCAGGAAGGTTCGGGCAGGAATTTATGGCATGGCCTGATTTTTCACAAGCGAGGCATAACCCAAGTCTCAAGCAGCAATCTTTCTTATCATGTCCAAGCTTTTTGCAGAATTGACATGTATTGCTCCAATGCTTTATTTGCTGACCACCGTCATTTCGTCGCTTTGCAGCGTTGTTTCCTCTCTCGTTGCTTTGGCGTTTGTGATTGTAGGTATACACAGCGCCGGCAGGAACGTGAGGATACTGTGGTTCAAGTGATAGAGCGTGATTCATGACTTCACGCATTGTCCGATACTGATGAACGACTACGTGTGCATGGATGGCAGGGCGTAGACCACCTTCAAACCTTCTGGCTCGACTCGCTACATCAGGTAAATAGGCGCTAGCGAATTTGGAGAGAAGGTTGAATTCAACGGAGTATTGCTTGACTGTCATGCTGCCTTGCCTTAGTTGCACGAACTCATTCTCCATTTGTCGTCGTACTGGAGGAGGCATATACTCCTCTTCAAACGCGGCACGAAAAGTCGTCCACGAGATCGCCTCCTCTCCATGATCAAATTGAATAAATCGTCGATGCACGTCCCACCAATCGTGCGCGTTGAGGCGGAGCTGTAGTTGCGCGCAGGCGACGCGCTTCTCTTCGGGGACCTCTAATAGAGCGAAGTGGTCTTCAACTTCGGCCAACCAATCTAGAGCTACGACTGGGTCCTTTGTCCCGTTGAATGGTGTGTTGCAGACTTTCTTGAAGTGGCCAAAGTCGAAGGCAGTCGCGTCCCTCGGCCTTGGAATTTGCGGCGTCTCTACTTCAAGCACGGGCTATTCCACCGGAGTCGCTGGCATTGCCGCGGAATGGTTGGAAGCCAAAGTCTGAACGATCTGTTGTAGGGCATCTACCTGCTTCTGTTGGACTAAGAATCGAGTTTCTATATTGTCTTGAAACTTGAGCTGACTCTCCTCCGCCCGCTTCTCGGCCCGTTCATAGTGAGGCTCGTCCTTTTGTTAGTTTGCCTCCAACATCCGCAATATTTGCTGGATGGGATCGATGCTTGGCATGGCTCGTTGGCTTCCTGAACTTCCCGAAGTACCCGAACTACTTCCTTGGCCTTGTATTTCATCCGGTGTTTGCGCTGTGGATTGCGCTGGTGCCATTCCTTCAAAAGAAGGTAAATTACATTAGGATCATAATGTATTATGGACTCATTGCATGAACGTATCTTATTTTGGCCTAGCGAGTTCAAGAGTTCGCACAGGAATTGATCGTTAAAGGAACTTGAATCTGTGCTCTGATACCATTATGTCACGACCCGATTCCATGGAATCGTTGGGGGCGTCCCCCGAATCGTGACCGCCGTACGGGCCTGGGGTTGCGCCCGCACAAGGCTAAAGTATTTTGCATAACGAGCACATATTCAGAGTACGCAGATAAATTAAAACACAGATTTGAAACATGAAAAAGTTCTCTTTATTGATAATGAACATCTATTACAAACTCTTGAATGAGTCAGCTAATTTGCCGTACGGGCTTACAAAAGTGTTGAATCAAAATGAGATAGTAGTCCTGTACATTACATCCCTTTACTAAACTTCAAAATGATCTAGACCTCCGGGCTGGAGGACAGCTTTGCCACGAAGCTGCATTGCGTACAGAGTTGCAAGCTTCTTCCTTCAAAATGCTTCAAGGGGGCACGATCAGGATGCACCTACAGATGGACTGGATCGGGAAGACGACTTCGGCTCCTCGCTCGGTTCGCCTTAGTGCGGGGAACCTGTTTCAACGAGGGCCAGTATGTCGAAACATACTGGTGAAGGCGAGCTAAACCCAACTATACCAATCAACACGTTGTTTTAATGAAGCATGCATATATTTGTGGGTTTCTATCTTGCCTTAGTTCATTTACAAGCAACAATATATTTATAGAATACTGAAATGAACTTGCCACCATTCGGTGGCTTTTACTTGTCCGTCTGAATTACCTACACAATACTTACCATGCCTTCCCTGCCACGAAGACACAAGTTAGTTTGCAACAGGTTTAAATATACACGAGGATCACTGGCATGATTGTCATAATGGACGTAGCCGAGGACAAGGATAGCAAGCTACGAGAGTACACGATGCGCTGCAAGCCATCCTGTTCCGTACACGACGACTACACACGAGTTCCGCCCGGATCGGATCGGTGCCAGTACCCCAGCGACCGTCCGCAGAACAAATACCTTGTGCACAAGTTGTCCATGATCGAACACGATTTACAAGTTAACAATTCATGTAGTTGAGGAAATACGAGTACAAGAACACGAGTACACGATAAGCAGTAATGCATGATTCATTTTGTATAGCCTTCCTGAACAATTATGCATATACAAGATGTGATCTATACTTAGCACGGTTTATAGAACATTCGCAACAAGCTAGCATACGATAAGATAACAGTTCACAAGTTTGATTTACAAGCAATATAATCCAAGCCTATTCCCTTTTTATCTTGGTATCTTTTATTATTACTTGGTATCGTTTGATCGGAGCAACAAGAATGCAAGTGTTTTAGGTGTGAAGACTTGGAAACAGGGCTAGCTAATCGGGATGGTAGCCACTCACTTAGATGGTTGGAAGGGAGAAGGAAAGAGGCGCTTCAAGACTCCGCTCGCAAGTCGCCTACTGCTCGTTCACCTGCATCACGAACAGCTCGATCAATACTTCTTCCACTCTTTCCAATCTCGGAATTGAAATGCAGTTCAATGAACGAAAATAATGAAACTCATCGAAACCGTTCAAGGAAAACAAGCAAATCCCAAAACCAACTCAAAGCACGAAAGCAACAAGTGACATCGAAATCCGAGGCAATAAAAGATAACAGCGGAGAGGTCCCTCCTGACTCTGCCGCTAAGTCGATCCCGGGGGCACGGTCCACTGAATATGGGAATCGATTCCGAAGAAATAAATCCATAACGAGGACGAGTTCTTGTTTCAATCTATCCCGATCGAACGATACCGTCTTGTGTTTCTTAGCCGCGCTCCCCGCACCGGGGGAATGGGGCGCTACATCCTACCCAACTAATTGGAAGTTTCGTCCTCAAAACTTAGGAATAGGGTCTACCTCTAAGGAATATTATGCCGAGGACGACGATCAGGAAGGTTCGGGCAGGAATTTATGGCATGGCCTGGTTTTCCACAAGCGAGGCATAACCCAAGTCTCAAGCGACAATCTTTCTTATCCTGTCCAAGCTTTTTGCAGAATTGACATGTATTGCTCCAATGCTTTATTTGCTGACCACCGTCGTTTCGTCACTTTGCAGCGTTGTTTCCTCTCTCGTTGCTTTGGCGTTTGTGATTGTAGGTATACACAGCGCCGGCAGGAACGTGAGGATACTGTGGTTCAAGTGATAGAGCGTGATTCATGACTTCACGCATTGTCCGATACTGATGAACTACTACGTGCGCATGGATGGCAGGGCGTAGACCACCTTCAAACCTTTTGGCTCGACTCGCTACATCAGGTAAATAGGCGCTAGCGAATTTGGAGAGACGGTTGAATTCGGCGGAGTATTGCTTGACTATCATGCTGCCTTGCCTCAGTTGCACGAACTCGTTCTCCATTTGTCGTCGTACTGGAGGGGGTATATACTCCTCTTCAAACGCGGCACGAAAAGTCGTCCACGAGATCACCTCCTCTCCATGATCAAATTGAATAGATCGTCGATGCACGTCCCACCAATCGTGCGCATTGAGGCAGAGCTGTAGTTGCGCGCAGGCGACGCGCTTCTCTTCGGGGACCTCTAACAGAGCGAAGTGGTCTTCAACTTCGGCCAACCAATCTAGAGCTACGACTGGGTCCTTTGTCCCGTTGAATGGGGTGTTGCAGACTTTCTTGAAGTGGCCAAAGTCGAAGGCAGTCACGTCCCTCGGCCTTGGAATTTTTTCTTTCCGAGAACCTTATGTCATTTCACAATGTATTCAAACAAAGCATGCTCACGGGCTCCCTAGCGCATGCATGTAACTGTGAAAAAAGAAAAAAAGTGAGAAAAGAGTGTCAGGAAGAGAGAGAGAGTGAGAGAGAGAGAGAGAAAGAGAGAAGGAGGACAGAGAGAAGAAGAGAGTGAGACGGGAGAGATGGACAGTGAGAGAGTGAGACAGAGGGGGGCAGTGAGAGAGACGAGAGACAGAGAGGGAGAGAGAGACGAGCGGGAACGAGAGAGTGAGAGAGAGAGTGACAACGAGAGAGATAAGAGAAAGAGAGAGGTGTAGAGAGAAAGAGCAGAGAGTGAGTGGGAGAGAGAGAGAGAGAGAGCGCAGATAGTGAGAGAGAGAGAGAGAGAGAGAGAGAGAGAGAGAGAGAGAGAGAGAGAGAGAACGAGCGCAGAGAGTGAGTGAGAGAGCTAAAAAAATATAATAATAGATAACGCCCTTAGGAAGGACGTTTTCTCTTGAGAAAATGTCCTTCCCATAGACGTTTTCTATTATTATTATATATATATATATATATATATATATATATATATATATATATATATATGTAACGGAAAGAAACGGAACGTAAAAAAATATTTTTTTGGAAGTTGTGAAACGTCCTTTGGATAGACGTTATGATACTTTATTTGTAAATTACAAAACTTTTATACTTTACGTGGAATTTATTAAATTTTTGATGCTCTGTATGAAATTTTTGTTTTAAAAAATACCTAAAATACTCTCTCCCTCTTCCCTATTCACTCATCCTCCCTCCCTCAAGCCCTCTCCTCCTGTCCGGGAGGAGGGAGGGGAGGGGGAGAGGGAGGGGGGGCGAGGGGAGGAGAATGAGGGGGTTGGGTGCTGCCACCGAGGGGTAAAAATGTTCTTTTAGATGTTGCACATTTATTTGAACAATAATACTAAGTTTACTACCAAATGCTTACAACATTCTTACAACCTTCTCACCCCTCCTGCTATGTGGGCTATCTCCGACCCCACCTCTCCCCAATGAACGACCGTCACGTGGCATTTCGATCACGTGTCAGTCACCCGGACAGCCACAGGATTCTACCTCGTTTTTCTTCTCCAATGGACGACCGTCACGTGGATGCCACGTGACGGTTGTAAGAAAGTTGTAAGCATTTGATTGTAGGCATAGCATTTAGGGGTGAGCATCGGTGCGGTTCGGTCCAAACCGGACCGAAATTTTCAAAACCGAACAAAAAACCGGACCGACATAGTGAAGAACCGAACCGAACCGCAATATTTCAAAACCGAATTAAACCGAACCGAAAAAGTACGGTTCGGTTATTCCGGTTATTCGGTTCATGGGCCTTGTGTGTAATGGGCCGGGAAGGTTCATTTTACAACGAACAAAATGGCCGAATTGAACGGCCCAACAAATAAAATTATCCTTGGCCCATCCAATATATTGTTGAATGGCCCATTTTACAACAAATAACATCAAACCCAACCTGGACAATCAAATATACAAACCAAATTTCATTTAAAAAAAATTAAAAATGAAATGCAGTCACAGACTCACACAAAGTGCCAGACTGCCAGTTTTGATATTGTACAAAAAAAATTAAAAATGTACACACAAAACAAATAAAAAAATTACAGACTCACACAAAGGTTCTCCTATTCTCAAGCTCAAACTGTATAAGTTTAACTGTATCAGTTCTCCTAGATAAAAAAATTACAACAATGAAATGCAGCTGAGATTTAATTCCTGTCCTCCAATTTCAAACTGGTGCTCATCTCAGTGAATCTCATATCTTCCCCTGGAGGACCTGGACAACAACATCAAAAGAAGATGAAGAAAACTAAATTGTGGCTCAGATAAGGCTCATTTTTGCATCATTGTTTGATGCCATGTAGTATCAGTTCTCCTATTCTCAAGCCATCATCATCATTGCCACTTTATCATGTAATATGTTAGTAAATTTCTCAAGAAAAGAGTAAATAAACTAGCATCGTAGATTTACCAAATGGCTGCATTTTATGCCACGCCATTGTAAATAAACTAGCATCATAAATTTACCAAATGGCTGCATTTTATGCCACGCCATTGTAAATAAACTAGCATCATAGATTTACCAAATGGCTGCATTTTATGCCACGCCATTGTCTGTCGCCAATGGCTGGATTTTATGCCTGGCCAGTAACTAACAGCAAGTCAGCAAGTAACAGGTAGGAGCTATTATATAACAAACAATAACAGCAGTCAGCAGCAGCAGTAACTAACAGCAAGTCAGCAAGTAACAGGTAGTATATATTATATAACAAGCAATAACAGCAGTCACAGCAGAAGCAGCAACTAACAGCAAGTCAGCAAAGTAATAGGTAGTATATATTATATAACAAGCAATAACAGCAGTGAGCAGAAGCAGCAACTAACAGCAAGTCAGCAAAGATGAGAACAGCAAGAAAAAAGCAGCAGTAACCAAGTTTTCAAGTTTCCAACTAAAAGTTTGTGTTCCCAAAGATCAGCCAAAAAATAGCAGCAGAAAATAGCAAGTCAGCAAAGATGAGAACAGCAAGAAAAATATTACACATTGTCTTCCAAGTTTCCAACTAAAAGTTTGTGTTCCCAAATATCCCTCCAAAAGTCCTAATTTAAAGACCAGAATTAATCAAACCTCGCTTGTTGACGTTGATATTGATTCCACCGTCAACTGACCCAAATCTAAATGAAAAAGTTAAAACAATTAAGAAGTTAAAACACACAATAATAGATACACTAGAAAAAAATTCATGCTAAATAATAAAAAAATTACCCATTTCAACTTTATACACGTCTTCAAACTCCTCTTCAACAATAGATACTATAGGTCGATCAGAAGGCCTACGTAACCAATCTTGACAACAAATTAGAGCTTGAACTATTTTTGGAGTCAAGGAGCTCCTATATGAATCAAGCACACGACCACCCGTACTAAAAGCGGACTCGGACGCCACGGTAGATATGGGAACGGCCAACACATCCCGAGCCATCTTCGAAAGGATCGGAAAACGGGGAGAATTAAGCTTCCACCATCCCAAAATATTAAACTCATCACTCTCATCATCATCATCATCTACCGTGCTCTCATCTAAATATCGATCAAACTCCGATTTAGTATCACCACCACCCAATTCCATCTTATGTTTCTTGAATTGAGCTTTCATAAACTTCTTTAATTGCAAGTTGTGCACCGGTGGATTTGCACAAGAAGGTTCAACTCTTTCACTATTAGTAGCAACACCACCACTTTGAGAAGAGCTTATGTTTTTGTACTCATTGAATATGGAGTACGCAACACTTTTTACTTTCTTTTTCATGGAATCGCTCTTCTCCGGTCCATAGAGATGATCAAGAGCATATTCCACGTATTCCAATTTATGTCGAGGATCTAGAATTGGTGCAATAAATATCACCATATTCATTTTCTCAATGTCCCCCCAATACTTTTGATATTTTCTCTCATTTTGTCGGCCATGAGAGATAAGTCAAAGTCCTCACTCTCCCTTGAAGTACGCAAAAGAATATCAATGGATGTGATTTCGTCAAAGAAATTATTGCAAGTGACATATAAGGATCCCGAGATACGCAAAGTTAGTTCATAAAAGTGTTCTAAGAAAGTGCACATTCTTCTTGCATTAGCCCAATCGTCCTCGGTAGAAAACCCACCATTCTCTGCTAGTTCTAGTTTGAACCATGGATCTTGTCCGGCGAATCTCTCAAAAGCA
This sequence comes from Iris macrosiphon, assembly GCA_036927795.1. NCBI lineage: Eukaryota > Viridiplantae > Streptophyta > Magnoliopsida > Asparagales > Iridaceae > Iris > Iris macrosiphon. Next base: position 271,524,953 of record JAYESA010000005.1, read on the forward strand.
CTTTCAAACTTTTGCGCCGTGTTCAACATCAAAAATGTAGAGTTCCAACGGGTGCTCACATCAAGACACAACATTTTTTTGCTTTGTATCTTTTCGGCTTCAACACACTCCTTGAACTTTTGAAATCGACTAGGAGAATGTCTCACATATCTCACCGCATTTCGAACACGAGCAACCGATGGTGACATCAATTTTAAGCCGTCAACCACAACTAGATTAATTATATGTGCAATGCATCGCATGTGTAAATATTTGCATTGTAGAATGCCATTTCCCCAATTCTGAATTTTCTTGCTTAAATATGAAATAGCAACATCATTGGAACTCGCATTGTCTACCGTGATAGTGAATATTCTATCAATACCCCACTCTAGCAAGCACTTCTCTACCGCTTTCCCTATGGCCTCACCTTTATGACTTGAAATTGGACAAAAGTTTATAATTTTTTTTTTCAACTCCCAATCATCGTTTATATAATGTGCCGTAAGACACATATAATTGATTTTTTGTAACGATGTCCAAGTATCCGTTGTAAGACAAATCATTTGCTTGGACTCTTTCAAATATGTTTTGAACTTACTCTTTTCAATAGAGTAAATATCATAAGAATCCCGAGCCACTGTCCATCTTGACGGAATACGAAAGCTAGGACACGCCACATTAATAAAGTTTTTAAAGCCCTCACACTCCACAAATCGAAAAGGAAGCTCATCAACGATAATCATATGTGTCAAGGCCTTTCTCACCTCGTTTTGATTAAATTTCCAACTAGTTAGTATTTGCTTGCCCTTTGCAATTGTTTGCAAGTTGAGTATTGTTTGACTAGGTTCATGATTCTTTGGATTCAATGGACATGCATTCCAGTGGGTTTTCACACTAGTACTCCCATTTAGCTTACTATGGCAATGGTATTCTTTTCCGCAATGGTTACAACTTGCTTTTGGACGACCATCCGGGTCAAGAAATTTTTTAAAATCTTTCCAATGCGGAGCTCTTTCCTTCGAAGGCTTTCTTGTAACCGGAAGCTTCAAATTTATATTAGATACAGGAAGAGGCTCATTTGTGGCTTGAGAACTAGTTGGTGGTTGATGATCACCTTCTTGCGACATCTAAAACAATAAATTTGTACTTTGAATATATGAAATATAAATAACAAAATTGAGTCCAAAATTAAGAAATACGCACATTGCATGAATATGAAGTTGTTGCCATTGATTGGGTTGGTGCTACACCTATTGAACATCACACATTTATGACTATGAGTAACCTAAGTTACCTATAGCTATGCTACCTAACCCTTACCCAATTCCAACCTACATAAATAGACCTTAGTCACTACTAGTCCTAAATGCAGTGTCTCAATGTGCCAGGGCAGAATACAGAATTAGATTGCAGATAGGGATAGTCCCATTACAGAGTCACAGAATGCAGAAACAGACTTAGGTTACTCATAAATGTGTAGTATTGCAGTGTGCAGTATTCACTAATCAAAATGCAGAAACAGTATGTGCATTGTGCACTGTGCAGTCACAGAATGCAGAAACAGACTTAGGTTACTCATAAATGTGTAGTATTGCAGTGTGCAGTATTCACTAATCAAAATGCAGAAACAGTATGTGCATTGTGCACTGTGCAGTCACAGAATGCAGAAACAGTATGTGCAGTATTGCAGTGTCTTATTAAAATGCATATATAATTTACAGAACATTTAGATGCATATATAATTCACAAAAAAATTACAAGAACATGCATGAAGCATATCTAATTACTAATTTACAAGAACATGTACATGCATATCTAATTTGCACATTTCATCAAAATAACTAATCATGAAGCATATCTAATTACTTCATAACCAGTACACTATAATTATTAAAATGCACACAATTCAACAATATACAAACAGTTCAAGAAAATACTTCAGAACCAGTACACTAAAATTATTAAAATGCATATATAATTTACAGAACATTTAGATGCATATATAATTCACAAAAAAAATACAATAACAAAAATGAAGCATATCTAATTACTAATTTACAAGAACATGTACTGATGTACATGCATTGATGCATATCTAATTTGCACATTTTATCAAAATAACTAATCATGAAGCATATCTAAATACTTCATAACCAGTACACTATAATTATTAAAATGCACACAATTCAACAATATACAAACAGTTCAAGAAAACACTTCAGAACCAGTACACTAAAATTATTAAAATGCATATATAATTTACAAAATATTTAGATGCATATATAATTCACAAAAAAATTACAATAACAAAAATGAAGCATATCTAATTACTAATTTACAAGAACATGTACATGCATATCTAATTTGCACATTTTATCAAAATAACTCTACTAATGTAACTGATCTACTCATCTGACAAATAAAATATTTCTAACAAGATAAATAATAAATAAAGGAAATATATTTCTATAACCAGATTCCAGACTTTAAATATTTTTTCATAAATAATAAATGAGAGAAATATATTGCCAGAAATAATAAGATATAAGAAATGTATTACAAGTTACTGATCTACACATTTAATCTAAACATGAAACATTTTATCTAAACATGCATAATAAGAAACAAAAAAAAATGTATAATTATGCTAAATATAATAAGAAACAGAAATAAAAAATGTATAATTATGCTAAACATTTGATCTAAACATGCTGCATGCATAAGAAACATAAACAGAAATACATTAACTAACATTTGTTATTTTTAAACATGCTGCATGCATAAGAAACATAAACATAAACATAAACATGCTGCATGCATAAGAAACATAAACAGAAATATTACCTAGCTATATTGCTAGATCCCGACTCCAGAAGTTCAGATCCGTAGATCTGAAAAAAAAATTTGAACAGGTTAGGAGAAACAAATAATAAACAAAAAATATATGACAAATTTTTAAAAAAATGGTAGAGAAGTGAAGATCCAGACCTTAGAAGTTCAGATCCAGCCTTCAGAACTTCAGATCCAGCCTTCAGAAGTCAGAACTTCAGATCCAGAGAAGAGAGACGGTGAGAAGAGGCAGGACTATCAGATCCAGCCAGCCGACGGCGGTGAGAAGTCAGAACTTCAGATCCAGTTCAGATCCAGCCAGCCGACGGCGGTGAGAAGTCAGAACTTCAGATCCAGTTCAGATCCAGCCAGCCGACGGCGACCAGCGGGGTCCGGAGAAGAGAGGTGAACTGAGGACTGAGGGAAGGGAGGTGAACTTCAGATCCAGTTCAGATCCAGTTCACCTAGGGTTAGGACTGAGGGAAAGGGAGGGGAAGGGAAGGAGGCTAGGAGCGGAGAGAAAAGAAATGAGCGGAGAGAGAGAGAAACGATATTATATACCTAGGGTTAGGACTGAGGGTATTTTGGTACTTACACTGTGTATATCGGTTTTCGGTTTTTACCCGAAACCGAATTCAAAAACCCGAAACCGATAACCGATATTATTGGTTTCTAAACCCGAATCCGACCCGAAACTTTTTTGAACCGAACCGAATAGCCTATCCGGTTCGGTCCGGTTCGGTTTACGGTTTTTAACCGATTTATGCTCACTCCTAATAGCATTGCCCTTATTTGAAAGATGGCTCTCTTGTTAGCCAAAGGTGGAGAGCTGGAGGAGGATGGTTTTGTCAACGCATTCCGTACGTAACCATACATTCATCGTAGCTAGAAGATTATGGTCGCCATCAATAAGATCTTTGGGCTTGTCAGCAAGGAATTCGTACATAGAATACCATAACAAAAAGGACGCAAGAGCCTAATGCTCGATTTGTTTCTACTAAGTTTCTAAAGAGGGGATAAACCAATTCAGACTTCCACAATTTCCAGAAATTATTCAGTGGGACAGACTCACTATATGATAGTATTGAAAGATGAGTTCGTCCAATAATATAATAAGAAATAATAATATCTTACTATTTTGATAATTTTATCTAAATGATATATGATAATTGTTTGATTAGTTTTTTTTTTTAACTTTTGATATTATCATGTATCATTATATTATTGGACGAATTCATCATTCATCAATGTCACGTCATGAGTCCGTTCCAACGAATAATTTCTCCACAATTTCCCATTTTCTATCAACCTCTAATTAAGAAAATTTATGGTACACCTGTGTGCAGCTATTATTGACATTTTAGCTAGCATTTAAATGTGTTTGGAACAAAAAAAATCATGAAAGAGTATTTAGACTAAGAGTTAATTGTCCAAATAGTGCCTGATGAATGTCATGGTCGTCATTTTGGTGATCGAACTTTTTTTTTTGATTAATTTGGTATATAATCTTTACATTTTGATTTAAAGAGTGCCTGAACTAGTTTTTGTTGAAATTTTGGATACAAATCGTTAAAAATGAATATGTGATGGTCACGTGCCCTATTTTTAGGATTAATTTTGTCATGACCAGCCGATACGTCGGCTATAATTGATTGTAGAGCGGTCATTTTGTACTCGACAAAAACTATTTGTTTATGTAGAATATCTTCGACCATCTATTCTTAGTCGGAAAACAAAAATATGATAAAATAACTATGAAAAATAAGGCACGCGATCATCATATGTCCATTTTTATCAATTTTCATCCAAAATACTAACATAATCTAGTTTAGGCACTCTTTAAACCAAAATACAAAGCTTATGTACTAAATTAACAATAACAAAAAAGTTCGATCATCAAAACGACAACCACTACATTCTTCAGATACCATTTGGATAATTAACTCTTAGACTAAAATTGAAAGATTAAATACTAACTTGCGAATAACTGTGTTCTCGTAGGAATTTTGCTCTTAACAACAGCCTATGTAACTACTGCAAGGACGCAGTCAATTAAACAGTTTGGTTACTAGAGAAAATTCAATTGTGTTCTCCATCAATACATTGAACACGAAAGAAAGAATCGAAAGGTCTCTAGTAGAAGTTTCACTTATGATTGCTGCAAACCTCAGGTCCCTACTGCAACACCAAGCTGAGCTGATTAGTGATTTAAGTCTGCCACAATGGCAAACTAACACGTCTCCTGCCACTTAGAACTTGTCAATCACATAATTGTCGACATACATACAACTTGCAGAAGACTTACAAGCCAATATGTCAGAAATCACCTTACTGTTATGACTTGATGAACAACAAGGCATTCTTGACTTACACGCATAAATGAGACAGCAATTGAAAATTATAATTTCTGACATGAGTCTTAATAACAAGGCATTCTTTAGTGGTTTCTTCTGATAATGCCCAACCTAGCACCTAATTTTGTCATTTGGAAAATAAAACGGGACCCAGAGGAAATAATACAATAATGTAGCTTAGCTCTCAGAACTGTCTAACAAGAAACCTTAGTTTAAGATTAGTATTCTAATGGTTCAGACCTTTATGATGTTGGTATTTTTTACTTTGTTTTGGGAGTTTTAGTCCCACATTAAAAAATTATCAATATGTATATCTCAATATATAGTTTTGCTTAGTATTGGTATATGCACATGGAGTGGTGGTCCATGTGGGTTGACTTTCCTATAGGGGTTAAGTGTGAACTCCATTATGACAATTTTTATTTTGTCACCACCTTTGGAAAGTTTTTCTTAGGAGCTAAGTCCGGACTCGGACTCGAGCTCGGGCTCAAGGGCGCTTTGTTGGCGCACTTAGCACGTCAGCTCTGTGCAGTACAACGCTGTTGGTTGACGGCTCGGTACGGCGTTGTCTGCTCTGTACAATACAACGTGCAAGTGGCACAGACGGCACATGCGGCTCGTGGCTCTCTGTACCACGCAACTGCAGCTTTCGACGCCTGACGGCACTGTCTGCTCTGTGCAGTACAGCGGCGCAGGCGGCCTGATTTTTTCTTCAGGCCACATGGAAGCTGAAATCCTCTTTAAATAGAGGCTCTCCTCTTTCATTTAGTTTGCTGAAAAAAATTGAAAGAGAGAGAAAAAAAACCAAGAGCACCAGCAGGACCTGCGGTAGCAGTTAGTATCCTTCCAAAGAAATCTTTCGAGTGATCCGAAGGTGACCAAGAGCGTTCCAAAAGTTCTTGTGTGAATTTGCTAGATCCTGGGGGCAGATCGTTGTATAGCGCGAATCTTGCCTTGAGCTCTGGTGGTTTTGATCACCCCAGCAGGAGTTCCCTTCTTTGTATTTCTGTTCTTGTTCCCGTTCTTCTCGGTGTAGCGTCTGCGAACATAAAGAGAAGAACATTTTTCTGATTCTTGTTGTATTTGCATTTTCTTTGGGTTATCAGTTTGTAACATATTCTTTGATTAGTGCTTCTGTGGGGCTGTGTGTCACTGTAGAGGAACTCTTGTGTGAATCTCAATGCCCCAACTTCTCTTCTGGAGTTTGTAGAGACGAACTCTTATGTGGGTCTCTACTTTGTGGCTACCTATTCTTCTTTGATCTGACTTCGGGACTAACAATCTCAAGGCAAGATCCAAGTTAGCAAGGACAACCGCTCAAACCTTCTCGATACTAGCTTTCACAAGCTTGAGAAGTTTGATGGCGAACACTACAACATTTGGAAGATCGTCTTGTCAAAGTTGCTTATGTATCGGTTGATCCTGAACCTACCATTCCCGAAGATGGAGGAGAGCTTGCAGTTGATATAGCGCACGACGCGCATTCCAAGTGGAAGGAAGATAACGACCTCTGCAGGTTGTTAATTCTCAATGCCATGGACGACTCTATGGCAGAGTCCTATAACAAGAAGGAGAAGGCAAGAGATGTCTGAAAACTCTTAAGAAGCACTATAAAACTGACAAAAAAATGTCTAAAATCCATCTCGTCGAGAAGTTCTTCACTTTGCAATTTGAGGACGAGAATGTAATGTTACCATAAGTTAAAGAACTTCTGAAGATGTAGCAGAAACTGGAGGAATATGGCATGAAGCAGGAAGACAAATTTATGGTGGGGGCTATCGTCACCAAACTTCCTCCAGGCTGGATCAGGTTCAAGACTGACATGTACCGTAAAAATATGGAGATCCAGCTCGAAGATCTTCTTCACTGGATTCACATTGAAGATGAAGCCAGGAGACAACTGAAGTTGGACTCCTTGTCCAAACAGTTGGCTAAGGCCAACATGGTATATGCTAGTGACTCTAAAGGGAAGCAAAAAAATTTCTATAAGAAGAAGAAGAAGGACTTCAACCAGCTGAAGGTGAAGTCAGCTCAGTTCAAGCCAAAGCTGAAGACTGATGTGACATGCTACAACTGTGGCAAGAAGGATCACTACAAGAGCGATTGCAGGTCGAAGCCTAAACCGAAAGAGCAAGGTGAGCTTAACCTAGTTGTTATGATTGCGCAGATTGAATCGCATGGTGTAGACACTGGCTGGTGGGTGGACACTGGTGCATCTTGCCATGTGTGCTCTAAGAAGGATATGTTCGCCAAGTATGACCCTACCTCTGAGAAAGTCTCGATGGCGGATAAGTCTCAAGTTGTACTACTGGGGATCGGGATGGTAGTGCTGAAGCTGACTTCTGGAAAGTCACTTACACTGGAGAATGTGAAGCACGTACCAATGACCACAAAGAATCTGGTTTTTAGGAGTCTGCTGTGCAAGACGGACCTGATGATAGATATTAATGCCGGTCAGATAGTAATGTCCTACAAGGGAACATACTTCGGAAAAACTTTCTGTACCGAAGGAATTTTTAAACTGCAGCTTGTAACTCCTTCTGTTTGTATCAATGCAGTCTCTACTTCTGGTTATTCTCTTGGTTTGTGGCATAATAGACTAGGACATGTGCATTACAAACGCATTAACAAAATGTCTAGTCTAGGCCTTATCTCTAAATGTGGGGGTAAGGAGGTAGAGAAATGTGAAGTCTGTGCGCAGACGAAGATCGTCAGAAAGTCGTTCAGAAGAGTGAACCGAAGCACAGATCTTCTGGAGTTTGTACACTTAGATATCTGTGACTTCAAGCAATTCTCCACAAAAGCCGTAATGAAGTATTTCATCACTTTTATTAACGATTTCTCGAAGTACGTGTTCGTATATCTTCTCAAGTCGAAAGACGAAGAGTTCGAGAAGTTCAAGGACTTCAAGGCTGAAATCGAAAGTCAAACCAGTCAACAACTCAAAAGACTCAGAAGCGATCGAGGCGGAGAATATCGTTCCTTGGAATTCGTATCGTTCTGCAAAGAGCATAAAATTGTCAACGAAACGACTGTTCCGTATTTTTCCCAATCTAATGGTGTAGTAGAAAAAAAGAACAGGATGCTGACAGAGATGATGAACTCCATGTTGCTGATAGTAGGACTTCCAAAGTGCTTCTGGGGAGAAGCAGCGCTTACGGATACGTTTATTCTGAATAGAGTACCGTTTGCGACATCTGACATTACTCCTCATGAACTCTGGTTCAAGGTCAGACCCAACTTGAATGTCATTCGAGTATGGGGGTGTCTGGCGTATTTGAATCTTCCAGACCTCAAGATTCAGAAGCTGGGAACGAGAACTGTGAAGACCATATTTCTGGGCTATGCTGATAAGAGTGATGCTCAGAGGTTTCTTGATATCGAATCTAATCATATTATAGAATCTCGCGACGCATAATTCTTTGAAGACAAGTTTGCTAGGAACAAGAATGTTGTTCTCGCAGATATCCCGAAGAATATTGCTAGCACGGACGAGGCAAGTACCTCTCAGAGACAAGTAGTCCAAGAAGGAGTTGTCGTTGATGAGACAATATTTGAAACAGAACCCGCTGACCCGGGAGCAAAGCAAGTGAGGAGGCCAAAGGACTTCGGAGAAGACTTTGTTACCTATCATGTGGAAGCTGATCCGTTTACTTATGATGAGGCAATAAAGACCAGAAATGATATTTTCTGGAAAGAGGCTATCGATAACGAGTTTGACTCGATAACTTCTAATAATACTTGAAAGTTAATCGATCTGTCTGAAGGAGCTAAACCCATCGAATGCAAGTGGATCCTTAAGAAGAAGATGAAAACAGATAGAACTTTTGACAAGTTCAAGGCTAGGCTAGTGGTCAAGGGATTTTCTCAGATACAGGGGGTTGACTACTTCGATAGCTATGCTCTCGGGAGACGAATGACTACAATTTGGATACTAATTGCTCTAGGTACTATTCACAAAATGGTGATTCATCAGATGAACGTCAAGACAACATTTTTGAATGGTGAACTGACTGAGGAGATCTACATGCAGCAGCCAGAGGGGTTTGTCGTCAAAGGTCTTGAAGATAAAGTATGCAAACTGGTGAAATCTCTGTATGGTCTGAAGCAAGCTCCCAAATTATGGTACGAAAAGTTTGACAAAGTTATCAGATCAAATGGCTATAAGGTTAGCGAAACTGATAAGTGTGTGTATACGAAGTTCGCTGGCAATGGAGGTGTCATCGTTTGTCTCTATATGGACGACATGCTAATCCTAGGCATGGATGAAGAATGTGACACTAGAACAAATATGTTCCTATCGTCTAAATTCAGTATGAAGGATATGGGAGATGCAGATGTCATCCTTGGGATTAAGATAATCCGGACGGAAGATGGGCTTGCTCTATCATAAGCTCACTACGTGGAGAAAATGCTTACACGTTATAGATATCAGGATCTTCCAGGGATCGATACTCCATATAGGTGTGACAAGAAACTGAAGCCTAACCCAGGAAAAAGCGTCAGACAGTTGGAGTATTCTAGAGTCATCGAAAGCTTGATGTATGCTACAAATGCCACTATACCTGACATTACTTTTGCTGTGGGGATGTTGAGTAGATTCACGAGTAACCCATATGTTGAACACTGAAAAGCTGTGAAGAGGGTGATGAGATATCTCAAGAAGACTCAAAAGTTTGTACTTTACTACAGCAGAGATCTAACAGTGGTAGAAGGCTTCAGTGATGCTAGTTGGTGCTCAGAAAAAGAGAGTGAGAGATCCATATGAGGACATATTTTCTCAATGGGAGGAGCTGCCATATCGTGGATTTCGAAGAAGCAGACTATGCTCTCACGCTCATCGATGGAGTTTGAGTTCTATGCACTTGCAGCTGCAATAAATGAAGCAAAATAGCTTCGGAAGCTTATGTACGATCATTCAATGGTTGGTGTGTAGATTCCGTCTGTACCGATATACTGTGACAACCAGAAAACTGCAGCAGTAGCATCTAATAATCTCTTCAATGGAAAGAAGAGAACTGTGCGGCTTCGACACAGAGCACTGAACAACCTCATCAAGACTGGTGTCATTGGAGTGGTAGATGTTCGGAGTCAGGAGAATCTGATGGATCCCTTCACTAAAGGTCTCAGACGCCAGCTAGTCGAAGACACAACAGGTAAAATAGGCTTGAAAGACCTCTGATATTGTGTCTTTGTAATCCTACCATTAAGTTTTATGCTATTCGTTCAAAGAAAAATCTACTAGGCATCTAGCTTTTGGTTCAAGGGAGGACCACTGACTGAAAAAATATCAGGTCCAGTGGATAGTCCTTATGGACAATGTGGGATACGTACCGAAAACTACTGTAGTCCACTATTTTTTTTCTATAGAACAATTCCTGTGTAAGGTTGGCTTCGACGCCTTAATGAGTTCTCGGGCAGAGTGAATATCCAGCGTGCGTTGCAGGAAGCACATGTAGTTCAGCACTACAAGAGACTTGTATCCCATGCTACAGTGGTGTGACACCATGATGAGGTAAAAGATGGTGGTGTGACACCACGATGAGGTAAAAGATGTAAAGTCTCGGCTGCGAGCCATGTCACAGCGGCAATAGTACCGCAAATAGGCAGGTAGCCTAATGCTAAAAAGATAGAGTTGTAGCACAATACTACTAAGAGGCCGGTGACCCCATGCTACAGTGGGTGAGACCACATGAGGTAGTTAACATCGGCTGCGAGCCATGTCACAGCAGCGTAGTACGGCACGTAAGCGCAAGACTTCGTGCTGGAATGTAATACAATACTACTAAGATGCTAGTGATCTCATGCTACTGTGGGTGACACCATATGAGGTAGTTAACCTCGGCTACGAGCCATATTACAGCGGTGTAGCACCGCACGGAAGTACAATACTTCATGCTGGAAAATATTAAACTCTCACAAAAAGAAACTCATCTAAGTGTATGGACAGAGATACAGGCCGTCTTTTGAGGGCAAACTTGTAGACACCCAAGATACATATACCGAAACCAGGTCAGCACAAGACCTTTAATGTGCAACCGGAGGCACAACTGATGTCATTGTGCGAGTGAAAAGAACAACAACTATGGTTCATAATTTTTGGCATAGTCCATTCTTGTATCGTACTGTTGTTTGACCTATGCGGGAAGATTCAAGTCATGGGCGACATCTATCCTAATGCATGATGGGTAGTCACTACGAGGAACGCTCGACCATATATTGTGATATATATAGGAGATTGTTGGTGTTTTTCACTTTACTTTTGGAGTTTTAGTCCCATATTGGAAAACCACCAATGTGTATATCTCAATATATAGCTTTGCTTAGTATTGGTATATGCACATGGGGTGGTAGCCCATGTGGGTTGACTTTCCTAGAGGGATTAAGTGTGAACCACATTATGACAATCTTTATTATGTTACCACTTTTGAAAAGTTTTTCTTAGGAGCTAAGTCCCAAAGGGGCTTAGCGACTCGGACTCGGGCTCAAGGGCGCAAAGTGGCACTTTATTGGCGTAGTTTGCACTTAGCACGTCAGCATCGTCGTATGGCGCTTGTGCGCTCCTTTTATGCGCAAGTTACATGCATGATTGCTTGCTTGGGCGCATGCTTAGTGGAGCCATGCGGCCTGGAGCACATGCGGCCAGGGGCTATGCGATCAGGTGCCTATGCGAACAGGTGCTCATGCAGCTAGGGGCCATGCTGTCAGGTGTCCATTCGGCCAGGTGCGCATGCGTCCCGGTGCCAATGCGTCCAGGTGCGCATGCGGCCCGGTGCCTATGCGGCCAGGAGTGCATGCGACCAGGGGCCATGCGATCAGGGGCGCATGCGGCCAGGTGCCCATGCGGCCCGGTACGCATGCGGCCAGGAGCCCATGCGGCCAGGGCCTTGCGGCCTGGAGCTATGCGGCCAGGCGCTATAGCTTGAGCGAGTCAAGTGTGGAGGAGACAGGGACTGTTGTTGGCGGCTTGGTGCGGCGTTGTCTGCTCTGTCCAGTACAACGCGCAGGCGGGGCAGGCGGCTTGTGGCTCTCTGTGCCATGCGGTTGCAGCTTTCGGCGCTTGATGTCGATGTTTGCTCTGTGCAGTACCCTGGCGCAGGCGGCACAAGCGGCCTAATTTTTTTCTCAGGTCGCATGGAAGCTGAAATCCCCTTTAAATAGAGGCTCTCCCTTTTCATTTAGTTGGTTGAAAAAATTGAGAGAGAGAGAAAAAAATTGAGAGCACCAGCAGGACTTGCGTCAGCAGTTAGCATCCTTCAAAAAAAATCTTTCGAGTGATCCGAAGGTGACCAAAAGTGTTCCAGAAGTTCTCGTGTGAACTTGTTGGATCCTGGGGGCAGATCGTTGTATAGCGCGAATTTTGCCTTGAGCTCTAGTGGTTTTGATCACCCCAGCAGGAGTTCCCTTCTTTGTATTTATGTTCTTGTTCCAGTTTTTCTTGGTGTAGCGTTTGCGAACGTAAAGAGAAGAACGATTTTCTGATTCTTTCTGTATTTGCATTTTTTTTGGGTTGTCAGTTTGTAACATGTTCCTTGTTTAGTGCTTCTGTGAAACTGTGTCACAGTAGAGGAGCTCTTGTGTGAGTCTCAGTGCACCAACTTCTCTTCTGGAGTTTATAGAGACGAACTCTTGTGCGAGTCTCTACTTTGTGGCTACCTCTTCTTTTTTGATCTAACTTCGATACTAACATATGATAATGGCAATTAGATTTCCCCACATTTATTTAGGAGCGGACTTTTTGCATAAGCTTTTGTTGAAGTCAATGTTCCAACTTAGGGCATTTATCATAGAGAAAGTGAAGGAAAGAATTGTCGGAACCAAAAGATACTGTTAACAACACAAATACTTGAGGTAGTTTATGTTAGATTTGTTTGAGCAAAAGCTCAATTTCCTTCTTTCCTTTAGTCCCACATCGGATGGGCCAACCCCTCCTTGTGTGTATATATTAGTTCCTCTTCATTGCTTTCTTAAAGATGTTGTAAGGGGAACCCCTTGGGCCACACGCGCGCGCCACCGCCGCCGCCCGGTCCGGCTCGGCTCGGTTCGGTTCGGTTTGGCGCGCATAACGAGTGCGGGTACGTGCCCACACCTGCGGGCGCAGAATGCCGATCCAATTTACTCTTCGGGTTCGGGCTGGGATCCAAAAATCTTTTTGCTCCCCTTTATTTTTTGAACCATTTTAGCTCATTCAAATTTTGAATGTTGAGACACTGTCCAGGTTCATTGAACCTCTGTGACAGCTAATTTTGATCTGCCTATATATATTGCGGTCACCTCCTCATCCTTTTTACAGAAAAAATAATCCTACGTGAAAACTCTCTTTCATTCCTCTCTCAATCCATATTCTGATCTCCAAATCCTTGCTCTGGGCAGAGCTAAGTTCGGTCTCTCTCTCCGAGTGGTGTGCGACTAAGAGAACCCGGTAGTCAGGGAATTTTACCACTAGGAGCTTCCGAGAAACGTCTGCACATAGACCTAGTATAAACTCTTAGGGCAGTGCTTCTTGCACGACTTTTCCGGAGGCCGGTAACAATTTTATTTTTTAGTTTCCTTGTTCTCTGAAAAATAATATATTTATATTATAAATATTATTATCAATCTAAGAGTTTATCAAAACAAATATTCTGTGAGCATATATATTTTTGTAGCAATTTTACTATTGGATTCTGATTTTTGTCACCAATATATTTGTCACCACTAAAATATTTACTGTAGCAAACAAATATTTTTCTAATTACTTACCAAACAAAGGTTTTGTTTTGTTAACGAATATTTATTGTAGCAAACTTGTAGTTTACTGTTCATTTAGCAAATTTGTTTAACGAGTATTACTGCTTACATACCAAAGCGCAACATAGATTTTTAATTATTTTAGATCATATATTAATTAAGAATTGGTATTAGAAAATTATTATTCTAAGTATTATTTTGTTAATAAATAAATTAAAAAATAAAAAATTGTATTTGTAGTAATTGTAACGAATATTTCTATTAGAAAATTTGTGAAGTGCCTTGAATATTTGTAACGAATATTTCTAATTTTTGGTTGAATATTTGCCATAGTCTTGAACTGTCTTGAATATTACATACCAAAGTGCACATAAAATCTTGCTTAATATATATATATATACCATCATTGGTATTCATTATTATTATTAGCTCTACATTTACTTATTGTTAACTACAATATTGTTTAATTGAAACGACCTCAAGACAATAATAGTTAAGTATAATTGCAAATCTCTTTGAGTCTGGATTCTAAAAGTAAAGATCAATTTGGGAACAAGCCGAAAGGGTCCTTCTGTCAACCTGGTGTAAATAGCCATAAGCGACACGGTATTTAAGTGTCTTCGGACCACCGCTAGCTGGGAATCGGCCCCTACAGCTAACCCAAATCAATCTACACTTGATAGACTCAAGATTTTAAGATTGGTTAGCAAAATCACTTGAACTATTATTCAAAATTATTGGACATTGTTATTGAGTAATTTCGTATCTTTCAGACTTTTCTCATTTGCAACCATGACTGTCAAGGATGAGACTTTTACTGCTAAACCTGCAAAATTCAACGGGACTTTCTTTAAGAGATGGCAAAGTCAGATAAAATTTTGGCTCACTACCTTAGGATTAATCTCAGCCATTGATGGTTTCACACCAGTCACAAATGACTCTGATGACAATGAGTCTGACATAGGTGTATCCAAGTCCTATGGTTCTTCTAGACCGAAGACCCCTAAGGAAATAGACTACCATTGCTTCCATAGAATTCTAAGTACTTTGTCTGAATCACTATATGACATATTCTTTGAATACAAAAGTGCAAAAGAACTTTGGATACCCTAGAAGATGAATATAGCTGTGATGATGCTGGAATTGAAAGATTCAATTTCTCCTCATTCAACAGATACTTTATGGTAGATAACAAACCTATAAATGACCAAATACATGAATTTCAATAATACCTTAGGCATATTCAAGCCAAATGCACTTTCTTCTCTGCTGAGTATAAAATAGCCTGCTTAATAGACAAGCTTCCTCCTTCTTGGTTTGATGTTAAGAAAGACCTCATTCATACTCAGGGTGACCTTACCTTTGCTCAAGTCCTAAAAAAAATTAGAACAGAAGAACAAATTAGGCTAAGGTCTAACCTTAAGCCTGAGTCTAAAGCTAAGGTAAACCTAGTAGAATCCCAAGGTAAACCCAAGCCTCATCATCACCACAAACCAAAAAGGAACCTCTTCAAGAAGAAGTAGAACTCTCAGGCTCACCACCAAAACCATCACCATAATAAACCAAGAACCTTTGGTCAAACTCAGGATCAGAAGAGATTTTATTTTGTGTGTGGTAAAACAAACCATATAGCCACGAACTGTTTTCATAGGAAGAAGGAAGCTGTCCAGACCTCTTTCAAAGAGAAACGTCCTGCCAAATCAGAAGCAAACATGCTTCTCAACGGCTCTTCTAGTTCCTTCAGGTCTGTAAGCTATCAACCATTAGTCAATATTTCTTACCATTCTGACGATTGGTGGTTGGATTCTGGAGCTAATGTTCTTGTTTTCTTTGATCGCTCCTATTTTTTAAACTATCAGGAATCAGGTGGAGGAGGTGTAACTCTAGGAGATGGCTCAGCGACACAGATTATAGGAAGAGGAAGAATAGATCTAAAGATGACATCAAGAAAAACTCTGACTCTTCACGATGTGTTATATGTGCCGTCTATCAGAAGAAATTTAGTTAGTGGGTCTCTCTTTGTAGCTTTAGGGAACAAGATTGTTATGAAAGCAAATAAAGTAGTATTTTCTAAGAATGACTCTTTTATTGGAAAATAATTTGTAAGAGATGGTCTTTTTATTTTGAGTACCGTGAATAAAATTTTATATCCTTCTTTTGTTATTTTAAATGTAGAATCTTCAAATGTGTGGCACAATAGATTAGGTCATGTGAATCTAGGTTCCCTAAGAGGATGATAAACTTAGATCTTATTCCTAAGACTCCAATAGATGATAAACACAAGTGTGAGATCTGTGTTCAAGCCAAACATACCAGACGACCTTTCAAATCTGTAGAAAGAAACTCTGACCTTCTAGAGCTAGTTCATAGTGATGTGTGTGACTCAAATAGGGTTTTGACCCGAGGTGGTAGAAAATACTTTGTTACCTTTATAGATGATCATTTAAAGTATTGTTTTACATATCTACTCAAAACCAAAGATGAAGTTCTAGATAGATTTAAGGTCTATAAATCTGAAGCTGAGAACCAGTTGGAGATAAAGATTAAGATTTTTAGATCAGATCGTGGTGGAGAGTATACATCAAATAATATGACCAATTTCTGTGAAGAACACGGAATAATCCATGAGATAACTACTACATATTCACCACAGTCCAACGGAGTTGCTGAAAGAAAGAATCGTACTCTGTTAGACATGGTAAATGCCATGTTCCTCAGCTCAGGTGCTCCCGATAATTTGTGGGGAGAAGCATTATTATCGGCCTGTTACATCCTTAATAGGATTCCTAGTAAGTCTAATGATAAGACTCCCTATGAATTATGGAAAGGTAGAGCTCATAGGATCCATTATCTCAAAGTTTGGGGATGTCTAGCTAAAGTATGAATTTCTGAACCTAAAAAGAGTAAGATTGGACCTAAGACTGTAGATGTTGTATTCATAGGATATGCCCTAGATAGAAATGCCAATAGATTTCTTGTTACTCACTCAGAAGTAAATAAAATCTCTAACAATACTATTATAGAAGCAAGAGATGCAGTTTACTTTGAGAATATATATCCCTTTAAAGATAGAATTTCTTCCTCTCCCTCCAATATCTCTCTTACTCCGTCCACCAGCTCTCATGTTCAATTATCTAGTTCACAATCTGAATAAAATATAGAACCTACAAGGAGTAAAAGAGAAAGAATTAAAAAGAACTTAGGAGAAGGTTTTTTTACCTTTTTGATAGAGGGTGATCCCTCAACTTATGAAGAAGCAATATCTTCTCCTGATGCCCCTTTCTGAAAAGAAGCCATTAACAATGAATATAACTCCATCATGGAGAATAATACTTGGTTTCTAGCAGACCTACCGTTAGGTAGTAAACCCATAGGTTGTAAGTGGATATTCAAAAAGAAACTTAGAGCCGATGGTACCATAGAAAAATACAAGGCTAGATTAGTAGCCAAATATTTTACCCAAAAAAATGGATTAGATTATTTTGATACATACTCACCTGTAGCTAGGATCACCTCTATCAGAACCCTTCTAGCCTTAGCATCCATTCATAATATGCTAATCCATCAAATGGATGTAAAGACAGCATTTCTAAATGGGGACCTAGAGGAAGAAATCTACATGGAGCAACCTGAAAGTTTTATTACTAAATGCCAATAATATAAAGTTTGCAGATTAGTTAAATCCCTTTATGGTCTAAAGCAGGCTCCCAAACAATGGCACAATAAATTTGACATAATCATCTCAGAATATGGTTTCGTGCCAAATGAGTATGACAAATGTATATACTCTAAAATTTTAGATGAAAGTTGTGTCATCCTATGTTTGTATGTAGATGACATCCTTATTTTTGGATCATCACTAGAATTGATTACTAATACCAAGGACTATTTATCCAGCCAGTTTGATATGAAAGATCTAGGTAAAGCCAACTTGATTCTAGGCATACAACTGTCCAAATACAAGGAGGGTTATACTTTATCCTTAGCACACTCTATCGAAAAAATGCTAAGAAAATTTGAGTTTTTTGATAAGAAACATGCCCTTACTCCTTATGACAGTAGTGTTGTTCCAAAGAAGAATGAGGGTTCTCCTATGGAAAAACATAGATATTCTCAGATGATAGGTTCTCTCATGTATATATATCAAACAGGTCCAGACCTGATATTGTATTTGCTATTGGGAGACTAAGTAGATATACTAGTAACCCAAATCAGTTACACTGGATAGCATTAGAAAGAGTATTTAGATATCTTAGGGGTACTCTAGATTATATGTTGCACTATACTAGACACCCTGATATCATAGAAGGTTATTCAGATACAAACTGGGTAACTGACTCACATGATGTAAAATCTACTACTGGATATATTTTCACTCTAGGAGGAGCTGCAATCTCCTGGAGCTCATGTAAACAAACTATCATTGCTAGGAGTACAATGGACTCTGAAATGATAGCCTTGGATACTACATGCACAGAAGCCGAATGACTAAGAAATCTTATTATGCATATACATGTTTCTATTAATCATGTTCCTGCAATTTCTATAAACTATGATAATAAATATGTTATGGAACTACTAAATCATGATTCTGTGAATGCTAAGATAAACAGGCACCTGTAGCTGCCCTTCAAGTCTATAAAGATCCTATTGGGCAAATATATGTTTGTTGACTATATAAAGTCAGAAAAGAATCTTGCAGACCACTTAACGAAGAGTCTGTCTAGGACTTTGATCCTATAATCATCGAGGGGGATGGGGTTAAGCCCATAAGTAAAGTCACCAGCAGTGGCAACCCAACCGAGTCTGACTGGAGATCCCAAGAAGCTGGTTCAATAGGTAGGAACAAGCTGGACTTAGGTAACTTTTATGGAACACTGACCCGAGATTAAAATCTCATTCTATATTGTCCAAGTGGTTGTACATGCGTACAATGATTCTCCATCCCTATGGTGACAGTGTTCTTGAGTGATATGGTTAGGATGAGTTTTGAAACTCTTAATAGGTCCAAGCTGATATGCGGGGTTGAAACCTATCACCAACCCTTAAGGACTTACCTATATGAGAGGTCGTGAAGGCCGCGACTATGGGACAGGGCGATCCCAGACAACTCTCAGGAATTTGAAATTAGTGCGCATGGCCAACCAAAAGCGCCACCCGTTAGACCTAGAACCTCTAGCGTACTATGTGTGCTATTTTCTGAATCTGGTGAAAGAAGTCTGATTCAAGGCATAGTCCATCAAGCACTTCTTCAGACAAAGACAATAGTCACTAAGTGAGATTCAAGACTGCAGTCCATCTCATCTATGCATAGTATATACCTGCCCAGAAACTTTTTTTTTTATAATTTCTTTGTCACTTCTATTTCGGAACTTGACCTTTGGGGGGGGGGGGGATTGTTAGCTTTGCTTGAGCAAAAGCTCAATTTTCTTCTTTCCTTTGGTCCCACATCGGATGGGCCAACCCCTCCTTGTGTTTATATATTAGTTCCTCTTCATTGCTTTCTTAAATATGTTGTGTGGGGAACCCCTTGGGCCACACGCGCGCGCCGCCGCCGCCCGGCCTAGCTCGGTTCGGTTCGGTTCAGTTCGACGCGCGTAACGGGTGCGGGTACGTGCCCACACCTGCGGGCGCCGAATGTCGATCCAATTTACTCTTCGGGTTCGGGCTGGGATCCAAAATTTTTGTTGCTCCCCTTTATTTTTTTAACCGTTTTAGCTCATTCAAATTTTGAATGTTGAGCCACTGTCCAGGTTCATTGAACCTATGTGACAACTAATTTTGATCTGCCTATATATATTGTGGTCACCTCCACATCCTTTTTACAGAAAAAATAATTCTACGTGAAAACTCTCTTTCATTCCTCTCTCAATCCATATTCTGATCTCCAAATCCTTGCTCTGGGCAGAGCTAAATTCGGTCTCTCTCTCCGAGTTGTGTGCGACGAAGAGAACCCGGTAGTCAGGAGGTTTTACCACTAGGCCGAGAAACGTCTGCACATAGACCTCGGATAAACTCTTAGGACAGTGCTTCCTGCACAACTTCTTCGGAGGCCGGTAACAATTTTATTTTTTAGTTTCCTTGTTCTCTGAAAAATAATATATATATATATATATTATAAATATTATTATCAGTTTACCATCAGATACTGATGTAAAAAAGAAGAAGTTTAGCTAGCATCTTTATCCGAGTCCTAGGAAGCACATACACTCCATAATTGTGGGCTGTGTTATGTTGGAGTCGTATTAGACACAACCTTACACTATGACTCATTAAAGTAGATGTCATGCCCTTGTCCCTGTCCTTGCCATGTCATATTCATGTCTGTATATCCATAATTAAAAGCTGTATCCCTGTCACACATCCTTACAAATTGGCCACTAAGTGGATAATTTAGACACTACTGTGTGTCACAAATAGGTGAAACCAGACCTGATTATAGGTAATCATCATCGTCCTCGTCATTATCATCATCTTCATCCAACAGGGTCATCTATAAAGTATAAGAACGCTTCATAAGAGAATTGACAGTTTTTATAACCACCAGTTAACATCAACCCTCAATGCGTGCAAGAAATCTGGTTTGGTAGCTATGAGCATAAGATGTCATAGAACTTAAGCAGCTAGTTGGCAAGTAAGTAGACATATTTTTAGCTATGTAGTTTAAACTAGATGTAAGGATTAGGAGCCCCACAGTTCTGACATAACTAAAAGAGCAAAAAAGTTATCAGACCACAATCAAGGAAGAAAAAGAACAATCCCTGCATAAGAAAGTAAAATGGATAGGAATCTACATAAAATATGGGAGGGGAAGGAGTGCCAAGACTCTACTTCAATTCTCAACAGATCAGAAAAGGAAAGAGGGTGACATGAGGACCAGGTCCAAAGAGAAGCAATTAGTTTCACCCTTACTCTTCTGTATAATATCTTAACTTGCACTTCAAGCTCTCTTCTTGATTCATTAATATCCTTTTTTGGGTAATTCACCAATTCAAGATATTTCGAAATTCTTGTTTCGATCAGTATGGGGTTGAAGAGCAACACATCGAAGGAAGGCGATAACCCGAGCATCCACTTGGAAATCATTCAGCATCCAAGTGGCAGAAGCAGCAGTCTGACGTCACACAAAGGCTGGGGCTCCGCCAGTGTGTTTGAACCCCAGAGAGAAGGAAGTGAAGAGACCACCCCGACAGGGAGCAATGATAGCAGTACTGGAATGGACCCTGTCGCCCCCGCCCCGGAAAAGAAGCTCACACTCTTCGCCCTCCGCCTTGCCATCCTAGAAAAGGCTGCCAGCGGACTAGGCACCCTCGGGTTCATTTGGGCCACCGTGGTCCTCCTCGGGGGGTTCGCAATAACTTTGGAGACGAAGGACTTCTGGTTCGTCACGGTCATCCTCCTTGTTGAAGGAACCAGGATCTTCAGCCGCAGCCACGAGCTCGAGTGGCAGCATCAGGCCACCCCGTGGTCCCTCACCACTGCCGGACGCCGCAGCTTCCGTGCCGTAGCCTCCAGCTCCCGGTTGCTCCTCCGAATTGTCGAGGCTATCTTTAGGCCTTCATCGGTTGTCCAGCAAAGCCCTTTGGTTGCAAATGACCATGATAACGCAGTTCCACGGGAGCGAGCCCTTCGCTACAGAACCCAACGGACATGGCACTCTTCCGAGGTTCCAATCTTCACATATCTCGGCTGGGTTTTCGTATCGAAAAATGTAAGCCGTGTGCTCAGCTGGCTGCAGCTCCTGTCAGCCTCTGCGTGTGTGGCGCTCTCCATAATGAGGCTCATCCAGCAAGACTACGGAGATGTCAACAGCGACAGCAAGAACAGGAAATCGGCGCTCAACATATTCTATGGCCTGGCACTGAGCGAAGCTCTTGTTTTCCTGATCGAGAAGGCCTACTGGACTTGGAAAATCGGATACTGCAAGCTGATGGAGCAAGTCTGTCGGCAATGCGAGTTCGCCCCGTCAGGAATGGCGTCCATCAAGCGGTTCTTCTACGACTCCTACTCCAGATGCATCGAAGGGAGCATATTCGACGGCCTGAAGATGGACCTCGTCCCCTTCGCCGAGGAGCTACTGGTCTCCGACTCTCGAGACGAGCAGCTCAGCGGGGCACGAATCCTCGAGGCGTTCGTGACAAGCAACCACTTCTCCGGCAACACCCTCCGAATGATTGGGACTTCGACACCGGTGATCGAGAGGCTGATCGAGATGCTCAACTGGAAGAACCCCGCGGAGGAGGCGATCAGGAGGTCAGCAGCGGAGATCGTCACGAAGCTGGCAGGGAAGAAACAGAATGCCATTCGTGTCACGGAGATCCCGGGTTCGATGGAGTCAATATCATCGCTGTTGTACACCGGCCGCAGTTACGAAACGAAGCCTCATGAGATCGGGCAGAGAACGATCGTTGCGGACCGATCAGACTACGAGTTCTCGGCGTTCAATCTGCTGGGGCTTCGCATACTGAAGAAGCTCGCCCGCGACCACGATAACTGCTCGAAGATGGGCACTGCCAGAGGCCTCATGCCCAAGATTATAGACTTCACGAATGCGAGCAAGGATCTGCTGAGGAATGATAGAGCGCCGGAGTCTCAGATAAAGACTGTGAAGCTGTCACTACAACTGGTGAAGATACTCGTGGGAACCACTGGACACACGGGGGAGATGCTGAGGAAGGAGATATCAGAGATCGTGTTCTCTGTGAGCAACATAAGGGGGATCCTGCAGTATGGGGAGAGCCACATGGTGCTACAGAAGCTGGGGATTGAGATACTGACGAGCCTGGCAGTGGATACGGAGGCGAGGGAGACGATTGGGCGCACCGGAGGAGTGATCAGGCTGCTGATGTCAATCTTTTTCCAGCAGAGACTGACGGACGATCAGAACTCCGTCAGCAATGAAGCAGGAGAGGCTCTGGCTGTGCTGGCATTCGACAGTAGTGACAACTGCTGTCGCATGCTAGAGGCGAGGGAGGTGGTAGGGAGGCTGATTGGACTGCTGGATGACCAAGTGCTTCAGGTGAACTCCTCCAGGATCCTCAGGAATCTGTGTGCGTATTCTAGGCCCGAATGCTTCGTCCACCTCCGAGGAGTCATTGCTGCTGTTCCTACTGTAAGCCTTGCCTCTCTTCTTTGCCTTAGCATTCTCTTCATCTAAGCTATGCTTATAAATATGTCAAAATAACAGATTAATGCAAAGTAATGAAGCCGAAAAAATGTCTTGAAAATTGAAGAGCATAATGATATTCATAATGATATTAATGACAGAACTGAAGAATTTGAATATTAGGATGTTTAATTTGAAATAGTATAGTTTGCAGTATCGGCCGACACCGATATGGTTTGGCATGTCCCGACCCAATACCGACCTATACTGACATTGAGGGTCTATTTGCCGGTCAATTCAGCAAAAGCAAATTGAACTGAAAAAAGATCTATCAGCAATGTGTAAAAATATAGTAAGGTTGTAAGAGCATGTAAAAGAAGAAAACTTATCTATCGCATGTAAATCAATTGACAATGATGACTACTATTTCATTCAATTTCAAAACTGCTAAGAAACAACACTGAAAATATTCAAAACTATGCCTAAATGTATCAAATATACTTTCTAAAATGTTAATAATTATTTGCTTTTCGATACCAAAAAATGTGATACTCCAATCCGAAATTGCCGATACTGTAGATACCGCCGATCCCGAAACTCATAGGAATGGTCCGATACCGATTCTGATACCAATACTGCAAACCTTATTGAAAACCCTGAATGAAAGTTACAATGTCCTCAGAACCACTTTCAAGTTTCAACAGCCTATTATCTTCATAACTGTCTTGTTTATAAAATTACTTACAACCTACATGAATAAATTCAATTATTGGCAATAATAACTACTATTGCATTCTTAAAAGAAGATTTAAGATAAAATTCTTCCCATAGATATAAAACTAAGCTTCATATACTTTTCTCAAAAATATAATACCAACATTATGCATCAGACTTTGTGATCTGACTTCTGATCTCAAGACCTCACAGCTTTGGACCACCACATACGTCATTGTAATTGAATGAAGTCCGACATCGTTTTTAGTTTCCCATTTACCTCATATTCATATTCCCTACACCGAAAAATATTTCCTCATTCTCTAGTTATTTGTGAGATATGTCCAGTATCGCGACACAATCCATCTACAATCATTCGATCTATGAGCGCTCCTTTTCAAATGCCATGCATTCTCCAATTACTAATAGCATTTTCCACATCAAAATTCAATTGTTCTGTATCATGTCCAAATGCCCTCTGAAAGACATTCTAAGTACTCTTTTTACTAGTAGGATTTTCTCATCAAAACCAAGAGAGATCCTATTGCCTTGGTGCTCTTTTAAAGTGTTTTTTGTAAGTAAAAAAAAAAAGATTGCTATCTTCAACACGTTTTTCCTTTGGAGGCTAGATGGCGGAGAAAAATGCTATCTTCAAAATATCATCCAATGTATACCTTGTGGTGAATACATACTAATTCTACAATGACAGTAAAGAAACAAATAAACTTTAGGCTTCCTATACAAAATCCCACAGAACTATTTCCAATTAGCTTATATTTATACCCTCATGCAAGAAAACAGAGTTAATATGAATGTTACCAATTCCCGTTTCATAAAAACTTAGTATTTCAAAGTTATCAGTGTCTGGTGTCTTTTGAGAGTACATATGTTTTACCTAAAATTATTGATTCTAAATAAAAGCCTAGCAGGGAAAGAAATCCTATAAATAGATGAAGAATAAATACTAAGATGAAAAGTTAATTGGGGCTTGGATCCTTTAACTTCTGTGAGCAAGACTGGTTATGTCGTAGAAAGAATGAGAGCAATAACCCATTCTAGTATTGTTTTTTGTTCTCTCTCATTGATGAAATGTTGGAGGTATTCTCAACATTGTTACCTACATAAAAATAAGAGATTAAGAGGTATGCTATCCAATTACTCTTATGTTCTAGAACATAAAATAAAAAGGTCCAGAAAGGTAGCGGACTTAAGTGGCTACTAACTATTGAATAATCTGTTTCCTGACATAGAAGAAATGAAGAAATAGCAAGCAAATAATTGAATCCTATTTTTTTTCCTACAGGTACTGAAAGCAATAATGTTTGAGAAGGAGAAGTTACTGGAGGTATCACTTGGCCTTGCAACACAGATATTCAGATTCACAACTCCTGAGGAATTTTCACTAGAACTTGGAAGTGCTAGCATTGGAGACGAGGAATTTGCAAAGAAGCTGATAGAGATACTGAAAATATACGAGTACCCAGAAATTAAGGTTCCAAGAATAAGAAGTTTCGTCATCGAGGTGGCAATTCGGATGATGAAATCCCAAGAGAGTTGTATACAACTATTCAAGAATTTAGGAGCAAAGGAAGCAATCAAGGATGTTGCAGAAACCACATCAGAGCTTGAATGCTTCAGTCTTTTCTCAGGAAGCGTCGGACTCTGCCGAAACAAAATGACCATCTCCTCCCTTGTAGATACAGCACTGGAGCTGATGGCCTAAGGTGAGATTTGACTAAAGCCCATTGTTTATACGGAAAAAAAAATTCATGCATTCAATGGATGAATAAATATAAAATTGCGCGAATAAGATGGTCTTCCAACCCAGATTTACATACAAAATAATCATGAATTTAACAGAAAATGATACAATCCACATCCAAAGATACATAATTATTCCAGGCATTCAAAAAGGAAAAGTCTTAGGAAATGCGTACAACCATCTTAGTGAACTCTTCTTAGTTGAGCAAATAAAATATGTGTTTATATCTATTTGAAAGTAGAAAATACACGATTAGTGTATAGAAGCATAGCAAATCTAGGAAGCACGGACACTCCAAAATCAGAGGTGTATCATACACATATTGTACGTGACACATACACTTCAAAAATACACCTGGACGCATCAAAACTGGTGGTCATTTGTGTCTCTGTATCTGTATTTGTCATCTTCTATTCATGTCTGGTTGAATACTCTTCTTAGAGTGTTTACCCATTATCTGAAGGAAAAAAGAACAAATCTTTACAGGAAATGATAAGAGACGCTCCGGGATGAAGAACAAACAAATTACTCCAGGTGAATACAGTTCCATATAACAATGAATTTATTAGCCACTTACACCCTAGACCAGTAACAGGAATCAACAGATAAAATGAACCAAATATGAACTCAAAGAAAAAGAAAAATTAAACTTCTTTGAGCTTCGTTCAACCATAGGCAGGATCAATCTGCCTTTCAAGTTTCAACCACTACTCTGCCGCCATGGTAGATTATTTTCGGGTGTTATTTTTTTATTCCTGTAGACATGGAGGTAGAGTAGCTCATTCTAAGACATAAGTTGTTAGGATGATATCCACAAACGAAAAAGACTTCTAGAACAAAAGCGTGATTGTTTAAGCGAGGATTTGACTTATAAGCTTTGTTCTAAAAGGCGGACGTCTAGGCCGCCTAGGCGCTAGGCGCCGGGTGGCCGTCCGATGTCCGCCTAGGCGTCCGCCTAGTCTTCCTGACGCTCGACTATACATAATTTAGGATTTTATGGACTTTTTCAGCAATTTTCAGTAAATTATTTTAGATCTTATTTTATTTTTTTTAACTGCCTAGATTTAGGCGGCCGCCTGGGCAGCCGCCTAGGCGGGCTAGGCGGCAGCTGCCCGCCCGCCTAGCGCCTAGCGCTTTTCACAACCTTGCTTATAAGTGCTAAATTGAAATGAGTATTAAGGTATTAAGTACCCACCGCAATTTGGGATTTTAATTAACCTGGGGGCAAATCCTTGTCTCATTCTGGGAACCATATTACCAATCCAGATGACGAATCTTGTTATAATGTGGAATCAGGTACCTATGAAAATCTGAGAATACCTAGTAACAGGTCGAGCTGGCTCATCGATCAGACAGGCATTCTACAAAATATTGTGTCCATTGTTTCATAGTGTCTAGTACAGACATTTGTAGCAACAACTATAAAACAGTCATGTCACTGTCTAACAACTCATCAATTAAACTTTATTTTTGGGTTGAATATTACAGCGAAATACTAACGCCCTTGAACCGACCCATAAGACACTTTCCAAAGGGGACAACGCTAATTGCATATAACCCCTCAACTATAAACTACATGCATAGGGAGCCAAAGAGATTTTCTATAATTCTTGAAGTTTCTCTGTAGCCAATTCCTAGCCAAGGTAACTATGAGCATGAAAGGGTCATGATATAAAACTTAGACGGCCAATTAGCATGCAAATAAATCTATCTTTGGATATGCAATTTAAACTCATGCAACCAATGAGCACCCCCTCCAAGTTTTCGACTTTTAAAGAGTCTAGACCATGGGCGGAGCCACTGGTGGGCTGGGTGGGGCTCCAGCCCACCCAAAATTTCCACCCATTTCCCCCCTGTACATCTACATGTCAGCCAAGGACAGAAACTGGTACGCTGGGGAGCTATATATGGCAGGTGCCTTCATGGCTTTCTCATTAGTATGTGTTGTGTGCTCTTCTTTTCTTTTGAGAAAGTACAGGAAGTCAAGGCTTACCCTGATACTTTAAATAACTGTAGAGTAATGCAATGAGGAGACTCTTTTTTCCATGCTGTGAAGGAAATACAATCTTTATTGTAAGTTTAATTTTTTTCACACGTGTTTTCTGTAATTTAGATGTGTTTTCCTACTGGAAGGAGGTTTGAGTTTTACTGGAAACTCAAAACTTACACATAAAATCATTAAACACCAACGACATCGATCAATTTCAGGAAAGTAAGATCCTCGGTTTACTACACAATAATCATTTGCTTCACGATGTTCATCTTTGGTCTAAAATTGCAAAAAAATTGTATCATTTTTGTTCATGCATGCATAAGTTGGTCTCTGTATGGTCATAAAAATTCATTTGCCAGCTACTATCGATTGGTAGGAGACCATACGAACTCCCTTAACATATTCAAGCTCGAGTCATTAAAGAAGTCGAGCCCATATATGTGTGTTCAAGCTTGGTTTGTTTAATTTACCGAGTTGAATGGTGTCATGTTCCAATGTGATTTGTTCTGTACAAAGTATAAACAAAAAGTATGGTCCATAGATGCTTTCATGTGGAACACAGCATTGAGAGGACTACTGGAGTCTAACTAGCCCAACGAAACACTCTTAGCCTTAGCCTACAGAAGCATTAAAATCGACAACAACACTCTTCAAGGCCTGCACTCTCCTCCCCACCATCACCCAATGGCTTCCTACTCGACGGATTGTGCACTCTTTAGCCTATAGTATGTTGGACACGGTTCTACATTAGCCAAACATGGTACGGTATGGACACAGATATAGACATAACGATACTGACACAACATTCATTATACTAACACAATATTTATTTTGTTAAAAAAAAGGACGTTTTAAGTTCGGTCCGGGGTAAACTAAAATCCTAGCTCCGCCCTTGGTCTAGACCAAGAAGTAAAACGATACAAACCTTCATCTTTATGACACATTAAGCAAACGAGTGAAAAGGAATGGCAATCTCGTACTTAAAAAGTTCAGTGCGTCATGGTTGAAGAAACGGTCATGTTACTAAGTGAACATTAGGACAAAGTTCACCATGCTAAAGTGAAAATAAGTCGGAAATACTTATAACAGTTACAACATCAAAAATACCTCAACAAAGAATAGGTCAATGTTACAACACATGATAATATAAGCAAATAGTTGTAGAGAAAGAGAAGTTATTGGAGCTACCAGTTGGGCTTGCAACACGATATTCAGATTCACAACTCCTGACTATGTCGTGTCTGAAATGTGTCCGACCCGATACAGCACGGACACCGCACCTGATATTTGGAGTGGAAGTGTGCAAAATTTGAACTTTTTCGAATAAAAACCCGAGGTTTGCAGTAAAAATATTCAGCCAAAAAAGAGAGAAACAAATAGAAATTGTGCAAGTCCAGTTTCCAACTCACATGTGAGTGAACGTTGCCATCAAAACTCCTACACTAGAACCCTAGTTCGCCTTGGATATCGGGTCCGGGTATACAGACCCGACAAGGCTCTAGTGTTATGGATATTAGGGTCATGTTCATATACCAAACAAGGGGATGTAGCTCAGATGGTAGAGCGCTCGCTTAGCATGCGAGAGGCACGGGGATCGATACCCCGCATCTCCATATTTGATTTTTATATTTTAAGACCCTCTAAACGGGTCGGGTCCGCGTAGTTCTAGACTCCGAAGTTTCAGACCGGACTCTAGCCTGTCCTACTGACCGATAATATCACTTTGCTATCCAGACCCTACCCATAAAATGATGGGTTTCAACCGGGTTCCGGTTGGATTCGGATTTGGAAAAATTATTGTATGGACCAGACGTAGCGCACTTTTCTCCTCTCCAATCGTTACATTGTATAGAGATGTGTGCGAGCACATATTTTCATAGTAATCCAAAGGTTCGCATGTGAAGAATGTACTACATCCGACACATACAATATTTTTTTTTCGAATTTGCCGTAAAATATTTGATTCCCTGGACGGTCTGTTCTTGGGTCTATTTTTGTTCATCCACCAAAACTTTGGTATATGCTCACACTTCCATTTAAATGTTATCATATGTCAAAATATGAGTCAAAACCACCTTAAATGTTCACAAAATCGTCCTTGAGTACGTTAAAGTTAGTTATCCTCTTGTTAGAGCTATGTCATCTTATATATATATATATATATATATATATATATATATATATTATATATATATATATATATATATATATATATATATCGATTTGAATTTTTTTTTCCACTAAGCTTTCTATTGGGCGCACAACGGTAGACCCAAGAAAAGCAGAGAACACCTTAAAGAAAGTTCACAACCACAAAGACAGGATTTACGTGGTTCTGCCAAGATGCCTACTTCCACGGACGAGGGTGATTCAATTCCACTATGAAGAAGAAAAAGAATTACAATTGCTCTCAACACTTCTCTCCTTTCTCTCAAGATCTCTCTACAAAAAACTCTCTAAAAATTTTTTATTGAATTTATTCAACAATTTTTTTTTTTTTGCTCTCTTATGTCGAACTTATTCAACAATCATTGAGCACCATTTGAGATCTCTCAAGAAGAAACCTTTGGTCCCTTTATATAGCATACCATATGTCTATACATGAAAATCCAACATTATGTAGGAATATGAATCCAATCTTATTCTTCAAAGATATGGTCAAATCCAACATTATGTAGGAATAGTAATTCAGTCTTATTCTTCAAAGATATGGTCGAAGGTCAAAGTCAATCTTCTTTAAAGATATGGTCAAATGGTTAAAGCTAATATTCTTCAAAGATATGGTTAAATATATTAGTCAATTTCCTTCAAAGATATGACAAATATATTTTCCTTCATATCTCCACCTCGGCAAGATTCTGCCACAAAATCTAGCCGACATACTTCTCCAACGCATAGCTTCACCAAATCAACCACTCGTCAATCCCGTCCCGAAGGGCTCTCAAGCAATAGAAAAGATTTGGAGCAAGTCCAAGCAATGTTGGAACTTTGCTCCAGGAACAACCTTAGTCAACATATCGGCGGGGTTGTCCTTGGTATACACTTTTTCAAGTGCAATATCTCTGTCTTCTATGACATCCCGTGTAAAGTGGTAGCGAACATCAATATGCTTGGTCCTTGCATGATGGACTTGATTCTTTGCCAAGTGGATAGCACTCATGTTGTCACAATGCACGTCAACTATATCCTGCTTCACCCCCAAGTCATTAATTAAGCCGCAAAGCTATAGGCCCTCTTTCACCGCCTCTGTTAATGCCATATACTCTGCTTCCATAGTCGACAAGGCAACCGTATCCTACAACATAGATCTCCAACTGACTGGCGCACCATGTAGAGCAAACACGTATCCAGTAGTTGACCTACGCCTATCCAGATCGCCAGTATAGTCTGAATCCACATATCCATTGATCTGACTAAAGCCTCCACTAAAGTGTAATCCTACGTCAATGGTGCCCTTCAAGTACCTGAATATCCACTTCACAGCCTCCTAGTGCTTCTTTTCTGGATTAGCCATAAAACGACTAACCATACTTACGGCCTGTGCAATGTCTGGTGGAGTGCACACCATAGCATACATCAAGTTGCCAACTGCACTCGCATATGGAACTCGAGCCACGTGCTCCTTCTCCTCATTTGTAGCAGGGGATAACTTGGCTGAAAGCCTAAAATGACCAGCCAAGGGAGTAGAAACAAACTTTGCATACCAAAACGAGCAACGATCTTCTCAATATAGGACTTATGAGACAAAGACAATATTCATTTCTCCCTCTCGCTTTTAATCTCCATCCCCAAATTTTTCTTGGCTCAACCCAAGTCCTTCATCTCAAACTCCGAGCTAAGTTGAGACTTCAGTTTATCTATCTCTATCGTGCTTTTTGAAGCAATAAGCATATCATCCACATAAAGCAATAGATAGATATAACCTCCACCACGAAGTTTATGAAAGTAAATGCAACAATCATACTTACTTCGGGTAAAAAATATGGCGTGTCATGAAGGTATCGAACCGCTTATACTACTATCGTGGAGATTGCTTCAACCCATACAATGATTTTTCAACAAGCACACATGATTTTACTTGCCAACCATCTTGAAGCCTTTCGGTTGATACATATAAATCTCTTCGTCAAGGTCACCATACATGAATGTCGTCTTCACATCGAGTTGCTCCAACTCAAGATCCTGATGAGCTACTAAGCTCAACAATACGCGAATAAAAGTGTGCTTGACCACCGGAGAAAAGATCTCATTGTAGTCCACCCCCTCCTTCTGTGCGAAGTTCTTTGATACTAATCTTACCTTGAACTGAGTGCCATCTGACTTTGGAGAAGCTTCATTCTTCTTGTACACCCACTTGCCGCCTATAGCTCGCTTGCCCTTGGACAATGGAACCAAATCCTATTTACAGTTCTTGTGGAGAGACTCAATATCTTCCTGCATAGCTACCATCCATCTCTCGCTGCTAGTATCTTTGACAGCCTGTTTGAAGGTGATAGGCTTGTCATCCTCTACTGGCAGTGCATATGCCACCACATTCAACTATCTATAGTGCTTGATCGGTTCATAAATCCATACATGTGCACTGGCTTGACCGGTCTCTTTGGCCTAGTAGTAACCAAAGAATCTTGCCGTTGGTGTTGCTCTTCCTCTGGTTTTTGTTCTTGTGAGGTTTGATGAACATCTTCAGAAATCTCTACCTCATATAATGCATCCTCAGATGACTCAATCTCAACAGTTTGAGATTTTCTAGATTCACCACTATCCTTATCGGACTCACTCTTCTTGCTTGAAGTCAATACTGAAGACTCATCGAAGGTGACATCCCTGCTGATTAGGAACTTCTTATCCTTTAGACAGTATAGACGGTATCCCTTCACTCATTGTGCATATCCCAAGAAAATATCCTTCTTGGCTCTCAGATCTAACGTACTATCGTTGACATGATAGTAAGCTTTGCATCCAAACACGCACAAAATGTTGTAATATGCTGGTTTGTCGGTCATCTTCTCATGTGGAGTCTTACAGTTTATAGCCGGAGTTGGTGATCTATTAATCAAGTACCGTGCCATGTCTATAGAATATGCCCACCATTCCTTGCCTAAATCGGCATTGTAAAGCATACATCTTACTTTCTCAAGCAAGGTTCGGTTCATCCTCTCTGCTAACACATTCTGCTGCCGTGTGTTTTTGACAGTCCAATGTCGCTAGATGCCTTCTTGAGCACGGAAATCTTTGAAAGGTCTATAGGTATATACAGTACCATTGTCAGACCTCAATATCTTTACCTTTCTGCCTGTTCTGTTCTCCACCACCGCTTTCCACTGCTTGAACTTTTCGAACACTTAATCTTTGGTTTTGATGAAATACGACCAAACATAACGTGTATAATCATCAATAAAATTAACATAGTACCTCGCTCCTTTCTTGGAAGGAATCCTGCTAGGTCCCCATACATCTGTATGCACATAGTCGAGAATACCTCATGTCTTCTGCTTGCTTGTACTGAAGGTCACCATGTGTTGCTTGCCATAAACATAATGCTCACAGAAATCCATACTTGGCTTCTTCAAGTTCTTCAGTAACCCCTGCTTTCTTAGTAAGGTCAGGCCCTTCTCACTCATATGCCCAAGTTGCATATGCCAAAGACGTGTGCTATCGGACGAATCTGATATAGTCAATGATAAAGTCCCAGTCATAGTGCTTCCCAATAATATATAAATGTTACCATGTCTGTGACCTTTCATCACCACCAAAGAACCATGAACAACCTGCAAGACTCTACCGTCGGCAACAAACTTATTACCATTCGAATCAAGCATACCAAGAGAAATTTTTTTTTTTAAGGTCGAGAACATATTTTACATTGGCCAAAGTTCGCACAATTCCATCATGCATCTTCACCTTGATAGACCCAATTCTAACAGCTCGACATGTGTTGTTGTTGCCCATCAACATGGAACCACCATCCACCGCCTTGTAGTAAAAAAACTGCTCCCTTTTTGGGCACATATGGTTGGAGCATCCAGAATCGAGAATCCAATGGTCACTCATGTTGTCATGTGCCACCAAAAAATAGACTCAGTCACCGTCGGCTTCTGAAGCGCATTTTGCTTCATCACCTTATCTTTCTGTCTTATTCTCCTTTTTCTTGTTCTTCTTCCTGGGACGAGTAAACTTAGTTGCATAATGTCCTTTCTCATTACAGTTGAAGCACTTCACATTCTCAATAGGTATCTTGGACTTGGATCTTGACCTTCTGCTGGAAGATGCTCTATTATTTGTCCTTCCTCTTATAACCAAACCTTGAGCCTGGTCTCCACCGTTTTCGCCATTAGAAGCCAACCTACACATTTTATTAGACAATAAGGTAGTTGTAGCTTCTTCTATGGAAATTGAGTCATTTTCGTATAGTAATGTTTGAATAATATTCTCATAGGAATCGGACAAAGAAATAATAGGATTAGTGCCAAACGATCATCATCTTCATATATGTCAACATCCTTTAGGTCAAAAATAATTTGATTGAATTTAGAAATATGATCTTGAATTAACGTACCTTCCTCCATCATCAGTCTGTATAGCGACTTTAACATATAAAGTCGGTTGGTAAGAGTCTTCGTCATGTAGAGTGATTCCAACTTTAGCCAGAGCCCAACGCGGTGGTTTCGTCCTTCACAGAGTAGACGACATCTCTTTCCAAACATAGGCGAATAGCGGCACATGCTTCAAGATCCATGTCATCCCAATCATCATCGGTCATGTCAGCGGACTTCTTCGACTTTTTACGTAAAGTCTTGTAAAGCTTTTGAGATATGAGAACGCCATTCATTTGGATTTTCCAAAAGCCAAAATCATTCTTCCCATTAAACTTCTTAATTTTGTACTTCCCAATCTTGCTTGACGGAGCCATCTCAAGAATCTACCAAATTAACTTTCTCTGAGAACTCCAAAGCTCTTATACCAATTATTGGGCGCACAACGGAAATAGACCCAGGAAAATCAGAGAACACCTTAGAGAAAGTTCACAACCACAAAGACAAGAATTTACGTGGTTCGATCAAGATGCCTACTTCCAAGGACTAGGGTGATTTAATTCCACTATGAAGAAGAAAAAGAATTACAATTGCTCTCAACACTTCTCTCATATCACTACCACATCCTAAAATAGGGGTAATTTTATCATTTTATATATTATAAGTATTGTGTATATTTATTTTAAATAATTGCATGATATGTGTATAGATATATATTATATATATAGTGTTCCTTAAATGTATAAGCTAGTAGACTAGACCTAGAAGCCCACTAGATGAACCTCTGACCAAATTATAGGATTGTGGATTTTAATTAGCATTTTCGGGATTTAATTATTGAGGTTGTAATTTATTATTGTGATTTTATTTAATTGTTGTGCTTTACCGTTGCTTCGATATTTGGAGCGCTATCCTAGCTTTTGTCTTCCAACAAAATTTACACCTTTGTCCAAGACGTGTCCGTCTTCTATTCTGATCCTTGTGTAACTCATAAATATACTCTCTTGTGCTTCATTTTAGTCGTACAATATTCGTCGCGGACGTTTATTTTTAATTCTAAATAAATCCAACTTTGTATCCTTGTGTGTTCCAATCGAAATTGGAGACACAATCTTGACCCGATTTGTGCAGCCCAAATTATGATAATATTCTATTCTGAGTCTTCTACGCCCATGACATTTGTGTCCCACCTAATTTTAATCCCATGCACTACCAATTTATTTTAGAACACCAATTGTATTAATTTTAATTAAATTAGTGTAAGAACCCAACTTGACCCAAAACTAGATCCAACACCAAACCAAACCTCCATTTACACCCTCAAGCTTCATACTAAATATCACACACCCATTTTAGCCAATACATCACACCAAACATGGTGTTTTCCCCCATCCAATCCCAAAACCCACTTTTTATACAATTTTCTAATTGTTGGGGGCTTTATTGCAAAAGTGCAATGATGTGTCACCATCCTATTGGTCAAGACCAATGAAGAAAACACCCCTTCCCTCATTGACTGGTTCACTCTCTCCCTCTCTCCCCCTTTTGATTTGACATGTCCCTTCATGATTAATCTAGGCCACTCATTTTAAATGGAGCCATCCTCACCACACAACACCCTCACCATTATATATATATATATATATATATATATATATATATATATATATATATATCCTAACCCCTCTCCCAATGCAAATCCCATCCCAAGATGTACTTGGCCGGCCCTAATCCCTAGGTTGTCAACATCATCTTCTTCCCATGCAAACTCTCCTCCTCCATTATATTTTTCATTATCCCCACCATCCATCAAACCCACATAACCCTAAACCATCCCCTCTACTATTCATCATCTCCCTCACCAACTTCGGCCAACTCCGGCCTCTTCCCCAACCCTCCACCGGAGCAGCAGCAATCGTCCTCCTCCTGCACCGCCTTCAACTCCTCCGCGTCCTACCTGCTTCACCGTCGACCTCGCCGAGCCGTGCAGCCTAAGCAGCCCGTTGTGTAACACCCCGTTCCTCTCAAGCGGACTGTCATTTCAAACGGCAATAGTGCAACTGTCACGACCCGCCTTGCCTTAAACGAGAAGCAAAAAGATATCCAGACTTGTCCCTACAGGAATCCGGCTTCGGCTTTCAGAGGCTCGCTTGACGTATCGCTCTACCGAGGCGAATCATCGCTAAGGTGGGTGGCTACGGTGAACTTGTCTTTGCTTAGCCAGCACACATAAAATCTGGAAATGTTTATGCTAGTCGCTAGGTGATTCACCCTCTGCATGCTAATAAATCCAACGCACCTAGCTAAGGGAATAATCCCAACTGGTATTGCTCATGCTAGAACATGGAAATTGAAATACTGCTTATATTCAGACCCTCGCATGCTGAGTCCCTAACGGCTTTATCTCTCGGCTTACCTTCGGGTCCGAGCAAACGTGTTTACCTGTGTTCCTTAGAAACGCATGCTTGTCTGCTTGAATGTTGAATTGTTTTCATCCAAACCTCGGAAGACTACCAAGTAGTCATTCCGTGCCTGAATAAACCTACAAGTATCCGGGATCGTTAGGTCGCCAAGGCAGATCCCGATTCAGGGAACTGCATAATGCCAAGTAAGAGAATCATGCTCCTGTGGCAAGACTCATTCAGGTATTCAAATCTCTCTACAAGTCTCCCTCGTGCGGGCTTACATCAGCCCAGGAGACTGTGCATATCCAATAGCTAAATGAATCATGCAATATTGCTTGTCATGTGCTCGTGTTGCCTCAACTGCATGAAGTGTGAATTAATAATCGTGTTCGATCATGGACAACTTGTGCACAAGGATATAAGTTCTGCGGACGATGCTGGGGCACTGGCACCGATCCGATCCGGGCAGACTTCGTGTTTATAGTCAATCGTGTTCGGACGGGATAACTTGCAACGCATCGTATTTTATGAGCTTCTCGTATTTTCTCGTTGCATACTATCCTTGTCCTTGACTAGTCCATTATGGCATCAAGCCAGTGATCATCGTATGTATATGCTTGCAATGCCTTGTGTGTTTATCGTGTGAATATGGCTTGCAATGTATCGTATAATTTTCATGTGTGTTTAAACCTGCCGCATGCTTGCTTGTAAAATGGAAGATAAACAAGTCATCCTCGCTTAGCGGCTATCCGCGTGCGAGTCATTGTATTGTATCAATGAACAACTGAACACCTGAACGATCATGTTATAACAACATCGTGTTTGCTAATGCTATGCCTCTTGAATGCTTATACATGCTCGTGCTTAAAATTAAATGTTTGCCTTGGACAGGGAAGGTCAAATGGTAAGTTGGTAAGTCTCGTCGTGTTTCCTCTCATGTTGCACGGCGCACTGCCCGACACGTTAGGCTATTCAATATTCGCATAAAACTGATCCTAAGGCAATTAGAAAGACAACTTAATAGTTGGTGCACAGAACTTATATTACGTGTTTAGATTTGTCGAGCGGGCGAGTAGCTTCCCCACCAGTGCGTTCAATGTACTGATAATCCACCAGTTTGTATGCAGGGTGCGGGAAAACCTCGTTCGGTGCGGATGCCTCCTACGTGCGTGCTTAGGCATAGAGATCACTCTGAAGCAACGGTGCGTCCGGAACAGAAGCACATATACAAGACATAATGTTGGAACTGTAACACCCCGTTCCGCTCAAGCGGACTGCCGTTTGAAACGGCAATAATACAACTGTCCCGACCCGCTTTACCTCAAACGAGAAGCAAAAGATATCCAGACTTGTCCCTACAGGAATCCCGGCTTAGGCTTTCAGAGGCTCGCTCAGGCGTATCGCTCTACCTAGACGAATCATCGCTAAGGTGGGTGGCTACGGTGAACTTGTCTTTGCTTAGCCAGCACACATAAAATCTGAAATATTCATGCTAGTCGCTAGGTGAATCACCCCCTGCATGCTAATAAGAATCCAACGTACCTAGCTAAGGGAATAATCCCAACTTGTATTGCTATGCTAGAACATGGAAAATAAAATACTGCTTATATGTTCAGACCCTCGCATGCTAAGTCCCTAACGGTTTCATCTCTCGGCTTACCTTCGGGCCCGAGCCAACGTGCTGCTTATGTTCCTTAGAACGCATGCTTGTCTGCTTGTACGTTGCCTTGACTCAATACTTGTAACATAAGCCAGGCCAACACCCTGTTATACAGGATATTGTTCAGAACGACTAAGAGAATGGAAATCAGGCATTGCATCTTGTCTTGTACTATTGTTGCCTCAACAACATGCCTCTTGTCTTGTACTCTTGTCTTGTACGCTTGTTGCCCCAATCATGTAAATGGATAACTTATCCGAGACGCCGTTCGATCACGGATAACTTGTGCACATGGATGGTCTAGCGGGTGATGCTGGGGTACTGGCATCGTCCCGGTCCAGGCGAGACCAATTGTTTTAGTCTTTTGTTCTTGGCGGAATGGAATGCAGCGTCTCTTGTACTTTCGTTTCACACCATTCTCGTCAAAGACTATATAGTCTCTTGTTCGGCGAAATGGTTTGTAGCGCCCCTTGTATTTTGTTGCATACCATTCTCGTCAAAGACTATACCGTCCATTATGGCATACGCTAGTGATCGCCTTGTATTTAACTTGTTGCATGCTTACTGGTAAAGAATAAAAAGATAACAAGTCATCCTCGCTTAGCGGCTATCCGCGTGCGAGATACTGTATCGCATAAAACAAATAAACTGAACACCTGAACGATCTTGAAATAAATACTCGTTTTTGCATATGCTATGCTCCTGAATGTTTATACTTGCCCCATGCATGAATTAACAATGTTTGCCTTGGACAGGGAAGGAGATGGTAAGTTGGTAAGTCTCGCCGTGTTTCCTCTTATGTTGCACGACGCACTGTCCGACACGTTAGGCTATTCAATATTTGCATGAAACTGATCCTAAGGCAACTAGAAAGACAACTTAATAGTTGTGCACGGAACCTGTATTACGTGTTTGGATTTGTCGAGCAGGCGAGTAGCTTCCCCACCAGTGCATTCAATGTACTGATAATCCACCAGTTTGTATGCAGGGTGCGGGAGAACCTCGTTCGGTGCGGATGCCTCCAACGTGCATGCTAAGGCGTGGACATCACTCCGAAGCAACGGTGCGTCCGGAACAGAAGCACATATACAAGACATAATATTGTGAACATAGCCCGAACTCGCCTGAACATCGCCTGTACAATCATTCCACAGTTGTAGCCACTTGGCACGCTTTTACTGTTTCAGAGAGAGAGGCTTGAGCGACTTGTAATCTCGGCTATACGCTGCCTGTAATACTTGTTTATATCAATAAAGAGCTTGCTTTACTTCAACTTGTGTTTTAATGCTTCCGCTATATTTGTCAACTCAGAGAACTTGTTACCGATCGCCTATGCGTTCATGACTCCGCTGCACTCGGACAATCTGTGTGACTCTGTGGCTTAGAACTCTTACCGACAGCCAATGAATCACGGCCTTGCACGGGTGTGGTTCACGCTCGTGCGACATCATGCCCGGATGGGTCAAGCGATCGTTCCGCGGGAGCGCTGGCGAGGGTGATTCCCGCCTAGCGGGAACTGCCGATTGCTTGCGGAAGATCGGGGCATGACAGGAACATAGCCCGAACTCGCCTGATCATCGCCTGTACAATCATTCCACAATTATAGCCACTTGGCACGCTTTTACTGTTTCAGAGAAAGAGGCTTGAGCGACTTGTAATCTCGGCTATACGCCGCCTGTAACACATATTCATATCAATAAAAGAGCTTGCTTTACTTCAACTTGTGTTTCAATGCTTCCGCTATATTTGTCGACTCAATGAACCTGTTACCGATCGCCTATGCGTTCATGACTCCGCTGCACTAGGACAATCTGTGCGACTCTGTGGCTTAGAACTCTTACCGCCAGCCAATGAACCATGGCCTTGCACGGACGTGGCTCACGCTTGTGCGGCATCACGCCCGGATGGGTCAAGCGATCGTTCCGCGGGAGCGCTGGCGAGGGTGATTCCCGCCCAGCGGGAACGGCCGATTTGCCTGCGGAAGATCAGGGCGTGACATAGTGGTATCAGAGCCTGGCTTCTACGCCTTCGGACTTCAAGTCGATATCTCTGTTTCGAAAGCTCGTTCGTGGGTTATGTGCACGCTCTCTCTCAATGCCTCGATGGGATATTCCAACAATAAGTCTAAATACTTTCAAAATGCATTTTGAATGATATGATATGCTTGCTTGTATGTTGTTGTGCTGCGAGTGGCCTTTGAGCCAACCTGTGCGAACC
The DNA here is from genome assembly GCA_036927795.1 of Iris macrosiphon. Taxonomy (NCBI): domain Eukaryota; kingdom Viridiplantae; phylum Streptophyta; class Magnoliopsida; order Asparagales; family Iridaceae; genus Iris; species Iris macrosiphon. Next base: position 271,565,238 of record JAYESA010000005.1, read on the forward strand.
CTTGAGAGTATCGCTAGTAGCTTGTCCGATTTTTACTAACTCTAAGTTTGGTTGAATGCATCTATTCGAGGGATGCCTTGAACTAGTGCACCATCCAAGACTTAAGAAAATGTGAAACTCGAGTGCTGAGACTTTGCTATCACTAAGCTGGTTGACGTGTTCATGCTAGAGGGGCCCTTCGAAAGTGCGCACGATCCAGTCTAAGCGATATGCTGATTTCGACGCTTGTGCAAGTGAATATCCAAATGAACAAGTACAACGACTTGTCTAGGATTGCCTCAACCCTAGACTACTGCTTGTCCTCAGTAAGTCTCGAGGACGAGACTTTTTCTGAGTTGGGTAGGATGTAACACCCCGTTCCGCTCAAGCGGACTGCCGTTTCAAACGGCAATAGTGCAACTGTCCCGACCCGCCTTGCCTTAAACGAGAAGCAAAAAGATATCCAGACTTGTCCCTACAGGAATTCGGCTTCGGCTTTCAGAGGCTCGCTTGACGTATCGCTCTACCGAGGCGAATCATCGCTAAGGTGGGTGGCTATGGTGAACTTGTCTTTGCTTAGCCAGCACACATAAAATCTGAAAATGTTTATGCTAGTCGCTAGGTGATTCACCCCCTGCATGCTAATAAATCCAACGCACCTAGCTAAGGGAATAATCCCAACTGGTATTGCTTATGCTAGAACATGGAAATTGAAATACTGCTTATATTCAGACCCTCGCATGCTGAGTCCCTAACGGCTTTATCTCTCGACTTACCTTCGGGTCCGAGAAAACGTGTTTACCTGTGTTCCTTAGAAACGCATGCTTGTCAGCTTGAATATTGCATTATTTTCATCCAAACCTTGGAAGACTACCAAGTAGTCATTCCGTGCCTGAATAAACCTGCAAGTATCCGGGACCGTTAGGTCGCCAAGGCAGATCCCGATTCAGGGAACTGCATCATGCCAAGTAAGAGAATCATGCTCCTATGGCAAGACTCATTCAGGTATTCGGATCTTTCTGTAAGTCTCCCTCGTGCGGGCTTACATCAGCCAAGGAGACTGTGCATATCCAATAGCCAAATGAATCATGCAATACTGCTTGTCGTGTGCTCGTGTTGCCTCAACTGCATGAAGTGTGAATTAATAATCGTGTTCGATCATGGACAACTTGTTCACAAGGATATAAGTTCTGCGAATGGTGCTGGGGCACTGGCACCGATCCGATCTGGGCATACTTCGTGTTTATAGTCAATCGTGTTCAGACGGGATAACTTGCAACTCCTCGTGTTTTATGAGCTCCTCGTGTTTTCTCGTTGCATGCTATCATTGTCCTTGACTAGTCCATTATGGCATCAAGCCAGTGATCATCGTGTGTATATGCTTGCAATGCCTCGTGTGTTTATCGTGTGAATATGGCTTGCAATACATCGTGTGATTTTCATGTGTGTTTAAACTTGCCGCATGCTTGCTTGTAAAATGGAAGATAAACAAGTCATCCTCGCTTAACGGCTATCCGCGTGCGAGTCATTGCATTGCATCAATGAACAACTGAACACCTGAACGATCATGTTATAACAACATCGTGTTTGCTAATGCTATGCCTCTTGAATGCTTATACATGCCCGTGCTTAAAATTAAATGTTTGCCTTGGACAGGGAAGGTCAAATGGTAAGTTGGTAAGTCTCGCCGTGTTTCCTCTCATGTTGCACGGCGCACTGCCCGACATGTTAGGCTATTCAATATTTGCATAAAACTGATCCTAAGGCAACTAGAAAGACAACTTAATAGTTGGTGCACGGAACTTATATTACGTGTTTGGATTTGTCGAGCGGGCGAGTAGCTTCCCCACCAGTGCATTCAATGTACTGATAATCCACCAGTTTGTATGCAGGGTGCGGGAAAACCTCGTTCGGTGCGGATGCCTCCTACGTGCGTGCTTAGGCGTGGAGATCACTCTGAATCAACGGTGCATCCGGAACAAAAGCACATATACAAGACATAATGTTGGAACATAGCCCGAACTGGCCTGATCATCGCTTGTACTATCATTCCACAATTGTAGCCACTTGGCACGCTTTTACTGTTTCAGAGAGAGAGGCTTGAGCGACTTGTAATCTCGGCTATACGCCGCCTGTAACACATATTCATATCAATAAAAGAGCTTGCTTTACTTCAACTTGTGTTTCAATGCTTCCGCTATATTTGTCGACTCAGTGAACCTGTTACCGATCGCCTATGCGTTCATGACTCCGCTGCACTCGGACAATCTGTCCGACTTTGTGGCTTAGAACTCTTACCGCCAGCCAATGAAACATGGCCTTGCACGGGCGTGGCTCACGCTCGTACGGCATCACGCCTGGATGGGTCAAGCGATCGTTCCGCGAGAGCGCTGGCGAGGGTGATTCCCGCCTAGCGGGAACGGCCAATTTGCCTGCGGGAGATCGGGGCGTGACACGTTGTGCACCGCTGGACCCGACCTCCTCTCCCCCGGTGATCACCGCACTCGTTCCTTCTCTGCACGACCTTGAGCCCACGCCTGATCCCCGCCTTTCTCGACCTCGCCTTCATCCCTGTCCATCAAGCAGCCGACACCACCCCATCTCCTGTGCATCTTCCCCCTTCATCCCTGTTTCCGTCGACCAGAGCTGCCAAGTCCGGCCACGCCTGAAGCCACTGCCGGAGAATACGCCGGAGCAGCCCGTGTCCGCCACCCCATCCACAGACCGCCGGATCCACCATGAGACCCGCCTGCACTCCCCCGCTGATCCAAGCCGACTCCCTTCGACCACGAGACCCGCCATCCTCGCCGAAGACCGCTGCACCACCCTCTCCCTCTCTTCTCCGATCTTCCCCCTTCTGTTCTTCATCCCTGTCCTACCTGCTCCGTCCTCCTCCATGAATGAACCGCCATGACTGCACACCACTCCACGGCCTTCCCTCCTCCTCGCCGAGTCCACGCACCACCAGCACCATTAACCCCACCACCTCAGTCCTCTCCTCCTCCTCGCCGAGTCCACGCACCACCAGCACCATTAACCCTACCACCTCAGTCCTCTCCTCCTCCTCGCCTGAACAGCCTATCCTCGACCCCGTGATTGCCTAAGCTCCTCCGACCTTCATCATCACCATCATCATCACCCTTAATCATCATCATCATCATCACCTTCATCATTATCATCATCATCACCATCATCATCATCATCATTATCATCACCTCCATCATAACCATCATCATCATCGTCATCATCGTCGTCATCGTCGTCACCATCGTCATCGTCGCCATCTTCATCATCGTCATCTTCAACCCCGTACAAGGTCCTCAGAGGGACGTAACAAGATACATAGAAATATGCCATATATAAATACTGAATAAAGTAAATGCAATAAAGGGTGTGCTAACCATCTAAGTGAATGCAATATGAGGACAACTTTGGTACGTATGAGTAGGTGTAGGTATAACGTCCATACTGTTCCGAAGAACGGAGAATCTGTAATGATATATATACGTCCATACCGCTTCGAAGAACGGGGAATCTGAATAGTATAACGTCCATACCGCTCCGAAGAACGAGGAATCTGCCAGTATATATACGTCCATACCTCTCCGAAGAACGGAGAATCTGAATAAAGGGAGTCATTGGATCCGTGGCTCCTTCGGATACTACGGATTCCAATGGGTGTATCCCATACGCCTACTAGTGGTCCTCCCCTCCCAATGTAAATACGCAAATCGAATACTCGACGTGCATACCACGTAGCTACATGCCACTCTCTACTATCATATAATATAACCTGAATTACGCACTAACCGTGATGCATGTCATACGCACCGATAACTAGTCAAATATGCAGACCCACATCCCAATATGAATGTCACTGTGAAACGTGTAAGAGTGTCAGGTCTCGGAAGATATCAGAGTATCCTCCAATGGAGTGAGTCTGCTAGTGACTAGGTCAAGTATACTAAATCATCGACGTATCCGTCGATAGTACCCGAATCAATATCAGACGCACACAGCCATATGAAATAGAACACAATTTATCATACACCATATTCAGCATTAATTTAAACAGTAAATATGGCAAGGTATCTTGCCTGAGTCCTCGAGCTACGAATGCCAAAAGCCGGATCCTGCAATGTCTCCTGGCTGATCCAATGATCCTAACACAAATAATATAGCAATCCAGCATCAGACACTAAATAATACATACATGACTACGACGTTGCTTTTAGGTATTGACGCAAGTTCACGGTGGATAGACTATAGGGTCGCGTGTGCACGTAGCTAAGATGCAAGCGTGCCCTGTCCTCTGTCACTGTGCACCTCACGTCAATAACTCACTCATTTATGGTTTCACGAAACTACACTACGTCTTGTTAAATTACACTTCATTATTCTCCATGCATTTTGTACTAAGTCTATGACTACGCTTTCAGGTGGAACACAAGTTCTCTGCACAGGTCATTTGGTCGAGATAATTATTAGCCATAGACTCCACTAAATCTATTTAAACACTCATACTAATACCCATGGTTTACTGTGACTTAATCGTGTAGTCATCCGACACGACGACGCGGTTATTACGATTTATAAATCATACAACGAAGGAGGGGGTGTTTACCAATCGTAGTCGAGGGGTGCTTGTCCAGTCGACGTCAGCCTTTGGCACGGCGGCTCCGGCGTCGTACGGTAACTCCGGCATCGTACGGCAACTCCGGCAGCAGCAACAACAGAACAGCAGGGGTCGCAGCAGCGGCTATGGCCGTTCGGTCGGCGGAGAAGCAACGCCTGGATGGAGGTCCAGCCGTGGGGGGGGGGGGGGTCGGGGTTGGTCTGCCGCGGTTGGGTGGTCGGGATCAGACGTGCAGGCGGGTGTGGGCGGTCGGGATTTGAATGCACAGGCAGTCGGGTTTTGAATGTGAGGCGGTCGGGGTTGAATGCAGGCGGTCGTGGGCGGTCGTGGGCGGTCGGGAAGGATGCGCAGGCGGTCGGGGTTGAAGTGCAGGCGACTGGCGGTGGGGGTGGGGGTGTTGGTGTAGTCGGAGTCGGCGTGGCCGGTCGGGAGGGATGTGGGGCGGTCGGGATTGATCGGCTAGGGTTTGGAGAAGATGAATGAATAGTAATTACTTAGGGTTTTGAGGTTGAATATGTATATTTATATGTGGAAAGTTTGTGGGCTGGCCTTGAGGCTTGGGCCGGCCAGGACTCATGGAAGTGGGGGCTGGTCCACATGAAAGGGAGCACGTGTGCTGGGTTAGGTCCTGCTTGAGGTAGAATTGGCCTATAATTTAAATTAATTTAACAATTTAACATGGTAATTCCTAATGCATCGAAAACATATAGAACTAAATTTGGGGTGGTACACAAGAGTCGTGGCATAGCAGGCTTGGTGCAGACTGATACCCTAATTTGGGTACTTGGGATTTTGGTTATGGTTGTTCCTCAATTTAAATAATCCTACATTTGACGAGGGGGTTTACAGCACCAAACAACACCATCTGCCACCAAGACTAAGGGCAAGAAATCCAAACCCTGCTATATAACTTTCCCCTATTTGAGGAAGCTATAGCAGGAACAACAAGTTCAGGCCTAGCGTACCAACAAGAGTACGACATCCCTGACGATGATGTACTTTCAAAAGGTGCACCAGCAATATCAGATTCGGGTCCATCCCAGTCTCCATCAGCAGACAAGTCTAAGCCGAAAGACACTCTCTTTGACAAGCCGCTGCGCAAAGATTCAACTCAGGGGTTGGAAAAGCCCTACAACTTCGACATCTTGGCCCAGCTCTCCAATACTCCAGAGAAGTTGTCTCTATTCGAGCTTCTCCGACTCTCTTAAGACACTCGGGCCGCTCTTAGTGAGGCATTACAAAATGCTGACACCTATCTGACGCAGGTTAAGCCACCAGCTGAAGATCCTAATGCTTGCCCCCACTGTAATAATATTATGGAGGCGATACCTAGCATCACGTTCTCACAATGGGATATGTTGTTGAAGAATAATTGGCACGATCGTCCCCTGTATTATACAGGGTACATTGGTGCCATTAAGGTAGACCAGATGCACATCGACCCTGGTTCATCGATCAGTATCATCCCGTGGAGTCTGCTTCAAACCATGGGCATTTCGATGCATCGTCTGGCAACCACCAATACTTTCATCATAGGCTTAAACGCAGAAAAAAACTACCCTCTGGGCAAGATTTGCTTGAAAATCCAGATCGACGACTTAAAAACGGAGATCACCTGCTACGTTATTGACGTAGATATATCCTATAACATCTTGCTCGGATGTCCATGGATATATGAACATAGGATCGTGCCTCAACCCTGCACCAGTGCCTAAAGTACGTCGACGAACATGGCACGATCAAAACGGAGTTTGCTGACGTCGACCCATTCAAAGGGATCGAAGCCTACTACTCCAACTCGATCCTTTACAAACAGGTCTACCAAAATAAAGGTAGCAATAATGCCGGTGATGAGGCAGAGGCTGGGGCAATACCAGAATAACCTTTAAGGGTCCGTCTAAAGGCACACGCTCCTAACACAACTACTTCACTCGTCGTAAAACTATGTAGGAAAGCACCTGAACCGCTGGTCGTCCACCTTCGTAGGACGGATCGACCACCGAAGGGAGATCCGACACCATCCACCCCATCTGAACCTCTGGTAGTAAAGCTACACAGAAAACCTACAAAGTTGTCGCTTGCACTAGGGGTAGATCTCGGAAAAGACGAGCTGGAGGAGTACGTAGCTGCTCATGCTAGCGTTCCTTCTCGCGATGATATAATTTCGGAAGACAAGATACCTCATTTCATCAATAAAGGGCTATCTTTGAACTACTCCAAAGTTACACACATAAGCACGCTGTATTCCATAGAGAACGGTCTAGGCCTGCGCCTGCAGATACAAATGACTACCACCTATGCTTTAAACCGAATCCTTCCTAGCCAAGGTTCCCACTTCACGGTTCCAACAAGAAGAATGGGAGACAAACCCATCATCAACGGCAGGATTGAAGACCCTCGGTCCTTCATCCCAAAGGAACAAGAGCCAGAATCTAATTTCGGCAAAATACAACTCTACAGGTTTAGCGGTCAAGACAAATAACTCATCCAGAAGATGGGCTATGATCTTAAAAGAAACCATGGTCAGAATTACGGCAAAGGTCGACGACTACCCATACTCCTCGTCGCTCCGTCAGGCAAGTCCGAGGACTACTACTATAAGGCCAAACATGGCTTAGGGTACGTTATGCCTCCCACAACCCCTGAAGGCTCGAATTAAGAAGATGAGTTACAATTTCACTCTTCAGAGTCTTCCTCTTGGGACTTTGACGCCCTTATCGGAGAGATACTCAAGGAAACATTGTCTGCCAACATAGTGTCAGCTGACCCTGAGGAAGACGATGAAGATCTACTGGAACTCTTTGAAGTAGAACCATGGGCCCAACGCCTAGACGCATAATGGGAGATGCAATTCAAACAAAGAGAACCTCCTACCGAGGACGAAGTCGTAGAAGTCAATCTGGGCAACGAATCCTCCCCAAAACCTATCTTTATCAGCAAGGGTCTGACTGATGATGAATAAGGATTCCTACTACAGATCGTCAGGGAATACATAGATGTCTTTGCCTGGAGCTACAAAGACATGTCAGGACTGGACCCCCAAATCGTGGTCCACAATCTCAATATTTTGCCGAACACTAAGCCTGTCAAGAACCAGCAATGGCGGTTCCGGCCAGACTTAATGAACGCTATCAAAGCCAAAGTCAATAAACTGATAGCCAGTGGCTTCGTCCACGAAGAACAACATCCAGACTGGGTAGTCAACATCGTGTCTATCGACAAAAAGACCAGGAAGATCCGGATCTGCATTGACTTCCGTGATCTAAATATGGCATGCCCTAGAGATGAATTCGCTCTTTCGATCACAGACATAATGATCGACAACACTTGCGGTTTCGAACGTATGTCTTTCATGAACGGATTCTCTGGCTACAATCAGATCAAGATATCCCCTGGCGATCAGAAGCATACATCGTTTTGAACGCCGATAGGAGTGTACTGCTACACAGTCATGCCCTTTGATATAAAGAACGTATGTACTACATACCAGAGAGCTATGAGCACCATCTTCCGTAAGCATCTACGCAAGAAGATTGAGTGTTATGTCGATGACATCGACATCAAATGTCGCTCCAAAGGTGATCACCTAAGGGACTTGAAGACTGTGTTCAACCTCATGCGTACGCACCAGCTCAAGATGAACCATACCAAAATCTTCCTGGAAGTCTCCAACGGTAAATTCCTGGGCTTTATCGTTACTTCTCAGGGTATTCACATAGACCCCGATAAAACTAAAGCAATCCTTAAGATGAACCCGCCGAAGAACCTCCGGGAACTTCGCGGCCTTCAAGGAAGACTTGCATACATCAGGACGTTTATATCAAACCTCTCTGGGCATTGTCGGTCATTCACCCAGCTCATGAAGAAATGTGCCTCCTTTTTCTGGAGCGAAGAATGCCAGCGCGCCTTTGACGACATCAAGAAATACCTATCAAACCCTCCAGTATTGGTTGCCACTATCGTAGGAAAGCCTTTCCTGTTCTATGTGCGTGCAATGGACTACTCCCTGTAACGGCCCACTCCGAACGGTTACTTATGGAATACTAGATGCTTCGACTCGGTTGAGAATGAGTCTCGGGGAAACCTTACCGCCAAATCAACACGGACGAAGTGCAATGAACCCTTCGAATTGATCGAACGGCTTCTATTGAAATAAGTCCAAGAGTTTTTGTTGGTTGCTTTGCTTCTTGGTTTTGTGTTGCTTTGTGTTTTGAGTTGCTTTCGATGACTTGGCTTTCATGATTTTGCCTTCTCGCTTGCGCGTTATTTTTGAATCGTAAGGGAAAGAGATCGAAGTATACTAACCAAGTATTATTGTATTTTCAGGACGCATAACCAAAGAGTGAATGTCGCTTAAGGCTTCCCCATCATCTTGTTCGATTCATTCGGTGAGTGGCTTAGGCCCTTCAATGAATCTTTCAGTTCACACGCCTCAATAAAATGATATCTAGTTCACTAAATGTTGCCTCACTAAAAAGATAAGCTAAAGAAGCGAGAGTTTGACAAGCATCTTGAATCTGAATCAACATCCACGCATCCTTGAATCTGAAGCAAAAGTTTGGCAAATATCTAGGTACTGGAAGCGAGAGTTTGGCAAGCATCTTGAATCTGAATCAGCGTCCACGCATCCTTCCGTAGGACTGTGTTCGTGATGCTTTCGTTGCTTTCCTCTCCAGTGGGCTACTCCTCTTCTGCTAGATGTTTTATTATTTTGGTCCTACTACAAGGATGTAATGTTTGGGCGTTGTGGCAAATTTTGGGAATGTAAAAAGAGTTGTAAGTCTTCTAAGGCATATTTTGTAACTCAGCCAAGCAAGCACTTTGTAATCTGAATCTTCAGTATTCAATAAAAAGAAAGTATTTTGTGTGCCTATCAAATGTGTTCAACTTTGGTTCTCTGCTTTTCACTCTGTGCCTATTATGTATATTTTCGTCTAACTTGTGTCTTGTGCAGGTACGTTGTCTGGTGCAAGCGCAACTTAGGCTTGCACGGTATCGTGCCCAAGCGAGGATGATCGGTTCCGTAGGGACCAAGCGAGGACAATCGGCTCCTATGGGATCGGGGCCCGACAGGTGGTATCAAAGCATGGTTTTACGTCCTTGGCCTCTTCAAATATCATTTTCAAAAATGATATAAATTTTCAAACGGTTTCAAAAGTTCCGAATTTTAAAAATTGATTTCGAATCTATAAGAAGTAAATCGAGAGTATGAAAGGTCCCTAAAAGCATGAAAACCCAACGTCCCATACAATAAGTCCATAATACGTTATGAGACTAATGCGAGTTACTCTCTTTTGCAGCAAAAATGACAAAAACATGTGCTAGTAATCCTGAGACATCGCGCGTAACAAGCGTGAGCGATGATTAAATTGATAGGCTGATTGCAATGTTTCAGAATCAAAATGATTGCCATGATATACAACAGGAACGATTTGAGGCTCAACAGCAACGGGATTATGCTAGAGCCTTGACACAACAACAGCAGCTTGAGTCCCTGACTCAGATTGTGACAACACTAGTAGCACACAGTGGCGCATCGGGAACCGCTGCAACACCTGCGACTGCCCCGACCATGCCTCAAGGAGCAGGATTAACAGAAACTAACGAGCCTCGTCGTGCGGCCGAGAAGTCTACCTTTAAAAGTGCTGAGTTTCTGAAGTTGAACCCTCTAGAGTTCGAAGGCAGGACCGCGCTGGATAAGGTGATGGACTGGATCGCAAAGATGGAGAGCTTGTTTGAATTTGCTTCAATACCCGCGAACAAGAGGGTGGCGTATGCAGATATGCAGTTGCGGTTACGTGCACACGATTGGTGGGAAATAAAGAGAGCAGATCTAGCCACCAAGCATCAGGATGGTAAGATCACTTAGAGAATGTTCAAGGAAGCATTCCTTGCACAGTATCTTCCGCCAACTGTCAGACAGAGAAAAGAAGACGAGTTTATCGAACTTAAGCAAGGGAGCATGTTCGTCGAAGATTATGAGTCGAAATTCTCCAAACTTGCTAAGTTTGCTAGCTCAATGATTCCTGATGAGGGAGCTCGCACACATCGGTTCATAAAAAGCTTAAACGATTATCTGAGAAAAGATGTTATGAACTGGAAGTGCAAAACGTACATACAAGCCTTTGAGACAGCGGTGCAGAATGAGCAGTTCACGCCACGAAGTGCTCCGGAGAAAGTGTCACGCCCCGGTCCCGCAGGGCCGTTCGTCCTCGCTTTGGTCCCTACGGAACCGATCGTCCTCGCACGGGCGTGATGCCGTGCAAGCCTAAGATGCGCTTGCACAAGGCCAAAGCTTTGATACAAGGGCAAGTAAGCTATTCAATACTGAAGCAGCGACACACATATTGCAGAAAAGTGAAGATCACAATGGCATATGAAAATAAGCTCTTTTATTGATATCGAAATTGTTACAAGCGGCGCATGGCCGAGGTTACAGATCGCTCAAGCACTCTTCTCTCGATTACAATGATACCGTTCCATACATTATGTCCCTCTATATAAAAGCAGCTCAAACTCGATACGGCTCAAGGCATCGACTCCAGATTTCCGGTTCCTTGGGATGAGGCACGGCTATCGCTTCCCGTATGAACGAGCACCTGAAAACAAGCAAACTGTTGGTGGGTCAGCACTTTATACAAGTACTGGTGAGTATAAACAACTGAACAGAAGCTACACCCCCTGAGACCCACACTAAGTAGACTTGTGGCAAAACATTGCATTACTAGTGGTCTTGCTAGTTTTACCTAGGTTCGTTTCATGCAGTTCTAGCAGAGTCATATTACATCTTTTGAAACACATGTTAGAAACCAGTTTTGCATACTCGATACTCAAGCATCCAAGCAACGCCCCAATCTCCCGCAAGCTCAATTGTTCTCGCTGAACGTGAATCACCACGTTGCAGCTCTCCCGCAGGACAATCGTTCTCATCGGGACGTGCGCAACATGCCTTGTGTATCATAATCTAACTCTTTTGGGGCAAAGCTTATTTAGCAGACTGAGCATATCGAATTGAGGCAAACATATCAAGTGGACTGTCATATTTCAAGCATTTAAGGCAACATATCTATATACATGAAGTACTAACAGAAACTCAATGGTGCAGACTAAATGAATAAGCAGGCTTATGTATAAACTCATATTTCTTACCCACGGTCGAGCGGTTATCCCTGCAGCAGACACACAAGTTAGCAATAATTTTTATAACATAAAGTATACAGTTCTCTAGTTTCCTGTTCGTCCCTGCATCAAACAGTTAGGTATGCAAGAAGGCTAGCCTAGCATGCGCCCTAACTACATGATGGTCCCCTCCACGGGATTAGCAGTTGGGACGTACAAGCCCAATCTCACTAATAGACGAGTCTCGGTCTACCCAAGGACGTACAAGCCTCAGGTATCTAGATCTCTCCTAGGCCGAACGATCCCCAGTGCCCCAGGGACCGCCCGAGAGATAATCCTTGTGCACAAGTTGTCCTGACCAAATGCATGAATGCAAGCCCTATCAGAAAATATGCTATCATGCAACTGATGAACAATGCACACACAAGTCTATCTCTTCTTTTCTTTTTTCTCTATACACATTGCCTAATAGCCACACCCTCCCGTAAGTAAGGTGTGTTAAGCCTCAGGGTGGACTATTAGTCTAGATCACAAGTTCACGCCATTCACCAAGTTCCATCTCATGACAAGCAATCAATGAAGCATGTTCAAGCAAAGCTAACTCATTAAATAAGTAACAAGCAAGAACAGTTCTTATAACTCTAGCATGCAAATTCTATCTCTTGTGGACAAGCATTTAAGTATTCCAGTCTAGCATACGATATTAAGAATAAGTGCAAGCAATCCTTTTAACTCTTGTTATTAGCAGGCAAGGTTCTATCTCATTTAGACAAGCATTCATATTCTCTAGTTAGGCAGCAGATTTGTTTCAAATGACAAGCTATGTGAGTTCTCTTATTAGCATACTGAGTCGGTTCTATCATTCTTCTTATGAAACAATCTTATTAAGCAACAAGCATTCAAAAACTCAGATTCATTATTAAGGCATGCGAGAATCGAAGAATGCAGTTCTGCCCACTCACTTTGATTAATCGGTCGGGAACTCTCCGAGAAGACTTCCGTTCGAGCAAGCAAGGCGATCTCACTTGTACATAGTGCCTACGCGGAGCGGGGCACTACATACTTACCCACCAATAAAGAGTTTCGTCCTCGAAACTCAAGGAGAAACTCACGATAACAAAGAGCAGCGATAGTCCTCATCCCTCACCATCCCAAATCAAAACTCAGCAAATCCAGAAATCACAAATCACATCTCAAGCAATGAAAACAAATCCAGAAAACTTTTGTGGCCATCTTTGAGAATATCTATGGACTTATTGTATGGAACGTTCATTATAGAACAATCACAACTCAGAGTCGGAGGCAACGGAATGGGCAAAGAATCGAGTCGCTCTGATACCATTATGTCACGCCCCGGTCCCGCAGGGCCGTTCGTCCTCGCTTTGGTCCCTACGGAACCGATCGTCCTCGCACGGGCGTGATGCCGTGCAAGCCTAAGATGCGCTTGCACAAGGCCAAAGCTTTGATACAAGGGCAAGTAAGCTATTCAATACTGAAGCAGCGGCACACATATTGCAGAAAAGTGAAGATCACAATGGCATATGAAAATAAGCTCTTTTATTGATATCGAAATTGTTACAAGCGGCGCATGGCCGAGGTTACAGATCGCTCAAGCACTCTTCTCTCGATTACAATGATACCGTTCCATACATTATGTCCCTCTATACAAAAGCAGCTCAAACTCGATACGGCTCAAGGCATCGACTCCAGATTTCCGGTTCCTTGGGATGAGGCACGGCTATCGCTTCCCGTACGAACGAGCACCTGAAAACAAGCAAACTGTTGGTGGGTCAGCACTTTATACAAGTACTGGTGAGTATAAACAACTGAACAGAAGCTACACCCCCTGAGACCCACACTAAGTAGACTTGTGGCAAAACATTGCATTACTAGTGGTCTTGCTAGTTTTACCTAGGTTCGTTTCATGCAGTTCTAGCAGAGTCATATTACATCTTTTGAAACACATGTTAGAAACCAGTTTTGCATACTCGATACTCAAGCATCCAAGCAACGCCCCCAATCTCCCGCAAGCTCAATTGTTCTCGCTGAACGTGAATCACCACGTTGCAGCTCTCCCGCAGGACAATCGTTCTCATCGGGACGTGCGCAACATGCATTGTGTATCATAATCTAACTCTTTTGGGGCAAAGCTTATTTAGCAGACTGAGCATATCGAATTGAGGCAAACATATCAAGTGGACTGTCATATTTCAAGCATTTAAGGCAACATATCTATATACATGAAGTACTAACAGAAACTCAATGGTGCAGACTAAATGAATAAGCAGGCTTATGTATAAACTCATATTTCTTACCCACGGTCGAGCGGTTATCCCTGCAGCAGACACACAAGTTAGCAATAATTTTTATAACATAAAGTATACAATTCTCTAGTTTTCTGTTCGTCCCTGCATCAAACAGTTAGGTATGCAAGAAGGCTAGCCTAGCATGCGCCCTAACTACATGATGGTCCCCTCCACGGGATTAGCAGTTGGGACGTACAAGCCCAATCTCACTAATAGACGAGTCTCGGTCTACCCAAGGACGTACAAGCCTCAGGTATCTAGATCTCTCCTAGGCCGAACGATCCCCAGTGCCCCAGGGACCGCCCGAGAGATAATCCTTGTGCACAAGTTGTCCTGACCAAATGCATGAATGCAAGCCCTATCAGAAAATATGCTATCATGCAACTGATGAACAATGCACACACAAGTCTATCTCTTTTTTTCTCTTTTCTCTATACACATTGCCTAATAGCCACACCCTCCCGTAAGTAAGGTGTGTTAAGCCTCAGGGTGGACTATTAGTCTAGATCACAAGTTCACGCCATTCACCAAGTTCCATCTCATGACAAGCAATCAATGAAGCATGTTCAAGCAAAGCTAACTCATTAAATAAGTAACAAGCAAGAACAGTTCTTATAACTCTAGCATGCAAATTCTATCTCTTGTGGACAAGCATTTAAGTATTCCAGTCTAGCATACGATATTAAGAATAAGTGCAAGCAATCCTTTTAACTCTTGTTATTAGCAGGCAAGGTTCTATCTCATTTAGACAAGCATTCATATTCTCTAGTTAGGCAGCAGATTTGTTTCAAATGATAAGCTATGTGAGTTCTCTTATTAGCATACTGAGTCGGTTCTATCATTCTTCTTATGAAACAATCTTATTAAGCAACAAGCATTCAAAAACTCAGATTCATTATTAAGACATGCGAGAATCGGAGAATGCAGTTTTGTCCACTCACTTTGATTAATCGGTCGGGAACTCTTCGAGAAGACTTCCGTTCGAGCAAGCAAGGCGATCTCACTTGTACATAGTGCCTACGCGGAGCGGGGCACTACAGAAAGCACCAGCTCCTCGAAACCCTCCTGCAAAATGATACCTCAACGGTGAGAAAAAGGGGGATACGGTTGAGAACCGTGGAAGGGTGTACAGCTTATGTGGCCATCCTGGTCACCTTAAAGAGACTTGTCATTTCCTCCACAGGCTGTGTTTTAAGTGTGGGCAACCTGACCATGAATTAAGAGATTGCCCAAAGAGAAAGGACACTGAGAACCAAGGAGATGATGCAGAGCGTGTGCAGACTCAGACCCCTCCGGGTCCTGCTCTTGATCCAGCTGATCAGATAAGGAGGCCAAGAGTTTATCAGTTGAATATAGAGCATGACGCTAGTGGGCACGATGTTGGTGAGTCTGATTCCTTTGATCTCTTAATGCATCGTATATCGCCTCCTTGATTTCTTAAGTTTCGTGGACGAAACTTCTTCTCAGTGGGGTAGTATGTAATGCCCCACTCCGAACGGTTACTTATGGAACACTAGCTGCTTCGACTCGGTTGAGAATCAAGTCTCGGGGAAACCTTACCGCCAAATCAACACGGACGAAGTGCAATGAATCCTTCGAATTGATCGAACGACTTCTATTAAAATAAGTCCAAGAGTTTTTGTTGGTTGCTTTGCTTCTTGGTTTTGTGTTGCTTTGTGTTTTGAGTTGCTTTTGATGACTTGGTTTTCATGATTTCACCTTCTCGCTTGTGCGTTATTTTCGAATCGTAAGGGAAAGAGATCGAAGTATGCTAACCAAGTATTGTTGCATTTTCAGGACGCATAACCAAAGAGTGAACGTCGCTTAAGGCTTCTCCATCATCTCTTTCGATTCATTCGGTGAGTGGCTTAGGCCCTTCAATGAATCTTTCAGTTCACACGTCTCAATAAAATAATATTTAGTTCACTAAATGTTGCCTCACTAAAAAGATAAGCTAAAGAATAAACTACATGCAAATATACATAGAGTTCTGCTTTACTTCAATTGAATGTGTGCCCCTTACTCACTTGTTGCATCACTATATCGTGCATTAAACGTTCATGGTTAGTGTTTGTGTCATGTGTAAAAGAATGAATGAGAAGAGTCTAGTAGTCCGCCCTGATGTTCCGGTCCTACGGGATCTAGGGGGTGTGACTATTAGATTGTTATATGCTTGCTAATGTTGTGCATCATAAGAGTTAAATTGATAAAATGTTGCTTGTCATGCATGGGTCTCGGACAACTTGTGCACAAGGTAATAGTCTCTCGATCGGTTTCTGGGGCACTGGAAATCGGTCGGTCCGGAAGGGATTGTGAGAGCACCCTGATGTTTCGTTTCTACGGGATCTAGGGGGGTGTTGTTGTCCATCAATGGGGAAACTCATGGACCGTCATATAGATAGGGCGCATGCTAGGTTTACCTTCTTGCATACCTATCATTTTGACACCAAAGATTGATACATAAGTTTATACATATATGCAAATTGTGGCTAACTTGTGTGTCTGCTGCAGGGATAACCGCTCGGCCGTGGGTAAGAATTATCATATGTATATGCTATATATCGTCTATGTTTCCTTGCATAAATTGTTAAAAAGAAACTAGACAACCAGAAAGATCACCTAATAATGCTAGCTTCATATGCTTACTTAGTGTGGATTTCTAAGGTGAGTTTGGCCACGGCCGCTCACCAGTACATGTGGTAGTACTGACCCACGTTTGTGGACAAATATCCAGGTACTAGAAGCGAGAGTTTGGCAAGCATCTTGAATTTGAATCAGCGTCCACGTATCCTTCCGTAGGACTGTGTTCGTGCTGCTTCCGTTGCTTTCCTCTCCAGCGGGCTACTCCTCTTCTGCTAGATGTTTTGTTATTTTGGTCCTACTACAAGGATGTAATGTTTGGGCATTGTGGCTAATTTTGGGAATGTAAAAGAGTTGTAAGCCTAAGGCATATTTTGTAACTCAGCCAAGCAAGCACTTTGTAATCCAAATCTTCAGTATTCAATAAAAAGAAAGTATTTTGTGTGCCTATCAAATGTGTTCAACTTTGGTTCTCTGCTTTCACTCTGTGCCTATTATGTATATTTTCTTCTAACTTGTGTCTTGTGCAGGTACGTTGCCTGGTGCAAGCGCAACTTAGGCTTGCACGGCATCGCGCCCAAGCGAGGACGATCGATTCCGTAGGGACCAAGCGAGGATGATCGGCCCCTACCGGATTAGGGCGCGACACTCCCTCGGTGCTCTATTAGCCTATAATAGTGATACAGACCATGAGCATGTCATCTATTATCTTAGCCGGATGATGGTTGGCACGGAGCACAGGTACACCCCCATTGAGAAAGAATGCCTTGCTCTTGTATTCGCAATCCAGAAGACTCGGCACTACGTGGCTATATAAGCAATGACTCGGCACAGGCCTGAACCAATCACAATTATCTTCATCCATGCGACGAACTATATAAGCAATGACTCGGGATTTTCATTTGTCGTCGTCGCCGGAGGGAATCCTACCTCTGACGGGCTTTTGCACGTCAGAAGGAATCTTCAGGGAGCCGCCCCCAACGACGAAAATCTTTCCTCTTTCAGTGCCCTTCTTCTTTGGTTCCAAAGTCTCAGTAGCTAGGCCCTTTCCCTTGGTAGCCGTGGAAGAAGAATGAGCTCGAGAAGCCACAACAGTCGTCGACGAAGAACACAAGAAAAATTGCAACAAGGGAGGAAAAAAATTAGCAAATAATCTCTCTCTTTCCCGACTTTCCCTCTTTTATAGCCCAAACTGCCTCGATCCACATGGAAAACTAGGATGAGAATGGTGCTTGAATTCTCGATCCACCGTCACCCAAGAGTGAATCGTCGCCTCGGGCTCCGCGTCGTGAGATGGCTCAGAATCCCAATAAATCTCTCAAAGGATCGAATAGAATCTTGCATTAAATGGAGATGTGATAGCCTAGAAGCGCTCATCCCTGCGTCCCACGATTATGCGGCCCATGACCATGCGGTCCTAATGGCCATGCGATATAATATCCATGCGACCGAAGACATCTCCTCCATGTTTCTTATTCAAACTATTCCAAACTTATCAGTTTGAAAACTTTGAAGGGTTCTTGTAGAATCAAGGAAAATACGCGTCCATGCGTTCAACAGTCGTGCATCCCCAAAAAGAAGGCTCAAATCAGGCTGCAGAGTCACCCTGCGGCCCAAAAAGGCTACGTCCATGTGTCCTAATCAGCCAAAATAACTTTGGCTGCAGATGGACCTGACATGGCATCTCTGACACAGAATCCTGACAAAAAGGATTGCCTCAAAAGACGTGAACCTACTAAACGACAGAAGTCTCACGTTAGAACTTTACTTTTCGTCGGGTGTGACAACACAAATAAGGACTCAATGCGTCTCTGGCCCCATGCGTTCCAGACTCCATGCGTCCCAGATTCTACGCGGACCAGGTAGCACTCGCCCATGTGTCCCAGGCTCCATGCGTCTCTAGCCCACGCGTCCCAGATTTCTGCCATTATATGCGTCTCTGGCCCCATGCATCCTAGACCCCATGCGTCCTATGCTATTTCTGGCCACATGTGTTTCAAACTCCATGAAGACCAAGTCCAGCCGATATAACTGAAGTAGCCATCTCCAACCAAGTGCGGGCCACGTGTCATAATTAACCAAGTCACGCACACAAAGGAAGAGAACCGTCCAGATCTTCAGCAACAGTAAATCCCAACAGAACGTCCACGTGGTAGCTCATCCTGGACTCAACCTATACTACGTGGCTATAGTTGTAACCATATTCTGTCGAAGGAACCCCCTGCGACCACCAAACAGAGGCATATGCGGCACCTATAACCCATCAACATGATGGCTATAAATAGGAGGAACTTGGACGTCCCTAAGGTCAACTTTTTTTTGCTTCAGAGAGACCATACCCTTCAAGAGCTGCGTACCTGCACCCAAGCTCAAGAGAGAGACAAGAGAAGAGAGAACCCCTCACTCACGCGTCAGATCGTCAATGGAGTAAATGAGCCGCCATAGCGCTCTTTGTCTATCGTCACATCCCAGAATTAAAAATTTGTACTTAGATTGTCTGTCTATGACCTCTTTGTACTTTTTTCTGTTTGTTATTAAAGCAATCAATTTTAATGGTGAACATGTAGGTTATGGTCATGGGTTAGTATCTTGGGGTTGGTATCATATGGTACTTAATGTGGTACTATGTACAAATAAATAGGATATGTGTGAGGTAAATTAGAGTGTGGTATCCTATGATGTATCAAGGTATTTAGAATACCAAGACACCAAAATATTAGAACTAGTATGAGGTAATACTAAGGTATTGGCTAGGTATTAAGTGTTAGACTAAGTTACTGTATATATTAGTATATCTATATAGTATATATGATATTATTATATCATAGCTAATTAGTATGACTTTAAAACCTTATTTAGCTAAGGTATTGACTAATATTTAAGGTATTTGAGATATGGGCTAAGGTATTAGGTAAATGTGTGATACAGGTTAAGATATCGTGATACGGGGTAAGGTAAATAGCTATTGGCCAAGGTATTGTTAGAAATTATAGGTTGAAGTATATATTAAGGTAATGTAATATATGCTAGTAACTTAATAGTATAGCCTAGAAACCTAGTATTGGCCTAGTATTAACTAGTATTGACTAGTTTAACATAGTTAGCACCTAAAAACCAAATAGTGACTTGTTAAGACCTAGTATAACTTTATAAACCTTGTAAATAGATAAAATTAACCTAGAAACTAGGAAATAACCTAGTTTGACTGTGTTGACCTAGATTTGACCTAGTTTGACTTTTGTGACCTAGTTTTGACCAAGAAATCTAGTTTTGAGTTAATTAAATTTATTGTTGACTTCAAAATACTATTTGACCTTGATATATCATATATAGGTCACTTGGACTCCAGTTTAGACACTATTTGATATTCATTACTCTGGACCTCATGCGAGTATATTCTTTGATAGTTTCTCATTTATGATATCATCTATGTTTCTTGTATCTAGTGTAGATATTCTTGACTTCTTGACACATAGTTACACGGATTGGTATCTTTGGATTCCATTATGAGATATTATTCCTGGTGGTTCCTGACATATCATGTGCAAGCCCTGTAGTTTTTGTACTTGTATGGACACTGATTCTTTGGGAGACTTGCTACATTCTCAGATAATCCCGTGTCGTAGCGTGCCATGGTTGGATCCACTATACCAATCGGGGGCAGGAAGTATTTAGTGTAGATATGTGATCATACCCAATATTTCTTGTTTTCCTGCATAGTGTTAATTATATACCGCACGTATGATTAACCATGCCATGATCCTGAACAAAAGACCCAAGCCGCAATCACATGTTAAAGCTAGTACTCACTCACTTAGCTAGTTGTATTTTCTGACTCTTATATATGATGCTCATTTCTTTTGTATATATTTCTTGCATTCTTTATTCATGTATACTTCCTGCCATGCACTATTTATTTTGTATATTCTCTCTATTTACTGCTACATAGTCTTTATCATTTATTGGAACTGCTGTTAGAGGTGTGCTTCGCTCCAATCCTGACTGGATAATATTTTTCAGTGATTGTTATGCTCTACATTCCGGGATTCCAGAGTGATGCTATAGACATGACTACTATTACACTATGGACCTTGAGGTGACAATTATAGAGATCTAGGATAGTACTTTTTATTCCATATTATGACTAATTTTTTCTTTTAGAATGATATTTGGTTTATCTTTCTTAACTATTCTACCTTTTGATTATGGTGATTGAGTATATGATAGAACTAGTTGTATTAGTAAGATTGATAGCTAGATATTGATGACCTAGACATTGTTCTACCGTCGATGCTGCATCGTAGGCTGGACGTTCCCACGTACTCATGTCCGATCATGTGGGTGCAGATCGTGACACGTGGTATGACCCGAATCGGAGTTGGCCCATGAGGTGCAATATTGGATTTGGCCCATATGCCTTAAAAGATAATTCACATTAGTTCACTTGCACTATGAATACCACACAAGCCTATTTTTCTATCTAGCAATTTAGCTAATTATGCATGTACACATTTCATGCACTTGTGAGCTAGAAACTAAAAATCTTATTATCCAATATTTTAACTATATTTTTTATTATAGTTAATCGATTAAGTTTAGTATTATAATACCTCTAATGATCATGAATCACTATAGTGTTTATAGTTAAACTTGGCATAGTCCTATTGTGCATTAATAATATCATACTTGCTACTATATGTATTGCTTTGTTCACCTAACATGTATTTACAGAAAAGCAATTAGCAAGATCAAACATAGACATATGCAATAAAAAAATTATTATGGACCAAAGATGCTATCAACCCACAAGATTTTTTTGAACCACATACGACATCTCGGGGGCCACGCACTTAGAAGTTTCGTTGCCTGTCAGTGGACATGGGTTGAGTGTGTAGTGCCCCAGTAGGTATTCGGGGGCGTAGTTGCCACGCCCCAGTACCGAAATACGAAGACGGACATGGCCAGCTCCCCCGTACAAGGTATAGAACATCGTACGGAGGTCACAGCTGTAGAAAGACAAGGGGTGCATGCTACAAAAAGTCTCCTAGGGTCTCAGAACAACTATGTCTCAATCATTCAAGCAAGTAACAACAACATAGAACATGTGAGATAAAGCCGTAAGGCGTCCCAAATGCTCCATCAAAATATTATAGAGATCTAGCTATCAAAATATTAGGCTAGCAAAATGTCAATAGTTACACAATCGAGATCAGCTACAGTCTGATTATATTACAATTATGTAAAAAGGAACTGATGTCCAGACAAGCCGGCTTACAAGTGCTGGTGGCTAAACGCCCAAAATAGTAGAATGTACAAGATGAGTAGTAATCAAGAAACCCACTCGTGCCCTTCAACGACCATCCGTCTGGTGCGCGTCATCGTAAGGGAGGATAAGATGGATCTTCTGGTGCTGGCTCTAAACCTGGCCATACAAAACCAGTGGGATTGGACCCCAAATAACAAGTATCATAAGAAAGCACGAATGAAGAAACAAAAACCAGATCAAGCATATAGTGCAAGAGCCAAAAATCATTGGCGCATGCCCCATATTTGGGATAACATAGCACTCCTTCACCAAACAAGGAAAGAAAATGCCATGCCACCTAATATAAGGTACGTCCCATGATTATGGTCAAGCTAGAATTTCTATATCGTAGTTTGGTCCATATTCCATCATAGCATAAGGACTCAACTCCCCAACCAAATAAGGACAGAAGTTGAACACCACACTATAACAATCCATGTCCCTAAGCTACTAGCAGAATTATAATCACAACCAAGTCAGGTTATAACGGCCAAACAATGTTACGGCTTGTTATGTGGAGTCTGGGTTATCCCAGATATAATAATAATAATAAGCATCCTCAGATCATGCCATATCGAGCATGTCTAACCGAACCAATATTATACAAGCAGAAAATTATGATCGCACCAGTTTTTCGTAGGGCCACTACGCTAATAAATCAGTAATAGTTTCAGCCTTCTTATAGGAAAAATGTTGGCTCGGTCTTAAACATAAAAAGGTTGAATATTACACTCCACTACATGCAGATAATATACAATATTTGTGATGGCCAGCCTTGCATTCCAAGAAAATTATCACGGGGCGGCCCATCATGCATGATCTCGGGATATCGTTTCCTCCACATGTTCTAATCAACTTTTATATTACCTAATTAACCCTACAGTAATATGGAATTCCCTATCGTGGCCACCAAAATATTTCCCTTAATGATGTCGTACAAAGTACTGGCACATTTGATACAAATCCATTTAATATAAGGAGTCAAGTCTGGATCCACCCAAATGTAGATGCAAAATTCAAACCAGCAATAACCTAGCCACGCTATGGTTTTGACCCATTATCATTTTTGTGCCAAGAATTCAGGAATATAATATTATGCACCGAGCATGAATCATCATGTCATGTTCAGTGTACATGTTGGCCAATATCCACACTCGGTATACAATAAAGCCTTTATAAACAGGCGAGCATGCCAAGTGTATCGACATGAATACAATAACCAAGTCAGGATACCAAACCTATCAGTTAGTCACATGAATCATGTTCGATCAGGTCAAAAGTCATAATTAATTAGGAATCTTATATCTCATATGATTGAGTCACGGTCATGAATGCCTCATCAATTCCTCAAATTCTGGAATCATAGATCATAAATCATGGTCAAGCTCAACTAATTTAGAATAGGAATCAAGTGCAAAATAGGACCCATGTATGCACAACCAATCACAAAAAAGTCCTGGGTCGGTGCACTTTGCAAGTGCCAAATATAGAGTAGTAAGGAATAGTAGCGTACTATGCACAAGCAAGCAACTATATGAAGTACAAACCTATAACACTAGGTCCCTGAAGTCATGGCGCAAAAGTCTATAACATGGCACACAAAATCGATAATAGAGCAGCAGAAAGATGTGGCACACAAATCAAAAATTACAGGAATATGTGTATTTTACTCATGCAAGCAAACTGGCGCACAAAACAAGAGTTATGAGTAAGAGAAGTAGCATACTATACAAGTACAAAATAACTACAAGACAAAATATAACTCTCCAGGCGGCACAATAGTCGAGGGCACGACATTCGAGGGCCTCAGGAATCGAGAGGTGCCAAAGTCAAGGCTTGCTTATCGAGGCTGAACCAAGCAAGAGGGTGCCAAGAGTTAACAAGTACACCAGGTTATTAATCCATCAAAAGTGCGCCAAGCATTGAGCGTCCAGAAAATGCGCCAAGGGTTGTATCTATAAGACCGACGCACTTTTGATAGTTAATGCACAATGTGTCAATTGTGTGTCGGTCTGCTGATTTGGTTAAAAGTCCGACAAGGAGAAAGTTGGTCAAAAGTACGCTGAAAAGTAGACTGGCGCACTTTTGCTTGGTTCGTTCGATAATACATCAATTGTGCGCCAGAGGCTAAAATCTTCCAAAAGTGCGTCAAAAGCTGAAATCTTCCAAAAGTGCGCCAAGAAGGTTTTTTTCCAAAAAATTATCCCATGATATACTTTTGTAAGAAATTGACAGTACTCTTAAATTACGCACGAGTATAGAATGCAGGTCGCATTCAACATGTGCCCATAGTACAAATTCTTTTGTATACTTTTTGTCATTGTTCTTCTTCTCTAACCAACCCACCATTTGATGTACTCAGAGCTCAAGCTCGAGACTATGACAGTGCTCCATTCCTCGCGCAACAAGAACCAGAAATCAAAGAAAAATCCAAGCTCGAAATCAGGGAACAACATCTTTTGAAAATATCTTTTTTTAGGGGATCATTCCCTAGGAAAATATACTCATAAAAACTCTCATAATAAAATCAAGATAAAATCATTAACCATATCAAATCTGAATACTCCAAGAACTAACTATAATTAGAACACTACTAGAAACTAATTACAATAACAAATACTAAGAATAAAACTATAGCCGATCATATTTTTTTATATTTGCAAGATATACTTGCCTATGAAGAAAACTAGGAGCAAAATAAGAGAAATGAACAAGTGAGGAGAGAGAATGAGAACAAGGATATATATAGGCAAGGGGTTGATGGTGAACCGTTAGATCTCTCCAATAAATCCAAGCCACACATTCTACCTACCACCACCATATCATTGATATTAGCCAATGTACGCTAAGCTTCCATTCAACCATGCACTTAAAGTGTACCCAAAGTACGTCAAAAATGAAAATACTACCAAAAAGTGTGCCAACTTGAGTATATTCCAAGTATACAAGATAAGGGAGTGACATCTCTACTCACCTTAGAAAAATTATGTCCTTGAAATTTCAGGACTAAAGCAACTAGAGACATCAGGACAAGCACATCTAGCTACAAGCAATCATAGGCAATATACAAGCAAACCAGACAATATACACATAGCAATATTAATAGCACTATAGCAAGGTGATCAATGATCACGGAATTGGAAAAGGTATATGAAGAAATATACTTTAGGAGTCAAATAAGTGCGGATACCGAGACCGAATATTGTCCTCACGTTCCTACGTTGACTCTCCCAAAGAGTGGTGCCCCCAAGCGACACAGACAAGACAAATAGTTCAGTTCTTGAGTACCTTCTCTCTTCGGTTCAAAATTGACACGGGTTGTTCCTCGTAAGACAAGTCGGTACCCACGACTAGCTCAGAATGGTCGAGGACATGGCTCAGGTCTAGGATATACCTACACAACTGAGATACATGAAATATGTCATGCACCTCATGAAGCGAAGACAAAATGGCAAGGCGATAAGGAACATCCCCTACCCGCTCGAGAATGTCAAACGGCCTAACGTATCATGGACTAAGCTTCCCGCAAACCCCGAATATAATGACTCCACGGGTGGAAAAAATTCATAAAAATACGTGGTCGCCGACACAAAATTCTAGAGGCCTACGATACTGATCTGCCCAATGGAGATGTCGATCATGCGCAACTCATAGCCGCTCGCTGACCAGCTTGACAACTTCTACAGTCTGAGTAATCAATTCTGGGCCCAATATCTTTCTCTTACCAATGTCATCCCAAGCTAACGATGACCTACACTTTCTTCCATATAATGTCTTACTTGTTATTTAAACCCAAGTGCATTCATTTTGTTTCTAACATCTACTTCTTGGAACCTTAACTTTCTATCTTTTAGAAGATAAACCTCTCCCCATAAATGAGCTATCACTTGCCAAATCATATTGAGATAGAGTTGTAAAGTAGATATTTATTATTTATGAGAAGTTGGAGTCCGCAAGCCTTCGTATCAAAGCTTGTGTCAAAACGCTCATGTGTAAGAAGTCGGCGAGCCTTCGAATCAAAGCTCGTGCTATAACGATTTGATATAATAATGGATTAAAGACGGAGAGAGTTCCGAGACTAGAGTGCCTCACGGAGGATATCAGGATACATCGGGTGTCAGTATTCTTGTGTATTTTTTCTAGCACTGAGTGTCATAGTTGTGTCTCAAACATTATTCCATTATTATTATTATTATTTTAAAAAAAAACTCTTTCGATAATTTGTGAGAAATTTTCTTTTAAGACTATAATATTTCAAACTTCCAAAATTTCCAATTTCATAATAATATTTATTATTATACAAATATTTATTATTATTATTTTGATGCTTCCTTAACCAACCACTTGATTTTTGACTTATAATTGGCTAATTAGTTAGCATTAAACAAGTTAGTTTAGTGTTAAGAGTTATGGTTTAAGCTTAAGCATCCCTTAAGTATATATCACTATTCATAAATACCACATACCCCCTCATAAATGTCCCCATAACCCCTCCAAGGAGTGGCTGGCCTCCCCCACCCTTTGTACACCATGCTGGAATTCTCTAAAGGGATGGGTCATTAGGTGACAAACTTGTCCTTGGTGAATTGTTTAAGCTATCCCTTTTGAATATATACACCACATACAACTCATTTCTCTCCCCTTTCCACTCCTCACCACTCCACACTTTAAACCCTCATTTGTGGAGCATCAAGGCAGCCTAGGCAAGTTCTCCCAATCATATTTCATTTACATTATTTTTCTATACAAGTTGTAAAAACTATGATATATGTGTAATCTCTAAAGTAGAACATGTTCTGGAATTCCTGCGTAGTCTGTGTGACTTGCTATTTTCACTTAGCAAACCTTGTTAAAACCAAATTATATCTAAATAGATTTAGTTAAGGTCTCAAAGAGATTTCCAGAAATGTATGATATGATAGCATTTGGAATTATATGTTAGTAATTATGATCTATGCAACACATAGTTCACGAGCTGTAAACTGTCCTGACTGTGCAATCTTTTTGTGTTGCTGTTTTCACTTAGCAAAACTCGTTAAAACATAATTATGTCTAAATAGATTTTGTTAAGGGCTCAAATTTATTTAAAAAAAATGACATCATGGTATTTGGAGTTATAGGTTAGGAGTTATGATCCATGCAACACAGGTGTACTAAACTGTGAATGATACTGGAATTTTCTGTGCTATATTTTTTTGACATTAATTTTACCTAGTAAACTTTGTTAAAATAGATTTTTGTATACAATAATCATATAGGGGATTCAATAAGATTTCCATAAATATAGGATATGAAGTGATTTGGATTCGTATACTAAGAATTATAGACCTCGTAACATAGATGTTACAAACTGTGAATAATTCTAAGAGCTAGCTGTGTAGTATTTTTGTAGGCCTGTTTTCACTTAATAAACCTTTTCAAAACCTAATTATGTATATAAGAATTTTGTGGAGGACTCTTTGGGATTTCCAAAAATATATGATATTATGGTATTTGAATTTGTATGCTAGTAATTACATGCAGCATACCTATGTTACATGCTAAATTTTTTGTAAGTTTCATATTTGACCTAATCTAGAAGTTCACTATAGTATATTTTACCCTAACCCTAGGAGGTATATATATTGACTATATATGAACTCCCGACAACCCTAAAATATTTAGAGATCGAACTATCAAAGTCTTGGACTCAAGGGACATGAACTTGCAAACACATAAGCTATTAGTATGGAAATCAATCTATTCTTATTCTAGGAATATCATATTGAGTTGCGTTTCCATATTTCTTGACTTTTGACTCATAAAAAGAATTAAGTGTTATTCC
Organism: Iris macrosiphon; assembly: GCA_036927795.1. Classification (NCBI taxonomy): domain Eukaryota; kingdom Viridiplantae; phylum Streptophyta; class Magnoliopsida; order Asparagales; family Iridaceae; genus Iris; species Iris macrosiphon. The sequence goes on from JAYESA010000005.1 coordinate 271,592,987, forward strand.
AAAGATTGGGAATTTTTTGTTGAATAATATTTGTATCCTTGTGATACAAAGCAAGATCCATACCTGAGCCGGAAAATACAGTTACAAATAGATAATAGATTTATAATTGTTTGTGAATGTATATTAGAGCATTGGGAGGGAAAGAACAGTTTGGATTATATCGTACAAATATTTTGGCAATATAATTAATTAAAAGCTGATCAGTACCTATAGCTCCTTCGCAAGGCCTTGCGTTATGAGTGGATGGATGCTTAGATCACCTACCTAATCTGAATCTCGTGAATCTGTAAATGTTTATCCTAATTCGATAAAAAGTCAAATTTGATGTTAATTGATGTATATATATTGCTCCCGAAGAGGAGTGGCCGGACTACTAAGCACCGTGCCTACCAGTCACAACCTGATCCCTGGTAACGAAATTATTGTCGAGATAATAGAACGATGTCTAAATAATGTTCTCCAAATTTCCATCATCATATAGGAGAAATTGTGTTATGATTGTTTAGTGATTTCTAGGAAATAGGAAAGAGTTTGGATACAGATAAATTATCAGACTTAAGACCACCATAGAGTATTGTTTAATCAATATTATACCTTGTACTTGGAGCCTATTCCAAATTTATTTCTTCTGTGAACTAGTTCTTAATTTTCAATAATCATACTATCTTATTTATTTCACCTTTCTTGAACCAAGGACTTGTATATCTTTGATGACCTAGTTTTTGTCCACTAGATAAAGGCTTGGCTGAGGATGATGTAGTCCCCTTATATAATGTAGATGAGACTGTCACGTCCCAGTCCCAAAATACGTAGGACTAAGATACGTAACCATGCCAGCCGCCCGTATATATGGCAACTCCAATATATGGAAACCATATATACGTGCGTACGCTGTATAATGAACAATAGTTCACCAGTGGTATAATTAATCACAAGTCACAGGATAATATCTAAATCTCATCCACAGAATATCACATATACAGGAATAACCAATAATCAGGTAACTAGATCACAATAACAAATATCTAAAGAACGACAGTCGGATGGAAACAAATCTACTGCCGAAATAGAATATAAAAGGAACCAGATACACACCATATAAGAACACCTCTGACAATCACGAGACTCGAAGAGAAGACCTCCTCGGAATATACGTAACATGTCCGGATCTGTGCTCCTACGAATACTCAAGAAACATATACACCTGGCAGGGGACCAGGTCCTCAGAGGGACATAGCAAGATACAGAAAAATAACATACCATAATGTAAATACTGAATAAATAAATGGGGTGTGCTAACCATCTAAGTGAATGCAATTTAAAGACCTTGTAGTACACATGGGAATGTGTGGCTAGACATATGCTGACGTAATTCACCAATCGTCGGGACTGGCTAGTATATGTGTCATATGCCCCCTGACTCAAGGGCACTCTGCAATCGACCATCTCCGATGAGCATGGTACGAAGGATAAAAACAATCAAGGAGGGGGTGTCCCATACGTCTACTAGTATCTTTCCCTCGACCAGATTTCAGTATTTTTAGGATTATTTTAACAATTTAGATTTATTTCAATTTATTAATTTAATTTTGGTTACATATCCTATTGACTTGTGCACCTGTCCGTCACCGAATTATTTAGAGCTTTACCTTGACTGTTATCCCCGAACAAAGTTCACATACCTCTCCTAGACATGCCAGTCTACTATCCTGCATTTTGTGCAAGTCCCAGATGCTTTATTTTGAGCCTCGTTTGAGACGCACAAATATCGTTACAAAAGTCTGTATTTATTTCCTAGATCTGTACCCATCCCTGTTCCAATAAAGATTTGAGGCCCAACATGCACCTATTTTGCCCAGACAAAAATACGTTATTTTTTTACACTAAGTATACTACATTTAGTTTATTGACACCGCAAGAAAATTATGGCCCTACCTGCCTCTAAATAATTAGAGAACACTGTGCGCAGTATTTATTAATTAATTAAATACGATGGCCCGTATCACCCAGAAACCAGGTCCAACCCCTGCCCAGACTCACCCCACCCCCTCAGGACCCTCACACAGCTTTTTCCTTCAATCCTGTGAATTTTAGTATTTTCAGGAATCGGGTATTTTTTTCCTATTTTTGGATCGCGGTTCGCGATCGCCACAGGACGCGATGCTCCGAGCGGGTTGCACGGACACCGAGAGGGTTATGCAGGCTACGCGATACAACTGACGGAATAGAAATTGAAGCAGTGAGAAAAAAGTTATGAGTACCTGAACAGGGCTCCAAAACTGAGAATTCTTCGTGTCCTTCACGTGTCCGACACGTGTCCGAGGGCTGTGTCCGTGTCTGCGTCCACGGCGGCCCTAGGGTGCGGGAGACCGGCCGGGGCAGCTCGCTGGAGGAGGGTTGTCGTGGCTGGAGCTCCAGCGAGGGCTCCGACGACGAGGCGGAGGGGAACTGCTGCCGTCGGGGTTCTGGAGGGGAAGCTTGGGGCGGGGCCGGAGGCGGCGTCGATTAGGGAGGACGTCGTGCCGGAGCTAGGGAGAAAGAGGTGGCCGGAGGGGTGGCCGGAGCTAGGGCTTCGTGGATGAGGGAGGAGATGAGGAGGAGGAGGAAAGGAAAGGAGCGGCGGGGGAGGAGTCGAGCGGGGAAGGAGGGAGATGGCGGCGGTGGCTTTCGAGGCCGGCCAGGGGGTTTCGTTGAGGCCGGAGGGGAGCTGCGGGGGCTGGGAGAGGGTGGTGGTGGCGTGGTGGTCGTGATGGGTTGGTGGTGGCGGCTGTGATGGGGGTGGCGGTGGAGATGGGGGGTCGGAGAGGAAGGGTGGCTAAGGCAGGGTGGAGGTGGAGGAGCAGGGAAGGAGGAGGAAAGGAAGGGCGGCGGAGGTCGGGGGTCGGCTCGCCGGCGGGGTCGGCTCCGGCCGGAGTAGGATGGAGGAGAGGAAGAGGGAGCTGAGGAGAGAGGGGCCAGCGGGGGGGGAAGCTAGCCGCGGGCGGGGGAAAGGGGAGGCTCGCCACGGGCGGGGGAGGCTCCGGCGGGCGGGGCTCGGCGCCGGCGGCGGGGGGGGGGGGGGTTCGGCTGCGGGCTAGGGTCAGGGGTTGGGTTTTGATTTTCTTTTTATTTTCTTATTTTTCTTTTATAGAAAATGATATTAATTTAATATGTAAAAATATCTAAAGATATTTACGGGGTATTTGTAGGATATTTCCGGGATATTTCTGGAATCTTTTCGGGTGGGTCCCGCCTCCAAATGGACGGTGCAGGTTCACCGGCCAATGAGGGGGTGACACCTCACACTGAAATTTGCAGGAAAGTCACTGCAATTTCATAAATTGCATAATGGTCTTATTTTGGGAAATTGTGCAATTACGAAATTGTCTGAAAAAAAAACACTCGATTCCTAAAAATACTAAAATTCACAGGATTGAAGGAAAAAGCTGTGTGAGGGTCCTGAGGGGGTGGGGGTGAGTCTGGGCAGGGGTTGGACCTGGTTTCTGGGTGATACGGGCCATCGTATTTAATTAATTAATAAATACTGCGCACGGTATTCTCTAATTATTTAGAGGCAGGTAGGGCCATAATTTTCTTGCGGTGTCAATACACTAAATGTAGTATACTTAGTATAGAAAAATAACGTATTTTTGTCTGGGCAAAACAGGTGCATGTTGGGCCTCAAATCTTTATTGGAACAGGGATGGGTACAGATCTAGGAAATAAATACGGACTTTTGTAACGATATTTGTGCGTCTCAAACGAGGCTCAAAATAAAGCATCTGGGACTTGCACAAAATGCAGGATAGTAGACTGGCATGTCTAGGAGAGGTATGTGAACTTTGTTCGGGGATAACAGTCAAGGTAAAGCTCCAAATAATTCGGTGACGGACAGGTGCACAAGTCAATAGGATATGTAACCAAAATTAAATTAATAAATTGAAATAAATCTAAATTGTTAAAATAATCCTAAAAATACTGAAATCTGGTCGAGGAGGTTTACAGAGACCGAAGAATAGAGAACGTTGAGGGTAGAACAAGAAGTTTCATTTTGTGTTCATGTATAATTTTTGTATAATTAATCTCCATGGGAGACAAACATATGGTTGTATAATTAGTTAGTAGCCTACACATTATCTTTTGGAAGACATAACTTGGACTTATGTGATTGTAAATTATAGATGGTTCAAATGTTGGGTTCGTAATTACTTCATTTAGTATTTCCTATACTCTTATCCTAGAACTGTACAGGAGAAAATCATGTTTTAAATATATGTACCTTATTTAGCACATAGTCTGGGATGTTAGTTACGCTCTCGAATCACCTCATTTTAGGAGCGGGGCATGACACATCTTTTAGTGGTGGCTCATGTAGATCTACGTCATAGATATGCAGTAGTCTACACAATATGTAGATGATCTGTGAATTATATTTATAAGAACCTTAGGATATGAGTACTGGATAATATAAGGTTAAGAAAATTAAGTTCAGTATGTTTAATTTATATTTCCATAGCATATGTTCTATGTTTTAAGGTGATATTCACAAATTAATTACTTGTGATTGTCTCTAGTTGTGTTTAAGATTTTTGTATTGATTAGTTTCTATTATGTGTGTGTATGATATAGATCAACGTCTACTACCCCGCCTACGTTGGGATGGGAGTCCCCGAACTTTGTATGGGTACTACCACCATATTAGGTGCATGCTAAGTATGGAGCTAGATCAAGTCATAACGGTATATGGCATTCTCTATGGGGTTATGAAACCCGTTATCCGAGATATTGAGGATGGGGATGAGGTGATCTTAGAAAAGATGACTTATTACCAAGTCATACGAGCTCAACAATCCATGCACTCGAACTCTGGATAGACGGATATGATGCCACATTGCAAGAATGGAGGGCTAGGAACCCCTATGCGGAGATCATAGGTAGTAAGGTGAGATAGGTGCAAATCTGATCGTGGAAGAATATGAAGTGTTTATGTAAATATGACTACTTTATGTGAAGTGTGTATGTAAACTACTATATGATAGTATTGTGTGTGTAAGGCTAGTATGTGTACCCTTTTGGCCGTAATGGTACCTTTTGACTGCTGAGATTTCATTTTGAGAAAATGACAGATATAATAGTAGCTGTATGGCTTCTGTAAGGCTGTATTAAATATCATTCGTATGAATAAAATATGTACTTTCCTTAATTATGATATTTTATAATTAATCATATTTTTCTTTGTTAATTGTAGTATTATAGCTTATTGGGACAATTATTGAAATTTTCCATTCATTGTCGCTATTTAGAATTATAGGTGATAATCAACCCCAGCCTCCCCTTAACAATCAAGCTGAAACTAGCACAGTAGACGTGTCACTACCATATTTTTAGACTAGGGACATTTTGGTCTTTTCATAATTATTTATTTCATGTGCATGTTATATATTTAATTTTTGTATTATTTAATTATTGCTAGTAAGCTATACTATTTATTGGACTTGTGTTAGTGGACCTAATTAGACTTGTCATGAACCATGTACCAATATTTAAGTTAGACTCATTTGGGCCCAATAATTAGTCACCCTATGGATTAGTTAGTATTTAATTAAACATCCATTAGGAGTAGAAGCTTCCTCCTTAATTAAAATCCATCATGACAAGCCTATGAGGGTAAATTAGACTCTACACCATTCCTTGGAGGCCAAGGAAGGGGCCGGCCACTATTAGAGAGGAGAATTCTCTCTCCTCTCTTCTTATTTCATTTTATTTGTTTCCATTGGTGTTCTTTCTCAATTTCCTTAATTCCTCCACCAAATTCCTAGAAAATCCTTCCAATTAATTCTCAAATTCTCCAATAGAAGCTCTAGAAGCAAGGAGGATGCAAGGATCTATAAAGAAGAGGAGATTACACAAGTTGAGGCCTCTTTGAGTCTAATTGGAGACTTGCAATGGGAATCCATCTTCCAATAGGTACAATTCAGTTTTTTCCTTCTAATTAAACTCTAATTCTATAATTAAACCATTAAAAACCTACCTATGGCTTATGGCTACCCATAGGAACAAGAACTAGGTTCATATGACTTATATTGTGACTTCTATGGTGTATTTTGTGTCCAATTTGGAGAAAATCCGAGATTAGTGCACCATGTGTTTGTCAATAGGTCTAGTGGACCAAACTGACATTATTTTGGTTGTGTGAGACTAGTGTCGTGTCCACGATTGGATACGAGTATGCCGTGTCATGATATTTTGTGACACGGGTTGATTTTGAGATTTTCTCTCTGACACAAGGGTCTACACATGTCATATTTTGCCACAGGAACTAGGATGAATAGTTAGCACTTTGATTTGTCTTTAATTATAATTTTAGACTTGTTCACATCAATTGTGGTGCTTTGGGTGTTGATTTGGGAGAGTGTCAAGGGTGTATCACAAGCGTATCATAGATCTAGTGTGATATGGGGGTGATGCACTCATTGTGTTCGTATATTTTCCATGTGTGGATTTTGGTGTTCTAATTTTTACTTGTTACTCTTGATACAATAGGTTTTATTATATATAGTTATATTCTTTTGATTTATATGTCTACACTATATATGTTATGTGCATATATTTACTTTTGCACTAGAGTTGAGTAGTGTGTATATATATAACTATAGGGGCTTGTGTGCATACTTTAACTTCAAATTTTGTATCATAGTATCAGTCATTAGATTAAGAGGTGGGAGTACTGTCTTATGTCATGGATACATTGGTGTTGTATCATGTTTTTTTTGGGGGGGGGGGGTGATTCCTGGAAAGTCACAGACAACAACAGCAGTTAGAGTGTGGTGATGTTGTATTGCAGCAACCAAGCGAGGGGAGGTCAGGTTTTGAGTATGCAGCAACAGTAGCAGTTGTGTTTCTGTTGTTGTTGTTGTTGTTGTTGTTGTTGTTGTTGACTGTGGTAGTTAGAGAGGGGAGGCCGGGTTGATAGAGAACAAAATGTAAGAGCAGCATCAGTTGTAGTATGACAACTGCTATGGTGATAAATGCACAGATGTGCAAGGAAGGATGGAGGAAAGGCCGAGCCTAGGGGCAGGTAAGGAAGCAGTACATATTTTGGTGTATATTGGTGTGTATCTCTAGGTGTACATTATAGTGTTAGTTGTGAGATGGAAGAGTTGTTCCTGCACAAGTGTTATAATGTAGGTTGGTGTTGGTGCACTTGTTGTTGTTGTTCTTTATGACAGATTACAGTTGTAACGACCCGCTCTGCATCAATGCGGATAGATGATTCAAAAGGCACAGGTGCGATGACCCAACCCATTTTACTTGGCGAGAAGACTCACTTGAGGCAAAGAGTTCAAACTTGGCCCTTCAGGAGTTCAAACTTAGACTTTCAAAAATGCGCTCGGAGTATCGCTCGGCCGAGGCGAATCATCGCTAAGGTGGGTGGCTATGATGAACCTGTCTTTGCGATAAACCCATCGTTGATTAGCTTGCATATCATAAAACATGGACAATATATGCTAGTCGCTAGGTAAATCACCCTTGCATGCTAATAAAGAATACAACATACGTAGCTAAGGGAATAATGCCATCTTGTATTGCTTGTGTAGAACATGGGAATGAAACTTGGATTATAAATGGTTCCTTTCATTACCCCTTAGACCGTGCTAGTATAACGGTTGATATTTCTAGTAGAGTATACCGCACGTTTCTTATAATGCTTATGTTTCATATTGATGCAATGCTTGCCTACTTTACGTGCTAACTAGTACTTGTTCGCCTTATTTTAAATGCTGGTCACATAGATTCATCCCATAAATTGTTGCACTTTACTTAATTATGGTTTACTCAATGGAGGAAGAAAGACTATCAAAATGGTCATTTTTGAGCTAAGTAATGGAAATATGAAAACGCTAGCCAAAGCGGGTTCCCGTACCGGGAACCGCATAATTCAAGATTGAAAAGATGAAGAATTAATAAGCAAGAATGAAAGTAAAGATAGATTATAGACGAGTATGTCGGGGACGTGTAGTAAGGCTCGCTACCCGTGCTGCATGGAGCACCGCCAACCCAATCTATAATCCAATGATCGCTCGGGATAGCTTGTAGCGGGTAATGGCCTACCGCGTCTACAACCATTGCCTTTTCAAAGATAAACAGAAAGAAAAGATAAAGATAAAGGAAAGAATCATAAATGGTCACGGACAACTCGTGCACGGGGTATGTAGATTCCTCGAAAGAATCACCTGGGCACCGGGATCGTGCCGACCTAGGAGGAATCATAGGGTATTTGAGCAACCAAACGGTCAGGATGCTCCGCCGGTTTGGGGCGACACAAATATCGATAGAGGGCCCAAGGTATTGCATTATATACTTGGTTTACCCATCTATCTTAACGGAATTCTCAGTTCTGAGAGAGACTTGCCCTGAATGGCTATGCCAGTGACCTTCATATAGATTAAGTTGTCTACGTTGCGGCAATTCGCGTACGAGCCATTACATTGAATAAGAAATCTGAAACATATATGTAAAATAAGTATAACACCTCTGTACAATCTGAGTATAAGATATCTGAGTAATCTAAGTATAACATTCACATGGATATTCGAGTAACATCATGCGCCTCAGTCAGAACACGTCTGTAACATCCGTGCTTGCTTATGCGATCTTTGATTTTATTATAAATATTCATGCTTGGTTTAACTTAGTTTTTATCATTGGACAGAGAAAGATAAATGGTAAGTTGGTAAGTCTCACTGTGTAACCCTTATATCGCATGGCCCACTGCCACACGAGTTAGGTTTTTCATTATGCCATAAAACTGATCCTAAGGCAAGACTAGAAAGACAACTTAATAGATGGTGCACGGAACCTATATAATATGTTTGGATTTGCCGAGCGGGCGAGAAGCCTCCCCACCAGTACATTCATGTACTGAAAACCTATCAGATTGCTTGCAGGGTGCGGGAGAACCTCATTCTGTGCGGAGTATCCCTCGTACGCACTAAGGCGTAGAGTTTGCTCTGGAGCTTTAGAGTATTGCGTCTGGAGCTGAAGCACATATACATGACATAATGTTGGAACATCGCCTATGTATCATCCCAAGTTGTAACCCACTTGGCACGTCCTTATATGTTTAAGAGAGAGAGAGAGAGAGAGAGAGAGAGAGAGAGAGAGAGCTTGAGCGACTTATAATCTCGGCCCAGCGTCGCTTGTAATAAATCTTGATTATCAATAAAGAGCTTGCTTTTGTTTCATACTTGTGTTCATTTGATGCTTCCGCTATAATGACTTTGTGAACTAATTTTCGAACGACCTTTTGCTCATGTCGTTAAAATTTTTGCTGCATTGGAGACTATCTGTGCGACTCTGTGGCTTAGTTATTTCTTCGCCTATTCGGATCATGGCCTTGCGCAGAATAGCTTGCGCTTGCGCAATATTACGTCCTGATGGGAATGATCATCTCGCGGGAGCGCTAGTGTAGTAATTCGCGCATAGCTGGGACGGCCAATCCTCCGGGAGATCGGGGCGTGACATATTGGTATCAGAGCATGGCTTTACATCCTTAGACTTCTTATCGATTCTCTCAGTTTAGAAATCTCGTTCGTGGGTTATGTTACAGACGCTCTCTCTTAATGTTCCGACGGGATATTTTATACAATGAGTCTAAATATTTTTAAAAGTGCATGTGAATGATATGATTTGCTTGAACAAGGTTGTTATAGGAAGGCCTTTGTACCGACCTATGTCAGACTTTGTGGGAATAGACTCGTGATAGAATTGCTAGTTATGTGTGAACCCAAATACCTTTACGTAAATACCAAGCTGGTTAGTGGGCGAAATAAAATATCGTTTGAACAGTTAGCTATGCACACAGTATTTCGGTTAAGTTGTGTTGAATATTGCGAGCCCAGACCCTTAGTGCTTGTGAGTTGCGAGCGAGATTTGGGATATCTACTACAAGAAAAATGGCTTTTCTTGACAGTTTTCCCCCATCAAGAAAGGGTTTTCTTGACGGTTCTGGATCCGTCATCTAGGCCACAGTAAAGGAAAGTCTGAAGTTTTCTTTACGGTTCCTGGTTATATTTTTTTGATGATTCCTGGTTATATTTTCTTGACGGTTTTAAACCGTCAAGAAAATAAAATTCTTGACGGTGTTAAGCCGTCAAGAAAACATAGCCAAAACCCGTCAAGGTAACTAGAAAGTTTTCTTGACTGTGGCCTAGATGACGGTTTTAAACCGTCAAGAAAACCATTTCTTGACGAGAAAAAACCGTTAAGAAATGTTATTATGTTATTTTTAGCAAAATTATTTATAATTATTTATTATTTACCAAACAAACATATATATATTATATTAACATAAACCAAGAACATCGCATACATCAAAGAACTTTAAAACACAATCTTTCTATTAATAAATATGCAGTTTATACATCGCAAACATCCAAGAACCATATATACAAATAAACCAAAATATATAGTTTGTACAATATCAAAATATTTCTTTCTCATCAAATTCCTTCTCTCATCAGCCTTCTGGAACATGCTATGCATCACAAAGCAAATCCATACAAGGTATCTTTGAAGGGAGTTCCTCATAGTTGTTTCTCTTATTTGTTCCTGCAAACTAACAATACTTTAATTAGTAGCATTCTTATACTTCTCTAACTAAATTTTTTTAATATATTCAATCTCCCAAACTCCAGCATAACATTAATACAAGTTTTTAACTTGGTGATTAATTTGGACTCATTATTAGAGGAAAAAAGAGACAGTTATGAGTACCTACAAGCAATGAAACCACCATAGCAACCTACGGGCTTACTCAGAGTGCCTATCCATGTATTAACTTGCAACTACTTCTTTTAGTCACGAATCAAGCACCAAATAAAATTATTATAGGAAATACAAGTATTTAAGTCCATTTCTTGACTTTGTCAAATGAAACAATCTCCAGAAAGAATACTTCTCTATTGGAACGAACCAATGTAAGTCCTTCCATTGTTGATTGCTTCTTATTTAGGGTTTAATAAAATTCTCCACTAGTTAACCTAGAATTTAAGCCCATTCATTAGTGATTTCTTCTTAACTAGGTTTTTATTGACTCCTCTAGTTAAACTACAAAAGTATGATTGTTATACCAAATTTCAGGTGCTAGTTTTAGCAATTTTATTAAAAATGAGAAAGTTGTTTACTAATAGTTTAGAGAGATCAAATAGCAAGAAGGTCTTGAGTGACCTATAATAGACTACAGATAATAACCTTATTCAGTATAAAGATATGTATCATTCCTTCCATATGTAATACAACCAACTATTTTGTTCCTGTAATCAATCAATGGTAGCCGCCGATAGGTTTGTATGGCAGTTAAACCAAAATATAATACATTACCATGGTAACTTTACTAACTCTTTGCTTTCTATTTTTATTTTAGATTGGAGCTCAGTTCCTTGATCTCCTGCCTAACATTTAACAGTGCACCTGTTATTCAGCATCATATATGCTTGGTGTGAAAGCATTTTCCTTAATAGAAAAAAGATATGTGTTTTATTCGTACCAACAGAAAGTGATGGTATGTTGAGGAGTACTTTACATATATGCTAATTTCATTTGATGCTTGTGTTAGAAAAATATTTTTATCAAGACAAGTTCTTCATAACCAGAAAAAAGAATATTTCAACAAACAATAGGGCATGTAAGCAATGAGATTTACTGTAAGATGATATGTCAATTTGCTCAGGAAGTTCCTTTATATCCAGACCTCAAACTTCTCTTGGACCTATACAACAGGAAAAAAACTTTTCTAAGATTGCATCCTTGGCCAAAGAAGAGAACGTCGTAGCCTAAAAAAAATACAACTAACCTGATTAAGAACAACTGAATCAGAACCAAATGAAACAAACATAATGGCCAGACTTTTGGTTCCAAATCGACCAGCCCTACCAACCTGTAACAAGAAGAGCAAGCGCAATCAAAATAATGAAGTCAATGATAACAAGTTGACTGTAAACATGTTGTGATGAAATCAGAGAATGACCCTGTGAAGGTATATTTATTATATATATAAGACTTTAATACACTAACACTAGCACTTCTACTTGGATACAAGAATCTACACATGTGAACCCTTAAAACCTGATACACTCATCACCACAAAAGCACACTCACAGCTAACTGCCAGATGCTACTGCCTATCTCCATCTAACTGCTGTTGTACATATACACGTCTGTAGGACCCTCTTTCGTTCGATCCCCTGCTGCTACTGCAAATTTCTTATTCTTAGGGACTGTTTGGATCGCGGTTATAGAAGCATGGAAAATATGCATCTATGCAACCATGCACCCCAAAATAAAAACTCAGAAGAGATCAGACCGCAAAGTCTCCCTGCGGCCAAGAAAGATGACATCCATGCATCCCCAATCAGCCAAAGCAGCTTGGCCGCAGAAGGACCTAACGTGGCATCCCGTCAACAGGATCGTCTCTGACACATAATCCTAACAAAAATGATTTTTTGATTTCCTCAAAAGACACAAAAATACTAAACGATAAAAGTCTCACGTCAGCACAGAATTTCACTCTCGATGGATGTGCAGCACCACGTGTACAACACAACTGGCCTCATGCGGCTCTATACGTCCCCGGTTCCATATGGTCCCATGCGTCTCTGGCCCCATGCGTCCTAGACTCCAAGCGTCCCATGCGTCCCTGGCCACATGCGTCCCAGTTTCTAGGCGGTCTAATGAATCTGGCCCCATGCACCCCAGACTCCATGCGTCTCTGGCCCTATGTAATCCAGACTCCATGCGTTACATGCGTCTCTGGCCCCATGCATCCCAGACTCCATGGGTCTCATTTGTCTCTGGTCATATGTGTTTCAGACTCCATAAAGACCAAATCTTATTGTTATGACAAGAGTAATTCTCTCGAGCCAAGTGTGGATAATGTGTAAAGCTGACCAAGTCATGCCTCCAAAGGACGAGAACCACCTAAACAGAAAATCCTAACAAGCGCCCATGTGGCAGCTTGGCCTGCTCACGGTTATAGCTGTACCCTGTTAAGAAGGGACACGTGGCACCCTCCAGTATCCCTGTGGCCCAACATATGCGCGCCTAGGAATGACTATAAATAGTAGGGTACCACACCCATACAAGTGGCGGGCTATCGGTGAACCTACAGTCAAGTAAGAGAGAAGAGCTTCCTCCTCCTGCATCTGATCATCCATGGAGTAAAGAGAGTTGTTATACTCCTAACCCTCCTTCGCCACTCCCTAGAAAATAAATTTGTACTTAGATTGTCTATCTAGAACCTCTTTATACTCTCTTTTCGTTTGTTAATTAAATCAAGCTCTCTTAGAACTTTCAAATTTAATGGCGAATAAGATGGTGACTCTGTTGGAGACGTATTTCTCCACTGATGAGAAACTGTGGTGCAATCCGACGCAGCCAAGCTCAGGTCAACTCAAAGGATGCTGGTAGTCCGCTTCGACCAGCAGGCCTTCGAGGAGATGCTCTTCGGGGACAGCGCGAGTCCTTCTCCGGGGCAAGTGAAGCCCAAGAAGACCAGTCGGACGTGGGTAGAAAAGGCCACCGTGCCTCACCCAACTGCGGAGCAGGCGCTCCCCGTCTCTCTCCCTGCCACAGGGACCGCACATCTTGTGTCCACTGCTTATGCGGTAGCCTCTTCCAACCAGAAGGGTGCTCACCAATTGAAGACCCGCAGGACGTGGGTAGAAAAGGCCACCGTGCCATGTTGCTAAAGATGCTCGTCAAGCGTCCACCTATACTGACCATGCGGCTTCTCTGTCTGCCATAGGAGACACTCAGCACCCGAACTACGGTAGTAGAAAATACTACGATGCCAGACGTTCGGATCTTGATGTGAGTTCAATGCGGCCTAGGAGGAGGCCGTATAAGACTGAATATGCGACACCGGTTCACTGCCACAGGAAGATAGCCGCATGCGACCCGTAAAGCAGCCGAACCTCTATTTTTGACCGAACCTCACGCAGCGCTAACCCTATACGCCATACTGAGAATGGTAAAAACCCAAACTTGGACTCTTCGTACTACGCACCTACGGGTGCCAAGTCGAAGATGTTAAGGGCAGTGCAAGCTCGTCATGCTCAAGCAACTGTCCATTCATCTGACCGTCAGAGGGCACCGCTAACTGTTATGCGGGTCTCTGATGGAAAGCTGTATAAGACCGACCTGTGCTTCTAGCCCTCAGCAGCAAATGGACATGGTCCGTCTTCAAAGTCTTCCACTGACGATCTGGGAAACGTTCATGTATGAACCCTAGATCAGAGAGCAAAAATAACACCCACGCACCCGTGCGCTCGGTCTACCCGTGCTCACAAAAATGGTGCAAATGTGAGTCAGCCCTCGCCTGACTTGCGCAATGTGATCATTCACAAGGGCAAGGCGAGGGAGGCAGCTACGACAGGTGAAGCATCCTCCCCAGGACATCACAATACCAAAATTACTATCAACTTTTGTTGCAACAAAGTGGTAGCACCTACAAGAATGCAGTCGACATTCCAACGACTGCACCCGACGGCACCTATCCGACAATAATCCAAGGATCAGGTGCGAACACCCCAGGAGGATGAGATACCATTTGCATTATGTTACTCTGCTCGGAGGGTCTCTTCCAGAATGGGAGAAAAGAAATCCAACACCTCCACTCCGTCAATCTCAACCATCGCGTTGAGAAGGCGACTACCAGAAGGACCAACAGCGGGACCCGCAAAAGGTATTTTCTAGGGCACCCACTCGAAGAAGAAGCTCCTAGCCGCTAGGGGTAGTTCTTCCTCAGAACTACTGGGGGTTGCACAAGATGGGGGTAGTAATCCACCGGATCTGTACGAAATCCGGCATTCCGAGAAGATGGGGATTCCTAAGGAATGGATGCTGAAGTCCCTTAGGGTAGGCACTCTCGGAGAGAAGAGACCGCCTCCTACGCTGGGGGAAGTATTCCATCAGAGTCCGAACATGATGCAGCACTACTAGATCTCTCCGACGACTATTCACTGCAAGAGTCCGAAGCAGAGAGTGCTACGTCAACCATCCCTTCCTACTCGCCTCATGTAAGATCGACATATATGGCAGAGGACGACCACGAAGGCCCCAGTGACCGGCAGCGCCTCAAAACCCTCGAGGACATGATGCACACTATGAGCAAGTCAATGCAAGCCTTGACCCGAGTAGTGCTAGACATCAAGGCAACTGTAGTAGGCTCTTCGTCGGGACACTATCCGGGGTAGCCTTCAACTGGTTTTGCAGCCTCCAAGATAATTGCATCTTATCGTTCGACGACCTCAAGAGTCTTTTTCTCCAAAGATTCTATAAGGCGGGAAGTACATGACTATGTCCTCCCAGATGGATGTTGCCTAAGGAGAAAAGAAACTAGCACAAAATTATATCAAAGTTCTGACAAGCTGTGCTGAGGCTGCCTTCTGGCAATTCCGAAACGACACTGATGGAAATATGCCGGAGAAACCTACTTCCGACAGTCAGCCTCTAGATGGGTGATCTTCAGGTTAAAGACTGGACGGCGTTCATTATAAACATTATCGACGCCGAGAAGAAAGTCAAGGACGTCCGACTCTTAGGCATACAGACCCCTGTCACCGACAATAGGGGGAGATGTCCTAACAACAACAACGGCTGCAATAACATCCGCAAGGGAAAAGGGAAGCAAGCCTTGGTCGCCAACTTAACCAAAAAGCCGAAGCAAAACTAGGCGAAAGCTCCAAAACCAAAGAAGACTTACTCTTTCGAAAATGATGATGTCATGCCCATCTTTGATATGCTGACGAAGGAAGAAAAACTTTGGCTCCCCGATGTCAGACGCCAGCCGAAAGCGACAGACATAAATAACCCGAAGTACTGTCACTTCCACAGGTATGTCCACCATGCAACGTGGGAGTGTTACACATTGAAGTGGTACATCCAGTGCTTGATCGATACCAAAGCTCTCTCATTGGACTTTGATGACGTAACAGTTGCCGCCAACATGGTATCCCTCCAGATCGACAACTTTCCCGTAACAGAATTCCAGGACGAAGTCACACCGATCCCTAGGGCAACAATTAAGGTATTCAATCTTTCACCAGGTCGCGACCAAGCAGCCGGGCTGACACCTCTTACTATGCCTCGAGACGAGATCATGTGGGTCCACCCGAATCTGGTCCCAGACTTGACGCAACAAGCAATGCTTCCCGTCGTCAAGCCTAAAACACAAAAAACCAAGTCCTGCCGTATGGTTTCTCCCACCGCTGAGGAGGCCTGGGCAGGGGCAACCAGGTCAGGCCTTGCCTACCAGCGAGATTATGAAGCTCCCGACGTCCATGCGATCCAACGTCCACGCGACCTTCCAGCCATGCGGCCAAGAGTACTTCTTCCTCCATGCTTCTTATTCAAAGTATTCCAAACTTATCAGTTTAATTTTTTTGAAGGGGGTCTTGTAGAAGCATAAAAAATATGCATCCAAGCAACCCTGTGCCCTAAAACAAAAACTTAGAGGAGATCAGGACGCAGAGTCTCCATGCGGCCAAGAAAGACGACATCCATGCGTCCCCAATCAGCTAAAGCAGTTTGGCCGTAGAAGGACCTAACGTGGCATCCCGTCAGCAGAATCGTCTCTGATACAGAATCCTGACGAAAATGATTTTCTAATTTTCTCAAAGACGTGAACAAACTAAACGACAAAAGTCTCACGTCAGCACAGAACTTCACTCTCGATGGACGTGCAGCGCTGCGTGTACAGCATAACTGGCCTCATGCGGCTCCATGCATCCCAGGATCCATTCGATCCCATGCGTCTCTGGTCCCATGCGTTCTAGACTCCATGCATCCCATGCTTTCCTGACCCCATGCGTCCCAGGTTCCAGGCGGTCCTATGCATCTCTGGCCCCATGCGTCCCATACTCCTTGCGTCTCATGCGTCTCTGGCCCCATGCGTTCCATACTCCATACGTTCCATACGTCTCTGGCCCTATGCATCCTAGACTCTATGCGTCTCATACGTCTCTGGCCACATGTGTTTCAGACTCCATGAAGACCAAATCTTGATGTTATGACAAGAGTGATTCTCTCCAACTAAGTGCGGACTATGTATTAAGATAAGCAAGTCACACCCCCAAAGGATGAGAACCACCCAGATCTTCAACAATGAAAAATACTAACAAGCGCCTGCGTGGCAGCTTGGCCTGCTCACGGTTACAGTTGTATCCTATTAAGAAGGGACATGTGGCACCCTCCAACACCCATGCGACCCAACATATGCGTGCCCAGGGATAACTATAAATAGTAGGGTACCACGCACATACAAGAGGTGGGCTATCAGTGAATCTACAGTCAAGCAAGAGAGAAGAACTTCCTCCTCCTGCATCGGATCATCCACGGAGTAAAGAGAGTTGCTACACTCATAACCCTCCATCGCCACTCCCCAGAAAACAAATTAGTACTTATATTGTCTGCCTATGACCTCTTTATACTCAATTTTCATTTTTTTAATTAAATCAAACTCTGTAAACACGATTTTTTTCAGAAATTAAAAATAAATTTTCTAGATTTTTTCAAAAATTTTAACTAATCATAATAAATATTTTTCTGAAATTAATTTATTTTGTGCTTTTATTAATTATTAAAATATTATAAAAATAATATTTTTGAGTGTAAAATAAATAAATAGACATAGTGTAATTTTTTCTGGAATTTATTGTGCCCAAAAACTATTTTTAAATAGCTAAAAATACAAGTTTTAAATAAACCAAAACAAACCGGATTAAACCCAGTTGAACCGAACCGGTTTAATAATAAACCAACCCAACGGAACTGGACCAACCCCTAACGGGTCGGATCTAGACCCGACCCGTAACCCGTACCCGAACCCATTAACCCTAATAATTGCTACAGTAACTACCGAAACCCCCGACTCACCGTCTCCCCTCCCCGGCCGTTTCTCCGCCTGCCGCTCCGCCTCCTCCGCCGTTCACCCGCTCCTCGCGTCGCTCCACCTTCCAAAATGCCGCCGCTTCTCCTTTCCGGCCTCCCTATAAAACCCGCCCTTTCACCACCGTCAACCATCAACCCCACCACCACGACACGCCGACCGACCCCACCGCTGTTCTCTTCAGCCACCGTCGAGCCCCTGCCTCCGCACCGCCACTTCCCTGCCTCCCCGAGCTTCTTCAGCCTCCGCCGCTCCGGTGACAAGACCCCGCAGCCGCAATTCGACGATCCCGACTCCCCGGCCACCCGAGTCTCAAGCGAACCCCGATCCACCCCGAGCTCCTCTCCGCCGTGACCTCGACCTCCGGCGACGAGTCTCCCCAGCGACGCCAGCTCCGGCAACCTCACTGAGCAGCCCAGCAGCCACCGCAGCTCCGCCACCGGCGAGCTCCGTCACCCCGCAGTCGTTGTGCCTCGTCGTGCCATCTTGTCACAAACAACATACGTCATCGAGGTAATCGTCTTCCCACACGCGTAATTCCCTGTCCGGAGATCCGTATCTCGTTCTGTCGAATCCTACGCATAGCTGCGTGACCCCCTCGAAACTCGTGTAAATAGTTTGGGGTATCGTGTCCTGTGTTGATCGTAAACTGCGACGCAAAAACAGGAAAAAAACTTCCCAATTTTTGAAAATTCAGAATTTGGCCCGAACTCACAAGTTCATGGCCGATTTAATCCCAACCTGGTTAATATTTTCAAAATTTACCTGAACAGTAATTTAGACCGTATAACCGAGATTAAAACCCTATTTTTAGTTTAATTTATGGTGCTGTAGTTTATAATTAATTTGCGGGTGAAAATGACCAAAAACTTGGAATTTAAAACCCTGATTTTCCCGGAACTGGGTGCGCCCCGCTAAACGATGCAACTTGGTCGTGTGCAAATTTATCGAAAGGTGCGTACCATCAATACAGACGTATGGAATTTCACGAAAGTTGATTTGGATGTGCGTGCACACCGGAATCAACGCGTATCCGTCGACAACATCCCGTATCGGCCATGTTCTGAAACTCATTGTAACTTTGTGTGTGCTTGTCGTTTCGAAACGAAACTTACGCCATCGGACTCATAGCAATACGCTGGTCCTGTGACCCAAGTTTGGTTCAATTCTGAGAACGTTGACAAAATCCCGTATCATGGGCCCCACGGCTCCACTTGATGGACGATTTTGTAATCGGCTCATCGGAATCCAATTATGGACATTCTGTTGGGTTCGTATCGTCGTTCTGGACTTGTAAACACTAAGTTTGACAAATTTGGAGAACTTTTTCTCTGACATATTTTCGGTGCGAAGTGGGCCACATGTGGACCCCGCTTTGACCGGAAACTGTCAATTTTGCCCTTGTGTCCAAATTGCACTTATGGACAGGCAATTCTAGCTATTTGATATCTTCTAAAATGGATGGTAGTATTTATTTCAGCAACCAGAGGAGTACTTGAAGATCTCACTATTGTCGGAGCAGCAGTTGGAAACCAAATCCCAGGCAAGTGTACCTTGCCATACTTGCAGCATTTGTATTATATTATTTCCTTGATTTATTTATATGATGTATCTGTTCAACCTAAGACCGTGTGACATTGCTTAGCGTCCGAATAATATTCGGGTGTCGACGCCGTACGCGGAGTCGTGTAACGTCACTAGAGATTGATATCGTGACCCTATATATCTTCGTGCTTGCATTATCAAGTACGTCATACCATAGGACACTTGACACTGTTCATGAGACAGAATCTTTCTGAGATATTCATGGTGATTCTGTATAGGTTACAGGATTCGTGACATAGATATTATATATACTTAACTATCATTATGACTCGCTGTATTAATTAGAGGTCATGATCTTGCGTGACATGGACATGAGACGTCGTGGACATGAGACGTGTGATTACATTTGGTGGGGAGAGACACACAGGCTATAGGTTGATTATATTATTACGGTGCCATAGCCACGCCGAGCTAGGCTCCTACATGATATCACTGCTACCGGCTCCCCGACACAGAGCTTGTAGTAGTATCAGCCTGAGTTCTAGTGATGCTCTCATTTTGCATATCACATAGCTGGTTATATAGTTTGCCCTCTTGATTCATTTTATATACTGTATTTATTTTGGCTTGAGTTATTCTTGTACCTTGCTATGTTCTCTGAGGACCTGGAATCCGGATTATGTCTCCAGGTTTAGCAGAGGAGATCTACCACGAGGTGTACGGGATAGGAGCAGACATTAGAGCAGTACCAGAACCCGAGGACAAGGTGATCGTCGAGGATTTCTCCTGAGTATCTGGTTTATTATACTCAGTTATTTCTATTGTTGACTCTTACTTCCTGCTTATTGAACTGTTGTATCAAACTCATTATCGGGTTGTTCCCCGAGACTTTTTATTGAGATTTGTTGGATATATTTGATCTTGATTATTCTGACATTTATTTTGTGATTATCTGCTGTGGATTAGATTAGTATCATAGACTTTTATAGTTATTTTACAGCTTAAGTACACCCTGATGGGTCCATTAAATTGGGTTTGCCCATCGGTGTGTGCTGTTGGCTATTGCCACGTGTCTAGTCCCTCGATATTTTGGGACTGGGGCATGGCATGGTTTTTGTGGTGGCCCATGCAGGTCAACGACTAAATTGTTTCGGTTTCAACTAAGGAACCGAGCAAGCCTGCGACAAGGATAAGATAAGTTATAGGATCTCATCCACTTGATTGAATCGTTCTTGATCTCTATATCGGATTCGAATTTCTTGACTTGTATCCTGCCTTGATTCCTCTGTGCGGCTCTTATAGTTTATTTTGGATGCAGAGTAATGGATCCACCAGCAAGCAACGAGACTCCCGCAGGATCACCACAAGGGATGCCGACGCTATGCTACGCTACGCTACGCTTGATCTCTATATCGGATTCAAAAATTGTTCCCAAGTCTGGTCTTTGCCGACGCTACGCTCGATAGATTCCCACCAGTGATGGGCGTTGCCTAAGAGTTGAGCTCTTACGGCAGTCATCCACAGGTCGGGGGTAAGTTGCGAGCCTTCTAGCAGCATTTCTGTATTGGAGATCCAGTCGGAGATCTCCTCTGGGATTTTGCTGCCTTTAAAGGTTTTCGGGTTCATCTGGCGGAAACCTTTGACTGTGCCCACTGTTTGGACAGGTGCTGGTGCTGGGGCAGTGGTTCTCTCCAAAGCCGTCATCAAGGTCTATCTCAAGGCCTCAGTCTGTTGCCATTGAGTTTGCAACATAGCTTGGAGGAACTGAAACATCTGAGGTTGGCCCTCAAGCTGGGGAAGGAAGGGCTGGAGGGGGAGGCAAAGGTGTCTCCGCCTGCGGGGTTTGCCCTTCATGATGGGCTGGTGTTCCTGTCTGGGCAGGATTCTGGGGAAGGTATGGAGTCGTTGGGTAGACCAGCATCCTTCTCGGGGATGGGTCTCTCGGGGTGGATGGGGTTCCTTGGACATCGGGCGAGGGGTCTGTTGCTTGGTCAGCCCCATCAATCGTATGTCCTCCGGGTATGTCCATATTTCTGAAGAAAATAGAATAATTAGAAAAACACAAGAAAATAATAATTGATAATCAAACAGGATGCAAAATTTTTGATGAAGTCAGTATGGATAAGACCTAGTATTTCTATCCTATTGCAGGCTTGCTGGGCATGTCATCATACCACTAGCAAATACGATGACCTGCATGGGCCACCACTAAAACCATGTCACGCCCCAGTCCCAAAATGTAAGGAACTAGGCCACGTGGCATTGGCCAGCTGACACGTCACTAAGGGTTTAATCCATTTTTTATGGACCCAAAGGAACGTGCTACGCTGTCCTAAAATACTACAAGTCTAGTACAGGCGAGTCTATCTCATCCACAGAAAATGTCAGGAAATAGTGCTGAATATATATAATGCTGAGTCTGAAAATGTCATATTACACATCTTGTGGGAACAAACCCACTGTCAAAATATAATAATAGTACAGAAAATAAGATAGACTGAGCATCATCTATCTAGCAAAACATCTCCATCGCCAAGAGAGCATCTCCTAGAATCAGGTAGATTCTGATGGTGTCTCTTCCAATTCTTCCTCGGTGGCATGCCTAGTCTCCTGTCCTGGACCATACACCGTGGGATAGTAGGCCTCGTCTAAATCTGGAAGGAAACCAGGTCCTCAGTGGGACATAACAAGATACAGAAAAATAACATGCCATGTATGTAAATACTGAATAAATAAATAAATACAGGGCGCTAACCATCTAAGTGAAATGCAAGTAAAGACCTTGTAGTACGCATGGGAATGTGTAGGCTTGACATATGCTGACTTAATTCACCAATCGTGTTGACTGGCTAGAATATGTGTCATATGCCCCCGGACACACGGGTAGCTCTGCAATCGACCATCTCCGAGGAGCATGGT
Source organism: Iris macrosiphon (assembly GCA_036927795.1). Lineage (NCBI taxonomy): Eukaryota > Viridiplantae > Streptophyta > Magnoliopsida > Asparagales > Iridaceae > Iris > Iris macrosiphon. The sequence goes on from JAYESA010000005.1 coordinate 271,615,377, forward strand.
ACGAAGGATAAAAGACTCATGGAGGGGGTGTCCCATACATCTACTAGTTATCTTTCCCGCCCAATGTAGCTAAATGCCAAGTCGTACTTTTCCTGAGTTTTCCTGATTGTGCTAAGCCGTGATGCGTGTCACACGTACTGGTAGCTAATCAAATACGCAGCTCGCATCCCAATATGTATTGCAACCATGTTGCGTGTTCCCGTGGTAGGGTCTAGGAGGATATTAAGATACCCTCACAGATGTTGGTAGGTCTAAAAAGACTAAGCTAATTATGCTACAAGTCAACGTATCTGTTGACTGTACCTGAGGCAATCTCAGGTACTCACAGTTATATGGAATTTAGGAAAAATATAGCATATAACAACATTTTAATTTAGACAGTAACTTGGCAAGGTATACTTGCCTACTCCCTGATAGTGTTGGAAACTTGATTTCACAGTCAAGTTTGAGGGTGCTTGTGACAGGGGGTCACTGGCTGTGCTGGAGATGTTTTCTGTTAAAACATACAGGGTTCGTGAATATCAGGGGTATAATATAACAATATATTCACTTATATAAATATATACATATAAGACAAATAAATATATAATATAGAGTACACATATATATATATAGAGTATATATATACATTTAGCTATAGTATATATAGTAGTATATATATTTATATAGTATATATATATATAAAGAAAAGAAATTGCAAGAAGTGGAATTACATATATTTATATACTGTATATCTAGTATATATTAGATATATAATATAAATATATGTATATATATTACATATATATATAATACATATATATATAATACATATATAGTTAAATGAAAAAGACAGTGCAGAATGTAAATACATATATAAATACTATATTATCCAGTATTATATTATATAGTACATATATATATATATATAGATAATATATATATATATATATATATATATATATATATATATATATATATATATATATATATATATAATAAAAAGAAAGACTGTGCAGGAAATGTAAATATACATATATATATATATATATATATATATATGCTGTATTATCCAGCATTAAATATATAATATATAGATAATATATATATATATAGATATATATATAATATATATATATATATATATATATACATATATAAAAAGGAAAAAAAATGCAAGAATTAAAACATATATATATATATTAGTACATAGTAATAAATAAAATTGAAAGGCATATGTATATATATACATAAATAATATATGTATATATATAATAAAAGCTAAACATAAATATATATATATATATATATATATATATATATATATATATATATATATATATATATATATATATATATATATATATAAGAAAGAAAGAAAAATATATATGTATAATTACAATATATATATATACTTATATATATATATACATAATGTATATATTAATAACAATAATAATAATAATAATTTTATATATATATAAAATATATATATATAGAGAATACATATATATAAGTATGTATATACATATATATATACTTACATATATATTACATAAATAATAAATAAATAAATAAATAAATAAAAACAGAATTTAAAAGATGCATAAATACATAATATACATATATATACATATATAATATACTGTATTTAATATATATATAGATATATATATAATTATATAATTATATATATATATACTTAGATATTACATAAATAATAAATAAATAAATAAATAAATAAATAAAAACAGAATTTAAAAGATGCATAAATACATAATATACATATATATACATATATAATATACTGTATTTAATATATATATAGATATATATATAATTATATAATTATATATATATATATATATATATATATATATATATATATATATATATATATATATATATATATATATATATATATATATATATATATATATATAATAAAAATAAAAAAATGCAGAAAGTAAATACATATGTATATACTGTATATTTACAGTATTTAATATTAATATTAATATTAATATAATATTAATTACATATAATAGTATATATTAATATATATATATATATATATATATATTAATATATATAAATATATACATATATATACATAGATATATACATATATACATACATATACTTAAATATACGTATATACGTATAGAGAGGGTGGGGGGGGGGGGGGGTATACCTACTGACAGGGGGGACCCACGGCTGGTCGCCGGCGGGAGGTCGGTGGCAGAGCCGACGGCGGCCGGCCGGAACAGTAGCTGCAGCAGCAGCTGCAGTCAGCAACAGCAGTAGCAGTTTGCAGCAGTGACAGCGGCGGCTGCGGCGGCGGAGGCGGAGGTGCAGGGCGTCGGGACGGCGGAGGAGGGGGCGGCGAAGGGTTCGGGGGAGGTGGCGGTGGTCAGAGGCGATGGAGGCGGCCGTTCGAGGAGGTCGGGGTGGCTCGGGGGAGGTGTGCAGGGTGAGTCGGTGGAGGGTTGCGGGGGAGCTGCCGGCCGCTGAGGGTGTCGTGGGGCGGAGGGGAAGTGGTGGTCGGGTAGAGGGGGTCGGGACGAGTCAAACGGTGGGGGTGGTGGTGGTGCACGGTGGTCGGAGACGGTGGTGGGGGTGGTTCGGGTGGTGGTGGCTGTGGGTGATGGTGTTGGGGGAGTTGGCTTGCGGGGGCTGCCTACGGCGGAGCAGGCGGCCGGAGGGGGTGAGGCTTGGCCGGAGGGGAGGTGGGGTAAGGGCGAGGGCTTCGCCGGAGTTGGGTGGCCGGTGGTGGCGGAGGGAGGTGGCTGTGAGGGTTTGAAGAGAGGGGGGGGGTCGGGTTTTATAGGTTTAGGGGGAGTGGCAGGGTTGTAATTAAGGGGAAGTTTAGGGGCTTTTTGGGTATTTTGATTTTTAGGATATTTATGCAGCCATTTGTGGGTCCCACATGACACGTGAACGGTCCACATTCACCAGCCAATGAGGTGATGCCACCTCACACTGGAAATTTGCATAAAAACCCCTAAAATTTCCTAAATTGCAAATAGGTCCCAAATTTGATATTTTGCGTAATTACGTAATTTGTCTGATAAAATACCCTGTTCCCAGAAAATACTAAAATGCTCAGAATTGAGAGGGAAAAGCTGTGGGAGGGTCCTGAGGGGGTGGGGGTGAGTCTGGGCAGGGGCAGGGCCTGGTTTACTGGTGATACGGGTCATCGTATTTATTATTTAATAAATACTGCGCACGGTGTTCTCTAATTATTTAGAGGTAGGTAGGGCCATAATTTTATTACGGTGTCAATATACTAATTGTAGTATATTCTAAGTAGAATATTATCGTATTTTTGTCTGGGTAAAACAGGTGCCTGTTGGTCCTCAATCTCTAGGGGTACAGAGATGGGCAAAGAGCAAGAAATAAAATAGAAATTAAATACGGACTTTTGTAACGATATTTGTGCGTCTCAAACGAGGCTCAAAATAAAGTATCTGAGAGTTGCACAAAATTCAGGAAAATAGTTTAACAAGTCTAGGGCAGGTATGTGAATTTGTTTGGAAATTACAGCTAGTGTAATGCTCTAATTAATTTATGTGAAGTATAGGTGCACAATCAATAGGATATGTAAACAAAATAATTTTTAAAAAGTTACAGAAATTCTAATTAGTTAAAAGTAATCCTAAATTACTGAAATCTGGTCGAGGGAGTTTACAATCTACCCTCCTTAGAATATTTTGTCCTCGAAATAAAAACAGACATATAATAAAATGAAAGATTGATTTGAAATATTAGGACATACCCTAGTTTGGAAATAGATGGGGGAAACGCTGTCGAATATCCTCCTCTCGTTCCCAGGTTGATTCACCTGGTGCATGATGTCTCCATGCAACACGAACTAGAGGGATAGTCTGGCCTCGCAACACCTTCTCGCTACGATCTAGGATCTCTACCGGTTCCTCCTGGTACGATAGGCTTGGGCCGACAGTGATTTCTGAATGGTTCAGTACATGACTTAGGTCTGGAATGTACCTCCTTAGCTGAGATACGTGGAAGACGTCATGTACTCCTTCCAGGGTCTGAGGTAGGGCTAGCTTGTAGGGAACTTCTCCGATGCGTTCTAATACATCGAAGGGTCCAATGTACCTTGGACTCAGCTTTTCTCTTCCTCCAAATCTGATAGTACCTCGGGTGGGTGAGATTCTTAAGAACACATGCTCTCCCACTTGGAACTCTAGAGGTCGTCGATGAACGTTGGCCCAGTGCTTCTGTCTGTCTTGTGCAGCTCGTAGGTGTCCTTGTATCTTCTTTACTTTCTCCACCGTACGAACAACCAGTTCTGGTCCCAAGATTTGTCTTTCGCCAACATCGCTCCAACATACTGGGGAACGACATTTTCTGCCATACAAAGCTTCAAAGGGAGCCATTTGAATGCTCGCTTGATAGCTATTGTTGTAAAAAAATTCCACCAGGTGCAGATGATCTTCCCATGATCCGCTGAAATCAAGCATGCAGGCTCTTAGCATATCTTCAAGTGTCTGGATGGTGCGTTCTGATTGGCCATCTGTCTGCGGGTGGTACGAGGTGCTGAACTTAAGGCGGGTACCAAGACTTTCTTGCATACTTCGCCAAAAGTAAGATGTAAACCTCGTATCTCTGTCAGACACTATGCTGACTGGTACTCCATGCAGTCGCACTATCTCCTTCATGTACATGTCCGCCAAGACTTCTGTAGATTGTCCGACTCTGAAAGGTAAGAAATGAGCAGTCTTTGTGAGTCTATCTACAATCACCCATACAGCATTACGACCACTGGGACTCCTTGGGAAGTCCGTAACAAAGTCCATCGTAATGTGTTCCCATTTCCACTCGGGTATTGGGAGGGGTTGAAGTAGACCTGCTGATCTCTGATGTTCAGCCTTGACTTGCTGACACACCAGGCATTTTGCCACAAAGCGTGCTATCTCTCGCTTCATTCCATGCCACCAGTAGTATTGTCGCAGATCTCTGTACATCTTTGTGCCTCCAGGATGTATAGAGTATGTTGAGCTGTGAGCTTCTGACATCAGCTCCTCACGAAGTTCTCCATTTGGAACATAAAGACGTTCTCCACATCTTAGAGTCCCATCTTTGTGTATGCGGCATCCTGTCTGGATTCCAGCCTCTGTTCTTTGGCGAAGCCTCTGAAATCTTGCATCTGTTGGCAGTGCAGCTTTGATTCTTTCGACCAATGTTGATTGTAGTTGGTAGTTTGACAATTGGCCGTCAATTCCTGGCATAATGACCGTTATTCCCAACTTTTTTAGATCTCTCAATAGACCTGGTTGGGTGATCATAAAGAATGCCGAGGGTCTATGCTTAGTGCATCAGCTACTACATTAGCCTTTCCTGGATGGTACTACAGATCTATCTCGAAATCCGTCATCACTTCGAGCCATCATCTTTGTCTCAGGTTCAGGTCCTTCTGAGTGTAGACATATTTCAGGCTTTTGTGATCGGTGAATATCTCCACTCGTTCGCCGTATAGATAATGTCTCCATAGCTTCAGGGCGAAGATGACTGCGGCAAGCTCCAAGTCGTGAGTGGGGTAATTCTTCTCATGAGTCCTCAGTTGTCTTGAGGCATAAGCTACAACCTTCCCATGTTGCATTAAGACACAACCCAATCCTTTTCCGGATGCATCGCTATAGATTACGAAACCTCCGGATCCAGATGGTATAGTCAAAATGGGGGCAGTAGTCAGACGCTTCTTCAGCTCGTTGAAAGCTGTCTGGCACTTTTCAGACCAGATGAACTCCTGATCCTTGCGGGTAAGACGGGTAATTGGCTCCGCGATTCTTGCAAAGTTTTCTACGAACCTCCGGTAATATCCGGCAAGTCCTAGAAAGCTTCTCACCTCTGAAACGTTGGTCGGAGTTGGCCATGTCTCCACAGATGAGATTTTTGCTGGGTCCACCGAGATGCCTGTAATGCCCCGTTCCCCCTATTCGGGGAGCGCGGCCAAGAAATACTTACGACCGTCCGAACGGGACAGATTGAATTAAGATCCTTTCCTCGTTATGGATTGGCTTCTTCGGAATCAGGTCCCATATACGATGGATTGTGCCTCGAGGATGGACTCGGCGGCAGAGTCGAGAGGGGCCTTTCCGTTGCGTTGGTTTCTTGTCCGTTTTTGTGCCGCTTGGATGCTTTCTTGTTGGTTTTATGACTTGCGTTTTCTTGAACGGTTTCAATGGATTTCATTGCTTTCGTTCTTAGGATTTCGCATTTCGTATCGAGCCTTGGAGACCGAAGCAGGAGGTATTGATCATCCGTTGGTGCGTGCAGGTGATCGTGTAGACGACGCGCGAGCGGAGTCTTAGGGGTCTCTCCTTCTTCTTCCTATTCAACCAAACTTGTGAGTGGCTCTATTTCGATAAGCACCTTCTTTCCAAGGGCTCCGTTCATAATAAAACTGACTCAGTTGGGCATTCAATCAAACGATACCAATTAAGTAACAAGTTGGATAACAAGATAAGATAAGAAGTAGGCTTGGAACACCCATTGCTTGTCATACAAAACCTTGCATAAATTCATTGATGCATGCATGTTCGTTGGGTGTTTAATGGGTTGGTATTTATTGATAGTTCAAAGTGTTCTTCTATAAACTGCTGCATGTTATTTCATATAACTGTTGGTTGATTGTAATAGTACAGTAAAGCAGTTTCGTACATGATGTTCTTTAAATGGCTAGTAAGTAAATCTATGAGGTAGAGTCATAGAAATGGTTATGGGAATTCTTGTGCACAAGGGATCCAGGTTCCTGCGAGCGGTTACCGGGGCACTGGGCCGTTTCGACCCGGGCGGAATCTACTTTCTTAGTCCTGGGAGCGGGGAATTGTAGCGGGGCTAGCTACCCGCGCTGCAAGCGTCGCCGCCAGCCCAGACTAAACCCATGATGGCTCCTAAACAACAAAGAAAGATGTTGTATATATTTAAACTGTGCAGACTAACTATGTCTTCGTGACAGGGAAGGCTATGGTAAGTTGTACAGGTGGTTCAGACGGGACAGGTAAAGTCACCGAACGGTGGCATGTTAAGTTATGTTATTTTGTTCTTGCATATCTGCTAAATGAAATCTGAACTAGGCAAGAATAGAAACCCACCTAAGAACATAATTGTAGCATACTCATTAGATCTCATCTCATGAGCTTGGTAAAGTTGAGCAGCTAGCCTTCACCAGTACTTTCCGAAGTACTGACCCTCGTTGTAGCAGGTTCCCCGGCGCAAGGCAACGCGGCGAGGAGCTGAAGTTCTCTCCGAACTTTTGGGATCCTTGGCGGTTCGTGGCCAAGACTTTTGGAGGCTCAAGCTAGAAGCCTTTCACTCTCTCCGTTGCTGAATATCGCTAAGGCGATGGTGCTTACTCGCACCCAAGGTGGTTTTGCGTTTGTGAATCTATGTAAAGGGACATAATGTATGGATCGGCTATCTCATTTTGCGTCCAAGTTTGTAAGCCCGTGGGGCATTTTATACTTTTGAGTCAAGCGATGTAAAAAGATGTTCATTATGAATAAAAGAGAAACTTTTCTATGCCTCAACCTTGTGTTATCTTATATGTCTACTCTGTTGCATTGTTCTAAAGAATATCCTTATGCCTAAGGCCTTGTGCACGCGCGCCCTACGCATGCACGGCATCACGCCCGGGGGACGATTATCGATTAGCCAAAATCGGGGCGTGACAATGCCTTCTCCTGTGATCACATGTCCCAGAAAAGCGACACGATCAAGGAAGAAGTCGCACTTGCTTAGTTTAGCATAAAGGCTCTCACGTCTCAACGTCTCTAGCACTAGTCTCAAGTGCTCCTCGTGGCTTTTTGAATACACCAAGATGTCGTCGATGAAGACTACCACGAACTGGTCTAGATATTGGTGGAAGACTCTGTTCATCAGGTTCATAAATACGGCTGGTGCATTAGTCAGTCCAAAAGGCATCACCAGGAACTCGTAATGACCATAGCGAGTCCTGAATGTTGTCTTTGGAATGTCTTCTCACCGTACCTTGACTTGATGATAGCCAGATCTCAAGTCTATCTTTGAGAATACCACAACTCCCGTCAGTTGATCGAACAGGTCGTCAATTCGCGGCAAGGGGTACTTGTTTTTGATTGTCAAAGCGTTGAGGGCTCTGTAATCAATACACATTCGATATGTTCCATCCTTTTTGGGTACAAACAACACTGGTGCTCCCCAGGGTGATGCACTAGGACGAACAAATCCCTTGATTTGCAATTCTTCAAGTTGCAGCTTCAGTTCGTCAAGTTCCTTCTTCGCCAGTCGGTACACATTTGAGGATACCGGTGCAGCTCCGGGTATCAGCTCAATAGTGAACTCTACTTCTCTGTCAGGCGGTAGGCCTGGCAATTCCTCCGGGAATACGTCTTCGAATTCTGCAACGAGTGCTGGAAGTTCTATCTCCATTGCCATGTAAGCTCTAGGAGTCTGGCCTACTCCTTGCTCGATGGTACCTCGTACGTATTCGAACTCCGGGTGTCCTGGTGGTCTAAAGATGATACTACCTTTTCGGCAGTCTAGGATAGCATTGTTCTGGATTAACCAGTCCATGCCTAAGACGACGTCAAAATTTGGCATTGGGAGTACCAAAAATCGCGCTCTTAGCTCTCTACTACAAACAACTATTGAACATGTTTCAATAATGTTGGTAACTGGAACAATACCTCCTCCAGTAAGAATTTTCCAGTACTTGGGTAGCGGGGAAGTGATTAGTTTGTGCATGGCTACGAAACTACTAGATATGAATGACAGGGTAGTGCCGGAATCAAATAATACGGTTGCAGGTAATGATGCAACTAAAATGGTACCTGCGATGGTTTCTTCTTCGGGTTCTTCGACAACTGCAGCTAAAGCAAAGGCTTGCCCATGCCTTTGTCCTCCGGATTGTTGTCTGGCCTTGAACTGGCTCTCCTGAGTGGCCAGAGGTGGTCCCTTTTGATATCCTCCAGATGTCGAAGGATGTGTACCTCCTGTTGAGGTCTGCGTCTTCTGGCCTGGGGCTCCATTTTTGCGTTGTGGACAGTCCCTAGCCATATGTTGGCTAGCTCCACATACTAGGCAGAGTCCTTTCTTCTTTTTGCAGTCATTGATATAATGTCCCTTCTTGCCACAAAAGTGACAAGTCGGGAGCTCCTTCTTCTGGTAGGGCCCTGTCGTCTGTTGCGTCTGATTTTGTGGACGACGGATAGGGCCTCCTGCTCCTTGCTGGTTTTTGGCCGGGAAGGTTGGATTAGAGCGTCTTGCTCCTCGGCCAATTGCTTCTTGCACCCTCGCTTCTGTAAGAACCTCCTCGTAGGAGATCCTTGCCTGAGTTGTCGTATACCTTTGGAGCTCGTAGGTGAGGCCGTGGTGGAATCTTTTGGCCTTCTCCAGTTCGTTTGGTATCAAGATGGCACCGAAACGACTCAGTCTGCTGAACTCTGCGTCGTAGGCGGCGACAGTCATATTTTTTTGTTCCAAGTGCAGGAACTGGGAGTACAAGGCATCTCGGACTGTTGCTGGGAAGTATTTGGCGTTGAAGTGCTCCAAAAATTATTCCCAAGTCTGGTCTTTGCCGACGCTACGCTCGATAGATTCCCACCAGTGATGGGCGTTGCCTAAGAGTTGAGCTCTTACGGCAGTCATCCACAGGTCGGGGGTAAGTTGCGAGCCTTCTAGCAGCATTTCTGTATTGGAGATCCAGTCGGAGATCTCCTCTGGAATTTCGCTGCCTTTAAAGGTTTTCGGGTTCATCTGGCGGAAACCTTTGACTGTGCCCACTGGTTGGACAGGTGCTGGTGCTGGGGCAGTGGTTCTCTCCAAAGCCGTCATCAAGGTCTGTCTCAAGGCCTCAGTCTGTTGCCATTGAGTTTGCAACATAGCTTGGAGGAACTGAAACATTTGAGGTTGGCCCTCAAGCTGGGGCATCAGGGCAGGAAGGGCTGGAGGGGGAGGCAAAGGTGTCTCCGCCTGCGGGGTTTGCCCTTCATGATGGGCTGGTGTTTCTGTCTGGGCAGGATTCTGGGGAAGGTATGGAGTCGTTGGGTAGACCAGCATCCTTCTCGGGGATGGGTCTCTCGGGGTGGATGGGGTTCCTTAGACATCGGGCGAGGGGTCTGTTGCTTGGTCAGCCCCATCAATCGCATGTCCTCCGGGTATGTCCATATTTCTGAAGAAAATAGAATAATTAGAAAAACACAAGGAAATAATAATTGATAATCAAGCAGGATAAAATTTTTTTGATGAAGTCAGTATGGATGAGACCTAGTATTTCTATCCTATTGCAGGCTTGCTGGGCATGTCATCATACCACTAGCAAATACGATGACCTGCATGGGCCACCACTAAAACCATGTCACGTCCCAGTCCCAAAATGTAAGGAACTAGGCCACATGGCATTGGCCAGCTGACACGTCACTAAGGGTTTAATCCATTTTTTATGGACCCAAAGGAACGTGCTACGCTGTCCTAAAATACTACAAGTCTAGTACAAGCGAGTCTATCTCATCCACAAAAAATGTCAGGAAATAGTGCTGAATATATATAATGTTGAGTCTGAAAATGTCATATTACACATCTTGTGGGAACAAACCCACTGTCAAAATATAATAATAGTACAGAAAACAAGATAGACTGAGCATCATCTATCTAGCAAAACATCTCCATCGCCAAGAGAGCATCTCCTAAAATCAGGTAGATTCTGATGGTGTCTCTTCCAATTCTTCCTCGGTGGCATGCCTAGTCTCCTGCCCTGGACCATACACCGTGGGATAGTAGGCCTCGTCTAAATCTGGAAGGAAACCAGGTCCTCAGTGGGACATAACAAGATACAGAAAAATAACATGCCATGTATGTAAATACTGAATAAATAAATAAATACAAGGCGCTAACCATCTAAGTGAAATACAAGTAAAGACCTTATAGTACGCATGGGAATGTGTAGGCTTGACATATGCTGACTTAATTTACCAATCGTGTTGACTGGCTAGTATATGTGTCATATGCCCCCGGACACACGGGTAGCTCTGCAATCGACCATCTCCGAGGAGCATGGTACGAAGGATAAAAGACTCATGGAGGGGGTGTCCCATACGTCTACTAGTTATCTTTTCCGCCCAATGTAGCTAAATGCCAAGTCGTACTTTTCCTGAGTTTTCCTGATTGTGCTAAGCCGTGAAGCGTGTCACACGTACTGGTAGCTAATCAAATACGCAGCTCGCATCCCAATATGTATTGCAACCATGTTGCGTGTTCCCGTGGTAGGGTCTAGGAGGATATTAAGATACCCTCACAGATGTTGGTAGGTCTGAAAAGACTAAGCTAATTATGCTACAAGTCAACGTATCTGTTGACTGTACCTGAGGCAATCTCAGGTACTCACAGTTATATGGAATTTAGAAAAAATATAGCATATAACAGCATTTTAATTTAGACAGTAACTTGGCAAGGTATACTTGCCTACTCCCTGATAGTGTTGGAAACTTGATTTCACAGTCAAGTTTGAGGGTGCTTGTGACAGGGGGTCACTGGCTGTGCTGGAGATGTTTTCTGTTAAAACATACAGGGTTCGTGAATATCAGGGGTATAATATAACAATATATTCACTTATATAAATATATACATATAAGACAAATAAATATATAATATAGAGTACATATATATATAGAGAGAGTATATATATACATTTAGCTATAGTATATATAGTAGTATATATATTTATATAGTATATATATATATATAAAGAAAAGAAATTGCAAGAAGTGGAATTACATATATTTATATACTGTATATCTAGTATATATTAGATATATAATATAAATATATGTATATATATTACATATATATATAATACATATATAGTTAAATGAAAAAGACAGTGCAGAATGTAAATACATATATAAATACTGTATTATCCAGTATTATATTATATATATATATATATATATATATATATATATATATATATATATTATATATAATAAAAAGAAAGACTGTGCAGGAAATGTATATATATATATATATATATATATATATATATATATATATATATATATATATATATATATATATATGCTGTATTATCCAGCATTAAATATATATTATATAGATAATATATATATATATATATATATAGATATATATATATATATATATATATATATACATATATAAAAAGGGAAAAAAATGCAAAAATTAAAACATATATATATATATATTAGTACATAGTAATAAATAAAATTGAAAGGCATATGTATATTTATACATAAATAATATATGTATATATATAATAAAAGCTAAACATAAATATATATATATATATAGATATATATATATATAGATATATATATATATATATATATATATATATATATATATATATATATAAGAAAGAAAGAAAAATATATATATATAATTACAATATATATATATATATACTTATATATATATACATAATGTATATAGTAATAATAATAATAATAATAATAATTTTATATATATATAAAATATATATATATAGAATACATATATATAAGTATGTATATACATATATATATACTTACATATATATTACATAAATAATAAAAAAATAAAAAAAATAGAATTTAAAAGATGCATAAATACATAATATACATATATATACATATATAATATACTGTATTTAATATATATATAGATATATATATAATTATATAATTATATATATATATATATATATATATATATATATATATATATATATATATATATATTTATATATATTTATATATATTTATATATATTTATATATATAAATAAAAAAAATAAAAAAATGCAGAAAGTAAATACATATGTATATACTGTATATTTACAGTATTTAATATTAATATTAATATAATATTAATTACATATAATAGTATATATTAATATATATATATTAATATATATAAATATATACATATATATACATAGATATATACATATATACATACATATACTTAAATATACGTATATACGTATAGAGAGGGTGGGGGGGGGGGTATACCTACTGACAGGGGGGATCCACGGCTGGTCGCCGGCGGGAGGTCGATGGCGGAGCCGATTGCGGCCGGCCGGAACAGTAGCTGCAGCAGCAGCTGCAGTCAGCAACAGCAGTAGCACTAGCAGTTTGCAGCAGTGACAGCGGCGGCTGCGGCGGTGGAGGCGGCGGTGCAGGGCGTCGGGACGGCGGAGGAGGAGGCGGCGAAGGGTTCGGGGGAGGTGGCGGTGGTCAGAGGCGGTGGTGGCGGCCGTTCGAGGAGGTCGGGGTGGCTCGGGGGAGGTGTGCAGGGTGAGTCGGTAGAGGGTTGCGGGGGAGCTGCCGGCCGCTGAGGGTGTCGTGGGGCGGAGGGGAAGTGGTGGTCGGGTAGAGGGGGTCGGGGCGAGTCGAACGGTGGGGGTGGTGGTGGTGCACGGTGGCCGGAGACAGTGGTGGGGGTGGTTCGGGTGGTGGTGGCTGTGGGTGATGGTGTTGGGGGAGTTGGCTTGCGGGGGCTGCCCACGGCAGAGCAGGCGGCCGGAGGGGGTGAGGCTTGGCCGGAGGGGAGGTGGGGTAAGGGCGAGGGCTTCGCCGGAGTTGGGTGGCCGGTGGTGGCGGAGGGAGGTGGCTGTGAGGGTTTGAAGAGAGGGGGGGGTCGGGTTTTATAGGTTTAGGGGGAGTGGCAGGGTTGTAATTAAAGGGAAGTTTAGGGGCTTTTTGGGTATTTTGATTTTTAGGATATTTATGCAGCCATTTGTGGGTCCCAGATGACACGTGAACGGTCCACATTCACCAGCCAATGAGGTGATGCCACCTCACACTAGAAATTTGCATAAAAACCCCTAAAATTTCCTAAATTGCAAATAGGTCCCAAATTTGGTATTTTGCGTAATTATGCAATTTGTCTGATAAAATACCCTGTTCCCAGAAAATACTAAAATGCTCAGAATTGAGAGGGAAAAGCTGTGGGAGGGTCCTGAGGGGGTGGGGGTGGGGGTGAGTCTGGGCAGGGGCAGGGCCTGGTTTACTGGTGATACGGGTCATCGTATTTATTATTTAATAAATACTGCGCACGGTGTTCTCTAATTATTTAGAGGCAGGTAGGGCCATAATTTTATTACGGTGTCAATATACTAATTGTAGTATATTCTAAGTAGAATATTATCGTATTTTTGTCTGGGTAAAACAGGTGCCTGTTGGTCCTCAATCTCTAGGGGTACAGAGATGGACAAAGAGCAAGAAATAAAATAGAAATTAAATACGGACTTTTGTAACGATATTTGTGCGTCTCAAACGAGGCTCAAAATAAAGCATCTGAGAGTTGCACAAAATTCAGAAAAATAGTTTAACAAGTCTAGGACAGGTATGTGAATTTGTTTGGAAATTACAGCTAGTGTAATGCTCTAATTAATTTATGTGAAGTATAGGTGCACAATCAATAGGATATGTAAACAAAATAATTTTTAAAAAGTTACAGAAATTCTAATTAGTTAAAAGTAATCATAAATTACTGAAATCTGGTTGAGGGAGTTTACAAAGATCAACAGCAGATTCAACAAGAGACTATGCGTCACGAGGTGGAGAACTTAAGGAACAACCTAGTAATCGCGCTAGAGCAGGCAAACCTACCGGCTCGACGGCCATCGACGGGATCTATCACCGATTTTTGCCAGCTGAAGCCCCGCACCTTTTCTGGCAAAGAGGAGCCCATTGAAGTTCACGAGTGGCTCACAAATACTCAACACCAATTAGAAGCAGCTGAACTTCCAAGGGAACGTTGGATGACTGCCGTCCGGATGTAGTTTACTGACAATGCACATCACTGGTAGCTATCTGAGGAGACACGGCTCGGACCAGACCGAGTCACTTGGGAAAAGTTCTCTAGACTCTTTCAGGAGATGTACATTCTATCTATTGCTCGATCGGAACTTCGGGACAAGTTCAATTGCCTCACTCAAGACAATATGACAGTGGAAGAATATAATGCGGAGTTCATTTGTCTGAGTCGATTCGCCCCTACCATGATCCCGACAGAATAAGAGAAGGCTGAGAAGTTCTTCGACGGACTAAACTTTGAGCTACAGAGACTGATTGGCTATGTTGCACCTACTTCTTACTCGAACGTCCTTGCTGCAGCACGATGCATGGAGCGCGTCACCAGGAGAGAGTCCAACCTGAAGCAGCCTTTCACATCAGTACCAGCTAGAGCACTACAGGAAGAAGCTGCAAAGAGATCTCACATGCACTAACCACCCAGAGCATCTCCGTAGGCACTGCCTATCTGTCAATATTGTGGCAAGCGAGGCCATATTGAGAACGAGTGCAGACGCAAAATGAGATTATGTTTGATTTGTGGATCCAACCAACATTTAGCCAAGGAATGCCCTGAGCATCGAGAGGGAGCAACAATGGTAAACCGACAAGCTTTACCAGCACCGAGGCTAGCCTATCCAGCATTGAGAGCACCACAGAGGGGAGTTGAAGGAGTCATACCACCAGCTCCAGAAGGGTATCAGCCGAGGCCACCTTTGGTACCCCAGGCAGCACTCTTCCAGTAGGCTCAGCAACAGCAGAGGGTACTACCGCAAGGACGCGGACAAGCTTTTACGATGACCATGGAGAACGCGCAGACTCGCGGAGTAGCAAATGCGCGTAAGATTTAAGTTATTCATAGCTATCTATTCATATTATTGCTTTAGCACGTGCCTGTTAGTTCATGACCTTAGCCTTAAATCTAGTGTTTTGAACTTGTTAGTAATTGATAAGCTAGTTTTCCTCAGCTGTAGTTTTCTTTGCTCTAACCAGATTTCTTTACTCTTGAATTACCTAACTTTCATTGTCTAGAAAAATACTTTATTCCTTCCCTATGTGTTTTGCTTAACCCTCATTCTTCGATTTCTCCTTGATCAAGATTCTTTGTTTGAGTGTCGTGCTTTGAACATATTTTGCAACAGTGTCATCTCTTCTGACCGGTTACGTTTCGTTATTTTTGATTGCGAGGACGCAATTCTCTTAAGAAGGGTAGATTGTAAACACCCGAATTTTTCAGAAATTAAAGATAAATTTTCTGAATTTTTTTGAAATTTTTAACTAATTATAACAAATGTTTTTCTGAAATTAATTAATTTTGTGTTTTTATTAATTATTAAAATATTATGAAAATAGTATTTTTGAGTGTAAAATAAATAAATAGACATAGTGTAATTTTTTTGGAATTTATTGGACCCAGAAACTATTTTTAAATAGCTAAAAACACAAGTTTTAAATAAACCAAAATAAACCGGATTAAACTCAGTTGAACCGAACCGGTTTAATAATAAACCAACCCAACTGAATAGGACCAACCCCTAACGGGTCGGATCTGGATCCGACCCGTACCCGCAACCCGTACCCGAACCCATTAACCCTAATAATTGCTACAGTAACTACCGAAACCCCCGACTCACCGTCTCCCCTCCCCGGCCGTTTCTCCGCCTCCGCCGTTCACCCGCTCCTCGCGTCGCTCCACCTCCCAAACCGCCGTCGCTTCTCCTCCCCGGCCTCCCTATAAAACCCCGCCCCTTCACCACCGTCAACCCCACCACCACGACACGCCGACCGACCCCCACCGCTGTCCTCTTCAACCACCGCAGAGCACCTGCCTCCGCACCACCACTTCCCCGCCTCCCCGAACTCCTTCAGCATCAGTCGCTCCGGTGATAAGACTCCGCAGCCGCAGCCCGACAATCCCGACTCCCCAGCCACCCGAGTCTCAGGCGAACCCCGATCCACCCCGAGCTCCCCTCCGCCGTGACCTCGACCTCCGGCGACGAGTCTCCCCAGCGACGCCAGCTCCGGCGACCTCACTGAGCAGCCCAGTAGCCACCGCAGCTCCGTCGCCGGCGAGCTCCGTCACCCTGCAGTCGCCGTGCCTCGCCGCGTCGTCCTGTCACAAACAGCATACGTCATCGAGGTAACCGTCTTCCCGCGCGCGTAACTCCCTGTCCAGAGATCCGTATCTCGTTTTGTCGAATCCTACACGTAGACTGCGTGATCCCCTCGAAACCCGTGAAAATAGTTCGGGGTATCGTGTCCTGTGTCGATCGAAAACTGCGACGCAAAAACAGGAAACAAATTCCCAATTTCTGAAAATTCAGAATTTGGCCCGAACTCATAAGTTCATGGCCGATTTAATCCCAACCTGGTTAATGTTTTCAAAATTTACCTGAACAATAATTTAGACCGTATAACCGAGATTAAAATCCTATTTTTAGTTTAATTTATGGTGCTGTAGTTTGTAATTAATTCGCGGGTGAAAATGACCAAAAACTTGGTATTTAAAACCCTTATTTTTCCGGAACTGGGTGCGCCCCGCTAAATGAGGCAACTTGGTCATGTGCGAATTTCACCGAAAGATGCACACCATCAATACGGAAGTGTGAGATTTCACGAAAGTTGATTTGGATGTGCGTGCACACCGGAATCAACGCGTATCCGTCGACAACACCTCGTATCGGCCTTGTTCTGAAACTCATTGTAACTTTGTGTGTGCTTGTCATTTCAAAACAAAACTTGTGCCATCAGACTCGTACCAATACGCTGGTCCTTTGACCCAAGTTTGGTTCGATTCTGAGAACATTGACAAAATCCCGTATCGTGGGCCCTACGGCTCCGCTTGACGGGCGATTTTGTGATCGGCTCATCGGAATCCAGTTATGGACATTCCGTTGGGTTCGTATCGTCGTTCTGGACTTATAGACACTAAGTTTGATGAATTTGGAGAAATTTTTCTCTAGCACATTTTTTTGTGCAAAGTGGACCACATGTGGACCCCGCTTTGACCGAAAATTATCAATTTTGTCCTTGTGTCCAAATTGGACTTATGGATAGACAATTCTAGATATTTAATATCTTCTAAACTGGATGGTAATGTTTATTTCAGCAACCAGAGGAGTACTTGAAGATCCCACTATTGTCGGAGCAGCAGTTGGACACCAAATCCCAGGCAAGTGTACCTTGCCATACTTGCAGCATTTGTATTATATTATTTTCTTGATTTATTTATATGATGTATCTGTTCAACCTAGGACCGTGTGACATTGCTTAGCGTCTGAATAATATTCGGGTGTTGACGCCGTACGCGGAGTCGCGTAACGTCACTAGAGATTGATATCGTGACCCTATATATCTTCGTGCTTGCATTATCAAGTACGTCATACCATAGGACACTTGACACTGTTCATGAGACAGAATCTTCCTGAGATATTCATGTTGATTCTGTATAGGTTACATGATTCGTGACATAGATATTACATATGCTTAGCTATCATTATGACTCGCTGCATCAGTTAGAGGTCATGATCTTGCGTGACATGGACATGAGACGTCGTGGACATGAGACGTGTAATTACATTGGGTGGGAAGAGACACACATGCTACAGGTTGATTATATTATTACGGTGCCATAGCCACGCCGAGCTAGGCTCCTACATGATATCACTGCTACTGGCTCCCCGACACAGAGCTTGTAGTAGTCTCAGCCTGAGTTCTAGTGATGCTCTCATTTTGTATATCACATAGCTGGTTATATAGTTTGCCCTCTTGATTCATTTCATATACTGCATTTATTTTGGCTTGAATTATTCTTGTACCTTGCTATGTCCCCTGAGGACCTGGAATCCGGATTATGTCCCCAGGTTTAGCAGAAGAGATCTACCCCGAGGTGTACTGGACAGGAACAGACATTGGAGCAGTACCAAAACCCGAGGACGAGGTGATCGCCGAGAATTTCTTCTGAGTATCTGGATTATTATACTCAGTTATTTCTATTGTTGACTCTTACTTCCTGTTTATTGAACTGTTGTATCAAACTCATTATCGGGTTGTTCCCTGAGACTTTTTATTGAGATTTGTTGGATATATTTGATCTTGATTATTCTGACATTTATTTTGTGATTATCTGCTGTGGATGAGATTAGTATCATAGACCTTTATAGTTGTTTTACAGCTTAAGTACACCCTGATGGGTCCATTAAATTGGGTTTGCCTATCGGTGTGTGCTGCTGGCCATTGCCATGTGTCTAGTCCCTCGATATTTTGGGACGGGGGCGTGACAAACTCTCTTAGAACTTTAAAATTTAATGGCGATAACACCATAAAAGTGTAAAAGTGGCACTTTTACCATTGTGTAACTCATTTCACTTTCAATGGATTTCACTTTCCAAAAAGTGTCCCCCCCCCCGCCCCCCCGCGCGGCGCGGCGCGCGCGCAAGTGAGGACTTTCCATATACTTTGTTTGGATGACCACTTGAAAGTGAAGTAGGAAACTAAAATGCACACTTTCAATGTTTGGGTCACACCCAAGTGATATAATCACCAACCTATTAAATTAGGTAATGTTACCACTCATGAAACTTTCAACAAGCAATAAAATGCCAATGATAAGATCTAGAAAATTTTGAGCACATGACAAACATAGCCACTAATCCAGCATGCCAATTTACCTACAGAACTGCTAATGATCAAGTGCTACAAAATTTTGAGCACTAATAAAAATAAATTCTCAGTATTACATGCCCAAATAACATAATTTACATCACTTTAAAGCCATATCAAACATGTCCACGTTACATAGTACTTGAAGAAGCAAGAATGAAAAGGCCACATAACATTGAAGATTTTATTCAATAGTCCATGTTAACTGATACTCATATCCTAGTTTATCATCACACTGATACAAAAAAAACTGCAGAGCATGATTAAAAGATTTCTGGGAACATAGGTGACTAAAATTTAAGAGCATCACTAAAAAACTGCAGTGCAAAGAAAAATTGCAGTGGTTCATTAATAAAAATTACTACAATGCATCATTAAAAAAAATAGCAGTGCAAAAAAATTTGCAGTATTAAAAAAAACTGCAGTCAAGATTAAAAAAACCGCACTGCATCATTAAAAAAAATGCAAGTGAGCCACAAATTGAAGAAAGTACCAAATATATGACACAGAACCAAGCCTGGTCATACACGAGTCCTGGAATGGATAGGATCAGAGGAAATTATAAATAATCATATATAATTATCATAGAGCAGATACTCATAAGAAATGTTTGGCTCGAAGGAAATTATAGAGCAAATACTCACAAAAGGAAATTATAGAGTAGATAATCATTGATCAGATACTTAAAATCTGATACTAAACAGTATGTAATTAAGCACATGTAGGTATATAATTCAAAAGTCTAATACTAAAAAGTAATGGCTCAAAGGATTCCAATGAAGCCAACTCAAACAAGAAAGAACTGAAACAAGAAATAAATCCAATGAAGCCAATTGAAAGGAGTATTTCATTAAACAAATCCAGTAAAATTTTCTCATCATAGCCCAATTGAAAGGATTTGTATCATAGCTTGTCAGCAAGCAAGCCTGAAAAGATAAGGGCAACTAGGATGTGAGATCCTAGAAGGAGCATATGGCCAAGTGAACAAGAACAAAAAGCACATCCATCAAACTCATCATAGTAATGTATCATTCAGCAAAGTAATGTATCATAATAGAACTGCAAACAATACTCCAAATAATATATTGCAGTGTATCATAATAATACTCCAAATAATATACTTTCTCATTCAAAATTAGAATAGTAGACAACCTGGACATGATAGTAACGTCAGTGTATCATTCAAAATTGGCTCAGAAGTCTGAAAAATGTATCATTGAGCAATTATATGTTCTCATCATAGCCCAGTGTTTCATAATAAAACTGATACCCCAAAAAACTGTAGTATAAAAAGAATTGGCTCAAATCATTCAACGTCAAACTCATCATTGCCAATTTGTAGATTTTAGACTAAAGGTAAACCTTCATCATCATAGTCTAATATTTAGCTAATAGTTGACTAACTCCATCTATCACCAACTTGGTGGGGGAGGCCATCAAATTTAGCTTCTAATCGATGGGCACCAACAGATACTCATTTGTGATGTCAGGGCCGGTCTATGTTTTAGACTCAAAGGTTGCACCTTCCTCATCATAGTCTAAAATAGAGCTATAAGTTGCCTACCCCTCCATCCTTCACCAAATTGGTGGGGGAGGCCATCAACTATAGCTTGTAATCGAGGTAACACCTTATAAGCTTCATTGAAAGCCAACCCCTGCAAATAATATATCCAAACAGGCTATAAACAAGATATCAAACATGCTATAAACAAGATATCCAACACTAAAACAGTAGTACATATTAATTTGTAGTAGATATCCAAAACAATAGTAGATATCCAACACAAAATATATTTCATATAGCTTGAGTCCAGAGAGCTTTGGTATCCTGTGATGGACATCACAAACCATAGTAAAAATAAATTCAATCTCAGATGATATGATTCCAAATAGCCCCTTTATCACAGATCACCAGATTTATCTCCCTAATAAGTCATATTAATTTGTAGATCTTGTTTAAAACCACAAAATAAATTTAAGCACATGCTAACATTTTTTTAACAAGGAAACATATCATTTGGTCTATTGTAGGGCCTGGTACCAAGGATTAAATATTTATGTTGTTAGAAGAACAAAAAAAATCATTTTTATCAGGAACAAAAACCTACGCAACACATATCTACAAAACCAAAATCCAAAACAAAATAAGAATCGTGCAATTCATATTTATTTTGGGTTTTTACTCATCATAGATCTACAAATTCGAAAAAAAAAATACTAAAATTCATGTAAATTCTAGATCTGGAGAAGGAACGCTTTCAAAATTTTATGATATTTACCAAAAATCCATTTTTCTCGTCATTTCAGCAGAAACCTCCGCATTTTTCAACGCTGGTGAAGAGTTAAGCTCACCTTGGCGGGAGGAGGAGAAGGTGACCAGAGACTCCAATACTGATAAGAAAATAAGCACCAGGTATAAGTACACCAAACAACTTAAAAAATGTAAATATATTCTAAGCGCCTATGTTATAAGTATACTCCAATACTGATAAGAAAATAAGCATCAAGTAGTACATTACATCTTAATTTGTGACCGTTTTATAACAGTAACTGCCTGGCCCTAAATACTTGGTATAAAGATTTTTTAAAGTTTTTATTGTTGTTTATATAAAATTAACTGAGCCTTGATTCTGGTCTCAGAGAACAAAAAAAAATTAGTATTATGACCTAGGAAGCATGGACACCCAGACAATCAATAATGTGTTTGTGTCACATCGTGTCAGACACATGAAAGACACTAAAAATATACTTGGCTATGCCAAAATTCGATATCATTTCCATGTCGCTGTGTATGCATCGTTTAGTCCAATTTGTGTCCATGCAACAAAGATTTTGGCTATTTAGCAATGAAATAATAATTCAAAAATCTATACCATGTGCTATTAGGTAACTTAATTTAAATAGAAAGTTAGTTTAGGCTAAGTCTTATTAATTTGTTTAAGAAATCTACAGACTTTGTGCCAGGAGAAAAGGTAGAAGCCTACTAACCTTTGCACTATGATCATCACTAGGGAAGATTTGCTCAAGTTAAGTAATTATAAAAATATTCAATAGCACTCATACGAAAGAAAAATCATAAAAATATTCGCAACCAATAAAGCGCTAGGAGTATCTGTTGCAGCAATCATGCAACAAGTGCAATGACATGTAGCATACTGGATACATAAAAAGATAGGCAATTGAAGTATTATATGCTATAATAATGCAAGATATCAAAATTCAAGATAGTAAAATAAACAAGCATATGTATCTATAATAAATTTTGTAACTCCCCAGTGATAAATTAATTATACCTTATGCAAGTAGAAAAGTATCTGAATGGAACCATTGGCTCATCTAAATTATTGGATAATATCTTTATCCTTTCTAATCTATAGTAGAAGTGCAAGCATCATATTTTGCAAATAAATCACCACTATCTAAGAAGTGAACTTCTTTCATACATGATCTGAACTCTATAAGTGATTAGTAAATCTCCTACCGAGCAAGTAACCTTTTAAAATGATTATGTATTCTTTGTTGAACTGATAATTCACCAAGCAGGGAATCAAACATTTACATATGGCAAAAAAAGTAGAAAAGACTTTCCAAGTAGAATCAATGATTCCTACATACATCATCTTCAAAGAAGTTCATACTTCATAATCTCCCATCATGCCAAAAGGAAATGAACTCATAAAAATGGCAAACCAACATAAGAAGAAAGGATCAGTCTGTTATATCAGCAAACCATTTTTTTGTTAAGAATATGGACTATAAGTTAGAACATGAGGTGATATTAGACTATAAGTTAGTATAGTATAATAGTACATGCCATAACCCATCAAACACTATGCATAATTTGTTTTAAAAATATCAAGTTGCCATTCTTTTACTCAAAATGATATGCAACTGTTGAAATATGGTTGAAGATGTTTTCAGTATCGTACGATCCACAATGTCCCTTGAGACAAAATTTACAGTTTCTACTGTTGTTGTCCTTATCTAAAAGAATCATGTGAAGATATGGGATTGCATTTTTTTTACTTGAAGCAACTTCATACCTTGAGAGACCATTCTTCAAATCTTTGCCAAGGGATATTTTCAAGCTTATTATCTGCAATGTACTGAAAAGCCACAAAAAAGGAACCTTCCTATAATGTAAAATCAACATATTTAAAAACACCAAGCATAAAAAATTAGTATATATCAAATAGAACTAGATCAGGTAAATTGTTGAATGGATGACTTTCTTGTTGTAATATGCACATGTTATGGCTATGTTTGGCTTACTATTTAGCTAAGAAATAAACAACTTTTGTAGGATTCTTCATTACAATCCCTCCCACAAAAGTCTGCTTGTAATCCCTCCCACAAAGTCTGCTTGTATATGTCCACAAGAAAGTTAACACGAGTACAGATAAACCAAGCATTCATTCATTACCCAAACCTGTCCGGTTAGATGTATGGTTAAGGTATGGCTTCTATATTGTACCACTACTAGGAAAACAGATAGACCTCAATCCCAAACCGAAAACTCACCCAAACTATAGTAAAAACCAAAACTCTAAGGTGCACTTGAGGCCAAATTTCAAATCCACTGCTCTCTGGATCAAAAATAGAGCACCTAATCTAACTTGACTTAATAACAGAACCCAAATATATACTGCAAGAATTATCTTCAAACTGTCACCTAACATGGGAAATGTATAGCTCCGGCCTGTAGAAATCTTAGAACATCCTCAAAATTAGTTTGATAAGGAAGTGTCATCATAAGGAAGGCTTTGTTATTAAATGATAGAATATGCAACACATAGTTCACGAGTTGCAAACTGTCTTGACTGTGCAATCTTTTTGTGTTGCTGTTTTTACTTAGCAAAACTCGTTAAAACCTAATTATGTCTAAATAGGTTTTGTTAAGGACTCAGAGATATTTCCAAAAATGTATGATATGATGGTATTTTGAGTTATATGTTAGGAGTTATGGTTCCTGCAACACACGTGTACTAAACTGTGAATGATGCTGGAATTTTCTGTGCTATATTTTTGTGACATTGTTTTCGCCTAGTAAAATTTGTTAAAATAAATTTTTGTCTAAAAGAATTATATGGGGGATTTAATAAGCTTTCCAGAGATGTAGGATATGAAGGGATTTGGATTCTTATACTAAGAATTATATACCTCGTAACATAAATGTTATAAACTGTGAATAATTCTAGGAGCTAGCTGTGTAGTATTTTTGTAGGCCTGTTTTCACTTTATAAACCTTGTCAAAACATAATTATGTATAAAAAGATTTTGTGGAGGATTCTTTGGGATTTTCAAAATTGTATGATATGATGGTATTTGAATTTGTATGCTAGTAGTTACATGTTGCGTAGCGTAGGTGTTACATGCTTAAATTTGACTTATGTGATTGTAAATTAAGGTTGCATAATTAGTTAGTAGCCTACACATTATATTTTGGAAGACATAACTTGGACTTATTTGATTGTAAATTATAGTTGGTTCAAATGTTGTGTTCGTAATTACTTCTTACTTGTCAATGATTTAGTATTGCCTACACTCTTATCCTAGAACTGTACAGGAAAAAATCGTGTTTTAAATATATGCACCTCATTTAGCACGTAGCCTGGAATGTTAGTTACGCTCTCGACTCACCACATTTTGGGTGCGGGAAGTGACACTAAGTTTTAAATTTCCTATTACCAATCATTTTTGTGCTTGATTGTTTAGTTAGATCATATACACTCCTCCCCCTATATGGTACTTTCAATTCTCTCTCACACACTTTTACCTAGCTGCTGTCGGTTTAGATATCATTTATTGTTAAACTAGTATATACATTACACACATTTCATACTACTTAGGAAGAGCAAACAATACTTCATTGAGTCTTATTTTATTTTATCTGGGAAGAGGAGGCAACAGTCCCTTTAATATTTTTTTTCTATATGTAATTATCTAACCACCCATGTTAAATTTAATGAATAATTTTAATTAGTAAATATAAGTAAAAACATTTATGGCATAAAAACTTCCACGATGAAGTTTTAATTTTTCATAGATAAAATTTAGGGTTATTTACACTAAGATTCCTTATGTTTTACTAGTTACTTTCACGTGCATTGCATGTAAAAAAAGAAAAAAAATTCTACGATATTATTGAAATATAGAAACTTAAATTATGTTAGAATATTTTAAATATAATTTGAATATATTTTAGTTATTATTTATTATAAATATGGTTTTAAAAATTTGGATATGTGTTTAGTTAGATAATATCATTTAGTTAGTTTAAATATAATTTAAATTTTAAAATATTTTAAGATTTACACATGTTTAGGTAATTAGGAGAATTTTAGGTTTTTAATCTTTTTTTCAACTACGTGAGAAAAAAAACTACGGTTATGGTACTTAATTTTTTTTAAAGGTTTTAAATTAATTGGTTGATGTTATACATACGGTTTAGACGGCTCAATTTTGAGCTGGTTCTAAGTTGCATTATAATAGTAGAGATAGAGATGTTTATTATACAAACCTCCCTTATTTTAAAAATAATTACACTAACCTTTCCTATGTTTTATATTTATTACACGGACCTTCCATATGTTTTATGTAAAATGTTATTACACTAACCATCCTTATAACATAAAGCTTAGAAAATGTCGGTGTAATTATTTTCAAATTAAGAAAAATATGTGTAATAAACATAAAACACAGAAGAAAAAAAGTTGGTATAAATAATCCTAAAATTTATCTGAAATATGTCATTATGATTTTTATATAAGACTACCATCATATCCCTTCTACAATTGCTTTTTGATATCAATAAATCATGGCAAATTCTATAGGCACTACATATTTTGCTTAGGACAAACCAATTTTTTTTCATTTATTTACAAGTTTGCCACTCATTTTTTTTCTTGAGGGCAGCCCAAAATTTCGTATAAAAGTCAATCACTTCTATTTTTTAGCAGAATTTTTTTTCCATTACCGTCACAATGTTGACAGTCCTAATTATATAGGACTGTCAAAAATGTTGCTGTCAATATTGTGACAGTCCTAAATAATTAGGACTGTAAAATTGGATTCTAGGCTTTTGATTTCGGGTCGGATTTTTGCAATATTGGGAATCCTTTAAGCTTTTTCTGCGTTCAGATTAGTTTTGAGGGAGAAGGCATTTTGGTGGAATTTCAAGATACGTTGGGGTTTTCTTTTTAGCACCCAAACCCAGTTTTATTTGAAGGCGGTTTATTTGCCCTAGTTGTAATCCTGACTTGCATAATTAAATTTAGGACGCTTAAACTATCATTTAAGAAACATTGTTTGTTGATAATAGCTACTTCCTCAACAACAATCCAGACGGTTTATTAAGTTGGAGGTTCTTGATTGATTCGTCTTATAATTTTGGGGTCAATTGGATGTGTGAGAATTGTCGTTATTGAATCCTGGACGTTTTCATGTACACACGAGCCTGACACGAGAAAATTTCAATTTCAAATTGTTTACTTGAACCCCGACCTGGGTTCTGATTTTAACTTCAAACCCGATCTTGACCAAAAAAAAAAAGAATTAGATCAAAGTTAACGAACTATATATGACAAAAGGTGGCTTTCAGATTTAATAACCTAATACTTGTTTGGGTTTTCTTTTACATAAAAACCCGGTTTTCAACAAAAAAGCGGTTCGGGGTAACCAGTTAGGAGTTACAGTTGACAGTTCTAAGTAGGACATTGTGGTGGACGTAAAGTTTGATACGAAGGCAAACTGAACTCGAACATGATTATGCAACCGTGCCCTATAAGAGTATTGAAGGTTTGGATACAATTTTAGGTCAAATTTCCTTCCCTTAATTAATTGGTTGATCTTGTAGTTTAGTGTTAATTGGAGTGTTGATCCTATTATTTAGGGAGTTTTTGCAAAGATCGAAAGAAAGGACAAGATTAGTTTTCTGGGTGTTGAGAGAGAATATATAAGCATTTAGTTTTCTGGATGTTATATAAGCAATATTTTGGAATGAAGGAATCACTTGTGGTAGTGATCGGGATGTCCAATTAGTTGGACCTCTTACACGGATCTTGAGCTGTAGTGAGCCGTAACCCAAATCAGCCTTTAAATCTTTCTTTTTTTCGAACACTAACTGTGGAGCATTTGGAGATATTAGGGTTGATAAGTTCAACAAGTTTATTCAATGTAATTGTAAAAATAAGCAAATGCCTGTTGAAATGAGAATAGATTGGTACCTAAAATTTATTTGATTTTTGCAAGGGAGGTGTAACTTTGAAGCTGCTTACTAACATTATAGATGGAAAAGCTATTGAGAGAAATTTACCAGTGAACTATTGTTATCTTATAGATTTGTAGAAAGTCTTGCGAACGGGACCTAGACAGGTTATCTAGTATTTTCATGAAAAGGAATCAATCTGGTTAGAACGTGGTAACAACTCTATGAGAGTCACATCTGTTCCCATTTCACCAGAGTCTTATAAGGAGGGAAACATATTTGTCTTTAAAAAGTATACATGAACATTTAAACTACATTTATAATAGGAGTTCATTTGTGTTGTGTTTCTATAATATCATATTGTTATAAGAGACGGGTCTAGGCTAGGTCTAGATGGCCCAGATCTCTGACTGCAGAGCTTAGTTAGTGTCTGGATGGCCATAAATGGATGAATGACATTGATATTTCTAATTAGGATGAGATTCTTTTGTTAATTATAGTTTTTGTAAATTCATATATTAATTCAGTTTGTTTTGCTTTAGAGTGCCTATAAATAAGATTTCGTTTGTTAATTAGGATGGGCTTCTTACAAGGAGGGAAACATTAAGTCCTTTTGTTGTTACAAAAAGTATACGGAACGTTTAAACTACATTTATGATAGGAGTTCATTTGTGTTGTATTTCTATAATATCATGTTGTTATAAGAGACAGGTGTAGGCTTTGTCTATATGGCCAGATATCCGACTGTAGAGCCTAGTTAGTGTCTTGATGGCCATAAATGGATGAGTGATTTTGTTAATTAGGATGAGATTATTTTGTTAATTATAGTTTCTATAAATTTATTTATCTATTCAGTTTGTTTTTCTTTGGAGTGCCTATAAATAAAAACCTTTTCTATATCTTTAATTTTATTTGTGAGTAGTTGGGTTATAGAATATTTGGTAAATAACATTGTAGATTAATTTTGTGGTAAATGGTAACCAATAAATTCCTAATTGGCACATTTCCTATTCTTGTTAATAGTTTTTTAATCATTTTAAACATATATTTATAAATCTTTATTCATTTTTCAATCTTTATACCTAATATGACAGGAAAGCCATTCGGGTCCTTTTCTAACATTAGAATCTAATTTTACAAAAAAAATGGTTCGGGTTTAACAGGATGTATAAAAAAAGTGTAGGTGTGGGGTGGGTCTTCGGATTTAATGAAACCTGAAACCGGCCAAAAAATTCATTTTTTAACATCCAAACCTATATTTGACTACATAATTGGATCATGTTAACAGTTAAATGCCTAAGTATCATATTGTGGTGGACGTAAAGTTTGATTTGAAGACAAACTAGACAAAAATAGAATTTGTAGAATATGTAAAGATATCCCTATAAGCTTTTTGGGTTTGGATACAGTTTCAGGTCAAATTTCTGTTCCTTCTATTCCGATTCTGATCGGCTTTCGGATTTTATGTAGTTATTTCTATAGTGGGATGTCTAGGAAGTGTTGCTTAATTTCCGTAATTAAATGAATTGACTTAAAAGTATCATTTAACATCATGCGTTTTAATGGTAACTACTACTTCAACATCGAGCTGGTTTTATTTAAGTGGTGGTGCTTGATTCGAATGATATTGTAGTTTTATGGTTTATGGGAGTGATGCATTAGTAACTGAGGATTTCGAGTATGTGAGGACTGAAAGAAGGACAATATTAGTTTTTGAGGGTGTTGAGTGGATTTAGTTTGTGAGGATAATTAAGTAGGAGTAGGGGTGTCAATGGATCGGTTTGCGTCTGGATACATGTAAAACACATACCTACCTCATTTTTTTTCTTGTTCCAAAAATTATTCCCGAACGCCCCGAACTCAACCCGAACCCCATTTGGGTTATGGTTGTTAATGGAGTTTAGGAAGTGTTGGATGTAAAGTTTGATTTGGAGACAAACTAGACTAAAATAGGATTTGTAGAATATTTTGAATATGAACTGTATAGGGTTTTCGGGTTGGGATACAGTTTCAGGTCAAATTTCTTTTCTTCTAATCGGAACCAGATCGCCTTTTGGGTTTTATGTAGATATTTGTATAGTAGGATGTTTAGGAAGTGTTGCTTAATTCCATACTTAAATCAATATGCTTAAAGATCATTTAAGATCATGCTTTTTAAAGGTAACTACTACTTAAACATGGAGATGGTTTTATTAAGATGGTGGTGCTTGACTGGATTGATAACTGTAGTTTAATGGTTAATAGGAGTGATGCATTAGTAATTCAGGATTTCGGGTATGTCAGGGTTGAAAGAGAGAGCGTATTAGTTTTCAAGGGTGTTGAGTGGATTTAGTTTGTGAAGATAATTAAGTAGGACTAGGGGTGTCAATGGGCGGGGGTTCCTGTTGGATACATGTAAAACACAAACCTACCCCATTTTGTTCTTGTTTAAAATTGTTTCCAAAGGTCCTGAACTCAACCCGAACCCCATTTGGGTTATGGTTGTCGATGAAGTTTTACCGTACTATACATGCTTTTCATTCCCGAGGATGAAAATTCTAAATCCAATAACCTTGAAGGCATACATGTAATGTTAAATTAATAATGAAGTTAAGACTATTGTTCAAAGAAAATGAACATTAAAGTTTGTAGGTTTTGAGTAATTCCTATTGAGTTTTGGAAGCATGTATTTATATAGGGTTGGTATGTCTACACAGTATATTCAATATGTTTAAATGTTTTAAAGTGATTGCCTGTTGAAATCGGGACCAATTGAATTGGTATCTAAGATTAATTTGACTTTTTGCAAGGGAGGTGCAACTTTGAAGCTACTTTACTTCGAGGGCTTTGTGTGGAAAGCTATTGAGAGAAAAGTACTACTAGAGAATATACTGTTATTTTCTGAGTTGTAAAAAGGCCTTAGATAGATTCTGTTTTTTTCAGGGAAAAAGATCGAATGAAATTAAGTACATTATAACTCAAGGAGTCACATTCATTCCCCATTTCACCATTAGCTTATAAAGAGGAAAATACTAAGTCCTTAATGTCTTTGTAAAATTACAGATGGACCTCTTAACAACATTTACAACAGAATTCCATTCGTGTTATATGTTGTTTTTTTATTACACTCTTTAAAACAGGTGTCTAGCACCCCCAAATTACTCGGTTGGATTAAATAATGGTTAATTTCTAAGGGCTAAATGTAGGGTTAAAGTAATTATTTTGTAGAAATAGGACTGACAGAAATGGTAACATACGAAATCAGCATCACAAATACTGCAAGGGCTATTGAGGGAGAAGCTAACATTATGGCAAAGAGGCACGTGAGAGAGACTCATTTTTTTTAATTTTTATTATTATTATTTTTGTATAGGATCAATCATACATCATGAAGGTATACTGATTTTTTTGAAGCTAACATTTATGGCGAAGAGGCATGTGAGGGCCAGTTTTACTGCTCTGGGGTTTTGAATGTAATACTTCCCCTTCTCCTACAAAAAAGTTACAATTTACAAAAGAGGAAAAAACTGCTTTTGGTGGTTGTGGTATACTGTTAGCCCAAAATAACTTAATAGGATAGCTATAAGAGGCCTTATGTGTCAATTATGAACAAAAGATGAGATGTATCTCAAGTTAGAACATTAACACCGATGAGTGGCATATGATAACAATACCGGGTGAGCAATAAAGTGAAACAAGATGGGATAAGAAATGAATGCATGCTATAGGGAGTTAAAAGAAGCCCCAAGTGTGGATGAGGTGTGAACAAATCTGTTGAGATAATTGGAACATATGCAATGTGAAATCATTGTGTCACCTGCAAGGATTCCTGGGATCGTTGTTGCAAGGATTCCTGGGACTAGGAGCATATCAGAAGTGAACTTGGCCCATGACAATAGAAAAAGAACAAGATGGTTTCTAATTTATATCAGAGGATGACCCAAAAGTAATGATAGGTAAATGTAGATATCCCTAAGATTTGGGCAAAAATGGCTCCGGCTTGCTGATCTTATATTCTGCACAAAATTGAGATCAAGAATATCAGGTGACAGTTCAAGTTATTTTCTTTCAAATGTTGCAAAACTTTATACTGGAACTAAGTTTCTAATTTGGGTTATAAAATAGTATATAGTTTGAGTTCAAAATTATATAAATTATTGTTGGACAGAGAAGATGGGTCTTGTACATGCATTTCGTAAGATTTTATCTTTTTATCAGTACTTAGCTATTTTTGATGCTGTAGGAACTGTTTTCTTATTTTGGTAGATTTTTGTCAGATTTCAAGTTAACCTTGAAGGGTGATTCAGGGCACCTTTGGGGGACACATAACAGGACATGGAAGTAAAAAAATTAGATTTTTTTCCTTCTGAATTTACAAAGTGAAAAGAAACAATACCCTAGTTTGGTACATTGACTATGCATTTTCTACATTAACCTCTCCTTGTCTCTTATGCCGCTTCAAGCAATAAATTTTCCATATTTAACCATCTTAAATTATACACCCCACCTTGTCAAGTGGACCTCTTTTTTCTTGACACGTAAAAATCAAATGAATATCTGTTGGCTAATGAAAAGTTCTCTGGTTTTCATTAACCCATGGACTCAAGTTCTATGACTTATCCATTATTGGACCTCACTTTTATCTTGGTGCTGCTTGTGAGTTTTCTCAGAAACAATTTTTTTCTTCACTGCAATTATATTCAACTACTACTTTCTGATTGTGTGCTGTCTTTTCTTCAGCCGCTGTGGGTTCCTAGAGTTTGTAATGCTAAAATGTGTTTCCTAGAGTTTGTAAGTAATGGAATTCCCATCTTAAAATAAACAACCTTGCCGGACCAAATAGCTCATGTGATATTATCCACTTAATTTAACCACTGTATCCCTTGAAGAAGGTAGTATATGTTGGCAGGGAGTTAATTGCTTTATGAGTTGGTGTAAGTGATGAATGAACATTCTTACATGTTAATACTTTTTTGGGCCAAGCCTATTTTTCTATCATTAGTCAGTGAATTTAAGTGGTGAATGGGACATTCCTATGATACAGACACGATAAGGTGGACACTGCACCACAATTCTGGCACGTACTTCGGAGTGTCTGCGTTGTGTTTGATACATGTCCTGCCAACACAGACATGGTATTTTGGAGTTTTTGTGCGTCCTAAATTTATATTGAAGGCTAAGAAATGCCTAGAAGAGATACAAAAAGAGTTGGTGATAGTTTTCATTATGTAAAGATCAAATCATTCGTTTTGATGGAGAGCTAGAGAAGGATGTTCTTCCTAAAATTGAAGTAGGATATTGATTTTTAGGGGTATTTTAGGAGTGCTTTTGTTATCTTAGGATCCTTTTAAGTTAGAAGGAAAAAATTATGTAGCTATACAACCAGCTATGGTTTACATGTATGAATGTTGAGCCGAGGGTTAGTGAGGCAGTGCGGAACAGTCAGCCCAGTGAGCAAATGTGCCAGGCTCTGCCTTTGTGCACATGCACACCCCTTCCAAAGCACTTCTGACTAAACTCCAAATGGACTAAATTTCATTGTTTGCATATTCTGTTGTTATTATGTAATTGTACGATATAGTACACTGCCATTTCAATACATATCGGTTGGTCATACCTAAAGGGTCAAGAAAACTGATGATATGTAGGTATGTAATACAATGGAAGAAGCATATGTTGATTTAACTAGGATAGATGGTATGTAATCCGGTTCGATTGGGTCCTGAGAAATTTGACGATACGTACACTATGCAATCCGTGTCGATTGGGTCCTAAGAAATTTGACGATGTCGATGCAATCCATGTTGGTTGGTCATACTTAAATAGGATAGATGGGTCGGGTCTAAGGTTTAAACCTGTTTTCTTTGCTGTTATAGTACCTTCACATTTCTCTCACTGGAAATGTAATGGAAGAAGCATACGTTGATTTAACCAGTTTTTATTATTAACATTTCCTGCTATGCTTGTACTAAATCCTAGTTAGACGTCCATTTACGTAATTATAAAACATCACATTTATGTCACAGGAAATGCAATGGAAGAATCATATGTTGATTTAACCAGTTTTTATTATTAGCATTTTCTGCTATGCTTGTATAACATCCTAGTTAGATATGTTTATTTACATCTTTGTAAAACAAGATTTCTGTTGTGCAGTTATCCGTTAGGAACTGTTTCATCCGAGGATCTGTCGTGAGATATGTGCAGCTGCCTCCAGATGGAGTGGACATCGATATACTTCATGATGCCACCAGGAGAGAAGCTCGTGGCAGTTGATTATGTTGTGCAGTTATCCGTTAAAATTGCCTGGTTTGACACGGTTCAATTTTGCATCTCCCAGCTGTTTGCAATTTTTGCAGTTGATCCACCTATGATTAATGATAATGCCAAATGCATTTAATACTTGAACACAGATCCAAACTAGTTTTAGAGCCAAAATTAAAAGTGGAATCCAGGCAAGTTCCACACTTATGCGATTTTTTGTGTGTGTGCCTGAGCTACAGAAAAGAAACCCCATATTTGGACAACAGATCCCTAAAAGATTGAAGTTGCATCAGGTTTCCCTTCTAAAACTTCGGAAATTGAAGTTGGTTGCAAATTGTGAAGCTAGAATGGTCAAGCAACTAAGATATATAATATAGAGAGAGAAATAACAAACACTGGCAAAAAGCGAGAAAAAGGAACTGTTCTGACATTGGGTATTCTTGAAAGCCTTGTCGGAACTTTGTACATTCAGAGACACTCTTTAACATACCTATGCTCTAGCACAATATTTAGGGAAAAGACATTAGACTCGACATATGCAAATCTTTCTGAATATGATAATGTAAGTGTAGATATGCAGATGATTTATTATAGAACATAAACTAAATTATGCTTAAGATGTTACATAAACTGCGCCACCCTACTTCAGATATTTTGTAAACCATATAGAACATAAACTAAATTTATTATAGAACATAAACTAAATTATGCTTAAGATTATTGTCATAATGATTGAGATCATTGTATTAATGACTGTAAGGCTATATAATGCCAATGAGACAATCAATAAAATCATCAACTAATTTCTACCCCCCTCCCTTCAAAAAAAAAAAAAAAAAAAAAACTTCACGGCTGCTGCGACTGCTGCTGC
The DNA here is from genome assembly GCA_036927795.1 of Iris macrosiphon. Classification (NCBI taxonomy): domain Eukaryota; kingdom Viridiplantae; phylum Streptophyta; class Magnoliopsida; order Asparagales; family Iridaceae; genus Iris; species Iris macrosiphon. The sequence goes on from JAYESA010000005.1 coordinate 271,650,153, forward strand.
TGCTGCGACGGCGGCTGTGACATGCGTGCTGCCGCCTCCTCCACACCAGCACTAGACATCGCCTAATAGGGATGCCTAGATCTGGAAAAAGGGGGGACATGTTCGGATCTAGGAGCGGACGACGAGGACGAGCGTGAGTCGTGGAGCGGACGTGACGTGATTGGATAGACGAAGCATCGATGGAGGAGATCATCAAGAAGCTAGATTCTGCAGAGGTGGCGACGTTGATGAAGTTGTTGACGATGTCGGCTGGTGAGAACACGACACGAACGTCGCCGGAGTTGAAGCTTCCCTCCATCGATCTGAAATTAGATGGACCAGCCACCTATCTGAGTTGGTCACGGCGGGTGAGAAGAACCCTCGCAGGAAAAAACATGGAGGGGTTCCTGACGGGCGAGACGACAGAGCCGGACGAGGGCTCGACAGGACGCGATGAGTGGAAGTCCACTCATATGGTGATCTACATCTGGCTTCTCAACTCCTTAGTCCAGTCTATTGCCGCCACAGTAGACGGTATTGAGATGGTGAAAGATGTGTGGGAGAAGTTGAGAAGGACCTATGATGGTGTGGGGAACAACTTACGGGTCTTCCAGATAAAGGGGGAGATTGATGACACCGTACAGGGAGAGAAGACGGTGCAGGAGTATGCCACGGAGTTGGAGCGTCTGTGGTTGGATTATGATCACTCCTCAGATCGGGCGAGCTGCGGGGACCCTAAGTGTAAGGAGAGACAGGTGTGTCTGCAGGAGAGGACGATGAAGTTTCTCAAAGGGCTGACTGCAGCTTTCGCACAGAGGACGGCCCTACTTCTAGCCCAACCAAAGATCCCTAGCCTTGAGGAGGCTATCTCAGCCATGATCCAGGAGGAGACACGCATCAGGCTGCAAGCAGGGACATGTGGTCCCCCCGAAGCAAAGTCAGCACTAGCGATCACCAGCTCAGGTAATACACGATCTAAGGGAGAACCCTGGCAGGATTACCGACAGTGCCAGTGCCAAGTCCTTTGCCTGCGTTCGTCCCAACTCCTGAGGCACCGACACTAACCCCCCTTCAGGTGATACCCCCTCCTTCACAAAATATCATTCCTCCTACTTCTACTCCTCCCACACCACTATCTGTACGGAGGACCACTCGCAGCAATGCAGGAAATCCTCCAAACAGATATGGTTGGGATATTGCTCAGTTTGTTTCTTATGACCATATCTCTTCTTCTCATGGAGCATTTATAGCATCTTTGGATAGTATTACTGTACCTAATAATTGGCAGGTTGCCAAGAACGATCCAAAGTGGAAAGCGGCAATGCACGAGGAGTTGGGAGCTCTGGAAAAGAACCACACTTGGGAGCTTGTGAGATTGCCAGAGGGGAAGAGAGCAGTTGGATGCAAGTGGGTCTTTACCGTGAAGCAGAACCCAGATGGACAGGTTGAGCGCTACAAAGCTCGACTAGTAGCCAAAGGATACAGTCAGACGTACGGCATCGACTATGACGAGACCTTTGCACCAGTTGCAAAGATGAGCACTGTCAGGACTCTGATTTCTCTGGCAGCGAATGGTGGATGGAAGCTACACCAACTGGATGTGAAGAATGCGTTTCTTCACGGAGATCTAGTGGAGGAGGTGTACATGGAGATACCACCAGGATTTGGCACCAATCAGACAGTAGGCAAGGTCTGCAGGTTGAAGAAGTCCATCTATGGACTGAAGCAGTCTCCTCGAGCGTGGTTTGACAGATTCAGAAGAGCGATGATAGGGATGGGATATCAGCAGATCAATGCGGATCATACTGTGTTCTTCCGTCGGAGTGGAGGCCACATCACCATGCTTGCGGTGTATGTGGACGATATGATTATCACAGGAGATGATGAGCAGGAGATCGCCCAACTCAAAGGAAAGCTTGGCAAGGAATTCGAGGTGAAGGATCTCGGCCTTCTTCGGTACTTCCTTGGGATTGAGATTGCTCGAGAAGCAGAGGGGATTGTTCTCTCTCAAAGGAAGTATGCACTGGACCTTCTCACAGAAACTGGGATGTTGGGGTGCAAACCTGCAGCGACACCAATAGATCAGAGGTTCAAGATTGATGCTGAGGCTGGAGAACCAGTTGATCGGGACAGATACCAGAGACTGGTTGGCAAGTTGATCTATTTGAGCCACACACGTCCTGATATTTGCTTTGCAGTAAGTGTGGTGAGCCGCTACATGCATGACCCACGGAAGGGTCATATGGATGCAGTGTACCAGATTCTGAGGTACCTGAAAGGTGCTTCCGGGAAGGGACTAATATTCAGGAAGAACAATCACGTGAGCATCGAGGGCTACTGTGATTCTGACTGGGCTAGTTGTGCTGATGACAGGAGGTCTACCTCAGGATATTGCATATTTGTAGGAGGTAACTTGGTCTCCTGGAGGAGTAAGAAGCAGTCTGTGGTGGCCAGATCGACAGCTGAAGCAGAGTACAGAGCTATGGCCTTGGGAGTTGCAGAGCTGCTATGGTTGAAGAATATGCTGGTGGAGCTGAAGCTGGATCAAGGAGCCAAGATGAAGCTGTGGTGTGACAATCAGTCAGCTATTAGTATCGCCAACAATCCAGTACAGCATGACAGGACCAAACACATCGAGATTGATAGATTCTTCATCAAAGAGAAGTTGGATAGTGGATTACTGGAGCTTGGCCATGTTCCAACAAGGGATCAAGTAGCAGATGGACTAACCAAGGGACTCGCCTCAGTGAGCATGATTAGAGGATGTGACAAGATGGGCTTAGTGAATATCTTTCACCCATCTTGAGGGGGAGTGTTGATATGGTATGTTGGGTGTCATATTTAAGTATAGTATAAGCACATGGGAATATCCTGAGGACATATTTGGGATGCCAGAATATGTCACAGGATATTCCATTATGAGATTATTGTCATAATGATTGAGATCATTGTATTAATGACTGTAAGGCTATATAATGCCAATGAGACAATCAATAAAATTATCAACTAATTTCAACAACAACATGTCCTGATGAGCTTCCTCGGCCTTCTTCACAGCAGCTTCGTCAGTAACTTCATAGCGTACAGTCCATCCATGAGCACACCCTGGAAAGATCTTCACATAGCCATCGACCTGCATTTGGAAAACGTGTCATAACCTTTTGACAAGAATGAAAGCATAAGGTTCACATAAGCTGAAAGACGAGGAGTAAAAACAAGTTTTTGCCAAGGTTGTGAAAAGCGCTAGGTGCTAGTCGGGCGGGCACCCCGCCGCCTAGCGTCTAGCCTGTCTAGATGTAGACGGTTCAAATTTTTTTTTTCCAAAAAAACTAATAAAAATTGCATAAAAAGTCCATAAAATCCCATAACATGCATAGTCGGATGTCGGGAGGACTAAGCGGGCACATAGGCGGACATCGGCCGGACACCAGCCGCCTAGGCGGACGCCTTTTAGAAAAGTGATTTTTGCCAAGTACTAGTGAATCACTTAATTATTTGGAGATGCAGATGTTTTTCTTGGGCAGCAGCTATTGGCTTATGGAATTTTGTACATGGTTTGCATTCCTCTCATCCAAGGGTGCATGTCAGACTGGTGAAGAGATTTTTAACCTCTATGATTCGCTGTGTGTGGGTGAGAATATAGTGTGTGCGTGTGGTGGTGGTGGGTTGGGGTGCGGTGGTGGTAGTCATGATCTCACAGTTGATATCCATTTTTAAGCCTTTCGTTTTCCATTATCAGTAGAAATTGCATTGCAAACAAATAATGCTTCTCTAGTAAAGTTTGCATGCTAAGCATGCACAAGAACGTTCTATGTGATAGATTATAGAGGAATTAGCATGTCTTTTTTTTTCTTTTTTCTTTTCAAACGAAAACATAGTTTATTGAAGATCAAGCAAAAGCTGCGTGGATTATAACCCAAGCCCTACCTATGAATGTGAGTACTGGTAGGGGAATGTCCCATGTTTTATGCATGTGCTACCAGCGGAGAATAATCACAAAGACATAAGATTTATCGTTACTAATTTGTACGGACCGAACTCATTCTATTCATGTACGCATACCTATACAAAAAAATTCCAGGGGCTACCACCCCTTAACCCCCACCATACAGGCATGGGGGCTATCTAATCAAAGCTTTGCAATCTTTAACACCATGCCTCTCCTAAACAACATTATCCTCACGGAATTAGCATGACTCAGTAAATGGATCTTCCAAAGATTGGTTAAAGATGAGCACATAGTAGAAAAAAGATTGCCAAGGTAAGAGACAACCATGACAGCTTGGTTAATTAACATATGAACACGATAGGACCTATAGCTTGTGCTGACTTCAACCAAGATTTTACTTTACATGGTTTACCTCGGATTTGGCTGATAAAACCTCCTCGAACTGTTTCAACAGTGCAGGTGGAGAGATATGGTCAATCTCGGCTCCAAGAATAGCAATGTGCGCTTTTATTTCTGATATAAGTAGTAGACAGTATGTAAAACATAACAATCAAATATAACTACCTAGATAATTTGAAAAGAAAAGCTATTTTTATGTTCACTTTCAGATATTGTCCCATTCCTTATTAACTGTTGAAGTATTATTGCAAAGAAACCTACCTTTGATATCGTCAATAGTAACTAACGAAGGGTGCAACATCACTGCAGCTTTGATGTCCCCAGTCTTCGCTAATCCTGCAACAACTTTGGCTGAAAAATGAAGTAAATTCCAGATTAGTGTTCCACAGGTAATGATATAATATGTATATAATATCTGAAGAATAAGGAACCTTTCATCTGAATATGAAATTCCTTCAAGATCAAAGTGAAAAGTTTATGCTTACCGCCCCAGCAAAAACCAGCAGCCCCAATTGTCGAAATGCCTTTATCTTTCAAAGCTGCAATTACTGGTTTTGCATCTTCAAATCCTTTACCCTATATGAATGGAAGATTTGGAAGGTTTAGCGGAAACGTGCCACGAAGAGAATAACTATATAGGAATTGCTAGACCAACACTAATTATCATATCCTTGGTAAATTGCAATACTGATTAAAACATAAGAGTATATAAACATGATATTTCACCTCAAATTTATCATTAGCACAATATAGTGAAGAGCGTGTAGGTAGTGTTACATAGCAAGTAAAATGCATGGAGGACCATGCAAATCAATTACCATCACTGTTGATCATGCTCTACAAGCACAATTTATTATCATGTGCATTAGAAATACTATATAATATGGTTGTGAATTATGAAACATCCGTTTTTTTATGTAACAAGGTTCCTCATAAAACTCCATCTCAGGTAATCTCCTTGCTGCATTTAGATTTGAAGTTTCATCAGCTTTCTCTTATTATGCATTGGGAATATGGTGTCCCTATCCATATGGTGTCCCTATCCGTAGCGTGTCCGTAATATAGGAGTATGTACTCATGCAACATAGGTGACATATTTAACCTATTTGAAAATGTTCATATCCCGTATCCGTGTCCTTATCCACGCCCCTGTATGTATTTATGCAACATAGTGTGTCAAAATTAAAGAATCTATTGCTTTCATAGTTTCTCTTGTATTTCTTTCTTCCTCACCTTTTCCAGATATATTTATGGAACTTCTTCAACCTTTAAATTTGTGACAAGAACCTTTCCTCAGTAATCATCTGGACTAAGGACCATCTTCCTATTGATTTGGAAACACTCTGGCTTCCTTTAATGCCTTAATTAAGTTCATCTTGATTAGTGTAAAAGTTTAAAGAAAATGATTGTTACTGGTTCACTTACCGTAATTTGTCTCCTCTGTTCTAAAGTATCTCTAGTGACTTTCCGTAACCTTATCCTCTTTAGGTACCAATTTGAAGTTCTAAAACTTAACTTAATTTATGGTATATATGTTGTCCATCCCAAGATCTTTCATTTTACCTACCATCAATCTTTTTTTGGACATGGTGTTTCTTTAATGCCAACATCCTAATAATAGTAATCAGCAGGCTTTATTGCTATCTTACAGATTTTTGCCTTCAACTTTGTAGGATTTCTAGGTTTGTCATACTACAGATGTGCATTCTGTTAATCATCTCGTCGATGAGTAAATTCTTCATTAAACCGACAGATGGTAAACAATTGACATTAGTCACCATATCTATTTACTGTCAAATATTTCCTACCAATCAACGTTTCCCTGATGTCTCCATAAAAAGTGTACTAGAGTTACAGTTCATATAATTTGTTGACCATCTCCTTGCTTCCTAATAGATTCTATACCAAAGTCAGACTTCACGCAGCAATTAGGTGGAGAGGGGTATGGCCGGGGCAGCTGCCAGACTTTTGTAAGAGGGGGCACGCAACTGAGGTTTGGTGGCAGTTTGCTTATTACATTAGTTGAGGGGGCTCAAAGCAAGTATTAATATATTTATTTTCTGTCATTCATACATAGATAATATTGTAGCAACCTACAACTCTTCACACCACTGAAATTTCAAGCATACATTCACGATCAAAACCCTCTCATTAAAGTATCAAATTATACCCAAACATATTTCCAAACTCAAGAAATTTAGAAATAGAGATCTACATTGTTCATATACGATTGCACACAGGGGACTTTACATGGAATCTTTCATGTCACCTTAATCACATTTGTCAAGCTGTTGCATACTTCCTGTTAGTGGATATCAGACCCATCTTATGGAACTATACAAATACTAAGAAGAACATATTTTGATAATACAACATTTTAGAAAGGTTACGCAGAAGATAGCACAAATTTATTGCTTCTCAACTTAAAATGTAGATAATTTTGAGGAGAAAAGTTAAATTAAAGCAAGAGTCCCAATATCGATATCAGAATCAGTTTTGAATTCTTCTTGTTTGTATTGGTATCAGGGCCATTTCTGACATTCTAAGGCCCTGTGCAAATACTAAAAAAATGCCTTTTCTTAACCACTCTAAAATAAATATTGTAAAAAAAAAAATTATGTGCAAGTACTAAAAAAGAGCCTTTGCGATAAATAGTTTGAAAGGAATAATATCAGGATAGATGAATGTTATGAATTTATAGATATACAACTTCAACAAATGATAATGGGTTATAATGTGTCCATTAGGAATCTTATCGGCACACTCATTATTGAAAAATTGTAGTATGTTAATATTCGGCACAACCGAATCATTGTGTCGAAATTTTGTTTCATACTTCTTTCATTTTCTTATAAATTTTTTTTCCTTAAATTACTTTACCAGGAATGTAGTCCCATGTCAGTATCGGCCAATAAGGGTCAAGACTCAAATTTGGACTGAAACAAAAACCCGGTATTGCGAACTATGAGTTAAAGACAAGTGATCCTTGATCTATGGTGCCAGTGCTAACATCTAAAATCAATGACAACTGAAAAAGTAGAAAAACACAAACCGTGCCATGAGATGGGAACCAGTCTTTAATAGGCTTATCAGTAACATATGGATCCCCGTAGAAGAAATCAGGAACTAGCACAAAGTATCCAGCAGCTGCAACTTTGTCCGCAAGTTTCCTTCACCATACAAGATATTGTGGTCAAAGATTGTTAAGATACATAGATAAATAGTAAGTGAAGCTTCAACAAAATGATATTTGCTAGGTGATGCAAGTGCCACAACGGTTTCTTGTGAGGTCAAATAATTTGGCTTCATATCCACCTCAAAAACAAGCACTAATCCCGTATCAATATTATGTTCCATTTGTTATGTGAAGTAGGTGCTGCGGAACGTGGTGTGACTTGAACATGAATTGATCCATGATGTATGATATTGGACTTAGCTCATATGACGTAAAAAGGAAATCCCTTGCTAAGTTCAGGGCCAATTCTAATTATCTATACCCCATGCCCACTTTCTATCCGATGTGAGACCAAACTTTCTATACAACTTATTTTTATATCGTCACCAAACTTGAACGTTTAACCGAATGCGAGATACAACCCAACAATCTCCACCTTAACTCGTATCTAGATCATCCCGAGCAACCAGAAGATCCAACATATCTCGCCATTCGAACACAAAGTGCAACAGACAAGTTCTCCAAAACACACACAAGGACACTGGTTCAGAGGTTTCTCCTGCTTAGTGGGTATTTGTTTAAATCTCGAAGGTTGAGCTTTCGACGATTAAAGAGGGTGCATGTACTGCTATTCGAGATAATATCTGTTTTTTCACCGCGAAGTCAAAGTCCACTACTGCAATTAAAGTTATTTTGGAGGCCAATACCGATTGTCACTCACCTTGATAAATGAAAAATGTAGCTTCATGTTAACTACTTTAAATGGATGAAAAAAAAATCACACTACTTTTGATAATGTAATTAGCTAGCAGATGGTTTGACTAACATGGATATCATCCAAAAAGATACCTTTAGAGAATGTATCAATCCCCCTGTTGAGTTACAACTCTTGCTTGACGAAAAAATAACGGGAGTTAGCTTCATGCGTGTTTAATTATATTTTTCCTCTCCCATGTAACCAAAAAAAGAAACACACCATTAATGGATGGGAATTGCACGTCTTGCTCCGCCTAGGGGTATCAAATAGACCCATCTTTGAAGCTAAGCCACACCGTTATACTAAGTGCAAACAGGATGAAGTCTTACTCCATCTTAGGAGTACTAGACGTGTCAACACAAACTATGGAGTGACACAATTTGCCTCGAAGAGACAGAAGCACACAATTAGCCCGATTTGTAACCATGGGCTATCATACCAATTTGTTGCATAACGCGGTGTGACCCAACAACCAAATAAGAGTTGATCCATGAAATATAATATTAGACACGGCCCGTATATGACTTAAAAAAAAATCCCTTGTTAAGGCCACAACCTGTCGAAAGATCTTTGTCTCATGATCCCACTTTCTATGTGGGTTCTATTGAACTCCCTTTTATATCGTCATTAAACTTAGCGTTTAACCGGATGCGAGATACAATCCAACATCAAGAATATATGTTACCATATCTTTGTCCTTGTGTACAAGTATAACGCCCTATGTGCCTGTATACAGCCATTATATATGCCATTAATATTGAAAAGAATTGGGAATTGCCACCAAATACTCCAATGAGCAACTAATTTAAGTTGTTAGAATGGTACAACTGGAGTTGTCAAAATGAAAAAGGTAACATACAATTTTGTATAGTCAAAAGAAAACATTTCAGCCATACCTCAGATTTGGGGCTTCATATCCTGCAAGAAAACATTTGCAACATGAGTACAAAAATTGTAGGAAGGCCCAATAAAAAGTATAATCAAGCAAAGGTCAAAATCTATTGGATTAAGTCTTCCTAACCATGACAACAGTCTTATTAAGAGTACCAAATATGTTATTCACCATAATGGATCTTGTACGAACCCTTCTCTGGGAAATTATTGGGTGTACCAATCTCAGTGCGCCCTTTTCATGTGGCTTTTGATAAGGGCACTGCCCATTTTACTTGGGGCTAGCCCAGGATTGGGGCTTGCCCACAAGAGAGGAACATTTACTCAGACTAGCCCAAGTTTATACTTGGGGCTAGCCCAGGTTTTTGAAAAAAAACATTGTTTCTTCCCTCAGCCGACCGGAGCTTTCCCCCCTCAGCCGACCCCCTCCCGCCGGCCTTACTCCGCTGTCCTCCTCCTCCTTGTCGATGGCTCCCAAAGTCTCGAAAGAAGCAAGGTAGAAATCATCATTCTCCTTGTGCTATTGTATTTGAAAAATTGTCCAAAAATTATAAGAAATCATCTTGCATGTTGAAAATTTTGAGTTATTTTCTTTCAAATGAGGGCATACTAGTCCTTGGCGGAGTCTAGGATGTAGTTTAGACATAGAAGTCGTTTGGAACATGATTTTAGGGCGTACAATGTCGAGACTGCTCGACATTGTCGAGCTGTATCGAGCGGGACTGTAGAATTTCCTACAGTCCCATATATATTTAGGACTGTAGGAAATTCGACAGTCCTATATATATATAGGACTGTCGAATTTCCTACAGTCCTAAATATATATGGGACTGTAGGAAATTCTACAGTCCTAAAAGATTAGGACTGTTGAGAAAACTGCAGTCCTGTATACTTACAGGACTGTAGAAATGGCTACAGTCCTGGGAAAAAATTCACTTATTATGTTAAAATAGAAATTAATTTTTGTCTGTATCTTATAGTCATGCCCCTGGAAAGGACACTGTGGATGAAGAAATGAGAAGACGCCCTACTGCGTCGATGCGTAAGCAACGCACAGTTTCGCAAGGCGTGACTATCCGCGAGGCCGAGGCACGCCCTGAAGTGAGGAGACGTCCATTGACGAAGAAGATTGCCACAAAGAGACGTGCTCCTCCTAGTTCTTCCGGCTCTTCTTCCTCCTCCGATGAGGACATGCCAAATGTTCCAAATCGGCCTACTGATGGTTCAGGACCTTCTCAGCCTGCAGATAGTCCTGTCGAGAGTCTTCCACGAACTCTCGGAAACCGGCCTACTGATGGTTCGGGACCTTCTGAGCAGGCAGATAGTCCAGGCGACACTCGTCCAAACGGTTGCTCTATGTTACCGTCGATCGAAAACCATATTGCATACCAAATATGGAACAATCCGGTAAGTACATTACGTTATGATACATTTATATATAGTTGTAAGTTCAAAGTTTATTTTACATAGAGGTTTAATTTCATCCAATTGTTGACTTTTCAGGAGAGTGGTCGTATGTTGACGGTAATCAACCATGGCAAAAAATGCAATTCATGGCGGTATGAATTATTGGGAGATGATGTGAAGTCAAAAATCAGTCCCACCGGTCTGCAATATTTGGGTAGCTACTCATATACGACGGTGGATAATGCACTGATTTCAGCATTTGTAGAACGGTGGCATCCAGAGACCAACACTTTCCATCTACCCAATGGGGAGTTGACGATTACCCTTGATGACGTCCATCATATATTGGGACTTAGGGTTGATGGTCGTCCCATGCAGAATCATACTTTTGATGATTCGAGCATCAACTATTACGACTATATGGTGGATTATGTATCAGGGTGTCTGGGAGTTGATGCCACTAGTTTTACTAGTATTCGAGAATTCAAGAAGTCCTACGGACTTCCTCTAAAATATTTGGAGGAGATATTCGCTGAGACGGCCCCTGAAATTGATAATAGCGAAAATGTGGCCCGCGGATATATTCAGTTCATCTTAGGGGCTGTCGGCATTACCGATAAGTCTGGAACGTCCATAAATGCGAAATATCTCATCAATTTGGACAACATTGATACGGTGGAGCAAATTTCTTGGGGAAGCGGTATACTGGCATACCTTTACCGCGAGCTTGGTACGGCATCCCGTGTGGGTTCGAAGACTATTTCCGGATGCCAGACTCTACTCCATGTATAGATATATCTTTGTCAACTTGTTTACATAAATTGAAATTGTGTTGTTTATTTTTGGACTAATATATTTCCGGTAACGTGTAGGCATGGATATACGAGCACTTTCCAACCCTGCAGCGGGCGAGCCTGAACCGAGGGTATGACGAGAATATGCCAAGAATGTGCCGATGGAAGTCAAGTAAGGTAGATGCCAAACGTTCTAACACATTGGCCGCTCTACGGCATGCACTCGAAGAAATGACGACAGAAGAGGTGAATTTAGACCTAATATTGTACTTAATTGGTATGAATTTACTACGTTATGCTAAATGACATTATGCTACATTTTATGCGGTGCAGATTGTATGGGATCCATACCGTGATTTGCGACAGACTACCCGTCCGTTGCAACCAGTCGCCTTATATCACGGTGTTATCACTTGTCATGAGATCGAGAAGGCTTATATGCCGGATAGAGTGCTACGTCAGTTTGGCTACGTACAAACTGTCCCAAGGCGAACTTTGCAAATGATAACTCCTCCGCGCGGTACAAAACCGCTAAACTATATACCTGCACATTTCAACTGGGTATCGCACTTCTTCACCGAGTGGCAACGCCACGTCATTAGAGATACCGGCCGGCTAGCAGCAGTCAATATGGCGGAGTGCAGCGACGACTACCTCGCCTACTACGCCGGTGTCGGACTACCGACCTTGTTCCAACGCGGAGGGGATATTGTGCGTGTACCGTCAGATCTTCCTCCCAAATCGGTCTTATATACTGCACTGGTCAAGATGGTGAGCCTACTTGTAGAGTTTAAGTTTGATATTTGTCACTGTGGTTAACAATTATTTTCATTTTTCATGAATAAGCAAGGAAAGTTAAGAAGTTGGGAAGAAGCCTCGTCAGTTGCCAGGGTTCCAATTATATGACAATCAATGACGAACTCCAAAATATCGACAACGCTGAAGAATATCCTTTCTTGGATACTAGAGAGCAACGCACGAAGAGGCGCCATGACGTTTGAACAATCATTTTGATTTGTATAATTGTGAACGTTGTAAAACTTTAAACTATAATTTGAGTTGTAAACGTTGTAAAAGTTTGATTGAATATGACTTGTGACAATTTGAGTTAATTTTGCTATGTTGTGACACTATGAGTTTATTTTGCCTTGTTATAACTATTTTGATCTGTATACTGTGCATATTGGTCAGTGGGTTAATTGTTTATTTTGATCTGTATACTGTCAAAATTTGACAGTGGACTGTGATAATTTTGACAGTTTTAGGACTGTCACAATTTTGACAGTCCTAGTTTACACTAGGACTGTCAAAATAGTGACAGTCCTAAAGTTATATATTTCCTCAAAATTGACAGTGAGAAAACTTTAGGACTGTCACAATTTTGACAGTCCTAGTTTACACTAGGACTGTCAAAATAGTGACAGTCCTAAAGTTATATATTTCCTCAAAATTGACAGTGAGAAAACTTTAGGACTGTCACAATTTTGACAGTCCTAGTTTACACTAGGACTGTCAAAATTGTGACAGTCCTAAAGTTATATATTTCCTCAAAATTGACAGTGAGAAAACTTTAGGACTGTCACAATTTTCACAGTCCTAGTTTACACTAGGACTGTCAAAATTGTGACAGTCCTAAAGTTATATAAATGTACATATTGACAGTGAGTAAACTTTAGGACTGTCACAATTTTGACAGTCCTAGTTTACACCAGGACTGTAAAAAATGTGACAGTCCTAAAGTCCTGGCAGTTTTCCATAATGACAGTCCTAAGTTATTGGTAGCAATGCGCATTATACAATCAAAATCTTCATAACTCTTTTCATTACAATAGGTACAACATATAGTTCAATATACACTTAAACATACATGGATCAACACAATATACATCTTCACATGGGGCAGTATCAATCGATTAAAATATCAAAGTAGTCGTCCGACATAATTTTTGGATCCTCCATCTTCATCATCTTCTTATAGGCCGCCATTGCATCCATGTAGGGTGTCGTCCATGCGATCGCTTCCTCAGGTGCGTGTTTATACCAAAGCGTAGAAGGTGGCGGAATAGGAGAATGAGCGATCAACCTTGGGATGACGAAGTGTTGTCCGACAAGCCCAATGCAACATAGAGTGGATACTCGGTGTTCGGCCGGGGGGGCACACATTGGAAAGAAAGTATTGTTAATACCCTGTGAGATAATTACAATAGGTAACTTATACCTATTAGAGAAGACGTAAGCAGCAGGCGGGACATCCATGTAATGCTCTGATCCGGTAACTGTTTCCGTACAAGGTATGCCTGCCAACAAATCTCCAACAATTTCTTCGCCAAGTATCTGGCTATAGAAGGCTAGTCGCGACTCCAAGTCCTCGTACAGCAGGTAGGAATTTTTCAATGTATAGACTATAAGAAACATAAAAGTTTTGAACACCCTCCGCCGTGACTGCATCTATCGTTTTCTGTTTCTTTCCCCCTTCGAATAGTTAGCTTAGGAGTTCGAACAAGGGACTTCGCCTCCAAACTGCGTTCGACAAGTTCAAATAAGGATGGATCTCTTTTAGTTGACTCCTCCTCCTTTTTTTGGCTCTACTCTTTCTTGAGTGTGGTCTTCCCTTAGGAGTTCGAACAACGGATGGCTCTTGCAATCGAGTAGTTGCCGGGACTGCAATCTCTTGGATTTTAAACTCAATGGATCTTCTCTCCGGTTCCGTTGCGCCACACCACCTTGCGTAAAGTAGTTTAACTTGGGGCAATGCAAAGAAATCATCTTGCACTTCCACCGCCGGCATTATCGACAGCTGTCGCCAACGTTGATCAACACCGTCTATTGGAATAGGTATAGATTCACGACGGTATTCGTTGATTTCATGTGCACACGGAAGTCCCAGTGAATGTCGATATGAACAACCGCAAACCTCGGGATCATAACCCACCGACTTCGACCTACGAATCTCCTCAAACAATAACCCCAAGGCCTTGTGAGATACCACATGGGTTAAACCATCCAAGAGGTTTTCTTGCTTGTATTCATGCTTTGCAATATTGTGGCTCATCTCAAATGATGCTACAATATCGTTCACCGTGGCAATAGTCATCAAATGAATCGATTGCCAAACAGAGACAAAATTACCGACCGATGAGCGTAGATATCTTTTTAAACATGAGTGTGCCCCTTCGACCCGGTTCGTAGTGATCGTGCCATAATGCTTCACCATGTTGGTCCATGCTAACACGAATTGCTCTTTATGTGGTCCTAGCCAAGTATCTTTGATATAAGATATGCATGTCGGGTTGCTTGGCTCCCACTTTTGTTGGAACATGTACCATGCTGCCTCGTAACTGTCTGTAGTACTTGCTCGCCATACAAGACTCCAATCACTGTAGAATTCTTCGAAGCGAAGCATGTCTATTTTACCGTCCACAGTTTCAAATTTTTTCTTGCATTGAGCATGGATATTTCTATTTATATGCCAAGTGCATAGTAGTCTATGCGCATGAGGAAATACAATATCTATAGCATTTATCAACGCATATTCTCTGTCAGTAACAAAAACAGACGGCTCTTTGTAACCTGTGTAAAGGGATTGTAGTTTCCTCAACGCCCATGTGTAATCCTCTACTGTCTCACTCTTCATAAAACAAAAAGCGACTGCAAATATTTTTCCCGTACACATAAACCCGACAACATGCAAAAGAGGCATCTTGAACTTGTTGGTCTTATATGTACAATCAAGGACCAACACGTCTGCGAAGGACCGAGCCATATGTGTGCAATCAGGATGAGCCCAAAACAATGAAAGGAGTTCATCAGTTTGTGGATGTCTTCTATGGTACTCCACGTAGTGATGCTCCCCAAGCAACTTCAATACTTGCTGCATCGCCATTCTTCCTTTCATACTATTGCATTTCGCTCTGGCCAAACTATTATAGATCGTCCTCATGGTAGACTTGTTCCCATCTTGTTTTTGTCGCACAGCAGAAAAAATTTGTTTCGGTGCAACTCCTGAAAGGAACAAGTCTTCAACCAACTTTTTTTCATCCTCCTTCAGACGTGCCACGTAGGCATGACCCGTAACCGTCCCTGGAATAGGATGATTGTGTCTTCCATTCTTAACTTCGATTATCCACTTCACATCTTCAACTTTTACAATCAACACCTTCAATGGACAACCACATTTTCTCGTCCCAACATTTTTCTTAGGGATTTCTTTTTCAACAACACCCTTTTTTTTATGATCCCTAAACACACCTCCTCTTTCGCATCCAAGCTCAAGATATTTTCGGCCCGGCCGAGATCGGATGGATCTTGCAATGACAATAACTACGTTATGTCGTCTCCCAACTTCTCTGCACCACTCTATTGCTTCTTCATGGCTTGCAAATTCAATATCCGTTGTGAAAATATCATCCACATCAACACCAACGCCAGGATGTACCACAATCTCTGAACAAGGTTCCTATAACCAATATAAAAAAATATATAAATTAATAACTTCATCTAAATATCAAGGACTGTCACTATTTTGACAGTCCAATTTTTGTATAGGACTGTCATAATTATGACAGTCCTACTTTTAATTAGGACTGTCGAATTTATGACAGTCCTATATTTATATAGGACTGTGTAATATTTGACAGTCCTATATTTATATAGGACTGTCTAATGTTTACAGTCCTAACTCGTGACTGTCAAATTAGGGTTGTCGTTTTACGTACCGAACGTGCTTCGGAACAACCAACTTGTTCTTCGGAACGTCCGGAGTGCATAATTAATGAATTGGACGATCCGACTTCGTCATCGAACATTTTTTCATGCATTGTTCCTACATTAATCAAAAGAAACTAAATCTTTTTCGCACAATTGCAAAACTTATTCAACGTAGCTTGTCGAAGACATACCGTTATAAGTATTTTCCTTGGAGTATCACCAAAGTTAAATACTCCTCCAACCACAACTACCTATTTCCAAATTTAGGTTTGGCCTTGGTGGAATGAGGGTTTCTTAAGTCTAGGTGGAATGCCAAAAATAGAAACCCATTCCACTTTTATACTTTGGTGTGGGGCAGCCCCAAGTGTGGCAAACTTGTAATTTTGGGAAATGGACTGTCAAAATTTTGACAGTCCTAACAATTTTTAGGACTGTCATATTTTTGACAGTCCTAACTAGGTTAGGACTGTCAAAATTGTGACAGTCCTTCCTACTTTTAGGACTGTTGACAGTCCTTCCATGTGGTAGGACTGTCAAAATTTCGACAGTCCTGATTATAACAGTGGGCTAGCCCCGAGTAACTTTCATGATGGCAAACTTATAAATTTTTCTAATTTTTCAATGGGCTAGCCCCGAGTAAATTGTGTAGTGCCCTTATAAATTGCATTTTCATGTCATGTCAACCATTAGATTATCATGGAGATATGTGCATGCACATATTTCCATGTAATCTAACGATTGCGGATATCTAGACTATGAAAGATGGAACTCGGTATGGATAAGAGTTAATAGTACCATAGACATCGGAGACGAGAAGGATGGCTTTGTTGGAGTCAGAGGAGCCAGTGATGTAGGCCTTGAGCCCTCCGAAGCTCTCGACGACGGAGCCTTCACCGGAGTTTGGGCTCAGGGTGGGTGGGTTTTCGCAGCATTGTGCGCCGGCCATTTTGTTTGTTTGTTTGTTTGTTTGTGCGTTTGCTCTTCTTTTCAATTTCTTCAAGAGTAAGTGTGTGTTTTTGTTGGTTATGCTATAAAACTTAATAGTTGTGAGAAGGATTTGCGTCACTGCTGAAATCATCATTCTCGGTCCTCTTCAACACAAAAATCTGACCAGTATATAATATATTCCCTTTTCCATATATGTGTGGATTTGAATGTTTTGCCTCTCTCTTTCTCTCTCTCTTTCTTTCTTTCTTTCTTTCCTCCATGCGAGTGGCACGTTGCACACTGGGACTTTCCCGACTCTTCTTCCCTTTGTTTGGCTATTTTGTCCAATTTTTCTGTTGAGATTTCTTACTCTAGGCGTTCGTTTGGTCAGAGGAAGGCAAAAAAAAGAAAAAGGAAAAAAAAGAATAAGAAAAAGTAATATGGAGGAACAAAAAGTAAAAAGAATGATTTTTTTTTTTTGTATAAAAAGAAAAAATGGAAGGAAAAAAGAGAGTAAAGAAATTGTTTTTCATTTATAACCTAAGAAATTCAATTCCTACAAAAGTGAAAGAAAAAGTGGACAATCGTGACAACTCGAAAGGGAGGCCTAGAGATTATACCAGAGGCACTTCCAAACCAAGAAAGGAGATAAAATATTGTCATTGTGGTCTTAAGGGTCATATGAAGAGTGAATGTAGAAAGCTCAAAAGAAAAAGAAGAAATGAATCAAATGAGAAGAATGAAGCCAAAGACACAACCGTCACTACTTCAAAAGTCGATGAGGTAATCATTACTTGTGATGATGGTTTTAATTAACCTAACCTCTCAAGATTCATGCTGAATTGTAGACCCTAGTGCATCATTCTATGTTACTTCCAAAAAGTAATTATTCACATCCTACACAAGCGAAAATTTAGGAAATGTGAGGATGGAAAATGAAAAAGTTTCCAAGATAGTGGAAAGAGGAGAAATCGCTCTTGAGATCAACATTGACTGTCCCTTGATTCTCAAGAATGTGAGACACGTTCCAGACATGCGTTTCAACTTGATATCTACAGGCTTGCCGGATGATGAAGGCTACACCAATGTGTTTGGTAGAGGCAAATGAAAACTCAGCAAAGACTCCCTAGTGCTAGTTAGAGGAAAGAAGGAGAACACACTCTTTATGACATATGCTAAGATCAACAATCAGCATATTAACACAATAATCGAACAATCAGGATCAACGATTGGGTTATGGCACAAGCGACTGGGTCATATAACTGAGAATTGATTGCAAATTCTAGGCACGAGGGTCTACCATTTGGTAGAGGCAAATGGTGACGAGCCGAAGCTGGTTGGGTCTACCGATGTTGATATGGCTGGAGATGTAGACACGAGGGGATCGACTTCGGGCTATGTGATGATGTTTATTGGTGGAGCGGTATCGTGGCAGTGGCGGTTGCAGAAGTGTGTTGCCTTGTCGACGACAGAGGCAGAGTATATTGCGACGACGGACCTTTGCAAGGAGTTGTTGTAGATGAAGAAACTGCTGCAGAAAATGGGACTAAAACAAGAGTAGTACCATTTGCTTTGCGATAGTCATAGTACAATTCACCTTGTAAATAACCAAATAGTTCATAGCCGGTTCAAACACATTGATACCCGGTATCATTGGATACGTGATGTGGTTGAAAATAAGCAAGCAACGTTTGAGAATGTTCATACGGATGACAACGGAGCAGACATGTTCACAAAAAAATTTCCTAGAAAAAAGTTTGAGTACTGCAGACGGATCGTCGGGATGACGACCCCCTCCACATAGTTGTGAATGGGGAGATTTGTTGGAGTGGGTGGGGTTTCCAACCTATGTAAAAAATACTCCGTAGTTGGATTGAGTATTCCTACATATAATAGGAATACATCAATATATTTGGATTGGATATTCTTACATATAATAGGAATATGTCAATCTATTTGGATTTGGATTGGATATTCCTATATATAATAGGTTTACTAGTTGTGTGTTTGAGGCTATATATATTAGGTGTCTCCTAGTCCTAAAATATATATCATATCTCAAAAAAATATTACAAAAGGAGACGAGTGTTTTTACAACATTGGAAGGAGGGGAAGAAATTGAAGGTTATTTCGAAGAGGAGATCGGTTTCGGATAAAAAAAATCGTCATTTCCGTTCTTCGTTTGTCTGTGATCTATTTTCTATTACAAAGAGTTGTGGTGATCCGTTTGGATCGGAAAGAAGTTTGTAAAGAGTCGGTGTATTTCTTATTTCATTAGTGGAGGCTTTTCAGGATTAGATTCCAATCGTCCCATAATTTTTTTCTATTTGAATTTTTCACGTAAAAATTTCTTTGTCTGCGATTTGTGTTTGACGTTTTTAATTTGTGTACTTTTGCTCGTTTCTCTCACAGGACTTCTTGATTTGGAAAACAATTTTCACGCTTTCATTCTCAATATATTGCTGAAATCATTCTTGTTCCGTCTTGAACATTACCTTCTCCTTTCCTATATAACATTACCTTTCCCTTTCCTATATAGATGTGTTGATTTCTTCAATGCTTAATTGCCTTCTGTTTCTTTCCTTCGTCCAGCATTCCTACATATTGGTGACTCGCAAGTGGCAAAGTTATGCATGCACATATTGGACTTTAGAGAACTAAAACTCTCCACCCATTTGTTTTGACTTATAATTGTGTTCAATTTTATTGTTGAAATTTCTTATTCCATCTTTTAATATTCTCATTTCATTTGTAGCCAAAAGGGTGAGGCAAATCCAGACCACAAAAATTGCCATGGTTGGATGATTAAGTATATTATGATAATCATCATCATCCAAGTATTCTTCCACTAAAAATAGGTATCAAAAATAAATTAAAAATAAAACATATATAAAAAAAACTTCCATATAAAACTTAATAAAGTTTTTGAATTGTCTACGTTATTGAGACTTTTTTTTTTTTATCAAAGATAGAATGATAAAAATAAACTATTATATTTGTTGGAATAAAATGATAGAATGATCAAATAATAAAATAATAGAAATAAATTATTAGAACACATGTGACAAATAATTACTCAAAATATTTAAACTTTTATTGATTTTAAACATGTTATGTTCAAATGTAAAACCGATCAGTCGAGCCGAACCAAGTCGATCGGTTTCAAAATCGAACCGACTAGTTTGTTGGTTTGATTCGGCTGCCATTATTTTCCAACGGAATAATTTTATTTTTTGGCTATTATTGTGACCAAATAGATCGACCACCAACCGTTGCGCAACTCTAGGTGAGCTTATCCATGCTATATCCAATAGGAATTATGTTCTTGTATCAAAATTTAAAAAAAAAAAAATACCAATGAGACTTTGAATTTCCACGACATTTATTTTGAATTTTCTTACAAGACTATTCTCCAATATTTTCTCACACAAATTTAACATGCAAAAAAAAAAAAAATTCCATTTCTTCACCACTTCAGAACACTTCCAAAAAAAAAAACGGTTCTCTGACCCCCTCCCAATATAAAAAAATAAAAATAAAAACAGACAAAGAGGAAACATGAAACCGGACAGAATAAAAAGGACAACAAATCTGCTCTCCAAAATTTCTAGTTTTGATCAGCATGCGAGAACAAGTCCATGCATAGCTCCCCATAGAACCTGCTGACCAAATCCACGAAGACCGGGGACTTCAGACTGGTCCAGCAGTAGAGAAGCTCCTCAACATCAGTGAGGTCCCTCACCTTCCCTTCCTCCACAATCATCTCCACCAGGTACTTCTCAAAGCTCCGGCACGCCTCCTCGTCGTTTTCCGTGCCAGCAATCTCCGCTGCTTCCTCCAGCCTCCGCGCGACCATCAGCTTGATGAACGCCGGAGTCATCGGGGAGGGGAAAGGCTCGTGGTAGTGCTCTCTTTCCGAAACGAAGCTTCTCAGCTCCCCGGTCCCGGTCCGGTCCATTCCTACGGCTGAGGGCCTCCTCGACCGCCACCAAAACGCCGAGAAGAAAGTTCTCGATCTTTTCTCTGTCTCTCTTCTGGGCTTGTAGTGCTTTCGGAATACGCGGAAGGTGAGCCTCCTTTTATACGGGAGGCGGCCGAGCCTCCTGCATGCCTTGAGAAGCTTGGAATTGAAGGAAGAGAGCGACCGCATATTTGGAGAGTGCAGTGGAAGCCAAGGCAACGGAAACTATTCTTCGATGTAGTGGAGTTTGGTACGTACATAAATGATCAGATTGTGGTGTTCACGTCCAGAAACATATGAGTTGTTGGTGGCACGTACGCCCTAGATGCCCCTGAAACTGCCAACCTACCTGTACTGCGGACTCACTAATGGCCAGGACCATGGGTTCATTCTCAACCGACAAAAACTTATGGAGCTTCAAAACTATTATAGGACGCAAAAAAATAATATTTGAAGTTTTAATATCTGCTGAATAGAAAATGAGAAACATAGCAAAATCATGTAATAAATGGTAAGAGGTATATATCTGAATGCAATATAGGCACGTCTCCTGATTCATCATGAGTTTTGCACCTTACAAAGCCATCCTTGTGCCGGACTCGTGTGCAAACATGACCTACTTCGGACACGCACAAGGCACCGCACACAACAACGTGTTTTCTTGTTCATTTCTCTTGTTCATTTTCAATATAAGAAATATTACCTCTCTTCTTCCCGTTTGTCATTTAAATCAAAAACGAGAACTAGAATAACTGGATTTGATTAACAAACTAAGAGAGTATAAAGAGGAGTCCTAGAAGACAACATAAGTACAAATTTGTTTTCTGGGGGGGGGGGGGGGGGTGACGATGGAGGGTTAAAGAGTGTAGTAACTCCCTTTACTCCGTGGACGATCCGATGCAGAAGTTCTTCTTACTCCCTTGAGTGTTGATTCGCAAATAGCCAGCCAACCCTTTGTGCGGGTCTGGTACCCTACTATTTATAGTCATATTTGTGGCCGCATGGATTTCGGGCCGTATGGATGATGGAGTTTGCCATGTGTCCACTCTCAACAGAAGTGTGCTACAGCTGTGCACGGGAATACGGGCTCCGCTGCCACATGAACATTTGTTAGAATTTTATTGTTTGCTGAGTATCTGGGTACGGTTCTCAACTGTATAGACGCGAATTGGTCAAATGGTCATGTGGCCGCTATTTGGTTGGAGAGGACCACTCAGTTGTAACAGCAAGACTTGGTTGACGTGGAATATGGGACACACGTGGCCATAGACGCACGAGACGCATGGAGTCTGGAACGCACGGGGCCAGAGACGCATGGACCGCATGGAGTCTGGAACACATGGGCCAGAGACGCATGGACCTCATGGAGTCTGGGACGCATGGGCCAGAGCTGCATGAACCACGTTGTCCATGTGGCTTTGTACCATCCTTGGGACTTATGCCTCTTAGTGGATTCTCGTCCTTCGAGATGATCAGAAAAAATTATTTTTGTCAGAATTCTGTGTCAGACCTGCGACCAGTTTTCTAGGCCGCATGGTATCCATGCGGTCCAACATCTGTTGAGTTTTATTCTGGGGTGCATGGACGTTGGGCGCAATGATGCATCTTTTTCATGTTCTACAAGACCCCCTTCAAAGTTTTTCAAACTGATAAGTTTGAAATACTTTGAATAAGAAGCATGGATGGGATATGTCTGGGCCACATGGACATTGAGCCACATGGGCGAACTCTGCCAAGCTGTCCCTTATTCATTAACTGCCAGATTTGCCTTGACCCTTGAGTGGATTTTGTTCAGATTTCGAGCCACCCTTTCACACGAATCCAAATACTGACAGCCTTAGGAGGGAGCCCAACCATGCGTAGCTGTCAGTGGATGAGGGTAGAATTCGAAGGGTATATTTTCTTTTTTTGGTAGCCTATAAATAAGGGTTTGAGGAAAAGAGAGAGAACTTCCTGCTTCTGTTGAGTTATTTCTTCCATATCTTCTCCCCCTTTTTCTTCCTCCGAGTCCGGTCGTCTTCTCAGAGCGTCTGCCATGGCCCCTAAGGTCTCGTCTTTTTTCAAGAAAGTCGTCGCCAAGGGAAAACGTCATGCCTCATCATCTAGGGCCGAGGACGAGGCCCCATCCTTTCACCCTGACGTTCAGCCACTCATCCACGGTAAGGGTCGGAGGAGCAGAACTCTCGACACGCGGGCATTTTGTACCCGGTCCATTATACAGGTCCTCGTATACGACCATGCCGAATGCTTTATGCGCGGGTCTCCTTTTGAATTCGTGCACAAGTCTTGACTCGGCCGCATGGAAGCCCTGTCATGGTTTGGCCGCATGGAGATTCTGCCAAGTTGGCCGCATGTCTCCTTTCGTGACTTGGCCGCATGGAAGTCCTGTCATGACTTAGTTGCATACAACTTTCATGACTCGGCCGCATGCCATATTGATGTTTCTAATTTTTACTTTTTATTTTATAGTGACTTTGCACGCGGCTCCGTCGAAAGATGTGCTGATTAGACGGGATCAAGCAGCCTTGGGCGTTAGGCTCGATCACATAGTAGACAATGTTCAGGCCCAGATCGACAAGGATCAGCCTGAGGCGAGGCTGAAGTTGATAGCTAGCCAGTCTTGGTTCTACTTGCTTAGCCAACTTAACTCCGGGAGGATCGAAGACTCTTATTTGAAGCCAATCTTCCTATTTGGGGATGCCCTCACCATATCGAATCCCAAGGTAGTAAAGATTAAAGAGACCTGAAATTTCTCCTCTGGGGGGACGAAGGTGCATATTTTTGCGATGGAGCGCCATTGGCCCTTATCAGCTTTCAATGTGGTACCCCTTCGAAGGAAGACGCCGGGCAGCCTAACCCCGGACCAGAACGGAACCTAGGTCGGTCGCATCTGTTTCAACTCAGAACTGAAGGGAGCAGCTGCGAGCAAGGAATCATTTTCTTACTCCGTTCGGGGACTAGCACCTGGCACTTTCTCTAGCGAGATGGGGCCAGAGACGCATGGACCTCATGGAGTCTGGGACGCATGGGCCAGAGCCGCATGAACCACGTTGTCCACGTGGCTCTGTACCATCCTTGGGACTTCTGCCTTTTAGTGGATTCTCGTCCTTCGAGACGATCAGAAAAAATTATTTTTGTCAGAATTCTGTGTCAGACCTGAGACCAGTTTTCTGGGCCGCATGGTATCCATGCGGTCCAACATCTGTTGAGTTTTATTCTGGTGTGCATGGACGTTGGGCGCAATGATGCGTCTTTTTCATGTTCTACAAGACCCCCTTCAAAGTTTTCAAACTGATAGGTTTGAAATACTTTGAATAAGAAGCATGGATGGGATACGTCTGGGCTACATAGACATTGAGCCACATGGACGAACGCTGCCAAGATGTCCCTTATTCATTAACTGCCAGATTTGCCTTGACCCTTGAGTGGATTTTATTCGGATTTCGAGCCACCCTTTCACACAAATCCAAATACTGACAGCCTTAGGAGGGAGCCCAACCGTGCGTAGCTGTCAGTGGATGAGGGTAGAATTCGAAGGGTATATTTTCTTTTTTTGGTAGCCTATAAATAAGGGTTTGAGGAAAAGAGAGAGAACTTCCTGCTTCTGTTAAGTTATTTCTTCCATATCTTCTCCCCCTTTTTCTTCCTCCGAGTCCGGTCGTCTTCTCAGAGCGTCTGCCATGGCCCCTAAGGTCTCATCTTTTTTCAAGAAAGTCGTCGCCAAGGGAAAACGTCATGCCTCGTCATCTAAGGCCGAGGACAAGGCCCCATCCTTTCACCCTGACGTTCAGCCGCTCATCCACGGTAAGGGTCGGAGGAGCAGAACTCTCGACACGCGGGCATTTTGTTCCCGGTCCATTATACAGGTCCTCGTATACGATCATGCCGAATGCTTTATGCGCGGGTCTACTTTTGAATTCGTGCACAAGTCTTGACTCGGCTGCATGGAAGCCCTGTCATGGTTTGGCCGCATGGAGATTCTGCCATGAGTTGGCCGCATGTCTCCTTTCGTGACTTGGCCGCATGGAAGTCCCATGACTTAGTTGCATACAACTTTCATGACTCGGCCGTATGACATATTGATGTTTCTAATTTTTACTTTTTATTTTATAGTGACTTTGCACGTTGCTCCGTCGAAAGATGTGCTGATTGGACGGGATCAGGCAGCCTTGGGCGTTAGGCTCGATCACATAGTAGACAATGTTCAGGCCCAGATCGACAAGGATCAGCCTGAGGCGAGGCTGAAGTTGATAGCTAGCCAGTCTTGGTTCTACTTGCTTAGCCAACTGAACTCCGGGAGGATCGAAGACTCTTATTTGAAGCCAATCTTCCTATTTGGGGATGCCCTCACCATCTCGAATCCCAAGGTAGTAAAGATTAAAGAGATCTAAAATTTCTCCTCTGGTGGGACGAAGGTGCATATTTTTGCGATGGAGCGCCATTGGCCCTTATCAGCTTTCAATGTGGTACCCCTTCGAAGGAAGACGCCGGGCAGCCTAACCCCGGACCAGAACGGAACCTAGGTCGGTTGCATCTGTTTCAACTCAGAATTGAAGGAAGCAGTTGCGAGCAAGGAATCATTCTCTTACTCCATTCGGGGACTAGCTGTAAACCCCCTCACCAAAAATAGATATTTTATGTGTATTTTATATTATTATATTTATTATAGATTATTTTAAATATTGAATTACTTTAGAGTATTCTTTTAGTTAATTAGAAAATAAATTTCTTGATATATTTACTTATATAAATATTTATTTAGAATTATTTTAGGCTATTTTAGATTTTTGGAGATTTTTCTAGAATTTTTAGGTAATTAAAACATAGGGAACCTAAATTTCTAGGACTTTCATGATTTACTATGAGACCATACTTGCATATTATTTCTAAAAAATATTTATTTTAGGTTAAAATATTTAATTATATTTTTCTGTAATTTATTTAGAATTTTAAGAAATTTATTTAGATTTTTGAAATTATTTAGGATTTATTTGGATATATATAGTCTTAATATTAGATAGATGATAATTTAGTGTTAATAGATATTAATAAGATTATATATAAATTATTTGAACTATCTTTAATTATATTTAAGATTATAAATTATTGAGATAAATTCAAACTCTATTTTAAATTAATTCAAATCCTGAACCTACTAGGAAAGCAACTTCATGCATATCCTATCCTTATTTAAATTCATCATAATCATATCCAAATTAACCAATCCTAGTCCTATTTAATTAAGTAGTGTCCACCATTATAAATACCTCATCCTTCATATTTTTCTTCCCCAAATTCCTCTCTTTTTCGTCCAAAAATAGTCAAAATTCGTCATAAATTCAGCCTCATTTTCTACTAGTTATGACGAATTAAAAAGATGATATCTCCTAGCTCCGGACTTCAAACGCGCTCCAATTTTTTTGTTAGAATCATATCAAGGTTAGTTTTCTGATTATATAATTTATTTTAATAATTTATGAACCTATTTTTCTAGAATATTCTGAAAGTGTCAGCTGTCCGAAATCAGACGTATTTTGGTATTTTTGAGATTACGGGAGATCCCGAACTCGGAATTACAAACCGTTTGAAGTTTCGGAAAGATGACATGATGAACTTCCAGAAAAGTATTTTTACAGAATTTAAAATATAATTTTATTCTACTGTAAAATTTGTGCAACGTAGACGTAAATAGAAAACCACCGAAAACTGTCATTTATTCGCCCTTGTGGCCATAACTCTCTACCGACTTGTGATTTTATAAAATCGACAATTCTGTCATTCATGTAGCGCTAAAATCTATAGGATTTTATACACAAATCCAGGATTTGAGTCGGTTGACTTTTTGGTCAACGGATTGCCTCGATTTGCGTGCCACGGATCACAAATCCTTAAAGTTGACTTTCTTTGGACCAAAATTAGATTTTAACAATAAAATCAGATTATAATAAGATTAAAATACTATTTTAAGATATTTTATTCAGAACTAAAATAGATTAAAATTGAGGAACCTATTCACCCACTGTTGTAACCTAACTTGTTTAATTTATGTGACGGGTAGATCGGACGACACCTTGAGTTGGGACTTCATTCTTTTCAGACCAGGCAAGATACCTTGCCAAATTGCTTACAGTATTTTACATGCTTAGTATATTTCTGTATATTTATTGCATTTCTGTATATTTATTGCATGTGTAGTTTTCTTCAGTCATTACTATGTATTAGATATGTTGACACACACATGGCACCTAGTATCATGAGAGGACAATCATTAGACGTATGGGCTTTTAACCACTCTGGTAAACCGTAGTATATAGTTCGCACTACGGGCATGTGTCGCGCTGGTCGCTACCCCCGCGGTATGTCGATTTCTGGAGTCTCGCTGGTCGCTACCCCCGCGGTATGTCGATTTCTGATGTCCATTGACGTGTGTGTGAGTTGTGAGGTAGATCGAGTAGCCTACCCTTGCCCATACGTCAAAAAGTTATCCTCATTTGCATTCATATAGATTGTCTTGTATAGCGTACTTATTTATTTTCAAATTATATGCATGTTTACTGTATTCAAATTGGCTCACTTTTCTGTATCTTGTTACGTCCCTCTGAGGACCTGGTCCTCTGCCAGGTGTATCTGTTCTTGAGTATTTATAGGAGCGCAGATTTGGATGGTTACATATGTTTCGAGGATGTCTTCTCTCCGAGTCCCATGATTGTTAGCTGGTATTCCTATATTGTGTTGTACTTTTCCATTCGAGTTGGTAGTGGATTTGTTTCCATCCAACTATCATCTTTAGATACTTGTATTGAGATCTAGTTTCATAGATACTGGTTATTTATTCATATTTGATTTTCATGGATGAGATTTAGTTTATACCCTGTGACTTGTGACATATGTTTATACCACTTGTGGATTTGATATTCATATTACAGCGTACGTATGGATTATGGTTTCCATAAATTGGAGTTGCCATATCCATGCGGCTGACATGCTTACGTGTCCTAGTCCTATGTATTTTTGGACGGGGGCGTGACATATTTTTGTGGTGGCCCATGCAGGTCAAGAGCATATTGTCTCGGTTACGTCACTGTACCGAGCAAGCCTGCGCATAGGATTAGAATATAGGATCTCATCCACTTATTTAATCATCGTCCTTGATTTTATTTTGCATTCTCATTTGATCGCTTGTATTGCGTCTTGCTTGATCCATTCTCAAAGTCAATCTTCTCTCGTGCTTGATAGGGGTTAGGAAGATGACTTGTACTAGGTATATATCCTCTAAAATTCAATAACACTATTAGTAAATTATTTTAAGTTGGATAGTATGTCTCATAACCTAGTAACACATAGTCCTATTGCCCCATTAATAAAGTGTAATTGAATGACGCCAACTATAGGCTTGCATAAGAAGATAGTGTTTATCTAGACTATAGAACTTTAGTGTTTATCTAGACTGTAGAACTTAGAGGCCCATACACCAATTTGGTTGACTTTAGACTTAGACAAGAAATTAGTATGGCAACGGTAGAGGCATAATACCGACCTTCTTGGTGAACTTAGATTATTCAGTACCTTCCTCCATCATAATCAATCGTACTTATATTTTTACTACCTCGACTTATGCTACTATTATAGCCTAGTTTTGTAAGCTTATTCTTTTATTAAGCTTGTTCATGACATATGTATTATTGGGGGCCCACACTAATACATTGTCTAAATCAGAATCGGTGTATTATGGTCTGATCAACCGTAGTGCACTTGGTTCGCTCTTTGTATCACTTTATATGGATTGAGATATAGTTGACTCAATTTGTTAGACGAATATACTTGCCCTCTAGACTGGTCAGAGCATATCATGTCAGGTACATTACTGTTCTGATATGAACATGCATATAGAAATTTACCAAAAAAAGATTTCAATCCACAATTGTCTTGGCAACTCCCTTTCAAAA